>OX235271.1:188982331-190182331 GCA_944472155.2 Trichobilharzia szidati
TCAGAAAGTACATGAGGCAACCCCCTCCCCTACCACCTTCCCTGTCACACCGAAAGTGTGTGTAGTTATCCAAACTTATCTCATCGTCCAGTATGTTCGAATTACATCAGGATTCAGTGATGACAATTATAGGGGGTTTGTATATTACTGCGAGTGCTCTGAGCATCGGTAGTTTATTTAGAACAGATCTAGCATTTATGAGGATCAGGTAAAGATGAGATTTGAAACAGCATTTGAAGTATTTAAGTTCGTTAATCAGCCCCGAATGTGGTTCAGCACCCAGCAGTACTTTTTGACATGATGACCCTATGTTAAGAGGAGTTTCAACATCACGCTCACCTATGTCTATCGAGTTGGTGTGTGCTGTTTTCGGTGAAGAATTAAGCGTTGGAGTACTGGATTTTCTATAGGCTAAGGCACTTTTATTTTTGGTTAAGCTAGAAACGGGGGTAGGGATCTTTATTTGACCAAAACTTGTGCATGTACCAAGTGTGCTTAGTGGATGCACGTGAACTAGACTGTTCCTATATTCATGCAAAGGGGTCGCCAGCACTAGCGTTTTAGGAGTGTTAGCATCCCTACCAGCTGTTTTTTCAACGCTGACAGGGACGCAGGGGATAAAAAATGATTGGGACCTTGTGAAGACCATGACTTATTATTCCACCTATTGTTAGGTACTAGTTGTGTCCTTGTATGGGTTTTGTGTGTACTGCTTTGTGAGTTAGTTCCCAGCAGACTTGTACCATATATCCGATCAAAATTTATTTGTGTGCCATACTTTGGATACCCTGAGTTGTTGGTGGTCGAGTTCTGACTATTGTCACTTGTACTCTTGAGGGTGGCATTGTTTTGGCGTTGGTTATCAGTGTGGGCCATGGTGCTATTTCGCACGTTGTGGGTGCCAATACTATTGACCGTGGGGAATGTGGGCTTACTTATACTGCCATTTTTGTTTTTAGCATGATTTGGGGTCATATTCTTCTTTTTTACCAATGGAATTTGGCTAGAAGAGAACAGGGTCGACTTTCGGGGGATTTTAATTTTTTCCCGGGATTATTTAGTGACATGTCTATATCTACGGTGATAGATGGTATAGTTTTATTGGCTATTTGATTACAATTTAGTGGCCTTTCGGTTGGTGTCGCTCTCTGAGAAGATAATTCTGTGTAGTTAGAGAGGGGTGGTGCGGTGGATTCTACGGTGTCTCTCAAAGGGTTGGGTATAATTGCTGCTTGCAATGTCCTATTGTTTATTCCACAATTAGACTCGGTGTGATAATCATATACGCGCCTTTCTATGACGGTCTTGTCCACCGCAACCTTTATTAGTTTGTAATTTCTGGCTTGCGATAGGGTGTGTTGGGAGTGGATGAATTTTCTGGCCTCAGCCGGTGTTTCGAACTGAAAACGAATAGGACAACACTTTCCATGTTGACTCTTCTTCAGCCTGTAGCACTTAGTCTTGGAGTTGGGCATTTTCGCCTCACTAAGTAAGATGCGCTGTACCTTTTCCAATGCCTCATTGTCCGGAACGTTGTAGACAGTAGCATTTAGTTTAGCGTCGAGTCGTTTTGTTACTTCTGTAGTAACAAAGTTAATGAGGTTTTCCACCTTAGATACCGATTCAGTGTCAAGTTTGTTAAGGTCTACAGTTCTCATGAGGATAGTTAAAGGTGTCAGTTCACAGACCTGCGATCTGATATCGCTGATCTGATCTGATAATTTGGATATTTTGGTATTGGTTTCAGAAATTCCAGGATTTACTGACTTATTGTTTTTTATTTCCCTTAACTCGGCCTCAAGTTCTCCTATTGACAACTTTAGAAGTTCTATTTCAGAAGATAGTACTGAAACAGAGCTTGAAGGCTGGAGCTTTTCGATAAGCACATAAGGTGTAGGGAGGGTTTCTGTATGAGCAGAGGGTACTGAATTTTTGGGAGTAGTGCTAATACTAGCTGTCAGTGCAGTTTTATCCTCAGTTTTAGCTCGACGCTTACGACATACAAGTGGGTTATGTGGCTCACTATAACCATTCGTAGGGAGTGTGTTGCTTGATGTAGCCATCAGCGACTTAAAATTAGTCATCAGATTTACAGGGGATTGAGTTCGTTGCTTTTTACTTTGTTTAACCATAACTATTTGATATGAGAGTTATTAGTTATAGGTATGGAGGTAGTAGAGTACTTGTGCAAGTAATACAACAAGATAAATTTTATGTAACGAATCACGCAAAAATGTAACGCAAACTTTGGACGTACCGCGTTATTGAATAAGCTTAGGTTAGGAGGAGTGCAACGGCAATTCACTTTAAGAATTCTTGGTTTAGAAAGTGATCTCCAATATTGATGATGCCTGTAAACTGGCGTCCCTCATGTAAAAAATGGGAATATACTATTATTTATTTATTTACTATGAATGTTGCGACAGACCAAGTTTAGAACCACTCTGGAAAAGACGTCTTAAGCTGAACCTAATTTTTTACTACAAGCTAACTAATCTGCTCGTGCACTCCTCCGAGCCAATAAATAAACCTACCGCTGTCATCAGTTACAATCTTAGAAATCATCACAACCTAGCTGCTACAGAGCATTGTCAGACTTACATGCGGTATAATTTCTTCTTAAATAAGTTTTCAGTCATTTGGAATAGACTACCAGCTGATGTGCGCGATGTAAACGCACTCGCAGTGTTCATCTCCTCAGTCACCAGACTGCTCAAAGATGACAGTGCACTTCTGCGTCTGACTCTTACACCCTCTATTTCACCCCACATAGATATTTTATGTTCATTAAATGTGTAGTTACAACAAACTACAATTATAAATTTTTATATTATTGGAAGTACATGATAGACATTTTTACACAGGACAATAATATTAGTTCACACAATATAAAAGTTAGCATCACGGGACTAGTTAGTTAGTGCACCAAAATAACCATAGTTACTAAACAGAATATAAATGTATATATACGTATTCATCACTCCCTAAGGACTCCACTTGCTTTCTTTTGCGTTGTTGTTGTTTGTCTTCTTTTTCTCTCACCATTTCAGCTTCCGTTTGACCTTCTGAATGAGAATGAAGAATGTAGATATTTGCCCATTTACAATTACAAATGATCTGCAAACATTATTGGTCCCATATCTTACAATTCCCTCGTGAATTACACATTACGCAACCTGGATTACAGTTGTGAAATATGCCTTTATACCAATAAAGAAACTCCGGTCACCCAGAAGATAACCACTCGCACACCGAGGGCGTGGCTATCATGATGTCACCAACGGCAACGAAAGCCCTGATGCAATGGGAAGCGATCTCGTCCAGGATAATGACCGCCAGATTCAACTCCAAAGGAAGAAAAGTGTCAATAATCAAATGTTATGCACCCACCAACAACGCAGACCTCGAAACGAAAGAAGAATTTTACAGACAACTACAGGCAGCAATAGACAATACTCCAGCTGGCGACATTAAAATACTAATGGGAGATATGAACGCCAAACTGGGACCAGACAATACAGGAAGAGAACTCATCATGGGTAGAGAAACTGTTGGAGAAATGAATGAAAACGGAGAACTCTTCGCCGACTTCTGCGCCTTCAACGAACTAGTGATTGGTGGCAGTGTTTACAAGCACAGAGATATCCACAAGGCTACATGGGTGTCACCAGACGGGCGAACCAAAAACCAAATTGACTTTATCACAATATCGAGGAAGTGGAGACGCAGCCTACTGGACACAAGAGCAAGAAGAGGAGCAGACGTTGGCTCAGACCACTACCTCGTACAAGGGACAATCCAAATCAAATTAAAAGGTTTCAGGGAAACAGGAGCTGCAGATAGACCACAAGCCAAGTTCAACACTCAAAAGCTGAAGGACCAGGCTACAAAGGACATCTTCATTGAAAACATAAGGGAAAAAGCCGAGACACAAATCAACACCAACGAAAAGGTCAGCGTCAAAAAGCACTGGAACAAATTGAAAACGATGTGGAGTCAAACCTGCATGGAAGTCCTAGGCAGAAAAAAGAGACAGGACAAACAGTGGCTCTCTACGGACACTTGGAAACTAATAGAAGAGAGAAGGGTGGCGAAACAAAAGATTATCCAGTGCACCGACGAGCAACAGAAACAGGAGTTGAGTGCAAGCTACAATGCACTGAACAAAAGAGTGAAGAAAAGTGCCAGGGAAGACAAAAGAAAATATTGCGAAACCATGGCAAACGAAGCAGAACAAGCTGCAGGCAAAGGAGACCTCGCTACACTATACCAAACAACTAGGCACCTTTCGGGCAAAAGTTCGACACAGATTAAGCCAATAAAGGACGACAATGGAAAGTCAATCACCAAAGAGGTGGAACAGAGGAAGCACTGGGCTGAACACTTCAAAAGACTTCTAAATCGTCCGCCACCTACAACGCGTCCAACAATACCAACAACGGAAGCAGAACTACCAATGAACATCGACCCTCCGACGAAATCCGAAGTCCTGAATGCCATCAAGATGCTAAAAGCTGGGAAAGCGCCAGGACCAGATGGAATCCCAGCAGAAGCTTTGAAAATAGACCCAGAGACAACAGCAGACTTGATGACGCCACTACTAGAGAAGGTGTGGAAAGAGGGCAAAGTACCCGAGGATTGGAAGAACGGATACTTATTCAAACTGCCAAAGAAAGGAGATTTGAGTCAATGTAAAAACTGGCGTGGAATTATGCTTCTGTCCATTCCAAGCAAGATACTATGTCGCATCATCCTGGAGAGAATTAAACAAGCCCTAGATGAAAAACTTCGTCCGGAACAGGCCGGATTCAGGAGGAACAAGTCATGCATTGACCAAATCGCCACCCTACGGATTATCATTGAACAAAGTTTGGAATGGCAGTCACCTCTCTATCTCAACTTCATCGATTTTGAGAAAGCCTTCGACAGCGTCGATCGAGAGGTGATTTGGCAACTACTTCGCTACTACGGGGTGCCGCCGACAATCATACATCTCATCCAACAGCTGTATGACAACGCTGCATGCCAAGTAATCCACAACGGGAGGCTCACGGAATCCTTCGAAGTGAGGACGGGAGTGAGACAAGGCTGTCTACTGTCACCAATGATCTTCCTGATTGCAGTTGATTGGATAATGCGGCAGACAACGGCAACCAACGAGGGAACAAGCATAAAATGGACCGACACAAAAGCCTTGGAGGATTTGGATTTCGCCGATGATATATGTCTGATTTCCCACAAACTGGAAGATATGCGAGTGAAAAGCAACAAATTGGCAGAAGAAGCAGCAAAGATAAGACTTCAAGTGAACATATACAAAACAGAGGTAATGAAGCTTCCTGGCCAACATCAACAGCAACAACCGACAACAGTCAGCATAAATGGGAGGAACCTGAAGGAAACAACTTCTTTCACCTACCTGGGAAGCATCGTCTCAACTACAGGAGGAACTGAGGAGGATATCAAAGCCAGAATCGGAAAAGCAAGACAAGTTTTCATTTCTCTCAAGTCTATGTGGAGGTCAACAGCATTCAGCGTCAAAAATAAGATTCGGACTTTCAACTCCAATGTGAAGTCAGTACTACTGTACGGATCAGAGACTTGGCGTGTCACAAAGAGCAGCTCAAACAAGCTACAGACCTTCATTAACAAATGCCTTCGCTCAATACTCAAGATCAAATGGCCGGAGAGGATCAGCAACAAAGATCTCTGGGAGCGAACCAACCAGGAACCGATCGTGAAACAAATAGGCAGGAAGAAATGGAGATGGATTGGACACACTCTGAGGAAACCAGCAAGTGACATCACTAGACAAGCCCTCGAGTGGAACCCGAAAGGGAAGCGACGAGTTGGTCGTCCAAGGGTGACCTGGAGGAGATCATGTGAAGAGGAATTGAAAGCGTGTGGGCAGACTTGGAGCCAGGTGAAAACTACAGCAGAGAACCGAACGCAATGGAGACGCATGGCTGAAGCCCTATGTTCCTCTAGGAATTAAAGGAAATAATAAATAATAATAATAAAATAATAATACCGATAAAGAAGTATTGATTTACAATACTTCACGATTGTAACTTACAGCATAACTGATCTTGCCTGCAAAAATAGCTTGCATCACTTGAAAACACCCGTTTATAAGAAAATATAAACTGTCATTATTATTAGTCTACATTGAGTACAATTCACTTGTGATGTTACGAAGAAAGTGCTGACAAAAGTATACAAGTGTATCACTCATTTTAAATTATTATCAAATTCGGATATAAATCAAGAATAAGACTCGATGCCGTACACACCAAAGTTGTATGGAGGAATTACTTCAAGCTTTATTTTTTCTCAAGTATTTGTAATCCATCCAAAACATACTTGGGTTATTTTTGTTAATGCGAGGACAATATTTCTATATTTCTTGATGTGCTCCATTGAATGACTAGTTATCATATTGTTCCCATAGACAAAATGACTGCAACCTTACAATTTTACCATGAACCAAATTTATGTAATTTAAATAATACTAATCCATGCCTGTACAATTGGTGTGTCCTACACAGGTAGGAAAAAATGTATTTTATTAAATTACTATTATTAAATGTGCTTCCTAATCGTATATGAATATTTTATCATATTGATGATGCCTGTAAACTGGCGTCCCTCATGTAAAAATGAGAATATACTATTATTACTATTATTATAATCCCTTGACTTTCAGTTTGTCCTCTATGCGGGCTGAAATTATCCCGCATGCTCAAGGTCATTGATGGAATGAGACGCTCAAAAGTCATTTTCTTCTATGTTAGTCGGTTATGTTGGATTGCAGTTCCGTAGCCGTTCGTTTACACATCGGTTTTACGTTCTGTTGGCATTTATAGGTGATTCCCATGTACTGAAAGCATTCTTTTGTAAAATAGTACTGTTCTTCACACGAAAATAGCCACAATTTGACGTAGTCTTCATTGAATGACACTGTGTCGAAAGCTGCAGCTTTTACAAGAAATAAACTATTTGTGTAGATGACATTACCCCCCAACTACCCCATCTTCTTCATTGTAGAGATGTTTTGACGCATTCAGCATGAAACACTAATCATTACAACCAATATGCTAAGTGTGTCGCAGTCAGATTAAATGACGCGAACACCAACATAACTAGCCAGGAAATGAGAATTCCTATCAATCCAGAAAACATGTAACAAAATTTTATTAAAAATTATTGACAAAAAAAATTTGCCGAGCGAAATTTCAACCAACATGCCGGATAAGTCCAGCCCTCTATGCGTATACTACTATACATGAATGAACAGTAATCAAATAAACGACGCACACAAACCTTGTACAACAGATTTCTAGACTCATTTCTGTAGAAGTTCCTGAGTGGAAAGCCGATAAGTCTGCGTGACTTTGACACTTGTTTGGAGATATGTTCAGAAAATGATAAGTTGTGTGAATATTTCAGCCCTAGGTCCAGTACAGATTCCAGTCGTAGAAGTGTATGGCTTTGAAATGTCAGGTCAAGTTCTAAATTGTTGCAGTCTATGCAGAGCCAGCCACATTTTTCGACATTAAATTGGAGTTGCCAGGTGTCACACCATCTATCCACTTTTTCCAATTCTTGCTGTATGGCGTTTACTGTTATTCCAAGATCTGTGTTCTTGCATTTATACGTCACTTTTAAGTCACCTGCATATAGTATTGATTTACCTACACTAAAGCATTCACAGATACTGTTTATATATATTATGAATAAGAGTGGGCCTAATACAATTCCCTGGATCACACCACTACTTACTGGTTTAGGCCTTGAGATTATCGAGCCAACTTTCGTTGTCTGACTTCGGCCACAGGGAAATGATTTCATCCAGCTCAGGAGAGGGTCACATATCCCTAGTGAGCATAACCTGCTGACTAGCAGATTATGTGGAACTCTGTCGAAGGCTTTTGTTATATCGAAATATAGTACAATTACTAGTTCTCTGTTGTCCCTACTTCGTGTAACCTCGTTGTAAAGTCTATGTGACAGGTCACACATGATCTCTTTTTGAGAAATCCGTGTTGTGATGGATTGATAAGTTCATGTTCTAGTAAGTTGTCTGACACTTGGTTTTTAACCACTTTCTCCATTATTCGGGATATTACCGGTGTTATATTGATGGGTCTATAGTTGCATGCACTGGTTTTTGCCCCTACTTTGTGCTTAGGTACTATGTATGTGGTTTTCCACACTTCAGGATAAGTTCCAGTTTCCAACGAGAGAGTAAATATTCTAAGTAACAAGACTACCATTTCCGTGCTACCATTTTTGTATATGACAGATGGTATGTCGTCTGTTCCAGTACTACCATTAGACTTCAAAGTCTTAATCGCTGAGTCTATATTTTATATATTGAAGTCCATTTCGCCTAATTTGTGGTAACTTTTGCAGGTCATTTGGAAATTTTGGGTCGGGTGGACTTTGGCGTCATTGCAAAACCACTCACTGAGGAGTTCACTTATAACCTGGGGATCATTGTATATTATACCCTTATGTTCCAAGCTGCTTACAGTATTGTCTTTACTGCTTTTTAGACGTTTCTGCAATATCCTACAAAGTTCCTGAGTTTTGGTGTTACCCACAAGCGCTTTATTTTCTTCAAGTTGTGACATCATTTTGTGTTTATCTCCAAGCCGTTTAAGAGTTTAATGTATTTGGTTTAACGCATTAAATTCCTTAAATACATGGTATTTCCTTTTCAATAATAATATATATATTTCCTATCAATGTAGGACACACCAGTTGTACAGTCATGGATAAGTATTATTTAAATTTCATGAATTTGATTTATAGTGAAATTACATTGTTGCTCTCCTCTCTGACATCAGTTAGTGAGCACATTCTGATAGTTAGTCGTTCAATGGAGCACATAAAGAAATATAGAAATATTGTCTTCGCATTAACAAAAACAACCGAAGTATATGTCGGATAAATTACAAATATTTCGGAAAAAAATAAAGCTTGAAGTCAATTCCTCCATATAACTTTGTTGTGTGCGGCATCGTATCTTGTTTTATGTTCAAATTGTGTATTAATTTAAAATGAGTGATTAATTTTTATGATTTTGACATCATTTTTTTGCAAGTACTACCAGATGTGAGTTCAACTGAATGCAGATTAATATTCAATTTCTTTAGTTTTAGTCGCGTTTTGCGGTCTATAAATGGAGTTGGTGTCTTTAGAGCAGATTTTAGGGGCGCGATTGTGTCTCTTGCTGAGCCAATTGTTTTGTAGAAAATATCAAGTGATACTTCTAAGTTATTGTTGATGAAGCATTCTTCCCAGTCAGAACTTCTCAACAGATCTGATAGGAATTCCCAATCGACATTCTTTTAGTCCCGATATTGATAGTGCACCGGGGAACTTTTAGGTGTGTGTTTAGTTGTTAGTCGGAGGGGTAGCGTGTAGTACAATATGTTGTGATCACTGTTATCAAGTTTATTTATCAAGTTTATCTCTATCGAGATGAGCTCTATTTCATGACAAAGGATTAAGTCAAGAGTATTTTTGTTTCTTGTAGGGAGGCGTACGCACTGCTTCCATCCGCCTACGTCTATAGCTTGTAGTAGCTCGTCATGGATTCTAGGTCCTGTACAGGTATCCCAGTTTACTCCAGGTAAGTTGAAATCGTCACAGACTACTTTGTAGTCAAAGTCCAGCGAGGCTACATGCTCTAGTATTTCTCCAATAGTTATATCAGTCATTTCAGAGCTATTAGGAGGTCTGTATATACATCCCACGGGAATTTTATTTTCGTTTGTGTGGATGCTTATCCACTTAGATTCAGGGAGTTTGTCAGTAGTTGGGTTATTGAAAGTATTGGAGTTAGTGGATTTAGAGGCATATATTAAGCAGCCGCCTGCTCTTTTGCCAACTCTATCGTTCCTATAGATGTCTTAGTTGTCTATTACTAGCTTTGAGTCAGGTATATCAGTAGTAAGCCAGGTTTCAGTCACCATTATTAGTGTTGGCTGTTCTATGTATGCCAGGCAGCGATGCAATGTTATTTTATTAAGGAGAGACCTAGCATTCAGGAGCATAATCGTTAGTAAAACAGAGTTATTGTAGGCGAGGTTAACATGGCTACTTGTCACTATCCCTACGTTATGTTTGGAGGGGCTCTGAGGTGAGACAGAGTCAGTGTGTGTACTATTTCTTGGATGAATTGGGCAGCGAGTGGGGCTAATGTTTGCTGCATCCAAAAATAATCCTGTTGCATGTTTTGACCTTTAGCATCCGTGCGTGGGCATCTGCGTTCATTTACTGGTGACATATAGTTTGCTTGACCTAGGTACCCTGTGTTAAGATTACTTTGGTAGTTGTACCTCATGGGTCGTTCATAGTCGTATGCATATTGGCTCACATCACATGTGTGAGTGAAGTTATTGAGAGGGTCAAGTGTCGATCTATACTCATTATGTTGATGAGGTTTAACATAGATAGTGTGAGAGTTTGGACGAGAATATTCATTAATATGGTGCCTATATAAGTCCCGTTTAGTGCTCCATATATCCTGATGATCCATTCTACGTTGCATTCCCAAGTTATGTGCGTTGCTAGGCATATTACTCCTAGTTCGGGAAGGGGTGTTCTTACTCACATGATGGATGACGTTTTTGGGAATATGGTTTGTTACCCATGCATTGTCATTTTTTAGACTGACATGTTGCTTATTAGACTTATTGAGAGGGAGGTATGTCGAAGTCTGGAGTGGGACTCTAGGCTTTGTCGTCTTTCTTGCATTTTCTACTGCGGGACTCTCGGGCTTGCATCCAGATTGAGTGTGGTCTGCCAGTGGTTTCTGATCAGCCATAGTTTGTGAGTCAATATCAACCTCATGTATGTCAGCAGGTTTTCCAGATGTGCTCTCATGTACTTTAAGATTGCACCCAGTGACACTGCTCTTACTGAGTTTCGAGTCGCTTCTACTTGCCGATTTTTTCCCGACACCATACACGTGACTTTCTGTGCTTCAGTGTCCGTCGACACTTTAGCACTGATACCAGGTGTATTTGTCAGTGTGGTCAACTTTGTATCGAAGGAGTTCTTGGTTGCTTGCCTTTGGTTAGTTGTTTTATCCGAGACTGCTTTAATAGTCTTGAATTTAGTGGCAGTAGCCAGAAGATCTTCGGCCTCTTAAATCGTTCAGTTATTATGTAGCTGTCGAACCTAAAGAGTATGGGACATGGATGCTTTAGGTCTTTCTTACTTAGGCGAATGCACTGACAAGGTGCACTCAAGAGATTTGCAGCCTTCAGCAATGAGTGCTGGACCGACTTTATGGGCTCGCTATCTGGTACATTATACACTATAGCGTTTTGTTTCGAAGCCAGCCTTTCAACAACTTCGCTGGATAGAAAGTCAATGGCGTTTTCTAACTCCTTCGCATTTTCTGAGTCAGTAGGCGTCATTCTAGAGGTCATATTAAAAAGCTTTAAGATTGTAGGATCCTGCAGTTTCTTTTTCATAAGTGAGATAGTTTCGGGTATACATTCTAATGAATTTAACTTCGTTTTTAATTCGTTTATCTGTAGCTGCATCTCTTTAATAATGCATGTTAAGTAAGAGAGCTCTACCTTTTCAGACAGAACATCTTCCACCTGTATCACAGGGGTCAGAGTTATGTTCGAGTCTTTTATGTTGGGTGAAGTACTAATAATAAGGGGTGGTAATGTGTTATTAGACGAGCTGGTGCTATTTTCTAAATTACTGATGTTCACACGAACACTCTTTTTAGAATTTCGGCCCACCGTTATTAAAGATCAATCAACAGTAAGCAATAAATGAATGTAAACGCAAACACGTGCAAAAGCGTCACCTGTTTGGAACGTTCCGGGCACCAGAGTGGGCGCACACAAGGCTTGACCAGCAGTATTCTGGATTCACTCCTTCAGATGTTCCTGAGTTAGAAACCAATAAGCCTGCGTGATTTCGATCCTTGTTTCGAGATATGCTCAGAAAATGATAGATTGTGTGAATATATCATTCCTAGGTCTAGCACAGATTTTGTCTTTGGACCTTCAATTTCTAGGTCGAGTTCTAGGTTGGGACAGCCTATGCAGAGCCAGCCACACTTTTCGACATTAAACTCAAGTCTTCAGGTGTCACACCATATACCCATTTTCGTTAATTCTTCATGTTTCGAGTTCATAGTTGTACCGATATCTGTGTTTGTGCAGGTATATGTCACCTTTAAGTCATCTGCATAGAGTATCGGCTTGCCTATACTAAAGCACTCACATAAACTGTTTATGTATATAATGAAAATAAGGGGTCCCAATACACTCCCCTGGATGGCACCACTGCTCATCGACCTAGGCCTGTAGGTCATCGAGGCAATTTTGGTTGTCTGATTTCTGTCACTGAGAAATGATTTTATCCAGTTGTGGATGGGGTTGCGTATTCCTATTGAGCATAGCCTGCTGACTAACAGACTCTGTGAGACTCTGTTGAAGGCTTCCCTGATATCGAAATAGAGGACAATTTCTAGTTCTCTCATGTCTCTCCTTTAGGTGACTTAGTTTAGAATGTCTATATGGCAAGTGAAGCAAAATTCTTTTTTAATGTATCCGTGTTGTGACTGGTTCTTGAGTTTGTGTTTTAGAAATTAGTTTGACATTTGGTCTTTGATTACTCTCTCCACGAACCGTGATATGACAGGTGTTATATTGATAGGCCTATAATTACATGCACTAGTTTTGGCCCCTCCTTCATGCTTGGGTAATATATACGTGTTTTTCCAGGCTCAAGGTAGGTCCCAGTCACTAGTGAGAGGGTGAATATTCTAAGTAATGGTACTATCATATCCATGCCACCGTTTTTGTAAATGACAGATGGTATATCATCTATCCCTTCTAAACTTTGTACTTACCTCAATATTTGTTGGCTATCGCATGCCTTTAAGAACGTGTTGAAAACGAAATGAAGTCGATTTTCCCGCGCAACCTGGGGGACTACTGTTCAGTTCAATAATCATCCGGTTGGGTCAGACAATGAGTGTATTTATATATATATCAAATATTTAGCTGTTGAAGTGTTATTAACTTGTAGACAATCTACTATTTGACATTATGTCATACTTGATCGTGCCTGTAAAAATGGCATGCATTTTCATGTAAATTTGTTTATATGAAAATATGCATTATTTCCATCAACTACCGTTAGCATTCAATGTCTTTACCACTGATGCTATATTTTGTATATTAAAGTTGATTTCACCTACCTTGTAGTTATTTTTGCAGGTCATGTCGAGAATGGGGTACGGATGCGCTTTGGTGTCATTGGAGAACCACTGGTTTAGGAGTTCACAAATAATCTGGAGATCATCATATGTTATACCTTCATGCTCCAAGTGGCTAACATTATTTTTTTACCCTTTTTAGTCATTTTTGCAAGATCTTGCAAAGTTCTTGAGTTTTAGAGGTGCCTCCTAGAGCCTTATTTTCCTAGAGTTGTGCCTTCATTTTATGTCTCTCCTCATGTATCTGGTGTAATGCACCAAAATTCTTTAAATAAATAAAATTTCCTTTTCAGTTTCTTTAGTTTCAATCGATTTTTGCGGTCTATGAATAGAGTTGGTGTCTTTAGGGCAGATTTTAGGGGTGCGAACTGACCGTCTTGTTGATGGTCTACCTCATGTGCGGGGTCGTAGATTTCCCAGGAATGTTCTCACGAACTTCGAGACCCATTCCAGTGTTACTGCTCCTTTTGGGTTCCCCTTCACCTTCGCGTGTCGTTTGTTCACCTAGTACAATGCAAGTGTCACTTTGTGCTGCAGTGTCCTTCGATGCTTCGGCACTGACATTATTCATGATTTGTGGTACGGTCGTGTTCGAATCTGAGGTATTTTTAATAATAATAATAATAATTTGCTTTATTCCAAAACAGTACTTGTGATACAGAATGGAATTCTCAGCATTTTTTACTACAGTATTGCATCCAGTTAGTACATTGTCAATAAAATAGAATTCTACATAGATTGAGGAAACCACAGTTCATTATTACAACAATACATTGGCATGTTCAGTAGCAAAGGTAAAGCTGAAACAGTGTTTGAAGGTGTTAGAAAAGTGGGAGCTGTCTTATTAACTGGCGTAAGCGAAAGAAAGAGAACAAAGCAGCACATAACGGAAAAAGAAGAGAGAGGAAAGGAACAGAAAGAAAGGAAATGTTGAACCTATTGATGAAGTGGGTTGGAAAGATGAGATCCAGTTGTACTAATGACTATTCAATGAATTATAGGTGTCACGCCTAATGCTTTCTTTATCACACAGAACGCGAGCTAAGTAGGGTATGGTTGAGTTTTTGTACTTGCTGGTACGAGCATATTGCTATCATATTTTTAGCTACTTGTCTTTGGTTGGGGTTTTGTCCGAGACTATTTTAACATTTTTGAATTTCGTAGTGGAGGCCAAAGTATCCCCAGATTTCCTAAATTGTTCGGCTATTATACAGCTGTCAAACCTGAAAAGTATGGGACATGTGCGGTTTGACTCTTTTTTATTTAGTCTAATACACTGACAGGGTGTACTTAAGAGGTTTGCAGCCCTTAACAAGGAGTGCTGAAACGACTTTATGGGCTCATTGTCAGGTATGTTGTACACTATGGCGTTCTGTTTAGAAGCAAGTCTCTTAAAAACTTGGCTCGACAAATAGTCCATAGCGTTTTCTAGCTCCTTAGCGTGTTCCAATTCAGCATCAGTCGGTTTAGTCTTCAATTTAAAGAGTTTTAGGAAAGTGAGATCTCCCAGTTCCTTTTCAAGATGGAAGATTGTTTCTGGTACCAGGTTATATAGGTTTAGTTTCGTCCTAAGGTCATTTATTTGCAGCTGCATGTCGTTTATGATGCAGACGAAGTTAGTAATCTCTGCCTTTTCTGACAGGATATCTTCCACCTGTATTACAAGTGTTAGCATTATGTTGGAACCGTTTGTTTTGGGTGAACTGCTAATTACAGCTGATTTTAGGGGTGATAATGAGTTACTAGATAAGCTTAAGCTATTTTTTAAATTACTAGAGTTCCTAAGAACACGCTTGTCATAGGTTTTGCCTATTATTATTGGTTATAATATAGCGGAACCGAAAAATGAATACCAGCGAAAACACGTGCAAAAGTGTCACCAAATTCGAACGTACCGCAAGGTGATTGTGAGGTGTTTTCGAGGCACAAGTGATAAACTCGTCCTCCTGTAGCGAATACGAAAACCAGATTGGCAACCGGTGTATTTTGCACTGCAGAAATAAATAATAGGGTTCTTACGGTTTGATGCGTAAACCTGAATCTCTAGTTTTTCGCTTCATGCCATGTGTACAACGAAAGACTACTAATTTGTACTTTAACTCCCGAGATTCATGGTTCCGTATGCACCTCTTCATTACGTAATGTGTATGAGTGTGCCTAGGAATACTCTCCCATATATATATCGTACTGATTCCAGCTGACTTAGTGCGTCTTCTACTTGGACTCAACTGGTATACCGGTGACTAAACATAATTTCGTCAAAAGATTTTTTGATGCCCGCTGATATAGGAAGAGCAGGTTGGTTGCCATTGTCTCCAGGTGCCAATGCGTTCACTGGGTATCACTGTAAATGAAAACTGAAGCTTTTGAATTAAAAATTCATGAATCGCCAACAGAATACAATAAGCAGCTTGAAAGTGACATTGACTTGGAAACTGTAGCGGAATTCCTTACCACAATTACCGTTTTGGAAAGTTCCTGATTATAGCCACAAACATTTACTGAAACAGTCGTGAACGACAAATATGGACACAAGTGATAAAACGAAGCTCTGCAGAAATCATTCAGACGCTACAAACAGGATTTAACACCAAGGATTTTGGGTGCACCGTATAATTTTTACATGAAACACATTCTCAAGCATCCTCCTGCACGACAGATTTTGACGACTATTCCTAACAAGATTAACAGAGCTCAAGTCAATAAAAACCAGAACCACGTAAAATGCAACTACCTAGATCATACGAAACAAATCAGCCAAACTCAAACCAACTAGACCGCGCAAATGTCCTCAAGGTAAAGCTGGAGGCGCCACTTCGATCAGAGTATATGCCATATCAACGCCTGCTTGGAACGATTAGACATTACGCTGGGATATGAATGTTCCAGTCCATGTGGTTGAGGGACTACCTGGCTGAAAGGCAATTTCGCACTAAGGTCAACCGAGTCAGATCATCTTGGCACAGCTCGTCATCAGGAGTGTCGCAGGGTCTTCTGCTAGGACCATTGATGTTTTTGATTTTTATCAATGACCTACCATGCCATCTAAGCTGCCCAAATCTTCTATATGCTGGAAATGCAAAGATATGAGGGGTGGTAAAGTGTCCAGAGAACTCAGCTAGGTTGCAGACAGATCTAAAGCTTCTGGAAGACTGGGTGGTGGCCAATGACATGACTTTCACCTGAAAATGTGCAAAGTGGTGAAATTACGCACCTGTAGAACGCAGAATGCAAGTTACACCCTGTGCGACGAAAGCTTGTCCTGCACAACGTCGGGGTTCGACTTCGGTCTAGTTCTAACGGAGAAAATGGACTCAAGCGTAAATTTCACGGGGGAAGTACTGAGGGCATCAGTGGTCATGCACCTTACACATAGACAGCTAGGTACACTCACTTCCGAGATCTTCCTAAGGTTGTACAAAACGTACGTCAAACCACGCCTTGAAGTACATAATATCATTGCACCCTCACCGCTTAGAAGAGACGCCAACCTCTTGGAAAGAGTTCAGAGATAGGTGACAAAGGGGTGGTTGGTCTCCGAAATAAAGCGATTCATGAAAGGCTAGAGAAATTAGTCCTCTTCACACTGAGCTACTGTCGGCTCGGGGGGGATTTGTGTACTGCCTACAAGATAACAAACGACGAGAATCACCCGAAGAAAGGCGTTCTGCTTTTGAGTAGGTATAGGCTTCCTCGTGGAAATCCCAGAAGGGTAGCTCACCAGAGGGCAAGAACCCGAGTGCAATCCCACTTCTTTTCACTGTGGGTTTGCCATCCCTGGAACTCCTTGACGTCATATATAGCTATCCAACTGTCTGTGGACACCTTTAAGCGAAGGCTGTACAATTATGCAGCGATACAAGGACTGCGTCCAAATGGCCTATCCCCTCGAAATCCCATACACCATTCGCGGGTAGACAACTAAGTTCGTCGTCTTACTTCTTTACATTCTCTCCCGTCTTACTCTCCTGACAACTGTAACTGCTACACGTATCATTATACTGGTACTGGTATTATGTATATCAACCTCAGGTTTAGTTAGCAATCCTTTTTACGTTGTTTTCATTTCTTTTTCTGTCTTTTAGTCTCAATAATCTACACTGATTTTATCGACTATTATTATTACCTCTCTTCTTCTGACAAAGATACCTGAGGACTAACTGGTGGAAGCATCAACTCCATTCACAGCAGTGGCAGTCTTAACACACCTCATACTACAAACAACATGTAATTAATCGCAGCACTACTCCTTTTGGAGTCAACCAAAGCTACGACAGTCGAGTGGCGAGTCAAGCTACGCAGAAGTTTACCGAAGATCAGGGACCTTCACCTCAAAATCAAGAAGTGAGCACAAAGAAATCGAATTGGTTTATACTAGCTCGTAAAAACGATATTGGATATATTGGATATTGGAACTTGTAAACTCTTCACTAAAGCCACCCTCGAGATTAGGCGCCAACCTTGACTTCGTTCGGTTGCCTGCTGATAGGTATGGTCAACCGATGGGGAACATATATTTCGGTAAGTGCTATGCCCCCACGTGATTAAACGCTATTTTAGGGAGAGGAAAACGTCCTGGGACACTGCGAAATGGTATAGAATGCAATTATGGATAATCCATCGTTCGAAGTTTGTCGTTTTTTTCCGCGTGGTTTTCGTTTTTATTATTCTGTGTAGTACTCCCACTTTTCAGGATATATCCTTAGTGTCACCGATTACTAATACAAATAGAAATATTTGTGTTATATCTGAACTTACCTTTATAGCCACAGGATATTATCCTTGCTACTTTTACTGTTTCAGATTACTGATTAAGGTATTACCACATCGAGCATCTGACTCTCAGTGCCCATATTACTCCTGTCTTTTGTTTTGACATAAAATCAAACAACCTAAGTCTCATATACTTGCAGTCCGACAGTTCTGTATTGAATTTATACAAAATGCCAGTTAAGCTATCGAAGTGTCGTGCTTCATTATCGGCTGAAAACTTCAGCAAAAGACATAAATCTAGCAAGCCTAAACAGCATGGCACTACACTTTCCCCTGATCTGACACAGGTGCTAAATATGTCAAAATCGGATATCATTACCTCTTCACCTTCTTGCGTTATAAATGATTTTATCAGGGATATTTGCAATAGTACAGGTTGTGAGCCAAGCATTTTGGACTCTTACCAAGTCACACTGGCTGTTAATAAAAAGCCTGACACTGGCTCCTCTGACGTGGTTGAATATACACCCTCCATTTGCCCTACTCAGGATTGTCAGTCAGAAGGTCCGAACACACATGTGGCCTCACTATCATCGATACATACTAATATCAAATCTTTTGACTGTGTCAAAAGAAATGTTAACTCCCCCAAATGCTTAGTAACCTTAGACGTTGACCTTGATAATCATTGCAATACACAGGCAGATTTACTGTCATCTAGTTCCATTCAATTGGATGCTTTTGAGCAGGCTACACATATGCCGGCACAGAGGGCAGAATGTAGCACCACCGCTACTGTTAACGATAAAGCCCCCCATCGCAAGAATTTCCATCGGTCATCAGCGACCCGTGGACACCAACCTAATGCCAAATTTGAAAAAACAAATTGCTCCTTGCCCACGCAAAACACATCCAACCAAGCCAATAGCCTGGATAGCACAAACATCCTTCCGTTAGTCCATGATCTCTTACCCCTTAGGTATCTGATAAAGCCTGCTGACTATCCTGACTATGATACGCTACAGTCTTGTGAGAGAATTATAGACCATATTTCCACGGAAGTGATCAAGCGGGTTCAGTGCATGTATAATGCAATTGTTTTCAATGTGCCCGACAGTACGAACATTAAAACACTGAAAAACGCACTTCTAAAGGCATGCGAAATACCAGATTCCCACTGTACCTGCAAACGACTGCGTAAATCTTCAGCTAATACATCTTGTCCAATAATGTTCGAGTTTAATAGCATTGTGGATGCTAGTCGCTTTGTAAATAACCAGCATCTCTTTAGGAAAGCAAGTAGCTTTAAAAATGTACGTATTATTCACGACAGGACACCAATCCAGCGTCGTGCCAAACAAAGTATCCCAGCAGATGAAATAAATCACCAAAAGGATACAACCGGCCCCACTGATGTCAATACAAAACACCACCTAAACCCTAAAAGAAGTCCTCCACCTAGTGACCCTAAAATGAAGCTTGATATGGTTACCAATACTAAATCTAGTATTTCTTCAGTTGTTAAACAACCTAAAAAGCACTCAATTGCTGCAAAAGATATCAATAAAAATCTCACTCGCCATGCTAGAACTATCGAAAACCCTTGTAATATCTTCACATCTAGCTCTAAGATTCCGAATAAAAAGGTAAGGAACAAAACTCTTATGCCTGGCATACACTCCGTCAAGCCTGATTCAGCGTCTCTTATTACTCATACGCTTAAATCTCCCAAAAGGACGTCTATGGTATCAAATAGAACTGACACTAGTCAACCTATCTCATTCTCTTTTCCTCACCATTTTAATACAACCAGTTGCAGCTACCCAACTTCTACTATAAGGTTGCGTAATACCAAATATAACTATGCCCATATTCCTGGTGCACAGCCACATGGACTCAATCGCCTAAACTTTCAGCATAGCCTGCTTGGGGATCCACCCAGTAAATGCTACTTCCCCAGAAACACACTCCCCCGACACCAAAACAGTCTTTACAACTTTCCAACTAATCAATCCCCTCACCATTTTTTCTCTTTTCCGCACCCGGCAGTAATGCCACCAATCAACCTGATGTCAAACAGTCTGTTTCCTTACTCTCAAATGTGCCCTCTTCAGACACCCAGGATACCCCAGTTTCCGTATGCCTATCTCCATGCGATCGTGAACTGAGTGATCTACCATGGAAACCATCTTCTTTTTCACAGAACCTTAACGAAAACGATGAAGGCTTTATGGACCGAACACTCGATGTACCGGTCAGACTGTCATCTAATTTTCATTTTACCTCAGCTGAATCACATCATCATCTCCTTCACTTTGCCTCAGCCCTTACCACTGATCAAAGATCATTTACTCTTTTCCTTATAAACGCTCGTTCTATCTGCAATAAAATTCCATACCTTCACTCCTTACTTTCACTTTGTATGCCTTCTGTACTGTTAGTTACCGAGACCTGGTTACCATCTGACTTCAATGACAGACTGTTAGAATCACCAGGATACACACACTTTAGACATGGCAGAGAAGAAGGACGTGGTGGTGGTTGTCTTATCTTTGTTAGCAACAAATTCCACGCTGTAGAAGTTGATGATTTGGGTTGCTCACTTACAGACGCAGTATGGGTTACACTCAACACTAACTTCAATACAAAACTTTTATTGGGATGTATATACCGCCCGCCCAATTCTGATATTAATACAACGAACCATTTGTGTGAAATTTTCGAACACGTCTCCTCCCTAAACTTTGACTATAAAATAATAGCTGGCGACTTTAACATGCCTGGTATCCAGTGGAATAGGCTAAATGTTCCTAAATACACTGATCGTTTTATAAATTCGGTTGAATTCTATGGATGGACACAAAATGTGAATCACCCCACACGTAAATCCAACATCTTGGATCTAATCTTCACACACAACATCCTTCCCGTCAGCACTCGAGTTAGGCCTTTATTCCCTGGTAGCGACCACAACACGGTCATTTCCACCTTTAACCTAGCAGCAAATGGGTCAGGCAAAGACCGTCGTCGGACAGTAAAAGTCAGGGACTTTTCAAAGGCTAAGTGGGAAACAACGCAATCTTTTATTCGTTGCCAAGACTGGAATACCTTTTTCTCCTCGGTAGACATTGATACTGTCCTTGACAGTTTCTACTCCAACATTTCAGTTTGCTTCAACGAATCTATCCCTTGGTATACATCCAAAGGCAACCGTGTAAATCAACTATATATACCGATTGCTACCAGGAATAAGCTAAGAAGACTCCGTAAAACCTATAATAAATCTATGGACTTCTCCTCGCTCATTAGCATCCTAAAGGTATATGATAAAATCAGATCAGATAATGCCAGTAAAATTTACAAAGAAGAACTTGTCGCCCTTAAAAGTAGTTGCAAAATTAGCTCTCTCTGTAAACTCTTCCAAAAAAGACTGCAACAAAAACAAGGCAACATTCCTTACATTCTTCATAATAATGTTGCTGTTAAGGATGATGCAGGCATAGCTGAACTCTTTAACAAGCACTTTTCTGACTCATACACGCACGATATTTCCGCATGCATTGAATTTGACTCTGTAACAGAAAAAACACTGTCTAATATATGCTTGACTGTTGATGTTATAAAAAGTGCAATCAGTTCATTGAAATTCTCCAATACTCCTGGACCTGACTCTATTCCCTCATCCTTCCTAAAAAATGGTGGCTCTGATCTCCCTCTCCTTTTGCTTAAGATATTCTCAACGTCCCTTGTGAATGGAGTTTATCCTTCTAAATGGAAGCAGACATATATTATTCCTAGATTTAAATCCGGCTCAAAATATGATGTAAAGAATTACAGGCCGATCAATATAACGTCTGTCTTGTCAAGGATACTTGAGAAGATAATCAGTACCAAAATCACTGACTTCTTATTGACAGAAAACCTCATAACACCTTCTCAGCATGGCTTTATAAAGTCCAGGTCATGTATGACTTGCCACTTAGAACTATTCGACTTTATAACTGGACTTACAGACCAAAAATTCGTTGTGCTCATTATGTATATTGATCTTAAGAAGGCCTTCGATAAAGTATGTCATAATTTACTCCTGCAAAAACTTAAGGCTTACGGTATATCTGGCAATCTCTTACAGTGGTGCAATTCATTTTTGTGTGGTAGGTCCCAGTCTGTTAAGATTAACGACACTTTTTCCAGTACCACTCCTATATCAAGTGGCGTGATTCAAGGTAGTGTACTAGGACCTCTCTTCTTTCTAATATACCTAAATGACGTCTGTGATGTTATAAAGCACGGCAGACCTTTCTTATATGCCGACGACTTGAAGATAGTCTACCACAGTACCACCCAAGAAGTGACAAATCTGTCTCATAAAATCCAATCGGATATTGATAATATTGAGACATGGTGTAAGTCGTGGATGATGCAGATCAACGTGGAGAAGTGTGGACTGTTATGCCCAGCTCGCTTACGTACCACACCACACATAACTATGTGCAACAAGCCTATCACTATCTTTCCTTCTGTACTTGACCTCGGGCTTCGTTACTCCGCTGACTTTAAATTCTCTCTCTATGTCACCAACCAAGTTTCTAAAGCCAGAAGATTACTTGGATTTATATTTCATAACTTTCAAACACAAGAATCTAAAATGTTACTTTATAAAACACACATACGGCCCCTCCTTGAGTACTGTCCATTTATCCTAGACAGCACCTCTGTTAAGGACAAACTAAAGATTGAAAGTGTTCAAAGGAGATTTACAAGTAGAATCCTAGGAACAAGTCTGAAAGTCCCCTACAACTATCGTTGCACAACTCTTAAGATCGAACCCCTTTGGTACAGGCGCCACCGACTTAACCTCATTCTCCTTTTTAAAATAATCAAAGGAATAGTATACTTTCCCAATAATAACCTTAACTTTACTTCTTCGACGTATGAACTACGCAGCAACGGGTCTTCTCTTAGTCATATTCTTTGTCGCACGAAATTACGTTCCAACTTCTTTACAGTCAAATATAGGCAAACATGGAACTTCTTGCCAAGTGAAATTAAAAATAGCACCACATTACAACGATTCACCTATCTAGTAAATAAATATTTCTCTGAAAACAGTCTTGAAACAGTTTGCCACATACTGAAAATTCGTGATATTGTTTCTTTCCCCTTTGAATTACGTACCTAAACAGCTTTGTTCACCGAAAGCATTAACAGAAACGGTCAGTATTATCGGACACATTTAAAATAATCAACGTTGCACTAATGCTGTTCTCAGTTCTTTCTTTTTTAGTTGATTCAATTGTTTGTCTACCAAGCACCATCACAAAATATTCACAATCCTTTCATACAAACCTGGAGTGGAATACTCAGCCTGATATACCATGAAAGCTGCACTGAATCTACATGAACTACCCTCACACCTTATGTCATACCTTTTCAGTGATTCAACTCCATTTAATCCCAGCTGCTGACTGTCAAATTAATCAAATATTATGGTGAATTTCCCTGGCAAAACTGTATTTTGGGCAGTTCAGTGTTGTGGAAGTTCTACCTCAAGGTTGAGTAGTAAACAACCTGGATATGGTCGGGACTAAAGTCTCCTCTGGTGACTAGCTAATATTGTGAGTAAATACCACCTACGTCTACGCAAATTCCAGCCCTATGCCGGATTGCCTAAAAAATCAGCTTAACTTCACTGTGAGTTTTAAATATTAGCGGATTTTTATTTTACGGTTCTGTTATTATAATCCTTCATTCTTCTGAACCATCTATTATAATTAACTACTGCCTCTTTTTATGCATATATAATCATAACTGTGTACCTTTATGTATTTTTCTCTTCTCATACCATTTCATATTGCCCCTTCGTTTCATATGTTTATAACTAAAATCTAGAAGGTAGACTGCAAATCTCTGATTTCCTTACTTTTTTATTGTATGTATATGTTTTTAAAATGCTGTTAGGGACGATGCATACAAAGTGGCTGACTGAAAGTAGTCGTCCATACCATGAGTTTCGTTGAGTAAGCTGGTGAAGGTGAAAACTGTCTATATGACACTTAGCAATAAAAAATTCTTCTAAAAACAAGAGGAGCATTTCGCCAGGGCCTAGCAGATTAAAAGGTGGGAGGGTGGTGACCGCTATTCAGCGGATATGATGGTGGGGACTTAAGAGAACCACCCTTATCTGTGGGAATGCGCTCTATTGCTAAGGTTCCTGAGTGTGAATGACTTCAAAAAAAATAATAATAAAATAAAATAATAGCTGCCTGTATAACAAAGCTTGTGTATAAACTCTTTGAAAACAACCTCATGGTACGATTTCTCTACTTCAGGAGGACATCTAACTGTATAAATCAGAACATCAGCATAAATAAGTATCATCACTCTTTTTGTTTTTCTTCACTTCTATATATTTTATGTAATTTGGCGTTTGGATTTAGCTTCTCCACTTTCTATTCCCATTATCCTATATAGATCTAAAAATCATTATTCGTTTTGCCCTTGTTTTCTAAAAAATCTGTTATTCTATATTTTTTTGTTGTTGTTTACTACCACAAATTTGAACTAACTGTTAGTATGTAACACTATAAAACTCAATGACTCTAAATTATTAGTAACAAAAAATGGGAATAAACCCTGCGTTTATCGCATATTGTTTGCTTAAATTATTATTATTTGCTGGCTGCCTCTGCACCTCTCTTTCTGTTTTCTTCTTCCTTCTCGAAGGTATCGCATTGATGCACTGCAAATGAACAGTAATGCTGCTTTCTACGTTTTTATTACTTGAGCGTTATTCAGAATGTTGTTGGCAGACACAACGAACAACGGAAGAAATTCCATTCTGAGTACTGTTTGTCATCGCAAAGTTGGTCCCTTGTATCTGTTATTACCAAAATAATGCTGTACTTACCCTCTACTGTGGAGTTGTTTTTTTTTAAAATATTTGAACCCTTATTAATTGACAAAATGACAATGATCACAAGGCCTGTATCCTGTATGTCGTACTCTAGCACATGTTAATCACCTCTCTTCTTACCTTCCATTAACGCAATATTTCGTAATTCCCGCATGAATTTAACTGACTATAAGTATATTATAGACTATAAATTAGACTTGAACCAGTATATTGTAATCTATTCTAACAAAGTTTCTAGAGGTTTTTTTTTCCATTTTTCCAATTTTTGATGTCAAAAAACGGTGTTCCATTTCAAATTGTACTTGTTGAATATGATCATGCCTGTACAAACGGTATGTTAATCATGTAAATGTTTAATTTATGTGAAATATATATATATATACAGAAGTACATTCACAAGATATATACGATAAGGAGTTAGAGAGTCACTGGAATGATAGTATACATTTGCAATGTTTAATGCTAACCACATTGGTCTTACCATGGAAATTGTGACGTTTTCGATGAAAATATAGCTCTTTTCAAACCTTCATGTTGTTGTTGTTTTCACCAGAGCAACCAGACATTAGGCGAGCGACTGATATGAACAAAGAGTGAGATTTGGATTAATAAGGGCTTAAGTAGATATAAGGATTGTCGTAAAGTGTACAAGAGATTTCAGAGAGAAGTGGCTTGAAAGATTAGAAGCTGTAGGATATGCTGACCTGTTAGGTGTCTGGCGGATTTGTGTGGGGCCCGTGGTGTAGCATTTTGACAAGAAGTTAGGCAGGCTTGCAGATGTTGGTAGCAAAAGCATTTTTAAAAATTCAGATCCGCGCAGTCATTACTGTTTTCCTTACAGTGACTTTTTATATTGAGGATCTGAACTCATGTCTAATTCTCGAGCTGTCGAAAATGCGTGTTGGTGTCCTACAGATAGGAGCGATTCACACTTGTTACCACGACTATCATGCGCCAGCCTCCCTCCTTTTTGATTTTTAGCTGTGAGATGTGTTTGCGATAAGTGAAGTTGTAACATTGCACTGCCTCGAGCTTGTCCCAATCATACAACATGCTGCACACCAGTATCTTCCATGACAAATGCTTACCATTAGGTCACTAGATACAACCATCCGTAAGGACATTCTTAGGAGTATTAGTTTCATATATGTGTACAATTGGGTTACTATAAAAGACTGCGAAATTAAGTTCCTTTTAAGAATTATAAAGTATGGAAATTGCTAGTATTACTGCAGCTAAATTATATTCTATTTAGCGGAGTGATATGAGTAGCACAACAATTATTGATAAAGTTTTGTTGAATGATCCTGGGAAAACGACTGGTTAGCAGAACTTGTTATGCTAAATTTTCATGACCGATTTCTGGCAAAGTTAAGCTTGAAGGATCAATTACTACCAATCATCAAATGACCTCGAACGCAGCAATCACATGGAGGGGGAATTTTAGTGTGTGGAATACATATATTTATGAAGGTGTTACAGTGTGTTAAAAACAGCTCTCACTTTCAGCTTGGAGTATCAACAGAGTATAGTTCCGTTGTGGGTAAAACTTGTTTTGATAAAGTCTCATAGTGTAATACAGTGATATTTCCTGAGCGATAAATTGTGCTCGAAACGTCATCAGTAAATAATACTTACTGTATAACGCTATGAGGCTTTTCGAAATAAATGTTGCATACAATGGAATAATACTCTACCAGAGTGCACAAGCACTATTTTTATATCAACAGTAAATTGACCACATTCTATGCATGTAATTATTTAGGTCTTCTAACCCTAATCTTTCCTGAACCTAACTCTAACGTGAAAATATCCCTAAATTAACCAACCCTAATGTCGCCTTTATTAGGTTAACCTAACCCTAACATGCTCTTGGCTTAAAATGCAACTTAATCTTTACCAAACCTAAGCTGAAACTTGCCGGGTATCCCATTTAATAGCACAACGCTTCGATGAGCATATTTTATTGATGATGAGAAGATTAATAGCCAGGTTCCACTAACCCACTGAGTGGGCGTTTCATGGTCATTGGTGCAGTCACACTCCATTTGGTAGTTATTGGTGCTTGAAGTTGAACTTGGCATTACAACCCTTATCCTAACCGTAAACCTAATCCTAATCCTGATTATGACCCTGATCCTAACCCTACGCGCAATACTCACCTTAACCCTAACGAGCTATTAACACATTGTCCAAATGGTACTTAAAAACGTGATCTAGGTGAAATTTACGCCTAATTTGGCGAATAGCGTTGATATTTCAGCTATGATAATGAAAGGTGCCGTTAGCCGACGACAAGCATGCGTTCAAGGTCATTGGAGCGTTTGCAACCCTTGGGACGCTATTGTTGGACTTTGCCATGAATATGTAAAGTATTACTTGGAAATCATTTATAATCCACCAACTGGTCTCCTTTCCAAAAGGAATGCGGCGATATTTTATCCACAGTGATGAGGAAATACATAAATCCACACTTCCCGTTGTATACACTCAGTGGAGATTGCGGCCAACAAAGTAATGGATTTAAAGCATATGCATACTTCCCATAATCGCGGCGACACCGAGGAATATATCAAAATCGCAGAGTAATCAAACCCAACACGCGATGTAATTAACTGAATCCGAAAGCCAAACAAGTTTTAGTACGTATTTGAATATTCATCCATATGTGGATCATGATGACAAATCCAAATCACTACCTATACAGCGTCAATAAATCTGGATATCTATGATATGACGAAAATATGCTGATAGCTGCGTTTCAGATCCCAATGACTCATTCGATAGCAAAATGATGCTCCTGCATGCCTCTTTCGGCATTTTCTGAGCATATCTCGAAACAAGGATCGAAATCACGCAGGCTTATTGGTTTCTAACTCAGGATCATCTGAAGGAGTGAATCCAGAATACTGCTGGTCAAGATTTGTGTGCGTTCACTCCTAGTTAACTGGCCATTCATATTTAGTTGTATACGCATAGAAGACAAAATAAAAGTAGAAGGAGTACAGAGGTACTTCACGCTGAAAGTAATCGGAACCGAAAACGGCACAAACTACTCTACCAGATGTGAAATTCTAGGACTAGAAACATTATGGTTAAGACGACTGCGACTAAATCCGGTACTCGTCTATAAGCTACTTAACGACATGGTGCATACTTCTACTCATTATAATCGGTTTTCAGAAGACAGTGAATTTAACCTTAGACACACTAAAGGTACGGTGACTACAGAACAATGTAAAACAGCCAACAGGCAAAAGTTTTTCATGATTAGGTATGACCAAATATGGAACAAACTACCTGAGGAAATGCGACTAGCAGGCACATTATCCTTCTTTGAAAAGGCACTTAATGACACACTAAGTGGGTTCGCAAGTGATACCAGTGCTAATTCCCATGTAAGAGCTTCAGAAATTATAGGCTCACCTAATGTATGAACTTAGAGACTACACCTGTTGTTTGTTTTGCCTTTACCTATAATTTCAGACAAAAAGGCAGCAGTCATGAAAATAACACCTATACAAATAAGAATCGATTGAATTAAGTCAACCTGATACAAATATAATATATATTTCCTATCTAAATAGGATACACCAGTTGTACAGGCATGGATACTTATTATTTAAATTACATGAATTTGATATATAGTGAAGTTACATGGTTGCTGACATCAGTTAGTGAGTACATTCTGATAGTTGGTCGTTCAGTGGAGCACATAAAGAAATATAGAAATATCGTCTCGAAAAAAAACCAAGTATGAGTAGGATAAATTACAAATATTTCGCAAAACTGAAGCTTGAAGTCAATTCCTCCTAATAACTTTGTTGTGTGCGGCATCGTATCTTGTTTTATTTTCAAATTGTGTATTAATTTAAAATGAGTGATTTATTTTTGTGATTTTGATATCAATTTTTGCAAGTACTACCAGATGTGAATTCAACTGAATGCAGATTAGTATTGGTCATTGTCAAGCAGATTTGTTTTACTGCACTCAAGTCACCCATAGCCCGGCATTTGTCACTGCATGGTTGCTCCGTACGAGTAAGTTGGTAAACACGTAGAAAGCTATATAAAAACCATTTAAGATCGTTGACTATGTTTGTATAAGATGCTGTACAGCGTCTAGTTATTGTGACAGTGGATTTCATCAAGGATGCTGAGCCATTATTAACCAAACCTCGAGGGATGATATATGAGTAAGTGACTTCAATTGTTTCTCAGCTTCAGTCGGAATGTAGATCAATGCAACTTGTACTACAAAGCAAATACAACAGGAATGTACCAGAGGGCAGAGAAAAAGTACGTGGATTGGGACATATATGTTTATATTCGTTGTACATTGTAATTTGATGAACAAAAATTTATTTCTACTAAGTCTTTTCATGCACTTATGCTACTAGTTTATTTATAGTCTTTAGAGAAGTAAGGGTATTTAGGCGCGTTTAGGTACTGTAGTAGACTGATAGTTGATTCGTTCTAGGAATAAATAGTTTATTTATATAATCAGTAGAGTGAAATAGTCTGTACAGAGAGCGTTTGAAACTCATAACCGTATTGCAGTTCCGGACTTCTAGGGGAAGATTGTTCCATATTTTAGAATATTTCACTGTGAATTATTTTTCTCTGAGTGTTGACTTAAAGGCTTTTATTGTCACTGTGCAAGTTTGGTTACGCAGATCGTAAGAGCCTTCTTGTGCGAATTGTATGTCCTTACTGTCTGAGAATGATATTTTGCGTATGACCTTATAGAAGAATACTGGGTTTATAATTAGTCGTCTTGTCCAGAGTGGGTCAAGTTGTAGAATCATGCACCGTGAGATGTAGTCTTTCTTACATTCGTAGCCAAGTAGTTTCGAGGTAAAATATCGTTGGATGCTTTCAATTCTTAGCTTTTCACGTGTGTGAGTGCTGCTAGTAATAAATGGACAGTATTCTAGTAGTGGCCTCACACAGGTTTTGTACAGAATGAGCTTTGCTTCATTGTCGTGAAAGTTCCTGAGTATGCATCCTAAGAGCATCCTCGACTTTTGAGTCTGTGATGCCACTTGCTCAGAGAATGTTAGGTTACTCGAGTACCTCAGACCTAGGTCAACGACACTTTGGAGTTTGGTTAGGTTAGCCGATTGAAGCGTTAACTTCATGTCGATTGAGGGTGCACCGAAGCAGATCCAGCCACACTTTTTAAGGCTAAATTGGAGGTTCCATAAAGACGACCAAGCAGTCACTTTATCTAGTTCTTTTCGTACAACATTCTGGAAGTGCCCTAGGTCATCAGATTGGAATGTATAAGCTACTTTGAGGTCATCTGCAAAGATGAATGGTTTCCCATGAGAGAAGCAGGCGCATATGTCGTTAATATATAAAGTAAATAGAAGGGGTCCAATGACACTACCTTTTACTACACCAGAGGTGATTGGGCAAGGTTTCGAAGTTATAGATCCTGTTGTTAAGGAATGATTTAAGCCATCCTAATAGTGGGTCACGTATTCCTAAGGATCCCTGCTTATGTATTAGTAGTAAATGTTCGACACGGTCAAATGCCTTTGAGATGTCAAAGTAGATGACAAGTACTAGTTGTCGTCTGTTACGACTGCTGGTCACAAATCTTGAACCATAACCAACATACGAATGAAATATGAGAAAACAAGCTCGAGACTTACCACAATATCACATGGAAGGATACAAGTTACTTAGACATCATTTATAATCCACCAACTGGTCTCCTTTCCAAAAGGAATGCTGCGATATTTTATCCACAGTGATGAGGAAATACATAAATCCACACTTCCCGTTGTATACACTCAGTGGAGATTGCAGCCAACAGAGTAATGCATTTAAACCATATGGACACTTCCCATCATCACGGCGACACCGCGGAATATGTCCAAATCGCAGAGTAGTCAAACCCAACACGCAATATACTTAACTAAATCCGAAAGCCAAACAAGTTTTAGTACGTATTTGAATATTCATCCATATGTGGATCATGATGACAAATCCAAGTCACCACCTATAAACCGCCAATAAACCTGGATATCTATGATATAACTAAAATATGGTGAAAGCTGCATTTCAGATCCCACTGACTGATTCTGTAGTGAAATTCTGCTCCTGAATGCCTCTTCCGACATTTTTGTATGGATTGGTTCGCAGTTACTCTGGTTCCTAAGCGAAAATAATCAAACATTCACTGGCTGCTGAATTATTAGTACGTCTCAGCATGTTTAACTGGATACTAACTGCTGTGGTGAGCCTTTTGCAGATTATATTGCTTAAAGCATCGTTTACGATAAGCTGACTAACGTTTTTAGGCCATTTTTATACTTTTGTGAGTAGCCCACCATATCGACCGAATGTAACGCAACACTCAGTTGTTTCGCTCATTTTCGACAAATTCAAACAATAGTGGTGCCTAGGATTATGCCATATAAACTGTTTTGACTTATGCAGAGTGTAATTGCGGTCAATATTTCATTATCTTCCCTTGTATATATATCTTGTGTTAGTGAAAAATGTTAAACATGTTTACTCCATGTGTGCATTATTATGATATTGATGATGCCTGTCAACTGGAGTCCCTCAAGTGTATAAAGTGGGAATATATTATTATATATATATATTTATTCCTGTTTTTGCAGGAACATACCAATTGTACAGGCATGGATAAGTTATTATATAAATTACAGTTTGTTTGTTCAATCTAACATTAGAGTCAGCCAGAACAGTCTGCAAAATAGTCTGTCTGTGTAACACATAAAGAGATATAGAAATATTGTCTTCGCATTAACAAAAAACCCAGACTTCAGATGAATGTAATACAAATATCTGGGAAAAATAAAGCTTGAAGTCAATTCTCCTATATAACTTTGTTGTGAGCAGCATCCTTGAGATAAAGTTTATTGATGTATTATTTTGAGTCATTAATGTATTTATTCCATTTTTTTCACCAGTCTAATCGTAGTTTTATAATAGGAAAGAAATTTGATCTTTGATACGAAAATTAGATAAGTTCATGTCAGATTGTTTTACTGCATCAAATGGGGCTGAGGTCGATTCTAGAACTATCCATTTGCGCCATTTGCGTCAGCATGGCAGACTGTACATGTAAGTTGAGTAATACATTGAAAACTACTTGAAAACCAGTTGTTTCTTTATATCAGATCAAGAATACTCCTTGTACAGAATGTTAGCCAGCGTTTTCAAGTGGTTGCGTCGGATCGTTCATGGAATTTGAGTTTGAATTTACTTAAATGGTCATTTCAGTTTAGATGTTGGGTTGTTCGACCTCGACCAGGAGGTATATAGAAGATTACGCTCAGCAGGGAGATGAAGTATGTAAATATGGAAAGAACATTATTATTTTATGTACATACAAATGTTTATAAATGTATATCATTGTATAGTAAACACTACCCATAATCTAGTTGTTTTTCATGTTATTTTGCGAAGTCTTAGAGTTTATTTAGTGTCGTAATATTTAGTAATGAGTCTAGGCGTTATAGTGTTCTAATAGCTCATGCGTTTTGGAAATAAGTGGTGCGGTGTGATTGGCATAGTCATTGGGATGAAACAGTTTATATAGCAAGCGTTTGAAGGTTATAATAGAGTGACAGGTCCTTATTTCTAGGGGTAAACTGTTCCAGATCTTAGAGTACATGACTATGAAGAAGTTTGTACGGAGTGCTGTCCTACAGTTTTTCCTAGATACTGTGCACGTTTGGTTACGAAGGTTGTAAGAGCCTTCCGGTGAGAACTGTATCTCCTTGCTGTCCGAGAATGATATTTTATGCAATATTTTAAAGAAGAATGTTAGGTTAATGCTCAGTCGTCTCATCCAGAGTGGGTCGATACCTAGAGTTACACACCTTGATGTGTAGTCCTTTTCGCAGTCAAATCCTAGTAGTTTAGACGTGAAGTATCGTTGGACACTTTCTATTTTAAGTTTGTCACTTACGCGAGTGCTGCTGAGAATAAATGGACAATATTCAAGTAGTGGTCTGACACAAGTTTTATATAATAATAGTTTCGCCTCGTAGTTGTGGAAATTCCTGAGTATGCATCCTAAGAGCATCCTCGATTTACGCGTCTGTGTCGCCACTTGCTCAGAGAATGTCAAGTCACTAGAGTACCTGAGTCCTAGGTCAACAACACTTTGGAGTTTAGGCAAGTCAAGAGATTCAAGTACCAGTTTAATATTTATTGAGGGTGCACCGAAACAGATCCAACCACATTTTTTAAGGTTGAATTTTAGGTTCCATGTGGAGGACCATGCGGTTACTCGATCTAGTTCTTCCTGAACAGCTTTCTGAAAGTACCCTAAGTCATCACAGTGGAATGTGTAAGCTGCTTTAAGATCATCTGCAAAGATGAATGGTTTACCAAGTGAGAAACAGCTGCATATGTCGTCGACATATAGAGTGAATAGAAGGGGGCCTAAGACGCTACCTTGAACTATTCCAGAAGTGACTGGACTAGGTTTAGAGTTTACAGAACCTAGTCTAACTACTTGGGACCTATTGTTAAGGAATGATTCAATCCATCCTAATAATGGTTTACGTATTCCCAAAGAGTTCAGCTTATTTATTAGAAGCAGGAATGTACCAGAGGGCAGAGAAAAAGTACGTGGATTGGGACATATATGTTTATATTCGTTGTACATTGTAATTTGATGAACAAAAATTTATTTCTACTAAGTCTTTTCATACATTTATGCTACTAGTTTATTTATAGTCTTTAGAGAAGTAAGGGTATTTAGGCGCGTTTAGGTACTGTAGTAGACTGATAGTTGATTCGTTCTAGGAATAAATAGTTTATTTATATAATCAGTAGAGTGAAATAGTCTGTACAGAGAGCGTTTGAAACTCATAACCGTATTGCAGTTCCGGACTTCTAGGGGAAGATTGTTCCATATTTTAGAATATTTCACTGTGAATTATTTTTCTCTGAGTGTTGACTTAAAGGCTTTTATTGTCACTGTGCAAGTTTGGTTACGCAGATCGTAAGAGCCTTCTTGTGCGAATTGTATGTCCTTACTGTCTGAGAATGATATTTTGCGTATGACCTTATAGAAGAATACTGGGTTTATAATTAGTCGTCTTGTCCAGAGTGGGTCAAGTTGTAGAATCATGCACCGTGAGATGTAGTCTTTCTTACATTCGTAGCCAAGTAGTTTCGAGGTAAAATATCGTTGGATGCTTTCAATTCTTAGCTTTTCACGTGTGTGAGTGCTGCTAGTAATAAATGGACAGTATTCTAGTAGTGGCCTCACACAGGTTTTGTACAGAATGAGCTTTGCTTCATTGTCGTGAAAGTTCCTGAGTATGCATCCTAAGAGCATCCTCGACTTTTGAGTCTGTGATGCCACTTGCTCAGAGAATGTTAGGTTACTCGAGTACCTCAGACCTAGGTCAACGACACTTTGGAGTTTGGTTAGGTTAGCCGATTGAAGCGTTAACTTCATGTCGATTGAGGGTGCACCGAAGCAGATCCAGCCACACTTTTTAAGGCTAAATTGGAGGTTCCATAAAGACGACCAAGCAGTCACTTTATCTAGTTCTTTTCGTACAACATTCTGGAAGTGCCCTAGGTCATCAGATTGGAATGTATAAGCTACTTTGAGGTCATCTGCAAAGATGAATGGTTTCCCATGAGAGAAGCAGGCGCATATGTCGTTAATATATAAAGTAAATAGAAGGGGTCCAATGACACTACCTTTTACTACACCAGAGGTGATTGGGCAAGGTTTCGAAGTTATAGATCCTGTTGTTAAGGAATGATTTAAGCCATCCTAATAGTGGGTCACGTATTCCTAAGGATCCCTGCTTATGTATTAGTAGTAAATGTTCGACACGGTCAAATGCCTTTGAGATGTCAAAGTAGATGACAAGTACTAGTTGTCGTCTGTTACGACTGCTGGTCACAAATCTTGAACCATAACCAACATACGAATGAAATATGAGAAAACAAGCTCGAGACTTACCACAATATCACATGGAAGGATACAAGTTACTTAGACATCATTTATAATCCACCAACTGGTCTCCTTTCCAAAAGGAATGCTGCGATATTTTATCCACAGTGATGAGGAAATACATAAATCCACACTTCCCGTTGTATACACTCAGTGGAGATTGCAGCCAACAGAGTAATGCATTTAAACCATATGGACACTTCCCATCATCACGGCGACACCGCGGAATATGTCCAAATCGCAGAGTAGTCAAACCCAACACGCAATATACTTAACTAAATCCGAAAGCCAAACAAGTTTTAGTACGTATTTGAATATTCATCCATATGTGGATCATGATGACAAATCCAAGTCACCACCTATAAACCGCCAATAAACCTGGATATCTATGATATAACTAAAATATGGTGAAAGCTGCATTTCAGATCCCACTGACTGATTCTGTAGTGAAATTCTGCTCCTGAATGCCTCTTCCGACATTTTTGTATGGATTGGTTCGCAGTTACTCTGGTTCCTAAGCGAAAATAATCAAACATTCACTGGCTGCTGAATTATTAGTACGTCTCAGCATGTTTAACTGGATACTAACTGCTGTGGTGAGCCTTTTGCAGATTATATTGCTTAAAGCATCGTTTACGATAAGCTGACTAACGTTTTTAGGCCATTTTTATACTTTTGTGAGTAGCCCACCATATCGACCGAATGTAACGCAACACTCAGTTGTTTCGCTCATTTTCGACAAATTCAAACAATAGTGGTGCCTAGGATTATGCCATATAAACTGTTTTGACTTATGCAGAGTGTAATTGCGGTCAATATTTCATTATCTTCCCTTGTATATATATCTTGTGTTAGTGAAAAATGTTAAACATGTTTACTCCATGTGTGCATTATTATGATAATGATGATGCCTGTCAACTGGAGTCCCTCAAGTGTATAAAGTGGGAATATATTATTATATATATATATATTTATTCCTGTTTTTGCAGGAACATACCAATTGTACAGGCATGGATAAGTTATTATATAAATTACAGTTTGTTTGTTCAATCTAACATTAGAGTCAGCCAGAACAGTCTGCAAAATAGTCTGTCTGTGTAACACATAAAGAGATATAGAAATATTGTCTTCGCATTAACAAAAAACCCAGACTTCAGATGAATGTAATACAAATATCTGGGAAAAATAAAGCTTCAAGTCAATTCTCCTATATAACTTTGTTGTGAGCAGCATCCTTGAGATAAAGTTTATTGATGTATTATTTTGAGTCATTAATGTATTTATTACATTTTTTTCACCAGTCTAATCGTAGTTTTATAATAGGAAAGAAATTTGATCTTTGATACGAAAATTAGATAAGTTCATGTCAGATTGTTTTACTGCATCAAATGGGGCTGAGGTCGATTCTAGAACTATCCATTTGCGCCATTTGCGTCAGCATGGCAGACTGTACATGTAAGTTGAGTAATACATTGAAAACTACTTGAAAACCAGTTGTTTCTTTATATCAGATCAAGAATACTCCTTGCGCGGAATGTTAGCCAGCGTTTTCAAGTGGTTGCGTCGGATCGTTCATGGAATTTGAGTTTGAATTTACTTAAATGGTCATTTCAGTTTAGATGTTGGGTTGTTCGACCTCGACCAGGAGGTATATAGAAGATTACGCTCAGCAGGGAGATAAAGTATGTAAATATGGAAAGAACATTACTATTTTATGTACATACAAATGTTTATAAATGTATATCATTGTATAGTAAACACTACCCATAATCTAGTTGTTTTTCATGTTATTTTGCGAAGTCTTAGAGTTTATTTAGTGTCGTAATATTTAGTAATGAGTCTAGGCGTTATAGTGTTCTAATAGCTCATGCGTTTTGGAAATAAGTGGTGCGGTGTGATTGGCATAGTCATTGGGATGAAACAGTTTATATAGCAAGCGTTTGAAGGTTATAATAGAGTGACAGGTCCTTATTTCTAGGGGTAAACTGTTCCAGATCTTAGAGTACATGACTATGAAGAAGTTTGTACGGAGTCCTGTCCTACAGTTTTTCCTAGATACTGTGCACGTTTGGTTACGAAGGTTGTAAGAGCCTTCCGGTGAGAACTGTATCTCCTTGCTGTCCGAGAATGATATTTTATGCAATATTTTAAAGAAGAATGTTAGGTTAATGCTCAGTCGTCTCATCCAGAGTGGGTCGATACCTAGAGTTACACACCTTGATGTGTAGTCCTTTTCGCAGTCAAATCCTAGTAGTTTAGACGTGAAGTATCGTTGGACACTTTCTATTTTAAGTTTGTCACTTACGCGAGTGCTGCTGAGAATAAATGGACAATATTCAAGTAGTGGTCTGACACAAGTTTTATATAATAATAGTTTCGCCTCGTAGTTGTGGAAATTCCTGAGCATGCATCCTAAGAGCATCCTCGATTTACGCGTCTGTGTCGCCACTTGCTCAGAGAATGTCAAGTCATTAGAGTACCTGAGTCCTAGGTCAACAACACTTTGGAGTTTAGGCAAGTCAAGAGATTCAAGTACCAGTTTAATATTTATTGAGGGTGCACCGAAACAGATCCAACCACATTTTTTAAGGTTGAATTTTAGGTTCCATGTGGAGGACCATGCGGTTACTCGATCTAGTTCTTCCTGAACAGCTTTCTGAAAATGAGAATGATAATTTATGCCTGCTGATAGGTGCAGTCAACCGATGGTGAGCATATATTTCGGTAAGTGCTATGCCCCCACGTGATTAAACGCTATTTTAGGGAGAGGAAAACGTCCTGGGACACTGCGAAATGGTATAGAATGCAATTATGGATAATCCATCATGGAAAGAACATTCACGAGATATATACGATAAGGAGTTAGAGAGTCACTGGAATGATAGTATACATTTGCAATGTTTAATGCTAACCACATTGGTCTTACCATGGAAATTGTGACGTTTTCGATGAAAATATAGCTCTTTTCAAACCTTCATGTTGTTGTTGTTTTCACCAGAGCAACCAGACATTAGGCGAGCGACTGATATGAACAAAGAGTGAGATTTGGATTCATAAGGGCTTAAGTAGATATAAGGATTGTCGTAAAGTGTACAAGAGATTTCAGAGAGAAGTGGCTTGAAAGATTAGAAGCTGTAGGATATGCTGACCTGTTAGGTGTCTGGCGGATTTGTGTGGGGCCCGTGGTGTAGCATTTTGACAAGAAGCTAGGCAGGCTTGCAGACGTTAGTAGCAAAAGCATTTTTAAAAATTCAGATCCGCGCAGTCATTACTGTTTTCCTTACAGTGACTTTTATATTGAGGATCTGAACTCAAGTCTAATTCTCGAGCTGTCGAAAATGCGTGTTGGTGTCCTACAGATAGGAGCGATTCACACTTGTTACCACGACTATCATGCGCCAGCCTCCCTCCTTTTTGATTTTTAGCTGTGAGATGTGTTTGCGATAAGTGAAGTTGTAACATTGCACTGCCTCGAGCTTGTCCCAATCATACAACATGCTGCACACCAGTATCTTCCATGACAAATGCTTACCATTAGGTCACTAGATACAACCATCCGTAAGGACATTCTTAGGAGTATTAGTTTCATATATGTGTACAATTGGGTTACTATAAAAGACTGCGAAATTAAGTTCCTTTTAAGAATTATAAAGTATGGAAATTGCTAGTATTACTGCAGCTAAATTATATTCTATTTAGCGGAGTGATATGAGTAGCACAACAATTATTGATAAAGTTTTGTTGAATGATCCTGGGAAAACGACTGGTTAGCAGAACTTGTTATGCTAAATTTTCATGACCGATTTCTGGCAAAGTTAAGCTTGAAGGATCAATTACTACCAATCATCAAATGACCTCGAACGCAGCAATCACGTGGAGGAGGAACACATATTTTATGAAATAATGCATAAAGTCTGTAGATGTGTTACAGTGTGTTGAAAACAGCTCTCACTTTCAGCTTGGAGTATCAACAGAGTACAGATCCATTGTGGGTAAAACTTGTTTTGATAAAGTCTCACAGTGTAATACAGTGATAATTCCTCAGCGATAAATTGTGCTCGAAACGTCATCAGTAAATAATACTTACTGTATAACGCTATGAGGCTTTTCGAAATAAATGTTGCCCACAACAGAATAATATTCTACTGAGAGCTTGCTAAGGAGCCGTTTTTTCTCAGAAATAGTCCCACCTATGATTTGTCTTCCACGATGAGTTTAAAGAGTTGCCTAGTTTTGCCTATCGCCGATGCTTTTTCCATCTCCTTTGCCTTTGTCGCCCACCACTGTTCACGGTCCTTGCGGAGACTTTTCGTAAGTTTCCTTTTGTGCAGCTTTCGCTCCTCATTGAATTCGGAGCTCGCCAGAATACGTCTTCTAGTATCTATCAGTTCGGATGAGGCAGTCGAAATCCAATGGTTTTTACTCACCTTTGGATTTACCTTATTCACAGCTTTTACAGCTGTATCTATGGTTGACTGAATATTCTTCCAGGCTTCTTCAGGGTGAGCGCAGCTGTCGAACTCAGATATGTGTTTAGCTAGTTCTTCCTCAAATAGGGACTTAGTTTCCTGATCGAGCTGGGGACGTGATGGGTTTACCGCTAGCTGTTTCCTACGTCTGTTCAGTTGTAAGCACACACGAGCGCGGACCAATGCGTGATCGATATCTACACACGTGTTCCAGAAGGAGCGACAATCTCCTACCGACCCACGCCAACGATAGCTTATTGCTATGTGGTCTGTTTGTGTCCAGCGTTGGTTAGATGATGGGGTCGCCAGGTCAAACAGTGTCTCTCTCTGTGTTTGAAGTTGGTGCTTACAAGGAACAAATGATTAACTGAACAGAACTGTAGGAGACGGTCACCGTTGTCGGTTTGCTGGCACGGAATTCCGTATGTGCCACCGACATTCTTCTCAGATTGACAAAATTTCCCTACTTGAGCATTAAAGTTACCAGCTAGAACGACTGTATCTGAGCGTTTAGCTTTTCGCAGCAAATTAGACAGCTTTTGGTAGAACTCATCTTTCGCTTCATCCGAACTGCAGTCAGTGGGGGCGTAGGCGGAGATTACGAAAATGCATCGGCGAGTAGTGCAGTCCTTTCTCCTTTTCACTGATCCGTTCAGACGGACAGCACACATTCGGCTACCTACCGGGATACAGTCAAGTAATGTCTTTTCTGCCCTAGTACTCAAAGCCATCCCAACACCAGCTAATCCTCGTGAGCTAGCCGTCGCATCTCCTGACACCCTCAAGGTGAATTTTGCATATTCATCCTGTTGGCCGGGTGGGGTTAGGTGAATAACCACACTTGGGTCTCGTATGCGTGTTTCTGAAACACAACAAACATCAATGGCTCGGGATGCCAGAGTCTTGGCTAGTGATACTTGTTGTCCTATTTGGCAGAGTGTCCTACCAATAAATGCTCCTATATGAAATTGGTGACGTGGCTTTAGGAGATTATCGATGGTGGTTTTTTGGCTTCCGTCGTTTTCAGTGCACACAGGGTGAAGAGGGAGTGAATAGCCGTCAATTAGAGGAGTTGCATTAGTAGAAGGAAGGCAAGATAATAGAGACGAAGATGAAGACAAAGATGAGTGAGGATTAGAGAGGTTTCGCGTGCACTTCGGATTGTGAGGGCGATTGTTACTTCCTGGCTGCACACACCGTGGAAGTTGGTTGCGTGACCGCAGAGCCCAGGGGACAACTGCTTGAGGCCGGTCACACACGGCCTGTTTTTGTTTGTTGTTTTTCATTTGATGTGTCTCAGTGGCACATTTATCACTTCTGCCCTGTGACACGGCAGCAGGAAGCGTGGTCGTTGTTAATCCGGGCCCCGACCGATCCGGCATGATATTTTGTGATTTACTTTGAGTCATAGCATTGAGTTGGGTAACTGCTTTTTGTCTAACTGCTATCCAAACAACCTTTCTGGCATGGTAGGACCTACAGGAACATAAGTTCCAGCCAGTATAGCTTGTTGGGTCACTGCGGTGTTCAAGCCCGACCACCACGTCAAGGTAGCAGCGCTCGGTCGGGTAAATGAAAGCGACGGATGAGCTGAGGAAATATTGACACTAGTTTATTCTTTTGTCAAGTTTGCGTGTGCCAAAATTATTATTATTATCATTACAATTGGTAATAGTCGTTTTGATAGCAATGTTTTCGGTTATCATTACTACTAGTCACACACATATCGAATAGTGTCGAAACCGAAAGTGTGTGCAGAAACTGACATGCAAGCGACCACAACACCTTCACTGGGATTTAATGACGAGACTTGTCTTCTGTTCTCCTGAATGGTGACCCAAATATCGAGTGAATATAAGAGCGTACATAGTGAATTACTTGGAAGAGAAAATGGACTTATTCTAGAAGTCATTTGACCTGGCAATTCGAAGTGGAACTCACGATTTAATATATGTGTGAGACTTGAGCACTGTAGTAGTTAGTGAGTGATTTCAAAATACGGAAGTCTCTAAGTTGTCTCGTTAGAGTTGGCATGAATATGAACAATAAATTGGGTTCGAAACGTCATCCTGTAAGTTGTTACTGCTATTGTTAATCCCTTTCCTTTCTTTCCTCATAATTTCTGTGTGTCAAAACTGATACTTCTAATTTCTAGTAATTAGTGTAAGTTGTGTTTGTCAATACTCTACCCAATCTTTGTTTGCTATTGAAGCTTAACTCACTCGATGCATTACTCAGCTATTAGATGTATAATAGTCATTTCCTTATAGCAGAACATCATTTGCTGTATATGATTTATTCGTGTACCTATCACTGTTGAACGTTGTTTATCCGGATCCCTTTATTCTGTGTCTGGCATTGGCGTGCTGTTTGAATAACACGTGGATCGCCTTCCACACAGATCTGCTGCTTTTACCTATTGACGCACATTGAATGTGTCTTTTGACAGCATTCAGCCACAGACACCTCACAATTGAGGTTTGTATAATATGTTTCATATTTGATCCTTAACATGGTGCCGTATTTTTCACAAATCCTGTGTTTTCGGATTTTACGCGTCACTCACTCTGTGGTTCTAATAATCGTTGGGTTTATCGTCGCGAATTTCTTTTGGAAGAAATTCACAGCTTCACTGTTCGATATATCTAATATACAAACATTGAAAATTTCCCGATTGTACGAATTACTGTGAACGTCGGAATGACACGATTTCTGCATAAGCACCAGGAGCTCATTACACACATAACAAAGTATCGCAAGTTGATGACGGTGTGCACTGGAAACCCGGAGGAAATGATTACGATAGGAAGAAAGTCAGAAACATCAAATCGCAAATTCATCTTCTCTAACTAGTGTCACCACCAAACAAGATTCATTGACGACATACACATTTTGTGTGTCAGAAAGGTAGACGTGATGTGCAAGCGGAGACGGTTGATGACAGTGAGAGAAATCCATTGAAATGTGAAATATATTTTATTTGCTAGAAACTACATTACAAGAAGTGAGTACATCAAATGAAAAGTGAGTGGGACATTATCATCATCATTATGATTCCCATCTAACTGGAGTGATAAAAGTTCAAAAATACGCACAATGATAATCATCCTAATCAAGTTCGAAAGAATCGAATTCGTGTTGTTCCTTGTGTTCAACTATCTTGTAATCAGGAATGATGAGCTTGGCTGGACACAAGATTTGAGACTGCATCTGCTGACTAAACGCTTCCTCATCATCCACCTCCAGATCTGGGTGAAAAGACTGTAAATCACTGGCGTATTCTGGTGGACAGTCGACGAGTGATGACGCTTCGTTGAAACAGAATACTACTTCGTGTAGGAAAGCCCGCCCGACCTACACAATGTGAAACGGTGAATAAGAAACAGAATTGCGTTAATCAGGAAGTTACAAAAGCGATGATTCGTCACTCGAAATGTGTCGCCAACACATAACTTTACTTATCTCCGAATTTCGAACACACAAGCTCAAGATAATTAAAACCTGATTCCTTCGATTGGTGTTAGAAGCTAGCGACGTGAGTTCCGGTTGTAGTTGGCGACATCAAGAGATTTGCAAATCCAATCGATACGCACCCATTCAACAATCTACACAGCAATATTTTATTCACGACTAGATGCAATAGATTGGAAGTATACTGACATGACGAAATATTTGAAAATATGTGTGCATAGAAAAGGCATAACTCACTTCATCATGTGCGCAAATCACTTTGGCTCTAACACGGAACGCTTTCCACAGCTCGTATTCCACTTTTCCAGGCTACATAAACAGAGTGGATGAATGTAGTTCGTGAATTGGTGTGGTTGTTCAATGATGATTACACATAATACTGGTAAACGTGTTCGGTTGAAAAATTGAATGTCAACTTACCACCTGTACCGTATTCTTCCTCAATATGTATCTCAACCTTCCAGCGTTCCTGAAATGGAGGGAAATGTGTGTTGATGATCGAATGTGAAAAACCACACCAAGAAATTTGTTGATGCATCGGTATTGTTTCGACGTAGAATAATAGCAAAAAACTATTAAGTAGATTTCTTGATTCAGTAGTTCCAGTGATGACTGGAATCTGACTCAAGACACTGACTCATCTATCCTGATCCCGATACTACCATACTGTTTATAACTTCAACATAGTATGTCTCACGAATCACTGACTCCATCAGCATAAACCAACTTTTCTAGTCCACTCCAGTGCCGTCCCTATTCAGATCAGTCCACAACTGACTGCAACACACAGTACACATGGTAATGAAGCTGAGTATGGACACTGTGATTTTTGAGTGTGAGATCAGTGTGAGGATGCACACTTTGTGTCATGAGGAAAGATAGATGGATGTGAGCTGGCGTGAATGCAGCTTCACAATCCACACAATAAAATGATTACCATAACTCGAACAGTAATAATAATAATAGTCACATTCAGAAAGAGACATGTGTCGACGTACCTTTGTGTCATGAGTTTTTTGTAGAGATTAATGCTGTGATTGAAGTAGAGAATTGGACTGGTTCCAGATTCACCCATCACTGTGCAAGCTCCATAATCATTGTACACGTTGAGACTGAAATATGAAATTTGTGTTAGAGAAATAATCAGAATGCACTAGATCGACTTCAGTATCAGGAGATCATATCTCAGGTAGATTGTCAACACCACTGCCAACATCAAACAAACAGGCAGACACACACGCACACAACCATGGTGCTCATCGACACTTTCGTCAACCATCCACACATCTTCACACTAACTGACTTCACTTCGCCGGAATTGGGATTTCGAAGTGTAGGTGTGTCAAAAAGGCGATCACAAATCCCTCGGATGAATCAGAATAAGCAGACAATCGCCAACACACACATACACACGCACACACACGCACTGCTTCGCTCTGATTGGTGAGAAAACACGGGAAAGTCCATGATATGCTTAGTTGTGCGAAACACAACAGCAAAAGTGAGAGGTGACTCACTGTGCGAAGGTTTCATGAGTTGGATTAGTCCAATAAGTATTCAGATCAGGTATTTCACTCTGAAGATGCAAAGGAAAGCCGAGAGAAAATTAAAGTGGAATGGTTACATAGTGCTCGATGTGTGCTATGCCAGCTGCTCTCTCACAAGTCCCGTCAGTAGTGCAAGTTATGCAAGTGAATGAAATGGTGAAATGTTGCTGTGTGAGAAGAAGTAATCTTTTGAAGACACCTGCGTAAAATGTCAGTTTCGCCAACTTACAATATTCTGCTCGGAGAAGTGGAGACCACTTGGACATGCGAAGTCAGACCAGTCAAAGTGAGGTGATGCTCTGAAATTGAGAAATAACTCAGTATTAGCACAAAAGATGTAGCATATAATATTGATACAGTGAAATCATCCTCGGGACAGAATCACCGCTTCAGTCACACATTACTAAGCGAGCATATGTGAAAGTGTACTTCGAACAAGTGTCTACGTAAATAACATGATATCATGCTATAACATCTTCAATCAGTTATCTCAGCTTTGTCAGAGTTTACTCACAGAAAACTCTTCGACATCCGATCAATATATAAATTATCTAATGTATACGAAGTGTGCCCCATATTATATAGATAATTTGAGAGGATTGATTGTGATGATATTTAGGCGAACTTTACAGACCACTGTGTAATCATTCAGAAGCATCATTGCAGTGCAGCCAGTCACATATCCACTCACATTCACCTGTCTTCTTGTGATGGAGTGATTCGCCTTGCATTACACTGACTGTCTGAATGACCACACCAACTGTGCACATTGGTAAAGATCAAATGTGCATTATCATCATGAAACAGGTCGACTGGTGTCAACTGATTAATCTTATAAGTGCCGAAGATTATATCCTCAACTCTATCCGTGTTCACATCCCTTAGTGAAATACTGAAATATATAAGAGAATACATACAACTCATTCATTGTATGTAAAAGGAGCACCACACCCTGGTGATGTCGGAGAATGTGTCAATGTACAAAAGACAAATACACAGTTATCTCACCTCAATTTCGAAATATCCAGAGTTGTTCTCTCCGGGACAGTACACTGAAAAGCAAATTGAGATTTTCATTGGTCGATTGAAATTAATTTTACTGATGAGTTCCGTCGACGTCAATCTGATTTCTGTGTGTGTGTTTGTAATGATTGTACAGCATGTCGTTATGTAATTCGATAATGGTTTGTCATGAAACGCCTCATGCACTGACACCGATTGATGTTTCAGATATATGGTTATGGTTACAAAGAAGAAGTTGTGTATCAAGTAGCATTCAACGAGTTTGACTCGTTCACCAGATGAATGGAATGGACGTGATACATGCACACTCTAGGTTCCCTCCACATCGATCTATGGCTGAACTCAGATGCAAGTATGTGTGACGTTGGTTGAAGTACTCCAACGTTGCCTATTGATGAATGGACGCACTAACATTCATCGAATGAAACTGATGGCTCACTGACACAAAACCGTATGTGTCTGCTTATCCAGTGACTGAACAGTTTGATTTTGTGATGTTTGTGACGCCAACAAACACTGTGAAGACATGTCTACGTTAGGGTAAATAGTTGACGAATCGAAATGATGAAGTGATAATAATAATAATAATAAACATGGTCATTACAAAAAGTATGTGCATGTGTAAACGTACATATCTGTTATAACAGTGTGTTGGAAGCCAACGTAAATGGAGCATGTATGTCTTGTTGGCATTGGATTCAGCGAGTAATGTGTGGATACACACGAGAAGACTGAGAATGAAGAGTCTGTAGGGAAAGGAAGAGAATGAGAGAGACATGCAAATTATGACTAGAGTGAGTGCTTCAATGCGGTTTCCGAGCATTTTATGCTTAATGCAACGCTCGGAATAGAAACGAAACAATAACTCTGCATGTCCAGGGCTCATTTATGAATACGAGAAATCACATTGATCATGGTAACTCACTGCATGATGTAGACGTTCAAATCTGAGAGGAAAATAAACAGTCACCATTGGATAAAAAAAAATTGGATATCGTAATGAGAATAAAATCATTGAGAAAACGAATTCCATGCAGACTGTTGCGATTCCTTGATGAATTCATGTTGCATAGCTAGTGATGTGTGCATGTGAGTGGATTCATGTGCAAGTGGATGTGTTGTAAATGTGGAATCTCCTTCGCCTCAGCTCCTACAACATACCGACTTGTACACAGTCAGTGTTTCAGTGTGGCACATTATCGAGTATTTCATCAATTGTTCGAGTCTATTGTGTGTGCTTTCAATGGATGTTTTGAGTTGAGTGCATATCACACATCATGCCCATGTTGAATTGACTGCGCTTACATTCATTGATCTGTGAGCATATTGTGAGTGAACGTCATAGAGAATATCACATTTCAACAGTGTGTATTCTCATTGTCAACAATACTTGACAGTGAAACAACCACACATGCATCTCACCGACTATCTCTGACCATCTAGGAGAATACAGTGAGGGACAAGTCTCCTTCCTCAAATGAGAAGACATTCTGTGATTGAATATCAGTGTCGTGTTGTTCACTCACAGAATAATGCATCATGATGACAGCAAATAATATTGAAAACGTCGTGGACTTACCTATTCTCAGATGTGGTCTACCCGTCTGCTCAAAACAATGAGTTGTCTCTGTGAATAGCCAGTCTATTTATACCTGATTCATCTGAAGTCTCTCAAATACAATTGGTGTTTTACAAATTAATTTGACACACCAATTATGAAGATAAGAAATGAGATGAAGTGGAATACATTTTAATGGAATGTGAGTTGAAGTGAAGTGAAAGTATGAGGTCGATATGATTTTGTTTTTCATTCTCTTTCAGAATATTGGCCAAATGATAATTAGTGTGAGAAGTCAGTTGTTCTCATCGTTTGTTTCTGTGTGATCTATCTAACCAGCAACTCAGTGGTCGTTGATTTGTGATTTTCAACGACTCATCGACAGACGGTGGGAGTGAAGTCGTCTTCAGAATGTGATGAACAGTTTACAAACTTCGTCCAAATCGTCACCATCCGTTGCAGAAATCGAGGAGGTGGAAACGGTGAAGTCACGAACAGTAGCCAGAGCTGTTATGCAGTGTGAAGAAGTCTCCTGCAGGACAATGACAGCAAGATTCAACTGAAGAGGAAGGAAGGTTACAGTTATCCAATGCTATATATCATGCTACAAGCAAAGCGGTACAAGAGAAGAAGAAAGATTGCTATAGACATGTTTTTTATTACAGCTCGATAACACACCGTATTTTTCGGTACAGGTATGGAATTTTCAGCATGTGATATCGGTAGCCCAAATTTCGCAGGCCAACCATAGATATCAGGTGTGCGTCTGCAGGGGATCGAACCCCGGACCATGTGCATGATCGCCGAGAGTGATAACCGCGAACATTAACGGACCATCAAAGTCCCTATGTGAGATACGAATGTCCGCCGAAATGGGAGCAGACAATACAGGAAGAGAACTCAACATGGGTCGAGAGAAGCTCACGTGGAGAAGCGAATGAGAACGGAGAACACTTCGCGGTCAAGTGCATCCTTAATGGTTTGATGATTGGAGGCAGCGTGTAAAAGCACAAGGATATACACAAATTAGCATGGATTTCACCTGGCAGACACGCTGAAAAACAGATAGACTTGGTCTCAGTATCGCTCAGGAAAGATGAGACGCAGCCTGCTGAGCACAAAGTCGACAGGCGGAGCAAATGTGGGATGAAAACATAATTTACTCCAAAGAACATTTAGGGTGAACCTGAAAACTCCGAAAGGACCTGGAGGTAGACCACCATTCAAGTTCAACACTCAGAAACCGAAAGCCGAAATCCCAGTGGACACCTAGACACCATCACTACAGCCATCAGAGCGAATTCAGGGACATGGAAGAATATTGGAGCTAACTCTCTGAAGGCGATATTCAAGGCAGCGTGTACAAATGATCTAGGAAGAAAGGTGAGAAAAGACAAGGAGTGGTTGTCAACGGACACCTACCTGGAAGCTAATCGAGGGGAGTAGGATGGTGAAAGAGAAGATGACTCACTACAAAGATGGACAACAGGAGGAGAAGCTGAGTTCAATGCACACTGCACTGGATAAAGACAGAGGTGAAGAAGAGTGATAGGAAAGACGAGAGACAATTCCAAATTACACCGCCAACTGAAGCAGAAGAAGCAGGCAGGCTGCAGGTGAACGAAACTTCAGAAAACTACTTCAAATAATCAGTTCCTTATTCGGGAAGACAACAATGCAGATGAAGGTTATAAAGATAGTCAAGGGAAGTTTACTGCCAATGAGGATACACAACTAAGAAAGTGGACTGATCACTTCAAAGGACGCTTGAATCGATCGATCATCATCACCTGCAACTGGTCCAGAATAAAGCACTGACAGCAGGCGAGGAACGCCCACTGGACACCAATCCACCGCTGAAAGAAGAAATCTTGAATGCAATCGAGCCACCGACAGCCATCCTTGAAAGCGACTGGTCAGCATGAGAGTCCTCCTGAATCACTGATATCTGCCCGGGATACTGCAGCGGATATGCTGACATCATTATTGCGAAACGTCTGGAAGGAAACCTACCACCGAAGGGTGAATTAGGCCACTTTTCGCAATAACTGACTTGGAATCATACTCTTATAAATGCCAAGAAAAATACTGAATCGCGTCTTCCTAGACATAATAAAAGAAGCACTGGATGCAGAACTCCGTCGTCCAGAGCAAGCTGGATTCAGAAAAGGCAAGTCGAGTGGCGACTTTACCTATCATCGAATAGAGCATAGAATGGCAATCGAAACCCTACCTAAACTTCATCGAATGTGAACGGGCATTCGACAGCGTTGACCGCGAAGTAATTTGGAAACTACTTTATCACTATGGAGTGCAGTGCCAGAAATCTTCAACAACCTCATTCAACAGCTAAAGGACAATGCCAGGTGTCAAGGGAACAATGAAGGAAATCTCAGTCAGGCCTTTACAGAGAAGTTAGTAGTGAGACAAGGCTGTCTACAACCACTGATGATATTCCTGACTGTAGTGGACTGGATTATGCATCAGATTGGAGGAGGACAGAAGACCGCTGGACGGTTAGAAGACTCTATAGTGTCTGAACTTCGTGGAAGATTAATGTCTAATGCCACATAAATTCGATGAACTGCAGGCCGAAGCCCACATGTCGGTAGAAGAAGTGACGTATGTGGAAATTCAAGTGAAAATGCAGATGACAGTGGCGACGAACATAACCGACCAACAAACAAGATCAATGACAATCAACCATGGATATTTGGAACAGGTTACTTCCTTCACTGATCTCACCAGGCGGAACCGTTTCAACAGCAGTCAACAGAACACAAGAGGGTCTCAAAATAGCAAACATCGTTAGTCTCCAAAGAAATAGAGCAGTTGGATACGTTCTACTGACCCAGATTGTGGGCAAAATGGGAATTCGTCCGGTCTCTCTGTTATATTTTCAATGTTGTTTTATTGACCTTGACTATCGTCGCATCTGCGAGTTAAGGATTGAGGTCTGGATGATGCTTACCAAGTTCAAAGCAGCACTGTTTGGAATACATTTCAAAGAGGAGGTGTTCAGTTCTGCAATATTTATGTTCTATTTCAATTTCAACTAACTTTCGTTTTAAAATCTGATCGACCTGAGATAAGACATAATTTTGATGCTGAATGTTTATATGACACATTTGTCAGGGTGTCGCTAACTTCAGGTGTTCACCTGAGAGGGTATCCTGCGCTATGAATTTTAATAGTATCGCATATTCTACGCAGATTACTGCTTTTAAGCATTAACATAAACCATTTTGACTCTTCCAGAGACGAGTTCATTCACCGTAGATCTTGCGATATTATTCAGAACTGCATCTGCAGGATTGTGATCTCCTAATTTGCCGATATCTCTGGTTGTTGAATCGGATGTGAACATTCTTTGTTCAAGTGATCAGTGATTTTCTGATCTACTTTTCAGGCAGAGGAAGTAGATTAGACTGCTGGCAGGTGGTTTTCACCGTTTCATCCATGAGTATGCCAGTGAACAGCGAACGAATCATGTGAAATCGGAATCCTTGAATTGTACACCATCAGTGTTGTTATTGTTCCGTTTACCGGCATTCGGCTTATTCGATGAATATAGATTCGATAATCAACCTGTGTCTCCATCTGGATATATCACTTTTCAATAATTCCACCATATCCCACCCAGCCTAATGTGTGATTGATTATGTGCAAGTGGATGCATAGCAATGCCTGAACTTTCTCCTAAGTAATTCGACCTAACGTCGTCAATAATTGTAGCTTTAGAGAAATTCCCATCTCCCGACCATCTTTGAGGCTCAACTATCCAATCGACCTCACAGTCATTGCATGATACTTAGTATATTGATCATAGGATATTTCTCGTAATTCGATATATCGAGTGCTTTAGTTAACAAAATCTGTCTCTCATCTAGTTGGTTGGTTTGAAGGCTACCATAATTCCAGCTTGATTAAGATCCCTACGTAAGGCTTCTCATGTTCCCTCTTTATGTGGCAGTACTATAGATATTTTAAATTCCCTATTATCCGTATTAACTTCATTATTTACACTACAACACTTTTTTCCCATAGAGGTCTTTATGTATACATTTTTGAATAAAATCTGGTGTGTAGTTATCCACAGTTATTCTTGTTTGATTTCATTGTTGAAATCTTCTGACTTACGAGCTGGTCTCCTAATTCGACTTTTCACGCAAATAAGTGAATCTTACTAAACTGATCATTGATGAGCTCATTCCTTGACTTGAAACTCAACAGGAGTGGCTGATTTTCACCGGCTTACAAGTTAAATTTAAACACTAATACTACTAATATTCACAGTGGCAGTGGTGTGAGAATTTGTAACAGGTAGATACTACTACTTATACCAATGAAAGTAGTAGTAGCATTCATATCCGTAGGCGGTGATCGTCAATGATCTTCAAAAGACAACCTAATCATGCCTCTGTATCGACAGCGTGGCATGATCACATTCCACACTGTGATAAACAATTTCTCTACTTATTGAACTTGAATCTCTCTTCATCTCGTCATCTTAATTAATTATTTATTTATCAGTTTGTTGACAAGAGATTTTATAAAGAGAAAAGTGAATTATTCATTAGAATGACCTGAGTGAAAGCGGAATTAGGTCAATGAATCACTCGATGATGTGGTGATTAGAAGAAATAAGAGAAACAGTGGTGACATTCTGACAAGTGAGTATGATGGCCGGATCATTGACATGCTTGTATTGTGACAGCAGAGCACAGAGATATTTGGCATCAGTGTTGTTCATTTGTCATACTGACATAATGCGACGATAAATTGTGAGAAGCCTACATTGAAACTTCGTTTGTTGTAGTTTAGTCATATTCTGCTATCTTCGTCCATGATTTATCTTCTCTACATTCCCCTCTTAATTATCTAAATCATTCTGTCTTTACGACTGAATCGGTCTCTTTGCTGTTCGAGAATTCCACAGAAGACGACACCAATATTCTACTCACACGTTCTCGTCTGCAGGAGAATATCCACTCTGGCATTATACGTGAACGTGCTTTTGAGAATTGTTATTGAATTGACCACATTTCGAACGAATCTGCATATTACGAATTCGGTTTGCTGTATCACATATCCACCAAAATACTAAGTCGTCTGTCTTAGTTGATTTCAACCGGCTACACTGATGATGAAGTCAGCGTCGAAGGAGTGAAACAGCTGTCCGGTGTTTAGATCGCTTATGAGAATAAGTGTATATATATATATTACAGTAGGACGATTTCCCGTTAAACAATGGAGTAAATCAATTAAATTGCTAAGTGTAGCAACACTCCAGGTGGGAGTGACATAGGAAATCGAAGTCTCGCAGCATATTCTTTTCAAACGCGTAGGTTCAGTTTCAGGTGTTTTATTGTGATGAACGCAGAAGCCTGGTGAATTCTTGAAATCGTATGTCCGTGGATTACTGTTAACATTCTGACTGCGTCAGCTCGGTGCTCTTTGTCCACCTGCTATTTGGCGACTGCCCATTATTCAGCCCTTTTCATTGAAGATTATTTCGTGCATGTCAAACCAATGTGAATACGTTATTTCAATGACATATTTCCAGTTTGTAATGAGGTTACGTTTGTGGTGTTGACACCTTCGTCAGCTGAGGCATTTGAAAGTGTTAAATCAATTCTCGTCGACTGCTTTTATAAATATATAAACAGCAAGCAGCAACAATACGGTTTATTGACCGAGAAACACAAAGAAGCCCTGGATAAGCTGCGAAATAATGAGCACATAATAATTACGAAACCTGATGAAGGCTCTGGAGTAGCAGTAGTGAATGAAACAGAATATATAGATAAGATGAACGAAATGCTCAGTGATCAGCGAAAATTTCAAAAAATTTCATCTTCCATTGACTCGTCCGAAAAGGCGGAGAAACAACTAATTGAGTCGCTAAAAAGACTTAAACAACAAAGTAGCATCATAGAAGGTTTATATGAATCTCTAAAGCCTACTGGAACGGTTACACCTAGATTATATGGACTACCAAAGTTGCATGAAATTGGTTTGCCACTTCGACGAGTGTTGGACATGTGTAATTCCCCAAATCACGCAACAGCAAAATGGTTAGTGAAGCTACTGAAACCTCTCCTTAGTGAATTGGTGAAACATAACGTAAACGGTAGTTTTGAATTTGTCAAAAAAATAAGAAATCTTAATGTAAGTGACAAGTTTATGGGATCTTTTGATGTATCCTCCTTGTTCACCGATAAACCGTTAATGGAGACAGTGGATTTTATATGTGATGAGATTACTACGCGGAACATAATAATAATAATAATAATTTGCTTTATTCCAGAAACAGTACTAGTGGTACAGTGTGGAATTTTCAGCACATATCTACAACATTTGCACCTAATTTTATCAAACATTTAAAAGGAGTATTTCAAAAAAATAAATATGAAGACACCAACAGCAAAAAAACAGGAAAAACACAAAATGATTTTTAAAAAATGTGAAAAAATACCAAGAACTGGAAAGGAAATTAAACAGCATTTAATAATAACTCAGTATTGGGTAATGGTAGCTATGATATGATTATGCATGATGACAGTAAAGCTATAGTCATACAAGAATTTATGAAATGATATTTAAGAATGTTTATCACCAAGAAGATCAGTTAATTTGGTTGAAACAACTCTAAACAATCACAAAATAACATTTCAGGTTTGTTGCTTTGTTTTTTATTGTCAGGTCTAATGCGGTGTTTTTAGTGGTAGTGTGGGTAATCCTGCATAATACAAAATTTTTAAGGAGGTGACAATGGCGTTCACAACCAATGATTGTCAGTTAGTATTGCCGAAAAAAATAAAGAATAAGAAAAAACAACCACAAAACTAATAACTACATGATGGTTAATGACAGGAAAATTTCGTACTACTCATAGAGCTAATATAGTCGGAAGCAGTAGATACACAAAAGAAGGAAGTACAGTAAAGTACAAAAAGTAAGCCAATATTAGTAATTTAGGTAGCTAAGTATGTTTAAGAAGGAGTTCACTATAGAGTACAAAATAAGAGAGAAATAAAAGAGCCTAAAATTATGTTATTAACAACAAAGCAATTCATAGGTCTCGCGCTTAGCAGGATGTTCTGAGCCCAGAGCCTCTTTCTCTGTAGCATATGTTGGCGATGTCGTTGTCGTCGATGCTGTACTCAAACGTTTATTTGTCTTTGTCATGATATCATCTCCTTTGAAATCGAGTTTAATAAAGGTGAGTATTTTGTTGACCGCAAATTTATCTCCTGCTTACATTCATTCTAGCCGTGTTTGTTGATTGAAATTTATTGGCAGTCAGTTTATCACAGGCGTTTGCTATACTTACATAAGTTCACTATCTTATTTATACCCTGAACATGATTTATTCGCTTCACGTACTAGCGTTTTCACCGGCCTTCCTTTATAGCTGATAGTGAGTGTTGGGAAATTTAGGCAGTGATCACTCAATGTGATACACTGATGTCCTCTTCAACTCGATATCGGGAAATTTCACTCTGTCATCATCTTCATCTTCCATTGTGAAGGTGATGTTTTCATGTACACTGTTGAATAATGCAAGTAGGTACAAGTCATGACTCAGATCAGATCATTGCAAATAATCAATGTGTCATCTACGTATCCACAGTCAACTATTGTTTCATCGATTAAACACTCAAAACTTAGCCTGTTGAAGATTAACCATGAAAATATCTGCCGATACAGGACAAAACGAACTACTCATTGTCACTCGAATTCGGCAATACATTTTTTGTTCAACTGGAATTCTGTATTTTCCTACATAATCGGAGAGGTTGGCTAAATCCAAGTTTTCATAGTGGGAGTAGATCAGAATGTCGACGGATGCTGTCTAAAGTTTCTTGGAGAGAAACTTCTTCATTAGTCCATCTTGTCGGGTTGATGGGATCTTGAAACTTGAAAAGATATTTTCACCTTAATGAGTTTGTAGTTTGAAGAACATCCTATGTTATGAGCGGTTAATTGTGCTCTAAACGTGATGAAAAAGTAATCGAAACCACACTCAATTTATACATTTAGCGAAGACATATTCACTTTTCAATTAGATCCTCATCTCTGGCTCTACTCCACCATATTTAGCATTTTTATTACAATACACAACAATTTGCCAATCAAGTGGCACTGATATGTTTGTTAACAATAATCAGTCAGTGTCAGTGATAATAAACGAGGAGAATTAAAACACACAAGTAGAAAGTAGAAATGGCTGCAACACATAAATTGCGTAACGCATAATTTCCGAAAAGTGAAGCGTAATTAAGGAATGAGTGTGTGCACAGGTTGATTATATTACAGATTGTTAAAGGAAATAAGACGATTGGAACAAAGAAACCTTGTAACAAAGGATGAAGTGGTCATTAGAATAAAATAATAATTTTACAAAGATAACATGTAATTAAAGATGAAGTAGTCAGAAAAATAATAAAATGATTTGCACAATTATAATTTTTATAATTTTTAAAGGTTTAGGTGGAGGGGAGCGAAGTGGTCCGTTTCATATATTCATGTAATCATGGCAAAGGTAAGGGAAGTGGCTGTAAAAATTTCTTCTGAACACACAGGTTTGTCTTCTTCTTGTGGATTCCTATTGCTCCAACTGTATGCAGAAGACCAACTCCTAGAGCAAAATTTAGGTTACTAGGAGCACGATAAATAATATTAAATGCAGTATTAACATCAACCTTATGCTCACTAGGTGCCTAAAAAGTGTGCTAAAGTAGAGCTACGAATAGATCTTGTTTAACCATGCTGGATGATGTTCGGAAATACGATGATGAGCCTGCCTAATTGTACGCTCGATGCAGCTAGCTATGCAGCTGCAGTCAAATTGGTAGATACACACAGAGGAAGCAAATTTGGGTAGTTTATCCTTATTTCTGATTTTTATTTTTTTTATTTTTGATTTACAGCTTGATTCCACACCGTACTTTTCAGTACAAGTGTGGAATTTTCAGCATGGATATCGGTAGCCCAAATTCAGGCCGACCATAGATATCGGGTGTGCGCCGGCAGGGGATCGAACCCCGGACCATGTGCATGGTCGGCGAGAGTCCTAACCACTGTGCCACCGACGCACTTGAAAGTAGAATATGGGTGGATGTGAAGAGACAAGGTGTCTCTGATGCACAATAAGCTCTTTTAACTGTATTCTTCAGGCACTGTCATATTATTTCGCTGATGTTGTCACCGAGGAACTGCAGTTTTATGAACAGTGATTTTTTCGGAATCGTTGACATACTGACTCTTCTAGGTGCTGATTTCATTTTTTTTCTGAATGAACTTACCTGGATAACAATTTTACTAAGTCATTCTCTAATAATATTAAGCTCCTCGTTGAGGCAGTCGTTTGGACACATTAACCTAGCTCTATGAACCAGACACTTTTTACCAGGTTACGTTTACATTTCAAAGTTACAAAACTGAAAAAATGAGTGTACTGACATGTTGTTGTAGGTTACCCATACACACCCGCGTTCTTAGTGTGCCATCTTCTTTCCTTGCCATGAAGACGTTTAGGAATGAGATACTGTCAACACTTTCTTTATCTATGGTAAAGTTTATTGCTGAAAGGGGCATCATTAAACTTGTCAAGGATGTTAATTGCATCATTCCCGTTTTTCATAACCAGAAATGTATCGTCCATATATCCACTGTAGAAATCCAAGTCATCAATTACTCCTTTCAGTGGTCCATTCTCTAACTTAGTGAGGAGAAAATCAGCTAGGATTGGACATAATGGGGAACCCATAGCTACACCATCAGTTCGTCTGTAATATTCCTTACTGAATAAGAAATGAACAATCACTATACATCCTAAAATAATTTTCTTTCAAGGATGGTACAGAAATGACAATGTCTAAACAATATATAATCAAAGAATTTTGTCATGTAAAACTCCCGGGAACATGTGGAAGCTTTTCAAAGAAATTACTAGTTGTGGTAAGCACAGTTCTTGTGCCCCCTCTATTGATGTAAATACTCTTAATAGATCATTTATCAGCCCTCCTAATGTACCTTTTAGCTTCAATGTAACAAATAACATGACCAGTGACTTTAATAGTTTTTAAACTTCTGATGTTCTTAAATGTTTAAAATCTCTTAAACCTTCTCAGAGTCTGGGCCCTGAAAGTATTTCTGCCATTGTCCTAAGGAAATGAGCTGATATTTTAAGTAACCCACTTACAAACATTTTCAACACTTCTTTTTCTAATAATGTTGCACCTTCTCTGTGGAAAGATATTAAAATCATCCCTGTACCCAAGTCAGGTTCTGGAAATAGTGTTAAGTTTAGATCTATCGATATTACGTCTCCTTTTTGGAAACTAATGGAGAAATTATTGTTACTAAAACTTGTTCCCTCCCTAAGTTTCTCAAACGATCCAAAGCAGTTTGCTTACAAACAGGGTAGAAGTACTTTGGACGCTGCTGCTGTGTTTCATCACAACATTGTATCCTCCTTAGACAAAGGGGCCAAGTATGTCCGTTGTACGTTCCTTGATTATACATCTGCTTTCGATTCTGTACCTAGAGGCCTATTGCTAAACAAGCTTAGCCTTATACAAACTGAACCCTGGGCTATCAACTGGCTACACTCTTACTTCTGTAATAGGATGCAGTACACGGTATATAATTTTTTTTTTTTTGATTTACAGCTTGATTCCACACCGTATTTTCAGTACAAGTATGGAATTTTCAGCATGGATATCGGTTGCCCAAATCCAGGCATACCATAGATATCGGGTGTGCGCCGGCAGGGGATCGAACCCCGGACCATGTGCATGGTCGGCGAGAGTCCTAACCACTGTGCCACCGACGCTTACTGAAGCTGGAGTTCCTCAGGGTGCTGTTCTTTCTCCGTTTCTCTTTTCCTTCTTCTTACATGGTTTACCTCTCTCAGATAAAATCAACTTCGTCAAGTATGCAGATGACTTGTCTGTATCGTTTCCCAATAGGTCTCAGTCAGACTGTTTCAAATTAAATAGCTTCCTGTCGGACATCAGTCAGAGGTCTAAGTTAAATGGTCTCATGCTAAATCCCTCAAAATGCCAGACTATTGACTTCTCCTTGAGGCATAAACGAGATCTACAAACACTAGTAAGTTCTCATGAAGCCTGTTGCATTGAGAGGACTAAAATTGAAACTAAGTCTAATGCTAAATACCTCGGTCTAGTTCTATCTTCCGACCTTACTTGGACATCTCATATCCTAATGATTTCTAAGAAAGTGTTCTGTCTTACGTACTACATTAAAAAACTTAGACAATTTAGATTCACCCAACCTCTACTTTCACAATTTGTCAACTCTTGTATCTTACCTATTCTACATTACTGCTCCCCTTTAGTCTTTCCTGATCTACTGAAAAAGGACTATACCATCCTGAGAAGGACGTTGAAGGTAGTCAGTAGGACTAGTGGTGTAAAACTCAGTCAGCTCGTCACTACCTTAGTTGATAGGCATCTGAATACATACGAAAAATGGTCTAAAACCATACTCTCCGACCCCCAACACCCCCTCTATTCCCAACTCTCGCATTGTATCTCATCAGGTAGAACCAGAAATCAGTATAAAATAATTTATGCTCGCACAACCAAGTACAGGAACTCAACGATACCATACTTGGCCCGTGTTCTAAGCGACAGAGACAATGTTAAGCGTGAAACCTATGACTTGATTTGTTGTTAATATCATAATTTTAGGCTCTTTTATTTCTCTCTTATTTTGTACTCTATAGTGAACTCCTTCTTAAACATACTTAGCTACCTAAATTACTAATATTGGCTTACTTTTTGTACTTTACTGTACTTCCTTCTTTTGTGTATCTACTGCTTCCGACTATATTAGCTCTATGAGTAGTACGAAATTTTCCTGTCATTAACCATCATGTAATTATTAGTTTTGTGGTTGTTTTTTCTTATTCTTTATTTTCTTTTCGGTAATATTAACTGACAATCATTGGTTGTGAACGCCATTGTCACCTCCTTAAAAATTTTGTATTATGCAGGATTACTCACACTACCACTAAAAACACCGCATTAGACCTGACAATAAAAAACAAAGCAACAAACCTGAAATGTTATTTTGTGATTGTTTAGAGTTGTTTCAACCAAATTAACTGATCTTCTTGGTGATAAACATTCTTAAATATCATTTCTTAAATTCTTGTATGACTATAGCTTTACTGTCATCATGCATAATCATATCATAGCTACCATTACCCAATACTGAGTTATTATTAAATGCTGTTTAATTTCCTTTCCAGTTCTTGGTATTTTTTCACATTTTTTAAAAATCATTTTGTGTTTTTCTTGTTTTTTTGCTGTTGGTGTCTTTATATTTATTTTTTTGAAATACTCCTTTTAAATGTTTGATAAAATTAGATGCAAATGTTGTAGATATGTGCTGAAAATTCCACACTGTACCACTAGTACTGTTTCTGGAATAAAGCAAATTATTATTATTATTATTATGTTCCGCGTAGTAATCTCATCACATATAAAATCCACTGTCTCCATTAACGGTTTATCGGTGAACAAGGAGGATACATCAAAAGATCCCATAAACTTGTCACTTACATTAAGATTTCTTATTTTTTCGACAAATACAAAACTACCGTTTACGTTATGTTTCACCAATTCACTAAGGAGAGGTTTCAGTAGCTTCACTAACCATTTTGCTGTTGCGTGATTTGGGGAATTACACATGTCCAACACTCGTCGAAGTGGCAAACCAATTTCATGCAACTTTGGTAGTCCATATAATCTAGGTGTAACCGTTCCAGTAGGCTTTAGAGATTCATATAAACCTTCTATGATGCTACTTTGTTGTTTAAGTCTTTTTAGCGACTCAATTAGTTGTTTCTCCGCCTTTTCGGACGAGTCAATGGAAGATGAAATTTTTTGAAATTTTCGCTGATCACTGAGCATTTCGTTCATCTTATCTATATATTCTGTTTCATTCACTACTGCTACTCCAGAGCCTTCATCAGGTTTCGTAATTATTATGTGCTCATTATTTCGCAGCTTATCCAGGGCTTCTTTTGTGTTTCTCGGTCAATAAACCGTATTGTTGCTGCTTGCTGTTTATATATTTATAAAAGCAGTCGACGAGAATTGATTTAACACGTTCAAATGCCTCAGCTGACGAAGGTGTCAACACCACAAACGTAACCTCATTACAAACTGGAAATATGTCATTGAAATAACGTATTCACATTGGTTTGACATGCACGAAATAATCTTCAATGAAAAGGGCTGAATAATGGGCAGTCGCCAAATAGCAGGTGGACAAAGAGCACCGAGCTGACGCAGTCAGAATGTTAACAGTAATCCACGGACATACGATTTCAAGAATTCACCAGGCTTCTGCGTTCATCACAATAAAACACCTGAAACTGAACCTACGCGTTTGAAAAGAATATGCTGCGAGACTTCGATTTCCTATGTCACTCCCACCTGGAGTGTTGCTACACTTAGCAATTTAATTGATTTACTCCATTGTTTAACGGGAAATCGTCCTACTGTAATATATATATATACACTTATTCTCATAAGCGATCTAAACACCGGACAGCTGTTTCACTCCTTCGACGCTGACTTCATCATCAGTGTAGCCGGTTGAAATCAACTAAGACAGACGAATCAGTTGAAACCAGCCTGTTACGGGCTAATTATCTGGGTGGACATGTGATACAGCAAACCGAATTCGTAATATGCAGATTCGTTCGAAATGTGGTCAATTCAATAACAATTCTCAAAAGCACGTTCACGTATAATGCCAGAGTGGATATTCTCCTGCAGACGAGAACGTGTGAGTAACATATTGGTGTCATCTTCTGTGGAATTCTCGAACAGCAAAGAGACCGATTCAGTCGTAAAGACAGAATGATTTAGATAATTTAGAGGGGAATGTAGAGAAGATAAATCATGGACGAAGATAGCAGAATTGACTAAACTACAACAAACGAAGTTTCAATGTAGGCTTCTCACAATTTGTCCTCGCATTATGTCAGTATGACAAATGAACAACACTGATGCCAAATATCTCTGTGCTCTGCTGTCACAATGCAGGCATCTCAATGATCCGGCCATCATACTCACTTGTCAGAATGGCACTACTCTTTCTCTTATTTCTTCTAATCACCACATCATCGAGTGATTCATTGACCTAATTCCACTTTCACTCAGGTCATTCTCATGAATAATTCACTTTTCTCTTTATAAAATCTCTTGTCAACAAACTGATAAATAATTAGTTAATTAAGACAATGAGATGAAGAGAGATTCAAGTTCAATAAGTAGAGAAATTGTTTATCACAGTGTGGAATGTGATCATGCCACGCTGTCGATACAGAGGCATGATTAGGTTGTTTATTGAAGATCATTGAGGATGACGGCCTACGGATATGAATACTATTACTACTTTCATCAGTATGAGTAGTAGTATCTAAGTTTTAGAATATTTCACACCATTGACACTTCGAGTATTACTAGTGTTAGTGTTTAAATGTCGGTGAACACCAGCCACTCCTGTTGATTTTCAAGTCGAGGAATGAGCTCAGCATTGAGCTGCAACTCACGAATAGTGTGAAATTCTCGACTGATTAGATAATTTCAGGTGAACATTTTTGCCCAACCTCCAGTGTGGTCAAATTTCCAACCAAAATATTCAAGCGAAAAAAGAATAATACACGATGTCATTTTGATCACGCGTATACAGGAACGTTTGACAGTATTCATAGCTATTCAGAATCGTCAAGCTTTGAGCATGTTTATTGCTGCTACCGGGTTATCCTGGATGTATGTTGGCGTCACATAAAGATAGCTGATTTCTAATATCCTCTGCAGGTTAGACTCCAGTTATGAATATCTTCGAAAAGATATTCGTGACAATGATGCAAACCATTTTTCAATCATCAAGTGGAGTTTTTCTTTAAATCCAAATGCATAGTATTCATTTAAACTACATTGTTATATTAAACAGAAAATCATAAAAGGGGATTCACATTACTTGACTGTGAGATGTCTGTGATACAATGCCGTCGAAACCCCAGTCGATGTGACTCAATAAGTAAAAATAGTTATGCCGTGGTAAAGGTGATCCACGTGTAGATTTAAATAATCCATCAATTGCAGACAGAGAATCAAAGGATTTGAATGCACAATTTCCAACCGTAACCGGTACTGAAATAAGGCATATACAGCGGACAATTTTTTACTATAAGAAAGCGATTTCCAGACGTCGAATATGTTACCAATGCATCAAGGGTTTTGAACTTCAGTGGCAAACGTAGTCATATTTTGGAAGTAACAAATAACCTCATTCTACTTACTCTCGGTGAGTAGTATAAATTTTAACACAAAAGAAAGATTGACTAACGACTGATTGTAAGGAAATTAACAGCACCCTATAGAAACCAGCCTGATTCTGCCTTGTCAACCTCCTGACAAGATGCGGAAGCGGTACAATCTACTCTTGCCACTTGTGTCTCCACTATTCAGACATATTCCCCTTAAGATGTTTACCTTTTCTCAGCACCTAATAGGCAAACCACACGTATACCGCGGTCGATTATACCTCGTAGTGTCTTGATACACACCTCGCTCTTTCGAGATCGCCCTGGATAGTTGATGCACGCTTCTGATAAACCCCTCCCATACTCACCCAGGGTGACTAACATTAGGTGGGTTTAGGTGCCATTCTATGTCACGATTTGTCATCGCTTTAATTACATGTTCGCTGTCCAGTTGTGGTACAACTTAGCGAATTTCACGATCAGCTCCAACAAAATTTCTACCTCAGTCACAGTACATCTCCTTTGGAGTCCCTCTATATGTGGTGAGGCGTGAACACATCATCAATAATGAATCGACGGAAACAGTGTGGGCCACTTCTAAGTGAACTGACCGAGTTTTCAATAATACAACTAAATATACACCTATATCTTTTATCTGTGGTGCATCGCCGCTTAACTCTAAAGGGGTCGAACTCATCTACTCCAGTGCTAGAAAATGGAAAATCCGACGTCGCCCTTATTATTGGTGGATTTTGTAGACCTTGTTTGGCAAATGGTGCATCTGTTTACTATACGCTTAGCTACTACCATTCAATATGTGTGTAAAACTTGGGCACTGTGGTAGTAAGTAATTCCATATTAGTTTGTTTATTTGATATATCACACAGTGAAACACCCCACCCCAAAAGTATGGTGGAGGTACGTAGATGACACATTCACTGTACGTAAAACACAAGATATAGATAGGTTTCTCGAACACATCAACTCGAAGGTTGAAGCAATTCAATTCACTTATGAATTGGAAAATCAGGAAGGGGAGCTCCCAATGTTAGATTGCAATGTAAAGAGGAAAGAAGATGGGAAGTTAAACACTAGTGTTTACAGGAAACCCACACACTCAAACAGATATTTAGACTTCCGATCGTCTCATCCTATGTCAGTAAAAATAGGATTGATGAAATGTTTAAATGACAGAGCACAAAAACTAAGTAGTACCAAAGAAAATCTAAACCAGGAACTGATACACATAAAAGAAGCTTTGAAACTTAATAATTACCCGGATAAATTAATCAAGAAATATGTAAGGAAATGTAAAAATAAAATAAATAATGATAGTGGCGATGGTGATAATAATAATAATATTAATGACGACACCAATAATAAGAAATCTAAATCATCAGTAGTAATTCCATACAAGGAAGGAACCTCGGAAGCCTTACGCAGAATTCTTAACAAGGCAGGAATAAAAATGGCATTCAAACCCACAAACTCAATTAGAAACAAGCTTTGTCGGTTAAAGGATCCTGTAGAGCCTTTAAAACAAAACAATTTAGTTTATCTAATACCCTGCCTTCAATGATTGTCAGGTCAAATACATAGGTCAAACTAGTAGAACAGGTGCAGTCAGTCAGACTAGCTGAACATAAAAACCTAGCAAAATCTAGATTGGTTGACCCGAATAAAATAAGAAATCTAGAGAATAGTTCAGCTATAGCATTACATGCAGTTACACACAACCACACAATAGGATGGGATAGGATGACAGTTTTAAAATCTAATGTCACAGGGTATAGGGAGAGATTGATAACAGAAGCTTTGTTTATCGAATCAACTGAGATAGAATACATGTAATAGGAATGATTCATCACCTGTCCCCGATATCTGGAAAATTCTACTACCCAAACGATAAATAGGAGAGAACAAAGAAAACTATAAAACTCAAGTGTCAAAGTCGTGTGATTATAACTGACATGATTATGAACAATACATTTTGTTCGAAACGTCATCCAGTAAATAATACCGTTTCACTGTGTGATATATCAAATAAACAAACTAATATGGAACTACTGCCATTCACTTCAATATCCAATATTTCCTATATATGGCTGACGAAATATGAGCTACTCCTATATGTCATTCAGTTTCCTGACAATAGTGAATAATAACTTCCGTGACAGGATGAGTTTCAGGTAAAATGGGTGGATGCATTCCCGAACTTGAGAGTCTACTATTGCACGGTCGTCCACGGACACATGTCAAGTCACTTAAGAAGATGGGGCGCCACTTCTTGATACCTTGAAGGCGTAACTTATATTTACCTTGTGAATAGCATTATTCTGTGGCTAGGTAAACTCCTATGACTTTTGCAAAAGAAAATGGTTTATCATAGTGTAAAACATGGCTTTGAATTCATTTACAACCTACACGATTTCAATGTAAATGGGAAGCATATGCCATCATTAGATGTCGCATCATTGTGCACCAATGTACCTCTGACAGAGACTCCGGAATTCATGTGCCAACAAATATTAGACAAGCAGTTCGATATCGGAATTCCAATCATTAGTCAGTCTTAAAGAGATACTTCTAAGATGCACTGTGAATGTACACTTCACACTCAACAACCTTTATTACAGACATATCGACAGTATTGCCATTGGTTCTCCACTGGGTGACTTCAAATTGAAGGACTTTTGTTTCATGCATATCGACACCATTGCAAGTATGTTAAAACTTTTCTGTACGCAAACCTCATAATTTATTTAGGCTGTAAGCAGATGATGAGAAGCCTACGAAATAAATGATGGTATCATATTATTCTGCACAAACCACTGTTGTTCTCGCTTTATTCCATTTCATCAAGGGGAATAAATGCATGGTCCATTGAATGAGCTGACAGATAAAACGGATTCTCATCTTCGCTGTTTTGATGATACGTTTATTATTCTTGATGGAAACGCTGACAAGAATGAAATGTTAATAAAATGTGACGGTGCACATCCATCACTCATCTTCACTTATGAAGAAGAACATGTGATAATAGACTACACTCCCCTGATGTCCAATTGAGCAGAAGACAGGATGGTTCACTCATGAGAGATGTCTGTAGAAAACCTACGACAGCATTCAGCCACAGACACCTCACAATTGAGGTTTGTATATTATGTTTCATATTTGATCCTTAACGTGGTACCGTATTTTTCACAAATCCTGTGTTTTCGGATTTTACGCTTCACTCACTCTGTGGTTCTAATAATCGTTGGGATTATCGTCGCGAATTTCTTTTGGAAGAAATTCACAGCTTCACTGTTCGATATATCTAATATACAAACATTGAAAATTTCCCCATTGTACGAATTACTGTGAACGTCGGAATGACACGATTTCTGTATAAGCACCAGGAGCTCATTACACACATAACAAAGTATCGCAAGTTGCTGACGGTGTGCACTGGAAACCCCGGAGGCAATGATTACGATAGGAAGAAAGTCAATAACATCAAATCGCAAATTCATCTTCTCTAACTAGTGTCACCACAAAACAAGATTCATTGACGACATACACATTTTGTGTGTCAGCAAGGTAGACGTGATGTGCAAGCGGAGACGGTTGATGACAGTGAGAAAAATCCATTGAAATGTGAAATATATTTTATTTGCTAGAAACTACATTACAAGAAGTGAGTACATTAAATGAAAAGTGAGTGGGACATAATAATCATCATTATGATTCCCATCTAACTGGAGTGACAAAAGTTCAAAAATACGCACAATGATAATCATCCTAATCAAGTTCGAAAGAATCGAATTCGTGTTGTTTCTTGTGTTCAACTATCTTGTAATCAGGAATGATGAACTTGGCTGGACACAAGATTTGAGACTGCATCTGCTGACTAAACGCTTCCTCATCATCCACCTCCAGATCTGGGTGAAAAGACTGTAAATCACTGGCGTATTCTGGTGGACAGTCGACGAGTGATGACGCTTCGTTGAAACAGAATACTACTTCGTGTAGGAAAGCCCGCCCGAACTACACAATGTGAAATGGTGAAGAAGAAACAGAATTGCGTTAATCAGGAAATTAAAAAGCGATGATTCGTCACTCGAAGTGTGTCTCCAACACATAACTTTACTTATCTCCGAATTTCGAACACACAAGCTCAAGATAGTTAAAACCTGATTCCTTCGATTGGTGTTAGAAGCTAGCGACGTGAGTTCCGGTTGTAGTTGGCGACATCAAGAGATTTGCAAATCCAATCGATACGCACCCATTCAACAATCTACACAGCAATATTGTACTCACGACTAGATGCAATAGATTAGAAGTATACTGACATGACGAAATATTTGAAAATATGTGTGCATAGAAAAGGCATAACTCACTTCATCATGTGCGCAAATCACTTTGGCTCTTACACGGAACGCTTTCCACAGCTCGTATTCCACTCTTCCAGGCTACATAAACAGAGTGGATGAATGTAGTTCGTGAATTAGTATGGTTGTTCAATGATGATTACACATAATACTGATAAACGTGTTCGGTTGAAAAATTGAATGTCAACTTACCACCTGTACAGTATTCTTCCTCAATATGTATCTCAACCTTCCAGCGTTCCTGAAATGGAGGGAAATGTGTGTTGATGATCGAATGTGAAAAATCACATCAAGAACTTTGTTGGTGCATCGGTATTGTTTCGACGGAGAAGGATAACACAAATACTCCTAAGTACATTTCTTGATTCAGTAGTTCCAGTGATGACTGGAATCTGACTCAAGACACTGACTCATCTATCCTGATCCCGATACTACCATACTGTTTATAACTTCAACATAGTATGTCTCACGAGTCACTGACTCCATCAGGATAAACCAAATTTTTCTAGTCCACTCCAGTGCCGTCCCTATTCAGATCAGTCCACAACTGAGTGCAACACACAGTACACATGGTAATGAAGCTGAGTATGGACACTGTGATTTTTGAGTGTGAGATCAGTGTGAGGATGCACACTTTGTGTCATGAGGAAAGGTTAGTGGATGTGAGCTGGCGTGAATGCAGCTTCACAATCCACACAATAAAATGATTCCCATAACTCGAACAGTAATAATAATAATAATAGTCACATTCAGAAGGAGACATGTGTCGACGTACCATCGTGCCATGAGTATTTTGTAGAGATTAATGCTGTGATTGAAGTAGAGAATTGGACTGGGTCCAGATTCACCCATCACTGTGCATGCTCCATAATCATTGTACACGTTGAGACTGAAATATGAAATTTGTGTTAGAGAAATAATCAGAATGCACAAGACCAGCTTCAGTATCAGGAGATCATATCTCAGGAAGAATGTCACCACCACTGCCAACATCAAACAAACAGGCAGACACACACGCACACAACCATGGTGCTCATCGACACTTTCGTCAACCATCCACACATCTTCACACTAAATGATTTCACTTCACCGGAATTGGGATTTCGAAGTGTAGGTGTGTCAAGAAGGCGATCACAAATCCCTCGGATGAATCAGAATAAGCAGACAATCGCCAACACACACATACACACGCACACACACGCACTGCTTCGCTCTGATTGGTGAGAAAACACGGGAAAGTCCATGATATGCTTAGTTGTGCGAAACACAACAGCAAAAGTGAGAGGTGACTCACTGTGCGAAGGTTTCATGAGTTGGATTAGTCCAATAAGTATTCAGATCACGTATTTCACTCTAAAGATGCAAAGGAAAGCCGAGAGAAAATTAAAGTGGAATGGTTATATAGTGCTCGATGTGTGCTATGCCAGCTGCTCTCTCACAAGTCCCGTCAGTAGTGCAAGTTATGTGAGTGAATGAAATGGTGAAATGTTGCTGTGTGAGAAGAAGTAATCTTTTGAAGACACCTGCGTAAAATGTCAGTTTCGCCAACTTACAATATTCTGCTCGGAGAAGTGGAGACCACTTGGACATGCGAAGTCAGACCAGTCAAAGTGAGGTGATGCTCTGAAATTGAGAAATAACTCAGTATTAGCACAAAAGATGTAGCAAATAATATTGATACAGTGAAATCATCCTCGGGACAGAATCACCACTTCAGTCACACATCACAAAGCGAGCATATGTGAAAGTGTACTTCGAACAAGTGTCTACCTAAATAACATAGTATCATGCTATAACATCTTCACTCAGTTATCTCAGCTTTGTCAGAGTTTACTCACAGAAAATTCTTCGACATCCGATCAATATATAAATTATCTTATTTATACGAAGTGTGCCCCATATTATATAGATAATTTGAGAGGATTGGTTGTGATGATATTTAGGCGAACTTTACAGACCACTGTGTAATCATTCAGAAGCATCATTGCAGTGCAGCCAGTCACATATCCACTCACATTCATCTGTCTTCTTGTGATGGAGTGATTCGCCTTGCATTACACTGACTGTCTGAATGACCACACCAACTGTGCACATTGGTAAAGATCAAATGTGCATTATCATCATGAAACAGGTCGACTGGTGTCAACTGATTCATCTTATAAGTGCCGAAGATTATATTCTCAACTCTGTCCGTGTTCACATCCTTTAGTGAAATACTGAAATATATAAGAGAATACATACAACTCATTCATTGTATTTAGGGGAGCACCACACCCTGGTGATGTCGGAGAATGTGTCAATCTACAAAAGACAAATACACAGTAATCTCACCTCAATTTCGAAATATCCATAGTTGTTCTCTCCGGGACAGTACACTGAAAAGCAAATTGAGATTTTCATTGGTCGATTGAAATTAATTTAACTGTTGAGTTCTGTCGACGTCAATCTGATTTGTGTGTGTGTTTGTAATGATTGTACAGAATGTCGTTATGTAATTCGATAATGGTTTGTCATGAAACGCCTCATGCACTGACACCGATTGATGTTTCAGATATATGGTTATGGTTACAAAGAAGAAGTTGTGTATCAAGTAGCATTCAACGAGTTTGACTCGTTCACCAGATGAATGGAATGGACGTGATACATGCACACTCTAGGTTCCCCCCACATCGATCTATGGCTGAACTCAGATGCATGTATGTGTGACGTTGGTTGAAGAATTCTAACGTCGCCTATTGACGAATGGACGCACTAACATTCATCGAATGAACCTGATGACTCACTGACACAAAACCGTATGTGACTGCTTATCCAGTGACTGAACAGTTTGATTTTGTGATGTCTGTGACGCCAACAAACACTGTGAAGACATGTCTACGTTAGCGTAAATAGTTGACGAATCGAAATGATGAAGTGATAATAATAATAAACATGGTCATTACAAAAAGTATGGGCATGTGTAAACGTACATATCTGTTGAAACAGTGCGTTGGAAGCCAACGTAAATGGAGCATGTATGTCTTGTTGGCATTGGATTCAGCGAGTAATGTGTGGATACACACGAGAAGACTGAGAATGAAGAGTCTGTAGGGAAAGGAAGAGAATGAGAGAGACATGCAAATTATGACTAGAGTGAGTGCTTCAATGCAGTTTCCGAGCATTTTATGCTTAATGCAACGCTTGGAATAGAAACGAAACAATAATTCTGCATGTCCATGGCTCATTTATGAATACGAGAAATCACATTGATCATGGTAACTCACTGCATGATGTAGACGTTAAAATCTGAGAGAAAAAAAAACAGTCACCATTGGATATCGTAATGAGAATAAAATCATTGAGAAAACGAATTCCGTGCAGACTGTTGCGATTCCTTGATGAATTCATGTTGCATAGCTATTCATGTGTGCATGTGAGTGGATTCATGTGCTAGTGGATGTGTTGTAAATGTGGAATCTCCTTCGCCTCAGCTCCTACAACATACCGACTTGTACACAGTCAGTGTTTCAGTGTGGCACATTATCGAGTAATTCATCAATTGTTCGAGTCTGTTGTGTGTGCTTTCAATGGATGTTTTGAGTTGAGTGCATATCACACATCATGCCCATGTTGAATTGACTGCGCTTACATTCATTGATCTGTGAGCATATTGTGAGTGAACGTCATAGAGAATATCACATTTCAACAGTGTGTATTCTCATTGTCAACACCACTTGACAGTGAAACAACCACACATGCATCTCACCGACTATCTCTGACCATCTAGCAGAATACAGTGAGGGACAAGTCTCCTTACTCAAATGAGAAGACCTTCTACGATTGAATATCAGTGTCGTGTTGTTCACTCACAGAATAATGCATCATGATGACAGCAAATAACATTGAAAACGTCGTGGACTTACCTATTCTCAGATGTGGTCTACCCGTCTGCTCAAAACAATGAGTTGTCCCTGTGAATAGCCAGTCTATTTATACCTGGTTCATCTGAAGTCTCTCAAATACAATTGGTGTTTTACAAATTAATTTGACACACCAATTATGAAGATAAGAGATGAAATGTAGTAGAATACATTTTAATGGAATGTGAGTTGAAGTGAAGTGAAAGTATGAGGTCGATATGATTTTGTTTTTCATTCTCTTTCAGAATATTGGCCAAATGATAATTAGTGTGAGAAGTGAGTTGTTCTCATCGTTTGTTTCTGTGTGATTTATCTAACCAGCAACTCAGTGGTCGTTGATTTGTGATTTTCAACGACTCATCGACAGACGGTGGGAGTGAAGTCGTCTTCAGAATGTGATGAACGGTTCACAAACTTCGTCCAAATCGTCACCATCCGTTGCAGAAATCGAGGAGGTGGAAACGGTGAAGTCACGAACAGTAGCCAGAGCTGTTATGCAGTGTGAAGAAGTCTCCTGCAGGACAATGACAGCAAGATTCAACTGAAGAGGAAGGAAGGTTACAGTTATCCAATGCTACATATCATGCTACAAGCAAAGCGGTACAAGAGAAGAAGAAAGATTGCTATAGACATGTTTTTTATTACAGCTTGATTGCACACCGTATTTTTTGGTACAGGTATGGAATTTTCAGCATGTGATATCGGTAGCCCAAATTTCGCAGGCCAACCATAGATATCAGGTGTGCGTCTGCAGGGGATCGAACCCCGGACCATGTGCATGATCGCCGAGAGTCATAACCGCGAACATTAACGGACCATCAAAGTCCCTATGTGAGATACGAATGTCCGCCGAAATGGGAGCAGACAATACAGGAAGAGAACTCAACATGGGTCGAGAGAAGCTCACGTGGAGAAGCGAATGAGAACGGAGAACACTTCGCGGTCAAGTGCATCCTTAATGGTTTGATGATTGGAGGCAGCGTGTAAAAGCACAAGGATATACACAAATTAGCATGGATTTCACCTGGCAGACACGCTGAAAAACAGATAGACTTGGTCTCAGTATCGCTCAGGAAAGATGAGACGCAGCCTGCTGAGCACAAAGTCGACAGGCGGAGCAAATGTGGGATGAAAACATAATTTACTCCAAAGAACATTTAGGGTGAACCTGAAAACTCCGAAAGGACCTGGAGGTAGACCACCATTCAAGTTCAACACTCAGAAACCGAAAGCCGAAATCCCAGTGGACACCTAGACACCATCACTACAGCCATCAGAGCGAATTCAGGGACATGGAAGAATATTGGAGCTAACTCTCTGAAGGCGATATTCAAGGCAGCGTGTACAAATGATCTAGGAAGAAAGGTGAGAAAAGACAAGGAGTGGTTGTCAACGGACACCTACCTGGAAGCTAATCGAGGGGAGTAGGATGGTGAAAGAGAAGATGACTCACTACAAAGATGGACAACAGGAGGAGAAGCTGAGTTCAATGCACACTGCACTGGATAAAGACAGAGGTGAAGAAGAGTGATAGGAAAGACGAGAGACAATTCCAAATTACACCGCCAACTGAAGCAGAACAAGCAGGCAGGCTGCAGGTGAACGAGACTTCAGAAAACTACTTCAAATAATCAGTTCCTTATTCGGGAAGACAACAATGCAGATGAAGGTTATAAAGATAGTCAAGGGAAGTTTACTGCCAATGAGGATACACAACTAAGAAAGTGGACTGATCACTTCAAAGGACGCTTGAATCGATCGATCATCATCACCTGCAACTGGTCCAGAATAAAGCACTGACAGCAGGCGAGGAACGCCCACTGGACACCAATCCACCGCTGAAAGAAGAAATCTTGAATGCAATCGAGCCACCGACAGCCATCCTTGAAAGCGACTGGTCAGCATGAGAGTCCTCCTGAATCACTGATATCTGCCCGGGATACTGCAGCGGATATGCTGACATCATTATTGCGAAACGTCTGGAAGGAAACCTACCACCGAAGGGTGAATTAGGCCACTTTTCGCAATAACTGACGTGGAATCATACTCTTATACATGCCAAGAAAAATACTGAATCGCGTCTTCCTAGACATAATAAAAGAAGCACTGGATGCAGAACTCCGTCCTCCAGAGCAAGCTGGATTCAGAAAAGGCAAGTCGAGTGGCGACTTTACCTATCATCGAATAGAGCATAGAATGGCAACCGAAACCCTACCTAAACTTCATCGAATGTGAACGGGCATTCGACAGCGTTGACCGCGAAGTAATTTGGAAACTACTTTATCAATATGGAGTGCAGTGCCAGAAATCTTCAACAACCTCATTCAACAGCTAAATGACAATGCCAGGTGTCAAGGGAACAATGAAGGAAATCTCAGTCAGGCCTTTACAGAGAAGTTAGTAGTGAGACAGGGCTGTCTTCAACCACTGATGATATTCCTGACTGTAGTGGACTGGATTATGCATCAGATTGGAGGAGGACAGAAGACCGCTGGACGGTTAGAAGACTCTATAGTGTCTGAACTTCATGGAAGATTAATGTCTAATGCCACATAAATTCGATGAACTGCAGGCCGAAGCCCACATGTCGGTAGAAGAAGTGACGTATGTGGGAATTCAAGTGAAAATGCAGATGACAGTGGCGACGAACATAACCGACCAACAAACAAGATCAATGACAATCAACCATGGATATTTGGAACAGGTTACTTCCTTCACTGATCTCACCAGGCGGAACCATCTCAACAACAGGCAACAGAACACAAGAGGATCTCAAAATAGCAAACATCGTTAGTCTCCACAGAAATAGAGCAGTTGGATACGTTCTATTCACCCAGATTGTGGGCAAAATGGGAATTCGTCCGGTCTCTCTGTTATATTTTCAATGTTGTTTTATTGACCGTGACGATCGTCGCATCTGCGAGTTAAGGATTGAGGTCTGGATGATGCTTACCAAGTTCAAAGCAGCACTGTTTGGAATACATTTCAAAGAGGAGGTGTTCATTTCTGCAATATTTATGTTCAATTTCAATTTCAACTAACTTTCGTTTCAAAATCTGATCGACCTGGGATAAGACATAATTTTGATGCTGAATGTTTATATGACACATTTGTCAGGGTGTTGCTAACTTCAGGTGTTCACCTGAGAGGGTATCCTGCGCTATGAATTTTAATAGTATCGCATATTCTACGCAGATTACTGCTTTTAAGCATTAACATAAACCATTTTGACTGTTCCAGAGACGAGTTCATTCACCGTAGATCTTGCGATATTATTCAGAACTGCATCTGCAGGATTGTGATCTCCTCATTTGCCGATATCTCTGGTTGTTGAATCGGATGTGAACATTCTTTGTTCAAGTGATCAGTGATTTTCTGATCTACTTTTCAGGCAGAGGAAGTAGATTAGACTGCTGGCAGGTGGTTTTCACCGTTTCATCCATGAGTATGCCAGTGAACAGCGAACGAATCATGTGAAATCGGAATCCTTGAATTGTACACCATCAGTGTTGTTATTGTTCCGTTTACCGGCATTCGGCTTATTCGATGAATATAGATTCGATAATCAACCTGTGTCTCCATCTGGATATATCACTTTTCAATAATTCCACTATATCCCACCCAGCCTAATGTGTGATTGATTATGTGCAAGTGAATGCATAGCAATGCCTGAACTTTCTCCTAAGTAATTCGAGCTAACGTCGTCAATAATTGTAGCCTTAGAGAAATTCCCATCTCCCGACCATCTTTGAGGCTCAACTATCCAATCGACCTCACAGTCATTGCATGATACTTAGTATATTGATCATAGGATATTTCTCGTAATTCGATATATCGAGTGCTTTAGTTAACAAAGTTTGTCTCTCATCTAGTTGGTTGGTTTGAAGGCTACCCTAGATCCAGCTTGATTAGGATCCCTACGTAGGGCTTCTCGTGTTCCATCTTTATATGGCACTGCTGTAGAGATTTTCAATTCCCTATTATCCGTATTGACTTCATTATTTACACTACAACACTTTTTTCCAATAGAGGTCTTTATGTATACATTTTTGAATGAAATCTGGTGTGTAGTTATCCACAGTTATTCTTGTTTGATTTCATTGTTGAAATATTCTGACTTACGAGCTGGTCTCCTAATTCGACTTTTCACGCAAATAAGTGAATCTTACTAAACTGATCATTGATGAGCTCATTCCTCGACTTGAAAATCAACAGGAGTGGCTGGTGTTCACCGACATTTAAACACTAACACTAGTAATACTCGAAGTGTCAATGGTGTGAAATATTCTAAAACTTAGATACTACTACTCATACTGATGAAAGTAGTAAGAGTATCCATATCCGTAGCCGGTGATCGTCAATGATTTTCAATGGAAACTAATCATGCCTCTGTATCGACAGCGTGGCATGATCACATTCCACACTGTGATAAACAATTTCTCTACTTATTGAACTTGAATCTCTCTTCATCTCATTGTCTTAATTAACTAATTATTTATCAGTTTGTTGACAAGAGATTTTATAAAGAGAAACGTGAATTATTCATTAGAATGACCTGAATGAAAGCGGAACTAGGTCAATGAATCACTCGATGATGTGGTGATTAGAAAGAATAAGAGAAAAAGTAGTGTCATTCTTACAAGTGAGTATGATGGCCGGATCATTGACATGCTTGTATTGTGATAGCAGAGCACAGAGATATTTGGCATCAGTGTTGTTCATTTGTCATACTGACATAATGCGAGGACAGATTGTGAGAAACCAACATTGAAACTTCGTTTGTTGTAGTTTAGTCATATTCTGCTATCTCCATCCATGCTTTAGCTTCTGTACATTCCCTCCTTATTATCTGGATCGTTTTGTCTCTAAGACGAAATCGGTCTCTTCGCTGTTCGAGAATCACACAGAAGATGGCACCAATATGTTACTTACACGTTCTTGTCTGCAGGAGAATATCCATTCTGGCATTATACGTGAACGTGCTTTTGAGAATTGTTATTGAATTCCACCATTGGATTGATTGGTGAGGAAATCACAGCACGGATCCCTAAAGCTCGGGCTGCCTCGCTAACTTACACCGTTTATGGCGTAGGCGTGACATCCAACTGTCAACCAAGGGACGTGTATACTGCTCAGCAGTTTCCTCCTTTCTTCTCTATGGCGGTGAGACGTGGTCATTGACAGCGGAAGACATGAAGAGATTGTCTGTTTTTGACCACAGATGTTTACGATCTCTTTCTCGCGTTAGGTGATATAATAAGGTAAATAATGTTGACGTTAGGCGTAGAGTGTTGGGCAAAGAGGGAAAATCACTCGAAGAGGCTATGAAGTTACATAGATTGAGATGGCTAGGTCACGTGCTGCGCATGCCTAGCCATCGTCTCCCCCGACGGGCATTACTAGCTGATGTAGGTGCAGGTTGGAAAAGAGTAAGTGGTGGCCAAACAAAAACATGGCCTCATCAATCCATGAAATCCCTGACAGTTAAACTGAGTCAGGTAGGGAGATGCAGACTTCCGGGTTGGGGCCCGCCCTCGGGACTCTAAGAATCAATGGCTGGAGACAATAGGTGACATGGGTCAAAATCGTTGTCAATGGCTTACGCAGATGTATTCAGTCTCTGTAATCTTTCATATTCCTTTCTAACATTACACATTCTGTTTCACTCTTATACTTATCTAAATTCAATTGATTCTCTTCTCTCATTTTCCTGTCTACCTTTGTGTGCTATTTGGAACGTGGCAACTCAAACGGCTGCACTTCGGTGCCAAGTTCTATGCTGAATCCAGCAGCAGCAGCAGTTATTGAATTGACCACATTTCGAACGAATCTGCATATTACGAATTCGGTTTGCTGTATCACATGTCCACCCAGATAATTAGCCCGAAACAGGCTGGTTTCAACTGATTCGTCTGTCTTAGTTGATTTCAACCGGCTACACTGATGATGAAGTCAGCGTCGAAGGAGTGAAACAGCTGTCCGGTGTTTAGATCGCTCATGAGTATAAGTGTATATATATATATATATTACAGTAGGACGATTTCCCGTTAAACAATGGAGTGAATCAATTAAATTGCTAAGTGTAGCAACACTCCAGGTGGGAGTGACATAGGAAATCGAAGTCTCGCAGCATATTCTTTTCAAACGCGTAGGTTGAGTTTCAGGTGTTTTATTGTGATGAACGCAGAAGCCTGGTGAATTCTTGAAATCGTATGTCCGTGGATTACTGTTAACATTCTGACTGCGTCAGCTCGGTGCTCTTTGTCCACCTGCTATTTGGCGACTGCCCATTATTCAGCCCTTTTCATTGAAGATTATTTCGTGCATGTCAAACCAATGTGAATACGTTATTTCAATGACATATTTCCAGTTTATGATGAGGTTACGTTTGTGGTGTTGACACCTTCGTCAGCTGAGGCATTTGAAAGTTTGAAATCAATTCTCGTCGACTGCTTTTATAAATATATAAACAGCAAGCAGCAACAATACGGTTTATTGACCGAGAAACACAAAGAAGCCCTGGATAAGCTGCGAAATAATGAGTATATAATAATTACGAAACCTGATGAAGGCTCTGGAGTAGCAGTAGTGAATGAAACAGAATATATAGATAAGATGAACGAAATGCTCAGTGATCAGCGAAAATTTCAAAAAATTTCATCTTCCATTGACCCGTCCGAAAAGGCGGAGAAACAACTAATTGAGTCGCTAAAAAGACTTAAACAACAAAGTAGCATCATAGAAGGTTTATATGAATCTCTAAAGCCTACTGGAACGGTTACACCTAGATTATATGGACTACCAAAGTTGCATGAAATTGGTTTGCCACTTCGACGAGTGTTGGACATGTGTAATTCCCCAAATCACGCAACAGCAAAATGGTTAGTGAAGCTACTGAAACCTCTCCTTAGTGAATTGGTGAAACATAACGTAAACGGTAGTTTTGAATTTGTCAAAAAAATAAGAAATCTTAATGTAAGTGACAAGTTTATGGGATCTTTTGATGTATCCTCCTTGTTCACCGATAAACCGTTAATGGAGACAGTGGATTTTATATGTGATGAGATTACTACGCGAAACATAATAATAATAATAATTTGCTTTATTCCAGAAACAGTACTAGTGGTACAGTGTGGAATTTTCAGCACATATCTACAACATTTGCATCTTATTTTATCAAACATTTAAAAGGAGTATTTCAAAAAAATAAATATGAAGACACCTACAGAAAAAAACAGGAAAAACACAAAATGATTTTTAAAAAATGTGAAAAAATACCAAGAAGTGGAAAGGAAATTAAACAGCATTTAATAATAACTCAGTATTGGGTAATGGTAGCTATGATATGATTATGCATGGTGACAGTAAAGCTATAGTCATACAAGAAGTTATGAAATGATATTTAAGAATGTTTACCACCAAGAAGATCAGTTAATTTGGTTGAAACAACTCTAAACAATCACAAAATAACATTTCAGGTTTGTTGTTTTGTTTTTTATTGTCAGGTCTAATGCGGTGTTTGTGGTGGTAGTGTGAGTAATCCTGCATAATACAAAATTTTTAAGGAGGTGACAATGGCGTTCACAACCAATGATTGTCAGTTAATATTGCCGAAAAGAAAATAAAGAATAAGAAAAAACAACCACAAAACTAATAATTACATGATGGTTAATGACAGGAAAATTTTGTACTACTCATAGAGCTAATATAGTCGGAAGCAGTAGATACACAAAAGAAGGAAGTACAGTAAAGTACAAAAAGTAAGCCAATATTAGTAATTTAGGTAGCTAAGTATGTTTAAGAAGGAGTTCACTATAGAGTACAAAATAAGAGAGAAATAAAAGAGCCTGAAATTATATTATTAACTACAAATCAAGTCATAGGTTTCACGCTTAACATTGTCTCTGTCACTTAGAACACGGGCCAAACACGGTATCGTTGAGTTCCTGTACTTGGTTGTGCAAGTATAAATTTTTGTTTACTGATTTCTGGTTCTACCTGATGAGATACAATGCGAGAGTTGGGAATAGAGGGGGTGTTGGGGGTCGGAGAGTATGGTTTTAGACCATTTTTCGCATGTATTCAGATGCCTATCAACTAATGTAGTGACGAGCTGACTGAGATTTACACCACTAGTCCTACTAACTACCTTCAACATCCTTCTCAGGATGGTATAGTCCTTTTTCAGTAGACTAGGAAAGACTCACGAGGAGCACAAAGTAGAATAGGTAAGATACAGGAGTTGACAAATTGTGAAAGTAGAGGTTGGGTGAATCTAAATTGTCTAAGTTTCTTAATGTAGTAGGTAAGACAGAACACTTTCTTAGAAATCATTAGGATATGAGATGTCCAAGGAAGGTCGGAAGATAGAACTAGACCGAGGTATTTAGCATTAGACTTAGTTTCAATTTTAGTCCCCTCAATGCAACAGGCTTCATGAGAACTTACTAGTGTTTGTAGATCTCGTTTACGCCTCAAGGAGAAGTCAATAGTCTGGCATTTTGAGGGATTCAGCATGAGACCATTTAACTTAGACCTCTGACTGATGTCCGACAGGAAGCTATTTAATTTGAAACAGTCTGACTGAGACCTATTGGGAAACGATACAGACAGGTCATCTGCATATTTGACGAAGTTGATTTCATCTGAGAGAGGTAAATCATGTAAGAAGAAGGAAAAGAGAAACGGAGAAAGAACAGCACCCTGAGGAACTCCAGCTTCAGTAAGCAAAGGAGAGGAAGATACACCATTATATACCATGTACTGCATCCTATTAGAGAAGTAAGAATGTAGCCAGTTGATAGCCCAGGGTTCAGTTTGTGTAAGGCTGAGCTTGTTTAGCAATAGGCCTCTAGGTACAGAATCGAAAGCAGATGTATAATCAAGGAACGTACAACGGACATACTTGGCCCCTTTGTCTAAGGAGGATACAATGTTGTGATGAAACACAGCAGCAGCGTCCAAAGTACTTCTACCCTGTTTGTAAGCAAACTGCTTTGGATCGTTTGAGAAACTTAGGGAGGGAACAAGTTTTAGTAACAATAATTTCTCCATTAGTTTCCAAAAAGGAGACGTAATATCGATAGATCTAAACGTAACACTATTTCCAGAACCTGACTTGGGTACAGGGATGATTTTAATATCTTTCCACAGAGAAGGTGCAACATTATAAGAAAAAGAAGTGTTGAAAATGTTTGTAAGTGGGTTACTTAAAATATCAGCACATTTCCTTAGGACAATGCCAGTAATACTTTCAGGGCCCCGACTCTGAGAAGGTTTAAGAGATTTTAAACATTTAAGAACATCAGAAGTTTAAAAACTATTAATGTCACTGGTCATGTTATTTGTTACATTGAAGCTAAAATGTACATTAGGAGGGCGGATAAGAGATCTATTAAGAGTATTTACATCAATAGAGGGGGCAATTCACCGGCTACGGATATGGATACTCTTACTACTTTCATCAGTATGAGTAGTAGTATCTAAGTGTTTGAATATTTCACACCATTGACACTTCGAGTATTACTAGTGTTAGTGTTTAAAAGTCGGTGAACACCAGCCACTCCTGTTGATTTTCAAGTCGAGGAATGAGCTCAGCATTGAGCTGCAACTCACGAATAGTGTGAAATTCTCGACTGATTGGATAATTTCAGGTGAACATTTTCGCCCAACCTCCAGTGTGGTCAAATTTCCAACCAAAATATTCAAGCGAAAAAAGAATAATACACGATGTCATTTTGATCACGCGTATACAGGAACGTTTTACAGTATTCAAAGCTATTCAGAATCGTAAAGCTTTGAGCATGTTTATTGCTGCTACCGGGTTATCCTGGATGTATGTTGGCGTCACATAAAGATAGCTGATTTCTAATATCCTCTGCAGGTTAGACTCCAGTTATGGATATCTTCGAAAAGATATTCGGGACATTGATACAAACCATTTTTCAATCGTAAAATGGAGTTTTTCTTTAAATCCAAATGCATAGAATTCATTTAAACTACATTGTTATATTAAACAGAAAATCATAAAAGGGGATTCACATTACTTGACTGTGAGATGTCTGTGATACAATGTGGTCGAAACCCCAGTCGATGTGACTCAATAAGTAAAAATAGTTATGCCGTGTTAAAGGTGATCCACGTGTAGATTTAAATAATCCATCAATTGCAGACAGAGAATCAAAGGATTTGAATGCACAATTGCCAACCGTAACCGGTACTGAAATAAGGCATATACAGCGGACAATTTTTTACTATAAGAAAGCGATTTCCAGACGTCGAATATGTTACCAATGCATCAAGGGTTTTGAACTTCAGTGGCAAACGTAGTCATATTTTGGAAGTAACAAATAATCTCATTCTACTTACTCTCGGTGAGTAGTATAAATTTAAACACAAAAGAAAGATTGACTAACGACTGATTGTAAGGAAATTAACAGCACCCTATAGAAACCAGCCTGATTCTGTCTTGTCAACCTCCTGACAAGATGCGGAAGCGGTACAATCTACTCTTGCCACTTGTGTCTCCACTATTCAGACATATTCCCCTTAAGATGTTTACCTTTTCTCAGCACCTAATAGGCAAACCACACGTATACCGCGGTCGATTATACCTCTAAGTGTCTTGATACACACCTCGCTCTTTCGAGATCGCCCTGGATAGTTGATGCACGCTTCTGATAAACCCCTCCCATACTCACCCAGGGTGACTAACATTAGGTGGGTTTAGGTGCCATTCTATGTCACGATTTGTCATCGCTTTAATTACATGTTCGCTGTCCAGTTGTGGTACAACTTAGCGAATTTCACGATCAGCTCCAACAAAATTTCTACCTCAGTTACAGTACATCTCCTTTGGAGTCCCTCTATATGTGGTGAGGCGTGAACACATCATCAATAATGAATCGACGGAAACAGTGTGGGCCACTTCTAAGTGAACTGACCGAGTTTTCAATAATACAACTAAATATACACCTATATCTTTTATCTGTGGTGCATCGCCGCTTAACTCTAAAGGGGTCGAACTCATCTACTCCAGTGCTAGAAAATGGAAAATCCGACGTCGCCCTTATTATTGGTGGATTTTGTAGACCTTGTTTGGCAAATGGTGCATCTGTTTACTATACGCTTAGCTACTACCATTCAATATGTGTGTAAAACTTGGGCACTGTGGTAGTAAGTAATTCCATATTAGTTTGTTTATTTGATATATCACACAGTGAAACACCCCACGCCAAAAGTATGGTGGAGGTACGTAGATGACACATTCACTGTACGTAAAACACAAGATATAGATAGGTTTCTCGAACACATCAACTCGAAGGTTGAAGCAATTCAATTCACTTATGAATTGGAAAATCAGGAAGGGGAGCTCCCAATGTTAGATTGCAATGTAAAGAGGAAAGAAGATGGGAAGTTAAACACTAGTGTTTACAGGAAACCCACACACTCAAACAGATATTTAGACTTCCGATCGTCTCATCCTATGTCAGTAAAAATAGGATTGATGAAATGTTTAAATGACAGAGCACAAAAACTAAGTAGTACCAAAGAAAATCTAAACCAGGAACTGATACACATAAAAGAAGCTTTGAAACTTAATAATTACCCGGATAAATTAATCAAGAAATATGTAAGGAAATGTAAAAATAAAATAAATAATGATAGTGGCGATGGTGATAATAATAATAATATTAATGACGACACCAATAATAAGAAATCTAAATCATCAGTAGTAATTCCATACAAGGAAGGAACCTCGGAAGCCTTACGCAGAATTCTTAACAAGGCAGGAATAAAAATGGCATTCAAACCCACAAACTCAATTAGAAACAAGCTTTGTCGGTTAAAGGATCCTGTAGAGCCTTTAAAACAAAACAATTTAGTTTATCTAATACCCTGCCTTCAATGATTGTCAGGTCAAATACATAGGTCAAACTAGTAGAACAGGTGCAGTCAGTCAGACTAGCTGAACATAAAAACCTAGCAAAATCTAGATTGGTTGACCCGAATAAAATAAGAAATCTAGAGAATAGTTCAGCTATAGCATTACATGCAGTTACACACAACCACACAATAGGATGGGATAGGATGACATTTTTAAAATCTAATGTCACAGGGTATAGGGAGAGATTGATAACAGAAGCTTTGTTTATCGAATCAACTGAGATAGAATACATGTAATAGGAATGATTCATCACCTGTCCCCGATATCTGGAAAATTCTACTACCCAAACGATAAATAGGAGAGAACAAAGAAAACTATAAAACTCAAGTGTCAAAGTCGTGTGATTATAACTGACATGATTATGAACAATACATTTTGTTCGAAAAGTCATCCAGTAAATAATACCGTTTCACTGTGTGATATATCAAATAAACAAACTAATATGGAACTACTGCCATTCACTTCAATATCCAATATTTCCTATATATGGCTGACGAAATATGAGCTACTCCTATATGTCATTCAGTTTCCTGACAATAGTGAATAATAACTTCCGTGACAGGATGAGTTTCAGGTAAAATGGGTGGATGCATTCCCGAACTTGAGAGTCTACTATTGCACGGTCGTCCACGGACACATGTCAAGTCACTTAAGAAGATGGGGCGCCACTTCTTGATACCTTGAAGGCGTAACTTATATTTACCTTGTGAATAGCATTATTCTGTGGCTAGGTAAACTCCTATGACTTTTGCAAAAGAAAATGGTTTATCATAGTGTAAAACATGGCTTTGAATTCATTTACAACCTACACGATTTCAATGTAAATGGGAAGCATATGCCATCATTAGATGTCGCATCATTGTGCACCAATGTACCTCTGACAGAGACTCCGGAATTCATGTGCCAACAAATATTAGACAAGCAGTTCGATATCGGAATTCCAATCATTAGTCAGTCTCAAAGAGATACTTCTAAGATGCACTGTGAATGTACACTTCACACTCAACAACCTTTATTACAGACATATCGACAGTATTGCCATTGGTTCTCCACTGGGTGACTTCAAATTGAAGGACTTTTGTTTCATGCATATCGACACCATTGCTGTTGTTTCAACATTCGGTGCAATTTCGTCTGACTCTTTGCTTCCTTGGCTCGAACATGGTCCATTGAATTTGAATAAAGCAAGAACAACAGCGGTTTGTGCAGAATAATATGGTACCATCATTGCTTATTTCGTAGGCTTCTCATCATCTGCTTACAGCCTAAATAAATTATGAGGTCTGCGTACAGAAAAGTTCTAGCATACTTGCAAATTTTTACATGTTGTCAGTTGACAAAAAGTTCCACAGTAAGTGAACAGTGCTCACCCCCTTTTATATTCCGTAATTTCGCTTGTCTCTTGTTTCTATGATTTGAGTTGAACTCAGTACATTGTTACCTAATTTATTAGTCACTCTGTATCTAACTCATATTTCGTCTTTATTACGTAACTCTTTTACCATTGTATGCATACATCTATTTTGTTTAAACTTGAACTGCCTGTGTAAAAACTATATAAGCGCAATTTTCTGAGCACTGTTCACTTACTGTGGAACTTTTTGTCAACTGACAACATGTAAAAATTTGCAAATATGTTAAAACTTTTCTGTACGCAAACCTCATAATTTATTTAGGCTGTAAGCAGATGATGAGAAGCCTACGAAATAAATGATGGTATCATATTATTCTGCACAAACCACTGTTGTTCTCGCTTTATTCCATTTCATCAAGGGGAATAAATGCATGGTCCATTGAATGAGCTGACAGATAAAACGGATTCTCATCTTCGCTGTTTTGATGATACGTTTATTATTCTTGATGGAAACGCTGACAAGAATGAAATGTTAATAAAATGTGACGGTGCACATCCATCACTCATCTTCACTTATGAAGAAGAACATGTGATAATAGACTACACTCCCCTGATGTCCAATTGAGCAGAAGACAGGATGGTTCACTCAAGAGAGATGTCTGTAGAAAACCTACGACAGCATTCAGCCACAGACACCTCACAATTGAGGTTTGTATATTATGTTTCATATTTGATCCTTAACATGGTACCGTATTTTTCACAAATCCTGTGTTTTCGGATTTTACGCTTCACTCACTCTGTGGTTCTAATAATCGTTGGGATTATCGTCGCGAATTTCTTTTGGAAGAAATTCACAGCTTCACTGTTCGATATATCTGATATACAAACATTGAAAATTTCCCCATTGTACGAATTACTGTGAACGTCGGAATGACACGATTTCTGTATAAGCACCAGGAGCTCATTACACACATAACAAAGTATCGCAAGTTGCTGACGGTGTGCACTGGAAACCCCGGAGGCAATGATTACGATAGGAAGAAAGTCAATAACATCAAATCGCAAATTCATCTTCTCTAACTAGTGTCACCACAAAACAAGATTCATTGACGACATACACATTTTGTGTGTCAGAAAGGTAGACGTGATGTGCAAGCGGAGACGGTTGATGACAGTGAGAAAAATCCATTGAAATGTGAAATATATTTTATTTGCTAGAAACTACATTACAAGAAGTGAGTACATCAAATGAAAAGTGAGTGGGACATAATAATCATCATTATGATTCCCATCTAACTGGAGTGACAAAAGTTCAAAAATACGCACAATGATAATCATCCTAATCAAGTTCGAAAGAATCGAATTCGTGTTGTATCTTGTGTTCAACTATCTTGTAATCAGGAATGATGAACTTGGCTGGACACAAGATTTGAGACTGCATCTGCTGACTAAACGCTTCCTCATCATCCACCTCCAGATCTGGGTGAAAAGACTGTAAATCACTGGCGTATTCTGGTGGACAGTCGACGAGTGATGACGCTTCGTTGAAACAGAATACTACTTCGTGTAGGAAAGCCCGCCCGAACTACACAATGTGAAATGGTGAAGAAGAAACAGAATTGCGTTAATCAGGAAGTTACAAAAGCGATGATTCGTCACTCGAAGTGTGTCTCCAACACATTACTTTACTTATCTCCAAATTTCGAACACACAAGCTCAAGATAATTAAAACCTGATTCCTTCGATTGGTGTTAGAAGCTAGCGACGTGAGTTCTGGTCGAAGTTGGCGACATCAAGAGATTTGCAAATCCAATCGATACGTACCCATTCAACAATCTACACAGCAATATTTTATTCACGACTAGATGCAATAGATTGGAAGTATACTGACATGACGAAATATTTGAAAATATGTGTGCATAGAAAAGGCATAACTCACTTCATCATGTGCGCAAATCACTTTGGCTCTTACACGGAACGCTTTCCACAGCTCGTATTCCACTCTTCCAGGCTACATAAACAGAGTGGATGAATGTAGTTCGTGAATTAGTATGGTTGTTCAATGATGATTACACATAATACTGATAAACGTGTTCGGTTGAAAAATTGAATGTCAACTTACCACCTGTACAGTATTCTTCCTCAATATGTATCTCAACCTTCCAGCGTTCCTGAAATGGAGGGAAATGTGTGTTGATGATCGAATGTGAAAAATCACATCAAGAACTTTGTTGGTGCATCGGTATTGTTTCGACGGAGAAGGATAACACAAATACTCCTAAGTACATTTCTTGATTCAGTAGTTCCAGTGATGACTGGAATCTGACTCAAGACACTGACTCATCTATCCTGATCCCGATACTACCATACTGTTTATAACTTCAACACAGTATGTCTCACGAATCACTGACTCCATCAGCATAAACCAAATTTTTCTAGTCCACTCCAGTGCCGTCCCTATTCAGATCAGTCCACAACTGAGTGCAACACACAGTACACATGGTAATGAAGCTGAGTATGGACACTGTGATTTTTGAGTGTGAGATCAGTGTGAGGATGCACACTTTGTGTCATGAGGAAAGGTTAGTGGATGTGAGCTGGCGTGAATGCAGCTTCACAATCCACACAATAAAATGATTCCCATAACTCGAACAGTAATAATAATAATAATAGTAATAATAACGACAATTGCAAGGAAACATGTGTCGACGTACCATTGTCTCATGAGTATTTTGTAGAGATTAATGCTGTGATTGAAGTAGAGAATTGGACTGGGTCCAGATTCACCCATCACTGTGCAAGCTGCATAATCATTGTACACGTTGAGACTGAAATATGAAATTTGTGTTAGAGAAATAATCAGAATGCACAAGACCAGCTTCAGTATCAGGAGATCATATCTCAGGTAGATTGTCAACACAACTGCCAACATCAAACAAACAGGCAGACACACACGCACACAACCATGGTGCTCATCGACACTTTCGTCAACCATCCACACATCCTCACACTAACTGATTTCGCTTCACCGGAATTGGGATTTCGAAGTGTAGGTGTGTCAAGAAGGCGATCACAAATCTCTCGGATGAATCAGAATAAGCAGACAATCGCCAACACACACATACACACGCACACACACGCACTGCTTCGCTCTGATTGGTGAGAAAACACGGGAAAGTCCATGATATGCTTAGTTGTGCGAAACACAACAGCAAAAGTGAGAGGTGACTCACTGTGCGAAGGTTTCATGAGTTGGATTAGTCCAATAAGTATTCAGATCACGTATTTCACTCTAAAGATGCAAAGGAAAGCCGAGAGAAAATTAAAGTGGAATGGTTATATAGTGCTCGATGTGTGCTATGCCAGCTGCTCTCTCACAAGTCCCGTCAGTAGTGCAAGTTATGTGAGTGAATGAAATGGTGAAATGTTGCTGTGTGAGAAGAAGTAATCTTTTGAAGACACCTGCGTAAAATGTCAGTTTCGCCAACTTACAATATTCTGCTCGGAGAAGTGGAGACCACTTGGACATGCGAAGTCAGACCAGTCAAAGTGAGGTGATGCTCTGAAATTGTGAAATAACTCAGTATGAGCACAAAAGATGTAGCATATAATATTGATACAGTGAAATCATCCTCGGGACAGAACCACCACTTCAGTCACACATCACTAAGCGAGCTTATGTGAAAGTGTACTTCGAACAAGTGTCTACCTAAATAACATAGTATCATGCTATAACATCTTCACTCAGTTATCTCAGCTTTGTCAGAGTTTACTCACAGAAAACTCTTCGACATCCGATCAATATATAAATTATCTAATGTATACGAAGTGTGCCCCATATTATATAGATAATTTGAGAGGATTGGTTGTGATGATATTTAGGCGAACTTTACAGACCACTGTGTAATCATTCAGAAGCATCATTGCAGTGCAGCCAGTCACATATCCACTCACATTCATCTGTCTTCTTGTGATGGAGTGATTCGCCTTGCATTACACTGACTGTCTGAATGACCACACCAACTGTGCACATTGGTAAAGATCAAATGTGCATTATCATCATGAAACAGGTCGACTGGTGTCAACTGATTCATCTTATAAGTGCCGAAGATTATATTCTCAACTCTGTCCGTGTTCACATCCTTTAGTGAAATACTGAAATATATAAGAGAATACATACAACTCATTCATTGTATTTAGGGGAGCACCACACCCTGGTGATGTCGGAGAATGTGTCAATCTACAAAAGACAAATACACAGTAATCTCACCTCAATTTCGAAATATCCATAGTTGTTCTCTCCGGGACAGTACACTGAAAAGCAAATTGAGATTTTCATTGGTCGATTGAAATTAATTTAACTGTTGAGTTCTGTCGACGTCAATCTGATTTGTGTGTGTGTTTGTAATGATTGTACAGAATGTCGTTATGTAATTCGATAATGGTTTGTCATGAAACGCCTCATGCACTGACACCGATTGATGTTTCAGATATATGGTTATGGTTACAAAGAAGAAGTTGTGTATCAAGTAGCATTCAACGAGTTTGACTCGTTCACCAGATGAATGGAATGGACGTGATACATGCACACTCTAGGTTCCCCCCACATCGATCTATGGCTGAACTCAGATGCAAGTATGTGTGACGTTGGTTGAAGAATTCTAACGTCGCCTATTGACGAATGGACGCACTAACATTCATCGAATGAACCTGATGACTCACTGACACAAAACCGTATGTGACTGCTTATCCAGTGACTGAACAGCTTGATTATGTGATGTCTGTGACGCTAACAAACACTGTGAAGACATGTCTACGTTAGCGTAAATAGTTGACGAATCGAAATGATGAAGTGATAATAATAATAAGCATGGTCACTACAAAAAGTATGTGCATGTGTAAACGTACATATCTGTTGAAACAGTGCGTTGGAAGCCAACGTAAATGGAGCATGTATGTCTTGTTGGCATTGGATTCAGCGAGTAATGTGTGGATACACACGAGAAGACTGAGAATGAAGAGTCTGTAGGGAAAGGAAGAGAATGAGAGAGACATGCAAATTATGACTAGAGTGAGTGCTTCAATGCGGTTTCCGACCATTTTATGCTTAATGCAACGCTTGGAATAGAAACGAAACAATAATTCTGCATGTGCATGGCTCATTTATGAATACGAGAAATCACATTGATCATGGTAACTCACTGCATGATGTAGACGTTAAAATCTGAGAGGAAAATAAACAGTCACCATTGGATAAAATAAAAATTGGATATCGTAATGAGAATAAAATCATTGAGAAAACAAATTCCGTGCAGACTGTTGCGATTCCTTGATGAATTCATGTTGCATAGCTAGTGATGTGTGCGAGTGAGTGGATTCATGTGCAAGTGGATGCATTGCAAAAATGTGGAATCTCCTTCGCCTCAGCTCCTACAACATACCGACTTGTACACAGTCAGTGTTTCAGTGTGGCACATTATCGAGTATTTCATCAATTGTTCGAGTCTGTTGTGTGTGCTTTCAATGGATGTTTTGAGTTGAGTGCATATCACACATCATGTCCATGTTGAATTGACTGCGCTTACATTCATTGATCTGTGAGCATATTGTGAGTGAACGTCATAGAGAATATCACATTTCAACAGTGTGTATTCTCATTGTCAACACCACTTGACAGTGAAACAACCACACATGCATCTCACCGACTATCTCTGACCATCTAGCAGAATACAGTGAGGGACAAGTCTCCTTCCTCAAATGAGAAGACCTTCTACGATTGAATATCAGTGTCGTGTTGTTCACTCACAGAATAATGCATCATGATGACAGCAAATAACATTGAAAACGTCGTGGACTTACCTATTCTCAGATGTGGTCTACCCGTCTGCTCAAAACAATGAGTTGTCCCTGTGAATAGCCAGTCTATTTATACCTGGTTCATCTGAAGTCTCTCAAATACAATTGGTGTTTTACAAATTAATTTGACACACCAATTATGAAGATAAGAGATGAAATGTAGTAGAATACATTTTAATGGAATGTGAGTTGAAGTGAAGTGAAAGTATGAGGTCGATATGATTTTGTTTTTCATTCTCTTTCAGAATATTGGCCAAATGATAATTAGTGTGAGAAGTGAGTTGTTCTCATCGTTTGTTTCTGTGTGATTTATCTAACCAGCAACTCAGTGGTCGTTGATTTGTGATTTTCAACGACTCATCGACAGACGGTGGGAGTGAAGTCGTCTTCAGAATGTGATGAACGGTTCACAAACTTCGTCCAAATCGTCACCATCCGTTGCAGAAATCGAGGAGGTGGAAACGGTGAAGTCACGAACAGTAGCCAGAGCTGTTATGCAGTGTGAAGAAGTCTCCTGCAGGACAATGACAGCAAGATTCAACTGAAGAGGAAGGAAGGTTACAGTTATCCAATGCTACATATCATGCTACAAGCAAAGCGGTACAAGAGAAGAAGAAAGATTGCTATAGACATGTTTTTTATAACAGCTTGATAACACACCGTATTTTTTGGTACAGGTATGGAATTTTCAGTATGTGATATCGGTAGCCCAAATTTTGCAGGCCAACCATAGATATCAGGTGTGCGTCTGCAGGGGATCGAACCCCGGACCATGTGCATGATCGCCGAGAGTCATAACCGCGAACATTAACGGACCATCAAAGTCCCTATGTGAGATACGAATGTCCGCCGAAATGGGAGCAGACAATACAGGAAGAGAACTCAACATGGGTCGAGAGAAGCTCACGTGGAGAAGCGAATGAGAACGGAGAACACTTCGCGGTCAAGTGCATCCTTAATGGTTTGATGATTGGAGGCAGCGTGTAAAAGCACAAGGATATACACAAATTAGCATGGATTTCACCTGGCAGACACGCTGAAAAACAGATAGACTTGGTCTCAGTATCGCTCAGGAAAGATGAGACGCAGCCTGCTGAGCACAAAGTCGACAGGCGGAGCAAATGTGGGATGAAAACATAATTTACTCCAAAGAACATTTAGGGTGAACCTGAAAACTCCGAAAGGACCTGGAGGTAGACCACCATTCAAGTTCAACACTCAGAAACCGAAAGCCGAAATCCCAGTGGACACCTAGACACCATCACTACAGCCATCAGAGCGAATTCAGGGACATGGAAGAATATTGGAGCCAACTCTCTGAAGGCGATATTCAAGGCAGCGTGTACAAATGATCTAGGAAGAAAGGTGAGAAAAGACAAGGAGTGGTTGTCAACGGACACCTACCTGGAAGCTAATCGAGGGGAGTAGGATGGTGAAAGAGAAGATGACTCACTACAAAGATGGACAACAGGAGGAGAAGCTGAGTTCAATGCACACTGCACTGGATAAAGACAGAGGTGAAGAAGAGTGATAGGAAAGACGAGAGACAATTCCAAATTACACCGCCAACTGAAGCAGAACAAGCAGGCAGGCTGCAGGTGAACGAGACTTCAGAAAACTACTTCAAATAATCAGTTCCTTATTCGGGAAGACAACAATGCAGATGAAGGTTATAAAGATAGTCAAGGGAAGTTTACTGCCAATGAGGATACACAACTAAGAAAGTGGACTGATCACTTCAAAGGACGCTTGAATCGATCGATCATCAACACCTGCAACTGGTCCAGAATAAAGCACTGACAGCAGGCGAGGAACGCCCACTGGACACCAATCCACCGCTGAAAGAAGAAATCTTGAATGCAATCGAGCCACCGACAGCCATCCTTGAAAGCGACTGGTCAGCATGAGAGTCCTCCTGAATCACTGATATCTGCCCAGGATACTGCAGCGGATATGCTGACATCATTATTGCGAAACGTCTGGAAGGAAACCTACACCGAAGGGTGAATTAGGCCACTTTTCGCAATAACTGACGTGGAATCATACTCTTATACATGCCAAGAAAAATACTGAATCGCGTCTTCCTAGACATAATAAAAGAAGCACTGGATGCAGAACTCCGTTCTCCAGAGCAAGCTGGATTCAGAAAAGGCAAGTCGAGTGGCGACTTTACCTATCATCGAATAGAGCATAGAATGGCAATCGAAACCCTACCTAAACTTCATCGAATGTGAACGGGCATTCGACAGCGTTGACCGCGAAGTAATTTGGAAACTACTTTATCAATATGGAGTGCAGTGCCAGAAATCTTCAACAACCTCATTCAACAGCTAAATGACAATGCCAGGTGTCAAGGGAACAATGAAGGAAATCTCAGTCAGGCCTTTACAGAGAAGTTAGTAGTGAGACAAGGCTGTCTACAACCACTGATGATATTCCTGACTGTAGTGGACTGGATTATGCATCAGATTGGAGGAGGACAGAAGACCGCTGGACGGTTAGAAGACTCTATAGTGTCTGAACTTCATGGAAGATTAATGTCTAATGCCACATAAATTCGATGAACTGCAGGCCGAAGCCCACATGTCGGTAGAAGAAGTGACGTATGTGGGAATTCAAGTGAAAATGCAGATGACAGTGGCGACGAACATAACCGACCAACAAACAAGATCAATGACAATCAACCATGGATATTTGGAACAGGTTACTTCCTTCACTGATCTCACCAGGCGGAACCATCTCAACAACAGGCAACAGAACACAAGAGGATCTCAAAATAGCAAACATCGTTAGTCTCCACAGAAATAGAGCAGTTGGATACGTTCTACTCACCCAGATTGTGGGCAAAATGAGAATTCGTCCGGTCTCTCTGTTATATTTTCAATGTTGTTTTATTTACCGTGACTATCGTCGCATCTGTGAGTTAAGGATTGAGGTCTGGATGATGCTTACCAAGTTCAAAGCAGCACTGTTTGGAATACATTTCAAAGAGGAGGTGTTCATTTCTGCAATATTTATGTCCTATTTCAATTTCAACTAACTTTCGTTTCAAAATCTGATCGACCTGGGATAAGACATAATTTTGATGCTGAACGTTTATATGACACATTTGTCAGGGTGTTGCTAACTTCAGGTGTTCACCTGAGAGGGTATCCTGCGCTATGAATTTTAATAGTATCGCATATTCTACGCAGATTACTGCTTTTAAGCATTAACATAAACCATTTTGACTGTTCCAGAGACGAGTTCATTCACCGTAGATCTTGCGATATTATTCAGAACTGCATCTGCAGGATTGTGATCTCCTCATTTGCCGATATCTCTGGTTGTTGAATCGGATGTGAACATTCTTTGTTCAAGTGATCAGTGATTTTCTGATCTACTTTTCAGGCAGAGGAAGTAGATTAGACTGCTGGCAGGTGGTTTTCACCGTTTCATCCATGAGTATGCCAGTGAACAGCGAACGAATCATGTGAAATCGGAATCCTTGAATTGTACACCATCAGTGTTGTTATTGTTCCGTTTACCGGCATTCGGCTTATTCGATGAATATAGATTCGATAATCAACCTGTGTCTCCATCTGGATATATCACTTTTCAATAATTCCACTATATCCCACCCAGCCTAATGTGTGATTGATTATGTGCAAGTGAATGCATAGCAATGCCTGAACTTTCTCCTAAGTAATTCGAGCTAACGTCGTCAATAATTGTAGCCTTAGAGAAATTCCCATCTCCCGACCATCTTTGAGGCTCAACTATCCAATCGACCTCACAGTCATTGCATGATACTTGGTATATTGATCATAGGATATTTCTCGTAATTCGATATATCGAGTGCTTTAGTTAACAAAGTTTGTCTCTCATCTAGTTGGTTGGTTTGAAGGCTACCCTAGATCCAGCTTGATTAGGATCCCTACGTAGGGCTTCTCGTGTTCCCTCTTTATGTGGCAGTACTATAGATATTTTAAATTCCCTATTATCCGTATTAACTTCATTATTTACACTACAACACTTTTTTCCAATAGAGGTCTTTATGTATACATTTTTGAATGAAATCTGGTGTGTAGTTATCCACAGTTATTCTTGTTTGACTTCATTGTTGAAATCTTCTGACTTACGAGCTGGTCTCCTAATTCGACTTTTCACGCAAATAAGTGAATCTTACTAAACTGATCATTGATGAGCTCATTCCTTGACTTGAAACTCAACAGGAGTGGCTGATGTTCACTGACATTCAAGTTACATTTAAACACTAACACTAGTAATACTCGCAGTGTCAGTGGTGTGAGAATTTGTAACAGTTAGATACTACTCCTAATACCAATGAAAGTAGTAGTAGCATTCGTATCCGTAGGCCGTCATCGTCAATGATCTTCAATAAACAACCTAATCATGCCTCTGTATTGACAACGTGGCATGATCACATTCCACACTGTGATAAACAATTTCTCTACTTATTGAACTTGAATCTCTCTTCATCTCATTGTCTTAATTAACTAATTATTTATCAGTTTGTTGACAAGAGATTTTATAAAGAGAAAAGTGAATTATTCATTAGAATGACCTGAGTGAAAGCGGAATTAGGTCAATGAATCACTCGATGATGTGGTGATTAGAAGAAATAAGAGAAACAGTGGTGACATTGTGACAAGTGAGTATGATGGCCGGATCATTGAGATGCTTGTATTGTGACAGCAGAGCACAGAGATATTTGGCATCAGTGTTGTTCATTTGTCATACTGACATAATGCGAGGACAAATTGCGAGAAGCCTACATTGAAACTTCGTTTGTTGTAGTTTAGTCATATTCTGCTATCTTCGTCCATGATTTATCTTCTCTACATTCCCCTCTTAATTATCTAAATCATTCTGTCTTTACGACTGAATCGGTCTCTTTGCTGTTCGAGAATTCCACAGAAGATGACACCAATATGTTACTCACACGTTCTTGTCTGCAGGAGAATATCCACTCTGGCATTATACGTGAATGTGCTTTTGAGAATTGTTATTGAATTGACCACATTTCGAACGAATCTGCATATTACGAATTCGGTTTGCTGTATCACATGTCCACCCAGATAATTAGCCCGAAACAGGCTGGTTTCAACTGATTCGTCTGTCTTAGTTGATTTCAACCTGCTACACTGATGATGAAGTCAGCGTCGAAGGAGTGAAACAGCTGTCCGGTGTTTAGATCGCTCATGAGTATAAGTGTATATATATATATATATATATTACAGTAGGACGATTTCCCGTTAAACAATGGAGTAAATCAATTAAATTGCTAAGTGTAGCAACACTCCAGGTGGGAGTGACATAGGAAATCGAAGTCTCGCAGCATATTCTTTTCAAACGCGTAGGTTGAGTTTCAGGTGTTTTATTGTGATGAACGCAGAAGCCTGGTGAATTCTTGAAATCGTATGTCCGTGGATTACTGTTAACATTCTGACTGCGTCAGCTCGGTGCTCTTTGTCCACCTGCTATTTGGCGACTGCCCATTATTCAGCCCTTTTCCGTTGAAGATTATTTCGTGCATGTCAAACCAATGTGAATACGTTGTTTCAATGACATATTTCCAGTTTATGATGAGGTTACGTTTGTGGTGTTGACACCTTCGTCAGCCGAGGCATTTGAAAGTTTGAAATCAATTCTCGTCGACTGCTTTTATAAATATATAAACAGCAAGCAGCAACAATACGGCTTATTGACCGAGAAACACAAAGAAGCCCTGGATAAGCTGCGAAATAATGAGTATATAATAATTACGAAACCTGATGAAGGCTCTGGAGTAGCAATAGTGAATGAAACAGAATATATAGATAAGATGAACGAAATGCTCAGTGATCAGCGAAAATTTCAAAAAATTTCATCTTCCATTGACCCGTCCGAAAAGGCGGAGAAACAACTAATTGAGTCGCTAAAAAGACTTAAACAACAAAGTAGCATCATAGAAGGTTTATATGAATCTCTAAAGCCTACTGGAACGGTTACACCAAGATTATGTGGATTACCATCAAATTAGTTCGCCACTTCGACCTGTGTTGGACATGTGTAATTCCCCAAATCACGCAACAGCAAAATGGTTAGTGAAGTTATTGAAACCTCTCCTTAGTGAATTGGTGAAACATAACGTAAACGGTAGTTTTGAATTTGTCGAAAAAATAAGAGATCTTAATGTAAGTGACAAGTTTATGAGATCTTTTGATGTATCCTCCTTGTTCACCGATAAACCGTTAATGGAGACAGTGGATTTTATATGTGATGAGATTACTACGCGAAACATAATAATAATAATTTGCTTTATTCCAGAAACAGTACTAGTGGTACAGTGTGGAATTTTCAGCACATATCTACAACATTTGCATCTTATTTTATCAAACATTTAAAAGGAGTATTTCAAAAAAATAAATATGAAGACACCTACAGCAAAAAAACAGGAAAAACACAAAATGATTTTTAAAAAATGTGAAAAAATACCAAGAACTGGAAAGGAAATTAAACAGCATTTAATAATAACTCAGTATTGGGTAATGGTAGCTATGATATGATTATGCATGATGACAGTAAAGCTATAGTCATACAAGAATTTAAGAAATGATATTTAAGAATGTTTATCACCAAGATGATCAGTTAATTTGGTTGAAACAACTCTAAACAATCACAAAATAACATTTCAGGTTTGTTGTTTTGTTTTTTGTTGTCAGGTCTAATGCCGTGTTTTTAGTGGTAGTATGAGTAATCCTGCATAATACAAAATTTTTAAGGAGGTGACAATGGCGTTCACAACCAATGATTGTCGGTTAATATTGCCGAAAAAAATAAAGAATAAGAAAAAACAACCACAAAACTAATAATTACATGATGGTTAATGACAGGAAAATTTTGTACTACTCATAGAGCTAATATAGTCGGAAGCAGTAGATACACAAAAGAAGGAAGTACAGTAAAGTACAAAAAGTAAGCCAATATTAGTAATTTAGGTAGCTAAGTATGTTTAAGAAGGAGTTCACTATAGAGTACAAAATAAGAGAGAAATAAAAGAGCCTAAAATTATGTTATTAACAACAAAGCAAGTCATAGGTCTCGCGCTTAGCAGGATGTTCTGAGCCCAGAGCCTCTTTCTCTGTAGCATATGTTGGCGATGTCGTTGTCGTCGATGCTGTACTCAAACGTTTATTTGTCTTTGTCATGATATCATCTCCTTTGAAATCGAGTTTATTAAAGGTGAGTATTTTGTTGACCGCAAATTTATCTTCTGCTTACATTCATTCTAGCCGTGTTTGTTGATTGAAATTTATTGGCAGTCAGTTTATCACAGGCGTTTGCTATACTTACATAAGTTCACTATCTTATTTATACCCTGAACATGATTTATTCGCTTCACGTACTAGCGTTTTCACCGGCCTTCCTTTATAGCTGATAGTGAGTGTTGGGAAATTTAGGCAGTGATCACTCGATGTGATACACTGATGTCCTCTTCAACTCGATATCGGGAAATTTCACTCTATCATCTTCATCTTCCATTGTGAAGGTGATGTTTTCATGTACACTGTTGAATAATGCAAGTAGGTACAAGTCATGACTCAGATCAGATCATTGCAAATAATCAATGTGTCATCTACGTATCCACAGTCAACTATTGTTTCATCGATTAAACACTCAAAACTTAGCCTGTTGAAGATTAACCATGAAAATATCTGCCGATACAGGACAAAACGAACTACTCATTGTCACTCGAATTCGGCAATACATTTTTTGTTCAACTGGAATTCTGTATTTTCCTACATAATCGGAGAGGTTGGCTAAATCCAAGTTTTCATAGTGGGAGTAGATCAGAATGTCGACGGATGCTGTCTAAAGTTTCTTGGAGAGAAACTTCTTCATTAGTCCATCTTGTCGGGTTGATGGGATCTTGAAACTTGAAAAGATATTTTCACCTTAATGAGTTTGTAGTTTGAAGAACATCCTATGTTATGAGCGGTTAATTGTTCTCAAAACGTGATGAAAAAGTAATCGAAACCACACTCAATTTATACATTTAGCGAAGACATATTCACTTTTCAATTAGATCCTCATCTCTGGCTCTACTCCATCATATTTAGCATTTTTATTACAATACACAACAATTTGCCAATCAAGTGGCACTGATATGTTTGTTAACAATAATCAGTCAGTGTCAGTGATAATAAACGAGGAGAAATAAAACACACGAGTAGAAAGTAGAAATGGCTGCAACACATAAATTGCATAACGCATAATTTCCGAAAAGTGAAGCGTAATTAAGGAATGAGTGTGTGCACAGGTTGATTATATTACAGATTGTTAAAGGAAATAAGACGATTCGAACAAAGAAACCTTGTAACAAAGGATGAAGTGGTCATTAGAATAAAATAATAATTTTACAAAGATAACATGTAATTAAAGATGAAGTAGTCAGAAAAATAATAAAATGATTTGCGCAATTATAATTTTTATAATTTTTAAAGGTTTAGGTGGAGGGGAACGAAGTGGTCCGTTTCATATATTCATGTAATCATGGCAAAGGTAAGGGAAGTGGCTGTAAAAATTTCTTCTGAACACACAGGTTTGTCTTCTTCACGTGGATTCCTATTGCTCCAACTGTATGCAGAAGAATGACTCCTAAAGCAAAATAAAGGTTACTAGGAGCACGATAAATGATATTAAATGCAGTATTAACGTCAAACTTATGCTCACTAGGTGTCTAAAAGTTGTGTTAGAATAGAGCTAGGAATAGATCTTGTTTAACCATGCTGGATGATGTTCGGAAATACGATGATGGGCCTGCCTAATTGTACGCTCGATGCAGCTAGCTATGCAGCTGCAGTCAAACTGGTAGATACACACAGAGGAAGCAAATTTGGGTAGTTTATTCTTACCTGGGTAACAATTTTACAAAGTAATTCTCTAATAATCTTTAGCTCCTCATTGAGGCAGTCGCTTGGACACATTAACCTAGCTGTATGAACCAGACACTTTACCAGGTTACGTTTACATTTCAAAGTTACAAAACTGAAAAAATGAGTGTACTGACATGTTGTTGTAGGTTACCCATACACACCCCCGTTCTTAGTGTGCCATCTTCTTTCCTTGCCATGAAGACGTTTAGGAATGAGATGCTGTCAAAACTTTCTTTATCTATGGTAAAGTTTATTGCTGAAAGGGGCATCATTAAACTTGTCAAGGATGTTAATTGCATCATTCCCGTTATTCATAACCAGAAATGTATCGTCCATATATCCACTGTAGAAATCCAAGTCATCAATTACTCCTTTCAGTGGTCCATTCTCTAACTTGGCGAGGAAACAATCAGCTAGGATTGGACATAATGGGGAACCCATAGCTACACCATCAGTTCGTCTGTAATATTCCTTACTGAATAAGAAACGAACATTCACTATACATCCTAAAATAATTTTCTTTCAAGGATGGTACAGAAATGACAATGTCTAAACAATATATAATCAAAGAGTTCTTTCATGTAAAACTCCCGGGAACATGTGGAAGCTTTTCAAAGAAATTACAAGTTGTGGTAAGCACAGTTCTTGTGCCCCCTGTATTGATGTAAATACTCTTAATAGATCTTTTATCCGCCCTCCTAATGTACCTTTTAGCTTCAATGTAACAAATAACATGACCAGTGACTTTAATAGTTTTTAAACTTCTGATGTTCTTAAATGTTTAAAATCTCTTAAACCTTCTCAGGGTCTGGGCCCTGAAAGTATTACTGCCATTGTCCTAAGGAAATGTGCTGATATTTTAAGTAACCCACTTACAAACATTTTCAACACTTCTTTTTCTGATAATGTTGCACCTTCTCTGTGGAAAGATATTAAAATCATCCCTGTACCCAAGTCAGGTTCTGGAAATAGTGTTAAGTTTAGATCTATCGATATTACGTCTCCTTTTTGGAAACTAATGGAGAAATTATTGTTACTAAAACTTGTTCCCTCCCTAAGTTTCTCAAACGATCCAAAGCAGTTTGCTTACAAACAGGGTAGAAGTACTTTGGACGCTGCTGCTGTGTTTCATCACAACATTGTATCCTCCTTAGACAAAGGGGCCAAGTATGTCCGTTGTACGTTCCTTGATTATACATCTGCTTTCGATTCTGTACCTAGAGGCCTATTGCTAAACAAGCTCAGCCTTACACAAACTGAACCCTGGGCTATCAACTGGCTACATTCTTACTTCTCTAATAGGATGCAGTACATGGTATATAATGGTGTATCTTCCTCTCCTTTGCTTACTGAAGCTGGAGTTCCTCAGGGTGCTGTTCTTTCTCCGTTTCTCTTTTCCTTCTTCTTACATGATTTACCTCTCTCAGATGAAATCAACTTCGTCAAATATGCAGATGACCTGTCTGTATCGTTTCCCAATAGGTCTCAGTCAGACTGTTTCAAATTAAATAGCTTCCTGTCGGACATCAGTCAGAGGTCTAAGTTAAATGGTCTCATGCTGAATCCCTCAAAATGCCAGACTATTGACTTCTCCTTGAGGCGTAAACGAGATCTACAAACACTAGTAAGTTCTCATGAAGCCTGTTGCATTGAGGGGACTAAAATTGAAACTAAGTCTAATGCTAAATACCTCGGTCTAGTTCTATCTTCCGACCTTCCTTGGACATCTCATATCCTAATGATTTCTAAGAAAGTGTTCTGTCTTACCTACTACATTAAGAAACTTAGACAATTTAGATTCACCCAACCTCTACTTTCACAATTTGTCAACTCCTGTATCTTACCTATTCTACTTTGTGCTCCTCGTGAGTCTTTCCTAGTCTACTGAAAAAGGACTATACCATCCTGAGAAGGATGTTGAAGGTAGTTAGTAGGACTAGTGGTGTAAATCTCAGTCAGCTCGTCACTACATTAGTTGATAGGCATCTGAATACATGCGAAAAATGGTCTAAAACCATACTCTCCGACCCCCAACACCCCCTCTATTCCCAACTCTCGCATTGTATCTCATCAGGTAGAACCAGAAATCAGTAAACAAAAATTTATACTTGCACAACCAAGTACAGGAACTCAACGATACCGTGTTTGGCCCGTGTTCTAAGTGACAGAGACAATGTTAAGCGTGAAACCTATGACTTGATTTGTAGTTAATAATATAATTTCAGGCTCTTTTATTTCTCTCTTATTTTGTACTCTATAGTGAACTCCTTCTTAAACATACTTAGCTACCTAAATTACTAATATTGGCTTACTTTTTGTACTTTACTGTACTTCCTTCTTTTGTGTATCTACTGCTTCCGACTATATTAGCTCTATGAGTAGTACAAAATTTTCCTGTCATTAACCATCATGTAATTATTAGTTTTGTGGTTGTTTTTTCTTATTCTTTATTTTTTTCGGCAATATTAACCGACAATCATTGGTTGTGAACGCCATTGTCACCTCCTTAAAAATTTTGTATTATGCAGGATTACTCATACTACCACTAAAAACACGGCATTAGACCTGACAATAAAAAACAAAACAACAAACCTGAAATGTTATTTTGTGATTGTTTAGAGTTGTTTCAACCAAATTAACTGATCTTCTTGGTGATAAACATTCTTAAATATCATTTCATAAATTCTTGTATGACTATAGCTTTACTGTCACCATGCATAATCATATCACTTTTATTTTATTTTTATTTTATTTTGATTTACAGCTTGATTCCACACCGTATTTTCAGTACAAGTATGGAGTTTTCAGCATGGATATCGGTGGCCCAAATTCACGCCGACCTTAGATATCGGGTGTGTGCCAGCAGGGTATCGAACTCCGGACCATGTGCATGGTCGGCGAGAGTCCTAACCACTGTGCCACCGACGCTACCACTACCCAATACTGAGTTATTATTAAATGCTGTTTAATTTCCTTTCCACTTCTTGGTATTTTTTCACATTATTTTCAAAATCATTTTTGTGTTTTTCCTGTTTTTTGCTTTTGGTGTCTTCATATTTATTTTTTTGAAATACTCCTTTTAAATGTTTGATAAAATAAGATGCAAATGTTGTAGATATGTGCTGAAAATTCCACACTGTACCACTAGTGTACCACAAAACTACCGTTTACGTTATGTTTTACCAATTCACTAAGGAGAGGTTTCAGTAACTTCACTAACCATTTTGCTGTTGCGTGATTTGGGGAATTACACATGTCCAACACTCGTCGAAGTGGCAAACCAATTTCATGCAACTTTGGTAGTCCATATAATCTAGGTGTAACCGTTCCAGTAGGCTTTAGAGATTCATATAAACCTTCTATGATGCTACTTTGTTGTTTAAGTCTTTTTAGCGACTCAATTAGTTGTTTCTCCGCCTTTTCGGACGAGTCAATGGAAGATGAAATTTTTTGAAATTTTCGCTGATCACTGAGCATTTCGTTCATCTTATCTATATATTCTGTTTCATTCACTATTGCTACTCCAGAGCCTTCATCAGGTTTCGTAATTATTATATACTCATTTTTTCGCAGCTTATCCAGGGCTTCTTTGTGTTTCTCGGTCAATAAGCCGTATTGTTGCTGCTTGCTGTTTATATATTTATAAAAGCAGTCGACGAGAATTGATTTCAAACTTTCAAATGCCTCGGCTGACGAAGGTGTCAACACCACAAACGTAACCTCATCATAAACTGGAAATATGTCATTGAAACAACGTATTCACATTTGTTTGACATGCACGAAATAATCTTCAACGGAAAAGGGCTGAATAATGGGCAGTCGCCAAATAGCAGGTGGACAAAGAGCACCGAGCTGACGCAGTCAGAATGTTAACAGTAATCCACGGACATACGATTTCAAGAATTCACCAGGCTTCTGCGTTCATCACAATAAAACACCTGAAACTCAACCTACGCGTTTGAAAAGAATATGCTGCGAGACTTCGATTTCCTATGTCACTCCCACCTGGAGTGTTGCTACACTTAGCAATTTAATTGATTTACTCCATTGTTTAACGGGAAATCGTCCTACTGTAATATATATATATATACACTTATACTCATGAGCGATCTAAACACCGGACAGCTGTTTCACTCCTTCGACGCTGACTTCATCATCAGTGTAGCCGGTTGAAATCAACTAAGACAGACGAATCAGTTGAAACCAGCCTGTTTCGGGCTAATTATCTGGGTGGACATGTGATACAGCAAACCGAATTCGTAATATGCAGATTCGTTCGAAATGTGGTCAATTCAATAAAAATTCTCAAAAGCACATTCACGTATAATGCCAGAGTGGATATTCTCCTGCAGACAAGAACGTGTGAGTAACATATTGGTGTCATCTTCTGTGGAATTCTCGAACAGCAAAGAGACCGATTCAGTCGTAAAGACAGAATGATTTAGATAATTAAGAGGGGAATGTAGAGAAGATAAATCATGGACGAAGATAGCAGAATATGACTAAACTACAACAAACGAAGTTTCAATGTAGGCTTCTCGCAATTTGTCCTCGCATTATGTCAGTATGACAAATGAACAACACTGATGCCAAATATCTCTGCGCTCTGCTGTCACAATACAAGCATCTCAATGATCCGGCCATCATACTCATTTGTCATACCTGTGTACACAGAGTGGCACCACTGTTTCTCTTATTTTTTTCTGATCACCACATCATCGAGTGATTCATTGACCTAGTTCCGCTTTCACTCAGGTCATTCTCATGAATAATTCACGTTTCTCTTTATAAAATCTCTTGTCAACAAACTGATAAATAATTAGTTAATTAAGACAATGAGATGAAGAGAGATTCAAGTTCAATAAGTAGAGAAATTGTTTATCACAGTGTGGAATGTGATCATGCCACGCTGTCGATACAGAAGCATGATTAGGTTGTCTTTTGAAGATCATTGACGATCACGGCCTATGGATATGGATACTTTTACTACTTTTATCAGTATCAGTAGTAGTATCTAAGTGTTTGAATATTTCACACCACTGACAATGCGAATATTAGTAGTATTAGTGTTTAAATGTAACTTGTATGTCGGTTAACACCAGCCACTCCTGTTGATTTTCAAGTCGAGGAATGAGCTCAGCATTGAGCTGCAACTCACGAATAGTGCGAAATTCTCGACTGATTAGATAATTTCAGGTGAACATTTTTGCCCAACCTCCAGTGTGGTCAAATTTCCAACCAAAATATTCAAGCGAAAAAAGAATAATACACGATGTCATTTTGATCACGCGTATACAGGAACGTTTTACAGTATTCAAAGCTATTCAGAATCGTAAAGCTTTGAGCATGTTTATTGCTGCTACCGGGTGTTCCTGGATGTATGTTGGCGTCGCATAAAGATAGCTGATTTCTAATATCCTCTGTAGATTAGACTCCAGTTATGAATATCTTCGAAAAGATATTCGGGACATTGTTACAAACCATTTTTCAATCGTAAAGTGGGGTTTTTCTTTAAATCCAAATGCATAGAATTCATTTAAACTACATTGTTATATTAAACAGAAAATCATAAAAGGGGATTCACATTACTTGACTGTGAGATGTCTGTGATACAATGCCGTCGAAACCCCAGTCGATGTGACTCAATAAGTAAAAATAGTTATGCCATGTTAAAGGTGATCCACGTGTAGATTTAAATAATCCATCAATTGCAGACAGAGAATCAAAGGATTTGAATGCACAATTGCCAACCGTAACCGGTACTGAAATAAGGCATATACAGCGGACAATTTTTTACTATAAGAAAGCGATTTCCAGACGTCGAATATGTTACCAATGCGTCAAGGGTTTTGAACTCCAGTGGCAAACGTAGTCATATTTTGGAAGTAACAAATAATCTCATTCTACTTACTCTCGGTGAGTAGTATAAATTTAAACACAAAAGAAAGATTGACTAACGACTGATTGTAAGGAAATTAACAGCACCCTATAGAAACCAGCCTGATTCTGTCTTGTCAACCTCCTGACAAGATGCGGAAGCGGTACAATCTACTCTTGCCACTTGTGTCTCCACTATTCAGACATATTCCCCTTAAGATGTTTACCTTTTCTCAGCACCTAATAGGCAAACCACACGTATACCGCGGTCGATTATACCTCTAAGTGTCTTGATACACACCTCGCTCTTTCGAGATCGCCCTGGATAGTTGATGCACGCTTCTGATAAACCCCTCCCATACTCACCCAGGGTGACTAACATTAGGTGGGTTTAGGTGCCATTCTATGTCACGATTTGTCATCGCTTTAATTACATGTTCGCTGTCCAGTTGTGGTACAACTTAGCGAATTTCACGATCAGCTCCAACAAAATTTCTACCTCAGTCACAGTACATCTCCTTTGGAGTCCCTCTATATGTGGTGAGGCGTGAACACATCATCAATAATGAATCGACGGAAACAGTGTGGGCCACTTCTAAGTGAACTGACCGAGTTTTCAATAATACAACTAAATATACACCTATATCTTTTATCTGTGGTGCATCGCCGCTTAACTCTAAAGGGGTCGAACTCATCTACTCCAGTGCTAGAAAATGGAAAATCCGACGTCGCCCTTATTATTGGTGGATTTTGTAGACCTTGTTTGGCAAATGGTGCATCTGTTTACTATACGCTTAGCTGCTACCATTCAATATGTGTGTAAAACTTGGGCACTGTGGTAGTAAGTAATTCCATATTAGTTTGTTTATTTGATATATCACACAGTGAAACACCCCACCCCAAAAGTATGGTGGAGGTACGTAGATGACACATTCACTGTACGTAAAACACAAGATATAGATAGGTTTTTCGAACACATCAACTCGAAGGTTGAAGCAATTCAATTCACTTATGAATTGGAAAATCAGGAAGGGGAGCTCCCAATGTTAGATTGCAATGTAAAGAGGAAAGAAGATGGGAAGTTAAACACTAGTGTTTACAGGAAACCCACACACTCAAACAGATATTTAGACTTCCGATCGTCTCATCCTATGTCAGTAAAAATAGGATTGATGAAATGTTTAAATGACAGAGCACAAAAACTAAGTAGTACCAAAGAAAATCTAAACCAGGAACTGATACACATAAAAGAAGCTTTGAAACTTAATAATTACCCGGATAAATTAATCAAGAAATATGTAAGGAAATGTAAAAATAAAATAAATAATGATAGTGGCGATGGTGATAATAATAATAATATTAATGACGACACCAATAATAAGAAATCTAAATCATCAGTAGTAATTCCATACAAGGAAGCCTTACGCAGAATTCTTAACAAGGCAGGAATAAAAATGGCATTCAAACCCACAAACTCAATTAGAAACAAGCTTTGTCGGTTAAAGGATCCTGTAGAGCCTTTAAAACAAAACAATTTAGTTTATCTCATACCCTGTAATGATTGTCAGGTCAAATACATAGGTCAAACTAGTAGAACAGGTGCAATCAGTCAGACTAGCTGAACATAAAAACCTAGCAAAATCTAGATTGGTTGACCCGAATAAAATAAGAAATCTAGAGAATTGTTCAGCTATAGCATTACATGCAGTTACACACAACCACACAATAGGATGGGATAGGATGACAGTTTTAAAATCTAATGTCACAGGGTATAGGGAGAGATTGATAACAGAAGCTTTGTTTATCGAATCAACTGAGATAGAATACATGTAATAGGAATGATTCATCACGTGTCCCCGATATCTGGAAAATTCTACTACCCAAACGATAAATAGGAGAGAACAAAGAAAACTATAAAACTCAAGTGTCAAAGTCGTGTGATTATAACTGACATGATTATGAACAATACATTTTGTTCGAAACGTCATCCAGTAAATAATACCGTTTCACTGTGTGATATATCAAATAAACAAACTAATATGGAACTACTGCCATTCACTTCAATATCCAATATTTCCTACGTATGACTGACGAAATATGAGCTACTCCTATATGCCATTCATTTTCATGACAATGGTGAATAATAACTTCCGTGACAGGATGAGTTTCAGGTAAAATGGGTGGATGCATTCCCGAACTTGAGAGTCTACTATTGCACGGTCGTCCACGGACACATGTCAAGTCACTTAAGAAGATGGGGCGCCACTTCTTGATACCTTGAAGGCGTAACTTATATTTACCTTGTGAATAGCATTATTCTGTGGCTAGGTAAACTCCTATGACTTTTGCAAAAGAAAATGGTTTATCATAGTGTAAAACATGGCTTTGAATTCATTTACAACCTACACGATTTCAATGTAAATGGGAAGCATATGCCATCATTAGATGTCGCATCATTGTGCACCAATGTACCTCTGACAGAGACTCCGGAATTCATGTGCCAACAAATATTAGACAAGCAGTTCGATATCGGAATTCCAATAATTAGTCTCAAAGAGATACTTTTAAGATGCACTGTGAATGTACACTTCACACTCAACAACCTTTATTACAGACATACCGACAGTATTGCCATTGGTTCTCCACTGGGTGACTTCAAATTGAAGGACTTTTGTTTCATGCATATCGACACCATTGCTGTTGTTTCAACATTCGGTGCAATTTCGTCTGACTCTTTGCTTCCTTGGCTCGAACATGGTCCATTGAATTTGAATAAAGCAAGAACAACAGCGGTTTGTGCAGAATAATATGGTACCATCATTTATTTCGTAGGCTTCTCATCATCTGCTTACAGCCTAAATAAATTATGAGGTCTGCGTACAGAAAAGTTCTAGCATACTTGCAAATTTTTACATGTTGTCAGTTGACAAAAAGTTACACAGTAAGTGAACAGTGCTCACCCCCTTTTATATTCCGTAATTTCGCTTGTCTCTTGTTTCTATGATTTGAGTTGAACTCAGTACATTGTTACCTAATTTATTAGTCACTCTGTATCTAACTCATATTTCGTCTTTATTACGTAACTCTTTTACCATTGTATGCATACATCTATTTTGTTTAAACTTGAACTGCCTGTGTAAAAACTATATAAGCGCAATTTTCTGAGCACTGTTCACTTACTGTGGAACTTTTTGTCAACTGACAACATGTAAACATTTGCAAGTATGTTAAAACTTTTCTGTACGCAAACCTCATAATTTATTTAGGCTGTAAGCAGATGATGAGAAGCCTACGAAATAAATGATGGTATCATATTATTCTGCACAAACCACTGTTTTTCTTGCTTTATTCCAATTCATCAAGGGGAATAAACGCATGGTCCATTGAATGAGCTTACAGATAAAACGGATTCTCATCTTCGCTGTTTTGATGATACGTTTATTATTCTTGATGGAAACGCTGACAAGAATGAAATGTTAATAAAATGTGACGGTGCACATCCATCACTCATCTTCACTTATGAAGAAGAACATGTGATAATAGACTACACTCCCCTGATGTCCAATTGAGCAGAAGACAGGATGGTTCACTCAAGAGAGATGTCTGTAGAAAACCTACGTCAGTAGGACAATATATACATTTCCTCAGATTTGTGCCAATCCAATACTAAATGAGTTTGGTCAAATGTCACCCGAAAACAGCAAAAAGGATTTGTATACATGACTCCTTAGAAGATGGATTATCTGATTATCTGTCCACTCCACCCTGAGTATAGCGTAACTTTTAGGATTTGACCTAATTATTAATTATTAATTAACGTTATTACTGATGTTCAAAACATTTGACACTTAATTATGATTCGCTGTGCAAACTCACCATCACTGTTTGAATTTTTTAAATATAAGTCTACGTAAATTAGAGTAAAGCCTGAAGAAGATCTGATTGAAAACAACAATATTACTCACTTATATGTCCTGTCGTAATTTTAATAATCGGAACATTTAAAGATTTAAGGTAAGTCGCTCCTCTTTTGCGACAGAATTTTCCAACTCATGATGTCAAGAATTTGTGGTTCACGGGATTTCAATATCCCGTTCGATCAGTGTTAATGGGGAAGATAGACATTACGTTTAATCATTGTGATCCACACAGCGGTAGCTGTAAGACTAGTTAGAGGAGATGGAAGATTCTGAGGAGTATTAAACCTATTTCCTCCTGTCTAAGCAGTGACATTCCAATTATACAGGCATGAATACGTTATTATTATTTCAATGACATCAATCCAGTTTATGATGAGGTTACGTTTGTGGTCTTCTTGCTGACATTCAAATCGACTGCAACTGTCTACCAACTACTTGGTGAACGTTGTGTGTTAGGAAATACAGAAGTATTGCCTTCACATTAACAAATATCTCAGGTCTGTGATGGATAAATTACAAATACCAGGGGAAAAAACCTGTTGTAGTCAATTCCCCTACACAAGTAACACAAAAATAACCATTGAGTCACTCAAAAGAGAAGTCATTTAGCGAAGAGTTTCCCCACTTTTCAGCGATATCATTTACAAGCTGTACAATCGCATTAATGTGGTAAATTACCTAGCAACAGAAAGAATATTCCCAAAGATGTGCCATTGGAATTGTAAATTGTTTAGGTAACAAATCACTTACCATAAAATGTGTTAACTGAGTAGAAACTAGGAGAAAATTAAACAAGCAAATGCAGTGACGTAAAATCGTTGATGGGACTGGGTAGATTTCAACTAACATTGAACGAGATTCAAGTTAACAACAGTCGTATCAAGGGGTAGAACACTTGATCAAATCTGGACGCCAAGCTGACCCATACACCAACTTCAAAGTCATCTACAGAGTGCGTGAGAGTCTTGTCAAGAGAGTACTAATCAGACTTCTTCAAACCACAGAAGCAGTGGCAATTCACATATTACATCCCGAACTCTGCAGGCAAAAGAAGTTTATTCACTCACTAAATATACAATGCGCCTGATGTATTTTTACGCCGAATATGTAATTTTTGTGTTTTGTATCTGACTGTATGATTTACCTACTTCACTCCCTACTAAATTCTTACCCCCCCCCCGCTATTATTACCATTGCTAACCTCGCCTAGTTTACTCTCTGGCTAGTTTTCTAGCCGGATCAAGGTCAGGCAAAGAGGTAGGGTTGTGCGTGGGGCTAGTTACCCTACCCCCGAAAGTCTATCAAAGTGCTGCAGAAATCCCAAGAAAAATTATAAAAATACAAAATATATGAAAAACAAACTTGTTTCGTTGAATTTCGAGGGGTGAAATGACGCGGGCTGGGGAAAGCCTTTGGGAAGCCACTCAACCGATATGACTTTCTTCGACAAATGCGAAATAAGAACGAGAATGTGGAATATTTGTACAATGTAGGACACTCAGAAGGCTGTCTAGGCAGCCAAAGAAGTGGGAAGATATGGTATGCAAGTACTGGGAATCAGCGAGATTAAGCGTAATGGATGGAGACTGTGCAAATCGCCAACTGGAGAGTCAATAAACTATCCAGATAACAACTACAACCGCCATAGGGCAGTGAGTGGCTATCATGTGTCACCAACATCACACCAGGCTGTCAGGCAACCGGACAAAATCTCATTCACGAAAATGAAAGAAAGATTCAACTCAGAAGGAAGAAGGGAAGGAAGGTTACAATCATCCAAAGCTACGTGCCTACAAACAACTCAGAACAAGAGAAGAAGGACGATTTATAAAGACAACTGCAAAAACATTAATAAACAACATCGTAAATGGGAACATCGAAATCCTTAAGAGCGGTATGAATGCCAGTCGGACTGGAAGCAGACAATACAGAGAGAGAATTCCGCATGTGTTGAGAGGATCTCGGAGGAATGAAGGAGAATGGAGGGAGCTTCGCAGACTTCTGTGCCTCCAGTGTTTCGGCAATTGCAGTTAGACTGTACAAATAAACATGGATCTCAGCTGACAGACACGCCAAAAAGCAGATAGAATTCATCTCGGTGTCGTTCAGGAAAGTGGAGACGCAGCCTGCTGAGCACAATGTCAAGAATGGGAGCAGACGATATCTCAAACCATTATCTAGTTCAAAGAGACTTCAAGGTAAACGTAAAAGCACTCAAAGCAGCTGAAGAAGGATCACCAAGTTCAACACTCAGAAACCGAAGGACGAAACTACAGCAGACACCTTCACTGCAGCAAGCAGAGTAAAGTCGGAGACGTTGCGTGTCGTCACTGAGGAAACCTACGTGGAACAATACTGGAACTCTCTGAAGGTGATGTTCAGGGAAAAGTGTACAATCGAAGCACCTCCCCCCCACAATATACTTCTGATTATAGAAACAAAAAATGACACGTACTGGTGTGCTGAATAACAGGTTCATGGGTAAAACTTACAATGATTTACCTTTTAATCCACAACCCAGACCAACCATCTCTACGTGTAAATCCATGAAAAAACAGCAAATTTTCCAGGTGTTCCGAATCACTGAGACGACCCATGGAACCTAGAACCACCTCGTTGCACTCTAACCCTGATGTACAGACACCCAGTTCGACTCTCCTATCATTCATAAACTCATCCGGTGCAGACGCACTAACAGAATTAGGTTATGGTGATATCTTAAGCCAGTTTGCACTATCCCGTTACTTATTCCCGATATTGCTAATTAATGCACGTTCCTTAATCAATAAGATATCTGAAAGAAGGACATTATTATTAATTGCCAAGAATACTGTAGCTCTCATTACTGAATCATGGTGCTCATCATCTGTACTTGATGCGCATTTAGGTATAGATGATTACAATGTACACCGTGCAAATAGAGACTGCAAGCGTGGTGGAGGATGTCTCACACACATACATAACTCATTCGTAGTCAGTGTGGTGCAAGATGAAAAACGGAACGAGGTACCTGATTCACTCTGGATCGTCTTACATGGAGATAAGTACAACATTCTCATAGGCTGTGTTTCTCGAGCACCAAGCTCAACAAAAGAAACTGTTACGTTATTAGCTAAATCATTCGCACACGCCTAATCGTTTAGTACTAATTACAAAATAATTGCAGGGGACTTCAAACTTCTAGACATCAACTGGTTACGTAGTTCCGGTCCCCAACGCTTCGACGAATTACTTGCCACTATCGATTGTTATGGATGGCAGCAACACGTCCAGACACCTACTCATGGTGACAACATGTTGGACCTTGTGTTTTCTCATCACATAATCACAGTCTCCACCTATGTTGGTAACAGATTTTCCAGTAGTGACCATAGAATGGTACTCTGCTCTCTGCCTTTCTCACCACCAAATACAGGAAACAAACAAGATTCAGGGAGCATGATATGTCGTAGTTACAAACATACAGACTGGGGATTAGTCCAAGAACTCATTCGACTCTGTCAGTGAGATGACTATTTTACCACTGACTCCCTGGAGGCTGTAGTGTCCCTATTTTACAGGAATGTTATCCTTTGTCTAGATACTGTTGCTCCTAAGAAGGTAGTGAAATTAAGTAGACACCAAGCTGAATACATTCCGAGGGCATACCGCAATTAGTTAATGAAGTTGAAGAAACAGTACTATTCCACTAAGGTTGTTTCACTACTCCACTCAATACACGAGTCTCTTGAATCTATCAAGTGCCAACGCTCTCAAAAGGACCTCGACGAAGGATTAAGGGCAATTGAAAGTATCTCCAAAGTTAATAACCTAACAACACTTCTTAAAAACGAATGCAGTCGACGAAGGATATCCCCTACTTACTTCATGACAAAGTAATCTACAATGAGCCTGCCACCATCTGTGAACTATTCAGTGAGTGGTTTGCAAACTTAAGTTTAGAAACGCGCGTGCCTGGTGAAACTGCCCCCTTACTAGCTTTTCCCTCGGAAGCATTGTGTTCACCAACCAATTAATAGAAGAAGCAGTTAAAAGCCTGAAACTTTCTACTAGCACGAGACTAGATGGCCTTGCTTCTATAATTTTCAAAAACAGTGGGTTTGATATACCCCTACTACTTCTTAAATTCTTCTCAATATCTATGGACACTGGCACTTACCCTAATGAGTGGAAAACTAGCTTCATAATTCCACACTATAAGTCCGGTGATAAGGCAAACGTCCGCAATTACAGACCTATAAATATAACCCCGGTTGTCTCGCGAATCATGGAGAAAGTTGTCAAAGATCATTTGTCAGACTATCTACTTAAGGAAGATCTTGTTACAACGTCTCAAAACGGATTTCTCAAAAATAGGTCCTACGTTACTTGCCACTTCGACTTTTTCAACTGCATCACTTGTAGTCGCGAAGCACGTAAGCTAGTTGTTGTTCTCTACTTCGAAATATCTAGGGCATTTGACATGATATCTCACAGTACTCTCTTTGAGAAGCTGTATTCATGTGGGATTCGCAATCCATCACTTAACTGCTTTAAGTCATTTCTAAGCAACAGGGTACAAATAACTAAAGTCCCGACCAATAGCTGCTACCTTGACGTGGTGGTCGGGCTTGCACATCGCGATGACCCAACAAGCTACACTGACTGGAACCAATGTTCCTGCAGGTCCTACGATGCCAGGAAGCTTGTTAGGATAGCGATCAGACTAAAAGCAGTTACCGGCTTAGTCTAAGAATCTTTGAGGAGTGAAAGCTACTCAAACGAAAGCTAACAAGAAGTCTTCACAACGACCGTGAACAGTGGTGGGCGACAAGAGCGAAAGAGATGGAAAAGGCATCGACGATTGGTAACACCAGACAACTATTTAGGCTTATCAGGGAAACGGGTGGTAAAAGGCAAATGATAAGTGAAACAATCTCTGAGAAAAATGACACCATAATTAGCTCCCAGGAAAAACGACTGGAACTTTGGAAATAACACTTTGAGGAGCAGTTTAATTGGCCTACAGACACGCTCAACTTACCTAGCATCCAAGACCTCACTGAATGGGATACAAACACAGGCCCTCCGTCCCTAACTGAGGTCACTAAAGCTGTCACTAGTCTGAAACGAGCAAAGCAGCAGGACCTGATGGAATGACTCCATAGGTATTTAAGTACGGTGGAGACAGCTTAATATCTGCGTTAACTGAGGTACTATGCAGTGTCTGGGAATCAGAGGAAGTCTCGCCGGGTTGGTGTAAGTCACTGATTATCCCCATATACAAGAATGGAGACAAATCTCCCTGTAATAATCACTGAGGGATTCGCTTGACTAATATAATATCTAAAATCCTAGGCTCAATAATATTGCGTAGACTAAGTGGTGCTTGGAAGACACAAACACAAGATAGCCGGGCAGGCTTTAGACCAGGAAGAGGGTGTATTGATCATATCTTCACCCTTAGACAGATTCTAGAACATAGGCATTGTTACCGGAGTCCAACAATCGTTACATTTCTTGACCTAAAGGCGGCATTCGATTCTGTCGACCGAGAGGTTCTCTGGCGATGATTTGCTGTAAAGGTAATGCCGAGAAAATACATTGTACTGATTAAGGCACTCTACTCGAACGCATGCAGCCAGCCAGGCGAGGGCTTACGGCGAGTTGTCATTTGAATTGGTGACGACTAGTGTTGTCCATCAGGGATACCCATTATCCCCATTTCTATTCAATTTCATTATAGATGTACTAATGGATTTAACCCTAACTCACTTCAGAGACTCAGGGATTGACTTGTTACCAGGAAATAATCTCGTTTATTTAGAATATGTAGACGATATAGTCCTTCTAGGCGAGGACGCTGACAAAATGCAGTCTTCTGAACCCCTTGAGCTGCGATCCCCGAATATTTGGCATGCGATTCGCTCACACCAAATGTAAGATTATGTTACAGAACTGGACTACACTGACTCCGAGTTTAGAAATAAGGAGTGAAGTGGTAGAGCACGTTGGCCACTACACTACAAATCTTCTCTATCATATCCACTTCACTTATTTGGGAAGTACCATCAGCCCCATCTGGTTGATCTCTGACGAAATCTCAGTACGGATACAGAGGGTTAGTTTCGCACATACCAGTTCACGCCGTCTCTGGCGTAGACGTGATATCCGGCTATCGACTAAAGGGCGTGTGTACTGCTCAGCAGTCCGTTCCGTCCTCCTTTATGGCCGTGAGACCTGGCCAATGTTAGCTGACATAGGGTCAGGCTGGAAAAGAGCTAGCGGCGGTCAAACCAAAACATGGCTTGGTCAGTCAATGAAATCCACAACAGTTAGTTTAAGTCGGCCAAGTAGGAAGGTGTTGACTGGCTTCCTGGTTGGGGTCCTCGGGACGGTAAAAACCAATGGCTGGAAACATGGCACCGGTGCATCCACTTCTTGTGATTTATGACTTCTAATGAAACTATTCTGTTCCTCGTTATTACTATTCCTTTGTCTCACACCTCTCTTCAATGTCTCTATGATGCATCCCTTCTACTTTCTCCTCTTGCTTTGTATGCAACATGGAAGGAGTGTGGCGACTTGAACTGCTGCACATCGGAGCAAAGTTCTATGTTGAAAACAGACAGCCAATAACCAAAGTCTGGTCAGCATTGTCTCATCCTAGGCAGATCATAAGTGGATTTGTGCAGGGTGATGAGTGTCCTAGGACCAATTCTATTTACAGTCTACATAAACAGCATTTGAAACTGCTTCACCTCAGGTAAACCATTCTTATATGCTGACGACCTGAAAGTCGAATAATCATGCAACAGTCATGAATTAAACGATATGGTAAGTAAAATACGTCTTGAACTGAATAGTCTCGCCACAAGGTGTACTGTCTAACGTTTAACATTGGCAAATGTAGCTGCGATTGCATCGGCGACAGTAGTCTTCACATGACTGCTGTAGTAGATGGGCGAAAACTATCCAAGCTCAACTCAGTTGTAGATTTCGATAAAGAAAGGAAGACGAAATTTGCAGTATAAAATGATATCATTCTATTTCACAGGTTCTCATCAGCTGCAGACTACCTGAAATTACAGTGGTTATTTAAATGATAATAACATACTTTAATGTTTGAGTAGTAGTAGAGAAGAGATAAAATTGACGCATCCAAAAAAGAATGAAAGCATTACAATTTTTAGTTGAAGTTATCATCATCAATTTATACACTTTCAGAGTTGAAAAGAGGGGGAGGGGTAAGACAGAAAACAGAAAAATTGATTAACAGAAACAGTGTTAGCTTGTAGGTTCACATGGCAACTCCAAAAAACAAAAGCATTTACAGTTTATAAGATTGAGATTTGCTCAGTGAGTTGAGATCACTGAATTAGATGACTCATCAAAATCAAAATTCAGTTACCAAGGTAGTGAGAGGTTAATCACACTCTCTTTCTGTATGTATAAGTCAACTGTAAACTGTATCTTGTGAATGTACTTTCCATGATGGATTATCCATAATTGCATTCTATACCATTTCGCAGTTTCCCAGGACGTTTTCCTGGCGAAGTTCAGCAATAGAGTCCCAAGGTTGTAAATGTTCCAATGTCCTTGTGAATGTTCCAATGACCTTGAACGCATGCTAGTTATTGGTTTAGGAAGTTACCATCATTCCACCGCGAAGATGAACGCTGTTCACCTACTGAGATGGCAATTCCACCCAGATCACGTATTTCAGTACTGTCTGGATAATGGATTAATAGCACATACACGTTTATGTACTTGTGGTGCTTATTTATGTAAAAATACGTCGGTTCAAGGTCACTTGTGCGTTCGTTCCTTGGGACTCTATTGTAGAACTTTGCCGTTTTTCCTCTCCCTAAAATAGCGCTTAATCACGTGGGGGCACAGCACTTACCGAAATATATGTTCCCCATCTGTTGACCATACCTATCAGCAGGCAACCGAACGAAGTCAGGGTTGGCGCCTAATCTAGAGGGTGGCTTTAGTGAAGAGTTTACAAGTTCCAATATCTAATATAACCTCGCCTAGATTACTAGGTCACTAGTATTCTAGCCGGTCCCAAGCCCGGATAAAGAGGGAGGGTTGGGGCGTGGTGCTAGCAACTCCACCCCCAAAACTTAACCAAATTGCTACTAAAACTTCAACGCACAAATATATTCAAAATTCTAAAATTACAAATAGTGACCTTATTTTTCGCTGGAATCGGGGAAGTGAAATGACGCGGGCCGGTGAAAGCCTTCGGGAAGCCAGTCAGCCGATGTGCCTTCTTTCGATGAAAGCGAAAATAAGGATGGGGACGTGGAATGTTCGTACAATGTACGAAGCTGGGAAGGCTGCTCAGGTAGCCGCAGAAATGAGGAGATATAGAATAGAAGTGTTGGGAATCTGCGAGAGCAGATGGAACGGATGTGGAAGGAGCCAACTATCAACTGGAGAGACAATAATCTACTCCGGTCACCCAGAGGACAATCACGGGCACACCGAGGGAGTAGCCATCATGATGTCATCAACAGCGGCTAAAGCTCTCATGCAGTGGGAACCAATCTCCTCCAGGATAATGACAGCCAGGTTCAACTCAAAAGGAAAAAAGGTTACAATCATTCAGTGCTACGCGCATACAAACGCCTCAGAACATGAGAAGAAGGAGGATTTCTACAGTCAACTACAAACAGTAATGGACAACGTCCCAAAGAGCGATATCAAAATCCTGATGGGTGACATGAATGTGAAACTGGGAGGAGACAATACAGGAAGAGAACTCACCATGGGTCGTGAGGCCCTCGGTGAAATGAACGAAAATGGCGAACTCTTCTCAGACTTCTGCGCCTTCGATGATTTGGTGATTGGTGGCAGTGTGTTCAAACACAGGGATATACACAAGGCAACATGGATTTCACCAGATGGACACACCAAAAACCAGATAGACTTCATTTCAATATCAAGGAAGTGGAGACGGAGCCTACTGGACACAAGATCGAGGAGAGGAGCAGATGTGGGTTCAGACCACTATCTAGTAGAAGGGACTTTCAAGGTGAAGCTGAAAGCATCGAGGATACCTGGGGATAGGCCACAATGCAAGTTCAACACTCACAAACTGAAGGACACAATCACACAGGACATTTTCACTGCAACTGTCAGAGCAAAGCAGGAAACACTACGTGGCACCACTGAGGAATCATCCGTGGAAGACCATTGGAACTCTCTGAAGGTAATTTTCAACGAAACGTGCTCAACGGTTTTAGGAAGAAAGAAGAAACAAGACAAGGAATGGCTCTCAACAGACACTTGGAAACTAATAGAGGAGAGGAGAAAGGTGAAAGAAAAAATGATTCAATGCAAAGATGGACAAGAGAAAGAGACGCTGAACTCAACTTACACAGCACTGGACAAAGAAGTGAAGAGGAGTGCCAGGAAGGACAAAAGACAATTCTACGACAACCTGGCTACTGAAGCTGAGAAGGCAGCAGGCAAAAGGGACCTGAGGACACTATATCAGATAACCAAGTCTCTATCCGGGAAGAGATCAACACAAGTGAAACCTATAAAAGACAGCCAAGGGAACCCAATTACCAAAGAAGAAAGACAGATTAAACAATGGGCGGATCACTTCAAAGGACTCTTGAATCGACCACCACCTACAACAGGTCCAGAAATACCAACAACAGCACGTACACAACTGCAAGTTGACACCAATCCTCCAACGAAAACTGAAGTCATGAATGCAATCAAGCTTCTGAAAGCTGGAAAAGCAGCTGGACCAGATGGAATACCCCCGGAAGCACTGAAAGCGGACCCAGAAACGACGGCAGATATGCTGACTCCATTATTGCAAAAGATCTGGAAAGAGGGAAAGGTGCCTACTGACTGGAGGAAAGGCTACCTCGTGAAACTACCAAAGAAGGGCGACCTAGGACTCTGCAAGAACTGGTGGGCAAGGAATCATGCTCCTGTCGACGCCAAGTAAAATCCTGAGTCGCATCATCCTGGAGAGAATAAAAGACGCACTGGATACAGAACTCCGACCAGGACAAGCTGGATTCAGGAAAGGCAAATCATGTTCTGACCAAATTGCAACTCTACGCATTATCATCGAACAAAGCATGGAATGGCAATCAAATCTCTACCTCAACTTCATAGACTTTGAGAAGGCCTTCGACAGCGTTGATCGCGAAGTAATTTGGAAACTACTCGAGTACTACGGCGTACCCCAAATATTCATCAACCTTATTCAACAACTGTACGACAACGGCACATGTCAAGTGATCCACAACGGAAAACTCAGCGAAGCGTTTGGAGTAAACACAGGAGTCAGGCAAGGGTGCTTATTATCACCAATGATATTCCTAATTGTGGTGGACTGGATTATGCGTCAGACAGTGGGAAACGAGAAGACAGGGATATCCTGGACCAACGTGAAGAACCTAGAAGACCTGGATTTCGCGCGTGGATGATTTATGTTTGATGTCACACAAAATCGAAGACTTACAAGCGAAAACCGACAAACTGGTCGAAGAAGCAGCTGGAGAAGACAGGACTCCAGGTGAACATAGACAAGACAGAGGTCATGAAAATAACCAACCAACAACAGCAGCAACATCCAGTGCCAATCACCATCAACGGGAGGGATTTGAAAGAGGTTACTTCATTCACTTATCTGGGGAGCATTGTCTCAACCACAGGAGGAACGGACGAGGATGTCAAATCGAGAATCGGGAAGGCGAGAAACACATTCATCAACCTGAAACCAATCTGGAAATCTTCGTCACTCACCATCAACAACAAAATTCGGATTTTCAATACAAACGTGAAGTCAATTTTGCTTTACGGATCAGAAACTTGGCGAGTCACCAAGAATATTTTCAACAGGTTGCAGACTTTTATCAACAACTGTCTTCGCCCCATACTGAAGATTAGATGGCCAGAAAGAATCACAAATAAGAAGCTATGGGAACAAACAAAACAGGAACCAATCGCGGAACAAATATGCAGGAGGAAGTGGAGATGGATTGGACACTCGCTGAGGAGGCCGTTGAGTGACATCGCGCGCCAAGCCCTCGAGTGGAACCCGAAAGGGAAGCGGCGAGTGGGACGTCCAAGGGTGACATGGAGGAGATCGTGTGAGGAGGAGATGAAACAGTATGGAATAACATGGACGCAAGTGAAAAGAACAGCAGAAGACAGAAGCAAGTGGAGACGTGCAGTTGAAGCCCTATGTTCCACTAGGAACCCAAGGGAACAATAATAATATAATAATAATATCTAATATGTCCAACATCGTTTTTACGAGCTGGTATAAACCAATTCGATTTCTTTGTGCTGACTTCTTGATTGTGAGGTGAAGGTCCCTCATCTTCGGTAAACTTCTCCGTAGCTTGACTCGCCACTCGACTATCGTAGCTTTGGTTGACTCCGAAAGGAGTAGTGCTGCGATTAATTACATGTTGTTTGTAGTATGAGGTGTGTTAAGACTGCCACTACTGTGAATGGAGTTGATCCTTTCACCAGTTAGTACTCTTGTATCTTTGTCAGAAGAAGAGAGGTTATAATAATAGTCGATAAAATCAGTGTAGATTATTCAGACTAAAAGACAGAAAAAGAAATGAAAACAACGTAAAAAAGATTGCTAACTAAACCTGAAGTTGATATGCATAATATCAGTAACAATAATAATGATAAGTGTAGCAGTTGGGGTTGTCAAGAGAGTAAAACGGGAGAGAATGTAAAGAAGTAAAACGACGAACTGAGTTGTCTACTCGCGAACGGTGTATGGGATTTTGAGGGAATAGGCCATTTGGACGCAGTCCTTGTATCGCTGCACAATTGTACAGCCTTCGCTTAAAGGTGTCCACAGATAGTTGCATAGCTACATATGACGGCAAGGAGTTCCATGGATGGAAAACCCACAGTGAAAAGAAGTGGGATTGCACTCGGGTTCTTGCCCTCTGGTGAGCTACCCTTCTGGGATTTCCACGAGGAAGCCTATATCTACTCAAAAGCAGAACGCCTTTCTTCGGGTGATTCTCGTCGTTTGTTATCTTGTAGGCAGTACACAATTCCCCCTGAGCCGACGGTAGCTCAGTGCGAAGAGGCCTAATTTCTCTAGCCTTTCATGAATCGCTTTATTTCGGAAACCAACCACTCCTTTGTCACCTGTCTCTGATCTCTTTCCAAGAGGTTGGCGTCTCTTCTAAGCAATGAGGGTGCGATGATATTATGTACTTCAAGGCGTGGTTTGACGTATGTTTTGTACAACCTTTGGAACAGCTCAGGAGTGAGTGCACCTAACTGTCTATATGTAAGGTGCATGACCACTTATGCCCTCATTACGTCCCCGTGTAATTTACGCTTGTGTTCCTTCTCTCCGCAAGAACTAGACCGAATTCGAACCCCAACGTTGTGCCGAACAGGCTTTCGTCACACAGGGTGTAACTTGCATTCTGCATTTTACAGGTGCGTAATTTCACCACTTTGCACATTTTGAAGTTAAAAGTCATGCCATTGATCTTTCAGAATCGTTAGATCTGTCTGTAACCTATCTGAGTCCTCCAGACACTTAATCTCCCTTTATATCTTCGCGTTGTCAGCGTATAGAAGAGTCGGGCAGCTTAGATGGCATGGTAGGTCATTGATAAAAATCAAAAACATCAGTGGTCCTAGGAGAAGACTCTGCGACACTCCTGATGACGAGCTGTTCCGAGATGATCTGACTCGATTGACCTTAGTGCGAAATTGACTTTCAGAAAGGTAGTCTTTCAACCATGACAGAAGTGGCTTACCTATACCTGTGTAGGAGAAGGTTATGTCAGACCATGCCAAATGCCTTCTCAAAGTCTAGGAAAACCACATGGACTGCAACATTCATATTCCAGCGTAATGTACAATCGTTCCAAGTTGATAGCAAGTTTTTTACACAGGATCCGCCTTTCCTGAAACCGTTTCGGGCTTCATGCTGTCTTTTAGCCCTATCGAGCTAGTCCCTGATTTGATCGTCAATAATACTTTCTAGTACTTCTGACACTACTGGGAGTAAAGCTACTGGTCTATAACTATTGGCACTTTGCCTGTCTTCCCCCTTGAAAATCGCTCCCTTCCACTCCCTTTGCAGTTTCCGCGAATCCGTCGAGTGTTGTAACAGGTCGCATAGGTGTCTACAGAGAACTTCAGCACACTGTCTCAGAACAGAACCTGGGGACTTTCCAGATGTGAGTCTCTGCAGCTTCCCTAGTACTATTGCTGGGTTTATTTAGGGAGTAGCCACTAGGTCTTCCTCCGGTGAAATAGTAGTGCCGTCATTTTGGTCCGCACCAGCAATGCTCACACTGCTGTTTAACTGGTTTGGCGAAGACTAAACTGAACGTTTCCGCCATCTCCAGACAAGTGAGGTATTGACCGTTTGGACCTACTGAGGAGCATGCCGCCTGGTTGGTCGATTGTCTTTCCGACATGAATCAAAACAAGTTACTGGGGTTCGCCAGGAGTTTTTCGACAAGATTATCCTGAAATGACGTCCTGTCACTCATGATTCTCGCGTTGCACCGGTTCCTGAGTTCCAGGTGTGCATCGTGATCGGTCCGAATCTTGGATACTCTCTACGCAAACCAAGCCCCCACTTTGCTTGCAGAATACGTTGCGTACCTCTTTTCAGCCATGATGACCTTTTTTGGCTGTGTTGTGACTAAAGGGAAGGTGTCCGAGATTAATTATAATATATTTATTCCTATCTATGTAGGACACACCGATTGTACAGGCATGGATAAGTATTATTTACATTACATAAATTTGAATAATGGTAAAAATACATGGTTGCTGTCATTTCTGAAATTAGTTTGTGACTACAATCTACTAGCCAGTCATTCAGTGGATTACATTAAGAAGTATAGAAATATTGTCTTCGCATTAACAAAAAGACCCAAGTATGTGTTTGATGGATTGCAAATATTTGTGAAAAAACAAAGCTTGAAGTCAATTCCTCCATATAACTTTGGTGTGTGCTACATCGTATCTTGTTCTTGATTTATATTCAAATTGGGTATTAATTTGAAACGTATTATTTTGTCAGCCTTTTTTATTGCAAATAACACCAGATGGGAATTCTACTGAATGCAGATTAATATTGGTTATTGTCAGGCAGATTGTTACGTACGAGTAAGTTGATTAACACGTAGAAAAGAAAGACGCTATAGTCAGTTTCAAGATCATGATGGGTTCCTGCGTCTTCTGGTTATATGTTTTCGTGAATTAGCTTTCCTTGACGACGATACCGAAGGACTAACTGGTGAAAGGATCAACTCCATTCACAGTCGTAATAGTCTTAACACACTTCATACTACAAACCACATATAATTAACCCCAGCACTACTCCTGTTGGAGTCAACCAAAGCTACGACAGTCGAGTGGCGGGACGAGCTACACAGACGTTTACCGAAGATCAGGGACCTCTACCTCACAATCAAGAGGCGAGCACAAAGAAATCGAATTGGTTTATACTAGCTCGTAGAAACGATATTGGATATTGGATTTCCATTGAAATTTAAAGGCTTCTTTGGACGTTTTGCTTATTTTGTAGTATGTAGGTCAGTTTTCGTCACTGGATGCTACTATGAAGTTTATTTTTAGCCTGCAGTTCCCAGTTTTTATGTTGGTAATTGTGGATTATGGGAAATCTACAATCATTGAGCCAATTCACGTATGCTACGTGGTTACTATCCCAGTTACCCCGGAAGTAAAACCTACTCGGCGTTCGAAGCGTTTTAGTAAGCGAAAAGGTAGCAAAACGGAAGCTGCAAACAGCATCTCAGCACCGGAGAACATTGTCTCTGTGATCAAGTATGGCAAGCCGTACCTCTTTGCGGATGCCCTCAAAGTTGTATATGATTTTGACTATAATGATATAAATATTGCTAATAAAATCCAACAAGACCTAAATAGTCTGTGTAACTGGAGTGAAAAGTGGCAGTTAACGTTCAATCCAGCTAAGTCAGGGATAACATACTTCGGACGTTGGAAACCTAGCATATGTCTCTACATGCACGGTGACCTTGTTTCAAACACGAACACCGTCACAGATCTCGGTGTAACATACTCAGATCTTACCTTTACTGAACATGCAAATAAGGTGGTATCTGATTGTAAACGTCTCACCGGCTTTGTGCTACGCAGCTTTTACACTCCAGAAGCCAGATTGGCTATATATAAGATATGTATTCGCCCCAAACTTGAATACTGTGCCCACTTATACAGTAGCTTTAAATCAGCAGAGAGGAAAAAAGTTGAAAGTGCTCAAAGATTCCTGACGAAACGCATATTAGGCTGTGATCAGAAAATAGAATACCTTGACAGATGTATTCGACTGGACCTAGAACCCTTATGGTTAAGGAGAGTGAAGTGCAACTCATTTCTCTTATTCAAAGTTATAAGAAAGCACTGTAACAGTAACTCATTCATAACGTGGGCTAATCTTAAATCGTATGGTCTACACAACCATGACTACCTCCTTAACGTTAACACCCATAAAGTCACCACTAGAGCTAACTTTTTCACCATTAAATATTGCAAACTTTGGAACCAGCTACCCTCTGAGATTAGATCCTGTGAAAAGCCTGACAGTTTCAAAAGGAGCCTAGAAAAACATATTGACATGTCCACCCTAGCCTGTCTAAAAATCACAACTGCTGGTAGAGTGGGGAGACAATGACATTTCAATATGTAACTACGGAAAGCACACTAGTCCCAATACTAATATAATAATACTTAGTAATTATGCATAATCAATTCTTGACATTTGATTGTTATTACAATACTTAAAATATTTATGCAGCAAATGTTCTCTTGCTTTACCGCGCTTGTTTCCCTTATAACACTCAATTATGGAGCTTAATGTATTTTTTGATGATACGAATTAGAATATTGATTACACTCTTATCATATATAGTTTGATTTACTTTACAGCTCCCTGTAAGACTAACTACGTTTCTTCAGTGTACATACGCTGCAGTATTGTTAACCAAATGTTAAAATTCTGTTGGTTCTGTGTTAATATCGTTTTATAATATGCGTAGACTGGTTACTTTGCAATGTCAAATGTTTACTATATAAAAGACTATCATGACAATTTAGTACAATAAATCCTGCCAACCGACCTTACCTTCAGTTCATACAACCTACATTGAACTCTAAATATAGTGTTCTGATGAATCTTGCTCCACTATTCACAAAACCTATTCTTTTTATTCTTTAAGGGTTTAACATCTTATAAACTAATCTGTTCATTAGGACGCATGCACACATATATAATATGTTCATAAATCTGTATGTGGAGATCTATTGGAAGCACTCACTAAGAAAGCCAGGGAAATGGAATGTGAGGTACAAACGTGTCTGGAACCAAGCAATATATTTACTGTAGCCATAACAATCAGAGCCGAAGTCAGACAACGAAAGTTGGCTCGATAATCTCAAGGCCTAAACCAGTAAGTAGTGGTGTAATCCAGGGAAGTGTATTAGGCCCACTCTTATTCATAATATATATAAACAGTATCTGTGAATGCTTTAGTGTAGGTAAATCAATACTATATGCAGATGACTTAAAAGTGACGTATAAATGCAAGAACACAGATCTTGGAATAACAGTAAACGCCATACAGCAAGAATTAGAAAAAATGGATAGATGGTGTGACACCTGCCAACTCCAATTTAATGTCGAAAAATGTGGCTGGCTCTGCATAGGTTGCAACAATTTAGAACTTGACCTGACAGTTCAAGGCCATGCACTTCAACGACTGGAATCTGTACTGGACCTAGGGCTGAGATATTCACATAACTTATCATTTTCTGAACATATCTCCAAACAAGTGTCAAAGTCACGCAGACTTATCGGCTTTCTACTCAAGAACTTCTACAGAAATGAGTCTAGAATTCTGTTGTACAAGGTTTGTGTGCGTCCTTTATTTGATTACTGTTCATTCATGTGTAGTAGTATAAGCATAGAGGACAAATTGAAAGTCGAGGGAGTGCAGAGGTACTTCACGTTAAAATTACTCGGAACCGAAAATGATACGAACTACTCCACTAGATGTGATACCCTCGGACTAGAAACACTATGGCTAAGACGCCTGAGACTAAACTTGACACTTTACTATAAGCTTCTAAACCACTTAGTTTTTACCTCTACTAATGGCACTCGACTTTCAGATGACAATGGCTACAAACTAAGACACACTAAGGGTACAGTAGCTATCGAACAATGTAAAACAGCCACCAGGCAAAAGTTTTACTTGATTAGGTATGCACAGATATGGAATAAACTGCCAATGGAAATGCGTCAAGCAAGTACATTGGCCTCCTTCAAAAAGGTGCTTAATGACAAACTACAAGAGTTTGCAAACGATAGAAGTTCTAGTTCCTATCCGAGAGCCTCCGAAATTATAGGTCCATTCAATGTATAAGCTTAAATACTACACCTGTTGTTTTTTGCCTATATTTATAATTCTAGATAAAACATTAACGGTTAAGATACGTATCCTCAAACAGACAAGAAATCTCGTTTGTAAAACTACTACCCAACACAATAAGTGGAATAAAATGGACATAAACCGACAACATGAAAAAGGTATAACTCACCACAACATCACATGGACAGATGAACGCTCCTTGGGCACCATATATCCCTCACCAACTGCAACCCACCTTTCCTTAGATAATTTGATGAACTTATATCCATAATGTTGCTGAGCAGTTAATATTCTCAACTCCTGTCGGAACAGCTGAAACTCATACACCTTCCTCACGCTAAGAAAATACCCGTAAGCAGTAGAAATCCATTAATTAATGCGTCCGAAGCTTATGTACTTACTCCCAACAATGACATTGAAGATCAAATGAGATAAACACATCACTGATTTCAAAATAACACATCAATGAACTATAATTTGAGGACTCTGCACACAACAAAGTTATGTATGAATATTTACTTCAAGCTTTATTTTTTTCCCAGGCACTTATAATCCATCCACCAAAGACCTGGTTTTTTTGTTAATGCGAAGACAATACTCCTGTATTTCCTGTTGTGTTGCACTCACTGACAATCTAGCAGATTTTTCCAACTGTGCACAGAAATGATTCTATATAAGTGGAAAGGCTGTTTTATACTACTGGGATTAACATTTATCAAGTGTATGTATAATCTCCAGCGAACATGTAAAGCACATCTTGCTACTGCCTGTAAATTGTGATTGAATTATATGGTTCTATTTCTGTAACAATTTGATGATGCCTGTAAACTGGCGTCCCTCATGTACTGTACTATGAGAATAAATTTATTTATTTATCATAAAAGGAGGGAGGGTGGCGCATGCTGATCAGTAGTTATGGTGGTGGACACTAAGGTGAATCGCCTCATTCTGCAGGAACAGCAATATGCAATTTGATGGCTCGAGATTTCTATGAGGACTTGAATCTTTATCTTGAAAAAGATAATAATGATCGCCTGGACAGATCATGCTTCTACCTTTAAACATATACCATTCGGTCAGTCTATTGCTGAGATGCGACCACGTGGGCTCTGCACAGATTTATGGGGCATCTTATAAATTGACATGCTCTCCTTTGTCGTATCTTCGAATATCACTTAACAATGTCTCATCTCATTCATTTTCTAATAACGTCTTCACTTGCTCATTATATTCCACTAAACATAACATTTTACAGCTCTTTATGAATTTGATTCGACTTATTTTATTCCTATTCTCTATAGGGTACGGTTGTGCACCAAATACACGAAAATGTATGAAATATAAACAACGGCTTGTGGATAATTGTATTAAACCAAAAGTGGACATCATAATAGTAAAACCTATAGGGTAGCATTATACATTGCAAATGAACTTTGTCAGCCTAGGGATTATAGTCTCCCATTGTATTTCCTTTATGAATGCATCTGTTAAATATATATTGCATTTATCTATTTCATTACACTTTAATGATTCACCTTTGCACTTTTACTTTTCTAAAACAGCTTACTATCCCTTGTAAACGTTGTACTTACCTCAATATTGGTTGGTTATCGTATGCCTACAACTACGGGTTGAAAACGAAACGAAGTCGATTTTCCTGCGCAACCTGGAGGATTGCTGTTTAATTAAATAATGATACGACATGGATCAGATAAAGAGTGTATTTATATATATAATAATAATAGTATATTCTCATTTTTTACATGAGGGACGCCGGTTTACAGGCATCATCAATATGATAAATTACATATACGATGAGTAAACATATTTAATAATAGTAATTTAATAAAATACATTTTTTCCTACCTGTGTAGGACACACCAATTGTACAGGCATGGATAAGTATTATTGAAATTACATAAATTTGGTTCATGGTAAAATTATAAGGTTGCAGTCATTTTGTCTATGGGAACAATATGATAACTAGTCATTCAATGGAGCACATCAAGAAATATAGAAATATTGTCCTCGCATTAACAAAAATAACCTAAGTATGTTTTGGATGGATTACAAATACTTGGGGAAAAAATAAAGCTTGAAGTAATTCCCCCATATAACTTTGGTGTGTACGGCATCGAGTCTTATTCTTGATTTATATCCAAATTTGATAATAATTTAAAATAAGTAATCCACTTGTATACTTGTGTCAGCATTTTCATCGTAACATCATAAGTGAATTGTACTCAGTGTGGACTAATAATAACGACAGTTTGTATTTTCTTATAAACAGGTGTTTTCGAGAGATGCAAGCTATTTTTGCAGACAAGATCAGTTATGTTGTAAGTTACAATCGTGAAGTATTATAAATCAATACTATTTTATTGGTATAAAGGTATATTTCACAACTGTTATCCAGGTTGCGTGATGCGTAATTCACAAGGGAATTGTAAGATATGGGACCAATAATGTTTGCAGATCAGGTATCACGTTTATACCGCAAATGATGTTAGTTGGCAAATGCTAATGCGAGCCATTTACATTTGTCTTGAAATTTTGTTGGCAATCAGTTCATCGGAACTGGTGGAATTTCGCAGATAATTGTGGTGGCCACTACGCTTTATCACTTCGCTTCCTCTCTTTAAGCTAGGGGCTGCTTTAATCTATTCCTGCAGTATCGTCTTACATCTGACAAGAACAAATGACATGCCAATGTGTAATAAGTAAAATATCTTGTGAGAGTTTGAAAAAAAAAACATTGTGACAACGTGTGCAGAAATGCGTATAATGTTAGTTTTCAATAAGAAATTATTGTGTAACATGTTTATGATTATTTGGCTCAGAGGCTAGAACCATGCCAAAGTTATTTTTGAGTTATCTGTCAATATCTGTAATCTTTAAATATTCCCATTTATAATATTAGAACAAGACATATAAGCGAACAATATTGTTTTCAACTAGATCTTCTTCAGGCTTTACTCTAATTTACATAGATTTACATATAAAATTTTAACCAATGACGGTGATTTTGGGAATCAAATAATAATCTTAATAATAATAATAGTGTGGTAAATGTTTTGAACGTAGTTCATAACGATGATTATAATGATAACAAAATATTGATAATAAGGTTTATGCAGGTGATACGAATAACAAAGACAGTATATGTACGTATGTATATGTGCGTCGGTGGCACAGTGGTCAGGACTCTCGCCGACCATGCATATGGTCCGAGGTTCGATCCCCTGCCGACGCACACCCGATATCTATGGTCGGCCTGCAAAATTTGGGTTACCGATATCCGTGCTGAAAATTCCATACTTGTACTGAAAATACAGTGTGGCATCAAGCCGTAACCAAAATAAAATAAAAATAAAATAAAAACTAGATGTATATAAGTGTATAAATAAATTGGGTCAAATCTTAAAATGTGAAGTGGAACGATAATCAGAGTTTAAATAAATATTATAAAAGTACGAAAGAGGTGGAAAATAAGAAAGGGTGGGAGGGTTTTGAATACAATTCACCTAGTGAAGAAATAGAGTCAATTTTCACATGAATTCATATTTAGGATCAAATAAAGTATAATTATATTTTAATAGTTTACACACAATGATAAGTTTTGTTATTGGTAATATTTCGAGCAAAATTACCAATAACAAAACTTATCATTGTGTGTAAACTATTAAAATATAATTATACTATATTTGATCTAATCCACAATGCTCAAACTTTTTACTGATATTAATTCATATTTAGGAGTTTATAAATTCATTTATATATGTCCAAACGAAGTTCACTTTTAACAGTTTGAAAAAATTTGGGCATTGGATATGATATTCATTATAATAAAGGTTTTTGTGTTTCCTAATGAATGAAAAACAAAACCATATCGTTTTTACTGACGGTTCGCTATTTAATGATAATAGCTTTATCAAAGTATTATTATCATCCAGGTATTAAAACTAAGCACACTATCTGATAACCGACGAGAAAGAAAAAGAAATATCAAACATTACTGAAACTCTCAAGCAAAACAACTACCCATGGAACTACATCAACAAAATCAACACAGACATTAAGTATGGCCAAAAACCCATTCCGAAAACGTGGACATCAACAGTCGTCATTCCATATAGAGCAGAGACGTCAGACGATTTCAGAAGAGTACTCAATCAGCTCGATATTAGAGTTTTCTTCAAAACATCAGACACACTTCAAAGCAACCTTGTCCATCATTCGTCATTGTAAATGGTCAAATATCCACATTCTTCATTCTCATTCAAAAAGTTAAATGGAAGCTGAAATGGTGAGAGACAAAAGAAGACAAACAACAGCAATGCAAAAGAAAGCAAGTGGAGTACTTAGGGGTTGATTAATGTGTATATATACATTTATATTCTGTTTAGTAATTAGTTGTTTTGGTGCACTAACTAACTATTCCCGTGATGCTAACTTTTATATTGTGTGAACTAATATTATTGTCCTCTGTAAAAATGTCTATCATGTACTTCCAATAATATAAAAATTTATAATTGTAGTTTGTTGCAACTACACGTTTAATGAACTAAAAATATCTATGTAGGGTGAAAAAGAGGGTGTAAGAGCCAGACGCATAAGTGAATTGTCATCTTTGAGCAGTCTGGTGACGGAGGAGATGAACACTGCGAGTGTGTTTGCATCACGCACATCAGCTGGTAGTCTATTCCAAATGACTGAAAACTTATTTAGGAAGAAGTTGTACCGCATGTAAGTCTGACAATGCTCTATAGCAGCTAGGTTGTGATGATTTCTAAGATTGTAACTGATGACAGCGGAGGAGTGCACTAGCAGATTAGTTAGCTTGTAATAAAAAATTAGGTTCAGCTTAAGACGTCTCTTCCAGAGTGGTTCTAAACTTAGTCTTTCGCAACGTTCATAGTATTGGAGACCACTTTCTAAACCAAGAATTCTTAAGGTGAATTGCTGTTGCACTCCTTCTAACTTAAGCCTGTCATCTTGTCTGAGTCCGCTAAGAATAAACGGGCAGTATTCTAAAATAGGTCGGACACATACTTTATATAATAAAACCCTAGTTTCATAAAAAAAGAAATTGCGAGTTATGCATCCTAGGAGCCTTCGTGTTTTACTTCTGGCATAATCAGTTTGTTCAGAGAACGTTAAGTTACTAGAGTATCTGACATCTACGACTGAGTTGAGCTTGGCTAGTTTACGCCCATTTATATCAAGATTCAGGTCAAAGTTACTGTTTCCGATACAAATCCAGACGCATTTATCAATGTTGAGCTTTAGACAGGATTCAGTACACCATGTTGCGAGACTACTTAGTTCAAGATGTATATTATTCACCATATCGCTTAGTTCATGAGCGTAGCAGGAGTAAACGACTTTGAGGTCGTCAGCATATAGGAATGATTTACCTGAGGTGAAGCAGTTGCAAATGCTGTTAATGTATACTGTAAATAAAAGTGAACCTAGGACACTACCTTGCACAACCCCACTTGTGGTCTGCCTAGGATGAGACAATGCAGATCCAACCTTGGTTATTTGTACCCTATTGCTTAGAAACGATTTTAACCAGCTCAGTAATGGATTGCGAATCGCACATGAATACAGCTTCTCAAAGAGAATACTGTGAGATACCATGTCAAATGCCCTAGATATGTCGAAGTAGAGAACAACAACTAGCTTACGTGCTTCGCGACTACAAGTGATGCAGTTGAAAAAGTCGAAGTGGCAAGTAACGTAGGACCTATTTTTGAGAAATCCGTGTTGAGACGTTGTAACAAGATCTTCCTTAAGTAGATAGTCTGACAAATGATCTTTGACAACTTTCTCCATGACTCGCGAGACAACCGGGGTTATATTTATAGGTCTGTAATTGCGGACGTTTGCCTTATCACCGGACTTATAGTGTGGAATTATGAAGCTAGTTTTCCACTCATTAGGGTAAGTGCCAGTGTCCATAGATATTGAGAAGAATTTAAGAAGTAGTAGGGGTATATCAAACCCACTGTTTTTGAAAATTATAGAAGCAAGGCCATCTAGTCTCGTGCTAGTAGAAAGTTTCAGGCTTTTAACTGCTTCTTCTATTAATTGGTTGGTGAACACAATGCTTCCGAGGGAAAAGCTAGTAAGGGGGCAGTTTCACCAGGCACGCGCGTTTCTAAACTTAAGTTTGCAAACCACTCACTGAATAGTTCACAGATGGTGGCAGGCTCATTGTAGATTACTTTGTCATGAAGTAAGTAGGGGATATCCTTCGTCGACTGCATTCGTTTTTAAGAAGTGTTGTTAGGTTATTAACTTTGGAGATACTTTCAATTGCCCTTAATCCTTCGTCGAGGTCCTTTTGAGAGCGTTGGCACTTGATAGATTCAAGAGACTCGTGTATTGAGTGGAGTAGTGAAACAACCTTAGTGGAATAGTACTGTTTCTTCAACTTCATTAACTAATTGCGGTATGCCCTCGGAATGTATTCAGCTTGGTGTCTACTTAATTTCACTACCTTCTTAGGAGCAACAGTATCTAGACAAAGGATAACATTCCTGTAAAATAGGGACACTACAGCCTCCAGGGAGTCAGTGGTAAAATATTCATCCCAGTGACAGAGTCGAATGAGTTCTTGGACTAATCCCCAGTCTGTATGTTTGTAACTACGACATATCATGCTCCCTGAATCTTGTTTGTTTCCTGTATTTGGTGGTGAGAAAGGCAGAGAGCAGAGTACCATTCTATGGTCACTACTGGAAAATCTGTTACCAACATAGGTGGAGACTGGGATTGTGTCATGACAAAACACAAGGTCCAACATGTTGTCACCACGAGTGGGTGTCTGGACGTGTTGCTGCCATCCATAACAATCGATAGTGGCAAGTAATTCGTCGGAGCGTTGGGGGCCGGAACTACTCAACCAATTGACTTCTGGAAGATTGAAGTCCCCTGCAATTATTTTGTAATTAGTACTAAACGATTAGGCGTGTGCGAATGATTTAGCTAATAACGCATCAGTTTCTTTGGTTGAGCTTGGTGCTCGATATACACAGCCTATGAGAAGCTTATACTTATCTCCTTGTAAGATGACCCAGAGTGAATCAGGTACCTGGTTCAATATTTCATCTTCCACTTTACTGGCTACGAATGAGTTATGTATATATATGAGACATCCTCCACCACGCTTGCAATCTCTATTTGCACGGTGTACAGTGTAATCATCTATGCCTATATGCACATCAAGTACAGAATATGAGCACCATGATTCAGTAGTCAAAGCTACAGTAGGCTTGGCGATAAATAATAATGCCCTTAGTTCAGATATCTTATTGATCAAGGAACGCGCATTAATTAGCAATATCGTGAATAAGTCACGGGATACTACAAACTGGCTTAAGATATCACCATAACCTAACTCTGTTTGTGCGTCAACAACGCAAGAGTTTATGAATGATACGGGGGTCGGACTGGGTGTTTGTACATCGGGGTTAGAGTGCAGTGAGGTGGTCCTAGGTGCCACGGGTCGTACCAGTGATTCGGGACACTTGGAAAATTTACCATGTGTTCCTGGATATAAGGATAGTAGAGGTTGGGCCTGGGTTGACGGTTAAATACCATAGCATCAAATGGTCTACCCATCCACGTGCTATCCGTCATACCAGTACACACCTTCGTGTTGGTTTTATAACTTAAAGGAAATTGAGAGGGAAGGTGATTTGGTTGTAAGACTTTGGGGGTTTGGGGGCCTGACTTTCTATAAGGTGGAGCATACTGAAAACCACCAGATATACTTTTTTTTCGAGAGGAACTTTTCGTAAGAGGTGAGGGTTTTTTGACAGTCTTACTCTCAGCAAGCTTATTGAATACAAAGTATTCTTCCCCATCATTAGTCTCAACCCGGCGAAATTTGTTCATTGTGGGGAGGTCACCACGTTTGGGTAAGAATTTCTTAGAACAGCTTGCAGCAGTTCTACCTATTTTAACATCTTTCGGTGAGACGTTATTTACAGGGGTGCTGGTATCTAAATCAGTTCCTAGTTCCATTGCCATGCGTGGTTGTTGTGTGGTTTGCTGAATGCTAATGTCAGCATTAGGTGACTTGCTGTGCACGATCGTTTTTGGGTAATTCTAAGCTAGAGGAGGTGACCAGGTTATTACTACGCATTATTCTGCGCTGACACGGTGTTTTATCCTGAGCTATGGTTATAGACTTATAACTGCTGTTCAGTCTTAGGTGATCCTGACATTTAGTAAACTTACTAGAAGATGGAGCCCAGAAATTTTCCAATGAGTCTATAGTTTTCGAGTGCGTCGGTGGCACAGTGGTTAGGACTCTCGCCGACCATGCACATGGTCCGGGGTTCGATCCCCTGCCGGCGCACACCCGATATCTATGGTCGGCCTGAATTTGGGCTACCGATATCCATGCTGAAAATTCCACACTTGTACTGAAAATACGGTGTGGAATCAAGCTGTAAATCAAAATAAAATAAAAAAGGGAGTTACTGAACTTAAAAATAATGGGACAGTTAGCCTGGTTAGACTTTTTACGAAGTCTTTTGCATTCACATGGAACACTAGCCATGCCGCAACAAATCAGGATTTTGTGTTTCACAGTCTTCAGAGGAAGAGAATCTGGGACATTGTAAACTATAGCCTGGTGAGAAGAGGTTATACGCTTCATCACCTCCGCAGCCAAGCAGTCAATCCGATTTTCAACCTTATTTAGGGTGTCTAGAGACATTTTGGGATGTTTACTTAACAGATAGGCTATTGGGTCTAAATCTGAGAGCTTGTTTTGAGTTACATCCAGTAAAGACTTAACCTGGCCAATATCAGAACGGCTCTCCGTGGTATTTGAGATTGGCAGTGTCATGCTATCAAACTGACCTAATTTTTCTTGAAGTTCACTTACTTGCCTCTGTATATCTTTCACAAGGAGGTTTAATTTACAGAAGTCAGAGTTCTCTAACAGAACATCTTTCACCTGTATAACAGGTGTGAGAATTGCACTCAAGGCATTTTTTGAGCCAGTACTTAATATTATATTACAGGGCGTAGTGCAGTTATAACCGAATTTGAGCCACTATCTAAAACAATTGTGTTTCTACGAACACGTATTTTAGAGAATTGGACCATAACTTCAAGGAATATGTGACAATAAGCAGTAAATGAATACCAGAACAAACACGTGCAAAAATGTCACCAGTTTCGAAAGTACCGCCAGAATGTTATGTTAAATGCATATATATGTAAATATTAAAAAGCGTGGTTGCTTATATAATTAATTCCAGAGTTACTTATACCAATACAACTTAGTGAAGATTATAGAGAATAGAAATCCGTAAATTAGATAGACGTTCGCTGCATAAGTAGCAGAGTCGGTTTATACGTATGTGACTGAAAACTGGACTGGCTTTCAACTTCTGTTCTACCGAACGTTGTGGTCTTTTAGACGAGCTGGGGTAGGCATGTTAATGTGTCTTTCCAGGCTCCGTTTGTACCCATCGGGGTTTTCACAACATCTGATTTCAGATGGTAGTTGGTTCCAAAGAGTGCAATATTTAATGGTGAAAAAGTGTGCCCTAATATATTTTCTTTGGGTAGCCACCCTCACAAAGTAGTGGTAGTTTCGCCGCTGATGTGATATTTTGATATTTTCCCACGTTATGAATGAGTTACTATAACAATTTTTCCTAATGACTTTGAAGAGTAGAAATAAGTTGCACTTCACTCTTCTTAACCACAGAGGTTCTAATTTCAGACGTATACACCTGTCAGCATATTCCATTTGTTGGTGAAGCCGTATTATGCATTTCGTGAGGAATCTCTGAACACTTTCGATCTATGTTTGCTCTGCAGACCTTAGGTTACTAAATAGGAGACAATAATGAAATATGGCACGAGTATATATCTCATATATAGCCGATCTTGCTTCTTGTGTGTAATAGCCACGTGGTGCAAAGCCAGTGAGTCGTTTACAGTCAGATACTACTTTATTTTTTGATCGGGAAAGAGTAAATCTGAGTGTGTTATTCTGAAATCTGTGACTGTGCTCAGTTTCGAGAGGAGCTTACCGTACCTATATAGGCACATTCTCGGTTTCCAGCGTCCAAGGTGGGCTATACCGCACTTGTCTTGGTTGAAAGTCAGTTGCCACAGTGCCAAAGGTTTACACACATATTATTATGTCCTAAAGACAAGAACAGGCTGCCTGGATACAGTTTGCTAGTCTTGACCTCAGCAGAGGCCTACGAAGATGACGTCAACAGGTCTTCTGTTGTCCCTCGATTTGACCTAGCTTTCTCATGCAGTGAAGAGATTCGACAGGCAGAAAATGTATCCTCAGAAGCCATGCAGCGCTCTGGTTAACAAATTGTTGATTTTCAGGTATGCCGTGATACTTTTCTTGATGATTCATTCCAGTGTCTTGATTAAAGTGCTGATGAGACTAATATGCCTGTAGTTCGAGGGGTTTATCTTGATCTTCCTTTTGTGAATGGGGGTTACCATGGCTTCTTTCCAGTCACACAGTAACACTCAATTTAGGAGAGATAGCTTGGAGATCGTAGTCAGTGATCCGGCTATGTGAGCTGATAGCTCCTTGGGAAGCCTTGAATGAAGATCATCAGGACTTATTGATTTCTCTGCGTCCAGTTGCAACAGGCAGCTGAGCTTGATGTCTTGGTCAACGTCAACGGAATCTATCACGTGCTACTCTGATGCAGCCATAGCTGATTTTATTGGGAGTGATGATTCTTGTGTAAAGACTTGTGCGAAGCAGTCTGTCATTGCTTCTGCTTCTTCTCGATCTTCTTCGACTGTGTCATCATCAATAGTCAGGTTTGAAACACCACTGAATGTTTAATTCCTGAAGTTCATGTACGAGAAAATGTTTTCAAGTTGTGCCGTTGCATTTCGATCCAGATGTGCTTCGAAATTCATCATTGATTGGCGGATTTCCGCAATAGCTTTTTTCCCAGCAGCGTCGTATAATTTCTTGGTCTTAGGTGTCTCAATTGTGGCAAACAGGTTCCAACACTTGTGTTTATGTCTGAGTAACTCACGTATCTCTCGGTTTACCCAAGGAAGGCAATGCTTCCGACCCTCTAGGAGAGGCCAAGGGGTGAAAGGTTCAGTTGCTTGTGCATAAAGTTGTTTAAACTGCTTCCACGCAGCTTCTACTTGGGACTCTGCGTTGATGTACCAGATCACTGAGTTGGCTGCTGAGACCATCACATTCATATCAGCTTTCCAAACGTTTGATCGAGCTGGGGTTTTGACCCATGATACTGCTGCTGTGAACTTGAAAGTGAACACTGCGTGATCACTTCTTCCTGAAGGAGGAAGATGTTTTCTATCAGTTGACGGTGAATGGGAACACCAAGCTTCTAAAAGTTTTCTGATATTCCTGATATTTCCTCTGTTCAATATCTGTACACTGTCCCAGTTCAACTGATGTCCGTGGTTGTATTTATGCAGCGATATTAGGGCACGAATATTATGTCTTTCGGCGGCTAGCTTCTGTTCATTAATCATTTCTCGCAATCATCACAACTTATTTTCAGATGACGTCGGCATTGTCTTCTTTCGCTGTTGAGTCTTTTGATCGACGCAAAGCTGAGATAAGTGAATTTGTTGGTTTTTGCGCTACGTGAATGGATACTGCATCATTGAAAGTACATTTACAAGACATATACGACAAGGATCTGAAGAGTCCCCGAAGTGGCAGTATGCATTTGCAATGTTTAATGCCAACCGTACTGGTCTTACTATGGAGAATATGACATCTTCGATGAAAATATAGTTATTCTCAAACATTGATGTTGTTGTTATTTTCACCAGAGCGAGCGACTAATATGAACAAAGAGTGAGTCTTCAATATATAGAGGCCTAGATAGTTCAGATAAAATAGAGTACAATAGTAATTAGATAGACGTTGTAGCTATGGGCAGTCCACTTAGCTCTTTTCTGCAGATATATTCATGTCCAACCTTCAAAGAACAAAGTTGAAGCATGCAATCGCCGATACAACTTCCTACTGACGATATGTTGATGACACATTTATAGTGTGCAACAATGAAACTCATGCTTCACACTTACTCAGATTATTCAACGATGCACACACCAATATTGAGTTTGCTATGGAACATGAAAGTGACGGAAATTTCCACTTCCTCGACATTGCTACGGAACGTCTAGAAGACGGTTGTCTTCAAAATTCAATTTATCGAAGGCCCGGATGGAAAGGACAATACTTACATTTTAATAGCTTTAAACGCGGACTAGTCAAAACTCTGTACTATAGGGTGAGGAGAATACGCTCTACAGAGAAATTAGAGGAAGAATATGATTTTCTTGAAAGGATGTTGAAGAGCAATGGGCACCCTTAAAGGTTCATCAAGTATGGAAGATCTGAAGTCACAAATGTAAAACAAATCACAGTTGGTAAAAAGCCAATCTACATTCAGCTCGATTATAAAGGTGACAACATTGCAGCAGTGATCAACAGAAGGCTAAATACATCATCAGCCATGGCCTATCCTGCAGCAAAGCTCGTCCCTGTCAATCGAACAACTTGCTCTCCTTTGGTGCAATCAAAAATCGATAGATATCCTTCTCATGTTAACTCCAACTGTATATACAAATTTACATGTATCTGCGAGAGCAGTTACATTGGAAGGACAGAAAGAAGGACATATCTACGATTTTCTGAACATGTTCCAAAAAGCTTATATCTAAAGGAAACAAATGCCTTAAACACTGCCATCGCCAGGCATCTCCTTGACACGGGACATGAGGTGGACGTCGAAAAGTCGTTCAAAATTATCAATTGGCAAAAGAGCTCAATTCTTCTCAAGTTTGTTGAAGCCATTTCCATATGAGAAGAGTAAATTTCAGATTGCAACGTGAACTGAGTACTGCGAAAACGATTATCGGTGGTTAAATATTCGCAGTATAAGCACATGAGTCAAAATGAATAAGGGGATTATAGAAATGATAAATAACATATACATGGACTAAGCTTAATCACAATTATCCACTTACACAAGACATATTCAAGACATAGTAATGGAATTATGTCCACAGGGCCACGTTACACAGGTGGAAGCAACGTACATAGTATAATGCAAAGCATCAACACTGGATAAATTTGATCAAAATGCGCGTCATATATGAGGCTTGCGTTACCAGGAATAAGCATAGCAAATAAAACTTTCATAGACAGATTACTTTCCTCCTCTTCCAGAAAACATCCAGGAGTCGATTCCGTGGAGCAGGAGGCACAACGTCAATCAGGACTGAATATCAGTGGTGACAATTAGACTTTGTTTTTCAGGGCTTGGCCCACGCTCTCCGATTTTCGCCATTGTACCAAATATACGCTCTTATGGAGCTATCGTTCTACTTTTCGCTCTTGGCGTGACTGTTGCTCATTTTGCAACATAGGTGTGGTAGGTTATTCATAAGGTGATAAAATTGTGTCTTAGAATGTTAGTTATTTCACCGATAACAAAGCTTCTAGCAATGTTAACTGCCAGTGTCTCACCACAGCAGCAGCTGAAGTCTTCTTGTGAGAATAGGTAATTCTCATTCCAGACACGTCCAGGAGCCTGAACAATGGCGGAATGATCCATATAAATTAGCAAGTGAAGCAAATCGGGAAGCGAAATTATTATCACGCGAGCCACCGAGATTACATGTGCAACCATCAGGAGAATGTTACTATTTCTTAAATTGTCAGATTTATTGTCCATGTGCAGGTGGTTGTTGGACTTTTTGTGTTGATATGAAGGTAATATTCCACAAATGTCATCCATTATGCGTCGCGTAGGAAGGTAATGGGCAATTCACGAGGCAGTTGTAGCATTTGGGACCAATAATAATTGAAAATCATTTGTCATTGCAAGTGGTCGAATACCCAAATCCTTTGTTTACATTCAGAAAGTAATATGGAAGCTAAAATGATGAGAGAAAACAGTAAACAAACGACAGCAGCACAGACGAAGGCGACTGGAATCCTTCAGACGGTGATTCATAAATTTATATATATTCACATGTGGAATATACAACTCGAAATCCTCAGGTATTCTTTCTAACCGCGTGGGACTGAGGATTTTATCCCCAGGCAGTAGTGTTAGAGTCTCACTTTTTATTTTGCAACATACGGCTCTTTATCATTGTTTTTGATACTTTGATAATACAACAACCTTTTTTATATCTTCAAGAATTTTTCCCCGGATATTGTGAAAATTCTTGTTTCTGTTAAGCTTATGTCTGTCAAACGTGTAAGTACCATGAAGAGATTGAACCTAATACTCGTCAACCACCTGAAGGCCCCAGCTCTGAAGACGATTCTACACCTTTGACGACAGACACACCCAAAGTTACCGTGTCTGATATCATGGAGGAACTGAGAGATATTGCGCCTCGTAGCAATTATGATTAATTTGCACTTCAGAAATCAATAGCAGGCATACAGAGAAAGCTTGAGGGCCTTATGCCCCTCACGCCACTGTGTGACCCATCACGAAACATCTGTCTAGAATCACTTGTCAATTCCGAGCGCATTACTTACTATACGGTGGAAGAAACTGTTAGGAGGATTTTGTCTTCACATAACGTCTTAGCTTATAACATTCCAGGCAGAGGGTTTACTGCCAGAATCTAGGAATTTTCTGAAATCTGGTAAGATAATAGGCTCTTCAACATCCTACACCAAAATTAGGGTCTCACCTGATTTAATGCCATGCCAAAGACGATGCCTCTCAGGTACACTGAATGCTGATGACCCTAATGGAACAATTGTAGATGATGTTCCATGCATTATTCCTTCTAGCAAAATACCTGATGACCACATGCATCAGGCATTTTCGCAGGCACAGACAAATATCAGCCAAGTATTATATAAAGACACCGATGCTGACACTGAAATGGTAGACATAGATGAGTCAACAGAAGATAATATTGAAATACATCGTTCGCACACTGATACAAACGTCCAGAACAAGAAAACATCAAAACCCATCTCACTGGTGTTCCAACCATCACCCTATAAGTCAGTTACTCAGTCTGACAATCCATCCACTGTGACGTACCAGTCGAATGTAGCTACCCGAGTGAGCAAGTTCCCTAGGTGTTATGACCGACGTCCCATTTCCACTAAGGAAACTAAAGCGCAGGAGGTGTCAAGGCGACAGGGACCCGACATGGCATGTGCTGGCTGCCCTGTTAGCCATCACCAACCAGTTAGTTATAAGAGAATGGAAAGCGAAGTAAGTAAATTAAATACTGAACCTAGAGTAAGTGAGCCCTTTGATATGATAGAGACGCAAGCACTTCTAAGCCATCTTTCTAAGAGAAAGTCAAATATGACAGACCGAGCTCCTAGAGGTAGGCCTAATTTGCCTCAAGTGGAAAGTCAGTTTTATCCAACCACTACTTCTAGACAAACAACACGGCGAGGTGGTCAGGACTATTCTGCTAGTCCACTACGCAGACCTGATGTTAGCAAGCTCCCTTCTGATGTTCTATCAACTGAAAGTTATAGAAAATCCCTCAAACATCACCGAGAGACTACTTTTAGCGAGCCAAATAAGCCAGCAGAACCCACTCATACATCTTACGTATCTAGTAGGGAGCATGTTACGATGCCTACACAAAACTTTCTATGGTCTGATGACTACCAAACAGATACCAACACTTCATTCCTATTCTGGAAACAAATTACCGAATGCTCATATCGATTATACCTTTCACAACAACGTTGCTCCTACTAGCCTCTTCGGGCAGGATTTCCACCAGCGTCAGTAAACAGAAACTCCTGGCATCATGCATATAGCTCGCATGATGTCGGACTAATTCGTTGCTGGCATAGCGAACATGGTCCGGGGTTTGATCCCCGGCCGACGCACTCCTTTACCTCGCTGAGCCAGAAGTAAAGCTGGTAAGGGGGAAAGGCTGGGCATGAGGCTAGCAACCTCATCCTGTAAAAATAAACACTGCTACAGAAACTTCAAGCTACTAGCTTGAAGCCCTATTTCCCCTGGGAACGTGAAGGAATAAAAAAAATAACGAACAGTCTACAGCTGGGGAAAACTTTGTTTCCCGGGAGATAGCTGACACATGCGGATACTAATTTCTCTAAAATACTGATATCGGATTGTCACACAGGTGTCTTTCACTGCATACCCTATCCATACGACAGTCCATCCCTGACTACCACCTCACAAACCCATCTGAAGTCTTCCTATGATCCAAAGATAATGGTTAGTGAGTGTGAAAACATGTATACAGAGGATACTCAGAGAATATTTTATCAAGATGTTGTCCGCTCACTGAAGCCACGAAGCCAGTGTTTATCTATTATCCTAGTAAATACTAGATCAGTTCTCTACCGACACTTAACACTAAGTACACTAGCCTCTATATGCAGACCGTCATTGATAATGCTCACTGAAGCCTGGTGCACAAGTAGAATGTCCAATGACAGCCTAAGGATTGATGGCTACAACCTTATTCCAGGGGATAGACAGAGGTCGTGGGGGTGGAACACTAATTTACTGTCAACAATCCATGTGTGCAACCCAGTTCAGTAACCCAATTCTGTCACAACACAATGACTCCATCTGGGTCGAAATAAAAGTTGTCAGAAGTCAACCTATACTTGTGAGTTTTGTGTACTGGCCCCCTTCTTTCAGCAGAGAGTATGATAATATGCTCAGCAATATTTTTAATGTTACAGCCAATCTTCCCCACAGTTATAAAATTATTAGAGGTGATTTCAACATGCGAGAAGTATCATGGTCTTCACTCCGGGGACCCCAAATGTATGATAATCTCCTGAATTCCATCTTCACAGGAGGGTGGACACAACACTTGAATTCACCTACTGGATCAGCAAATGTACTAGACCTGATTTTCACGAACAACATAGCGCCATCAACAGTACGTGTGGGACATCAAGTTCCGCGTGCTTACCATAAAATAGTAGTGTGTTCTTTTGACATCTTTCCTGAAACAAAACGCGGAGATGAAGCTGTCCAGACCAGTCGCCGTCTGCGACTTGTATCAGCACCTAATTAGATGCTCCAATTGGGACTCGTACTTTTCGAACAAGTCCTTGGGGGTAATTCCTAACAACTTTTATCAGAATATTAACTCAATTCATGACGTCACTGCACCTGAGAAGATTCTTTGCTTCAGATTCCCCCACAGCGATTATATTCCGACACCGTTCAGGAGAAGTCCACGAAAGCACTCAATAAAATACTACAGATATCATGACTTATCATCATTAATTGCTATTACGTCTCTTCTCAATAGAATTGAAGAGTTGAGAAATATAGGCCCCAAAAGCAAAGAAATGCGGGCCCTTCAGGCACCGCATAACCCAGGAGAAATAGCCAAACTTTTCAAAAGTAGGTTGACGAACTCCAAAACAGCCTGTCGAAAAACAATATACTTCGGGGCATTGCCAACCAAAATACTGAGGTGATATGTGAACTGTTTAGCTAACACTTTGCCAGACTATACCCATTGGAGAACAATCAAGTGATGGATTTCGCACGTGAAACAGACGAATGTCCAAGTGACATACTTTTCACCGGGCAAGAAATCGATAAAGCTGTCGCAAATCTTAAGCTTAGTAACACCATTGGTCCACAAGACATGTCTTCCATTCTGCTGAAGAATGGTGGTAATGAGATGAATTTGCTCCTGCTCAAGTAATACTCAGATTCACTAAGCGATGGGATATACCCTACCTGCTGGAAGAATTCTTATATTGTACCTATCCATAAATACGGGCCTATAGCCTTGTAAACTTATCCGTGTGTACGAGATAAAAATTGTAATTATTACAACAACTACCCCATCAAAATCATGTCTGTAGTTTCACGTGTAATGGAAAAGATGGTAATGACTCAAATCATTCGATACTTGCTGTCAAATACCTACTGTCCTCATCCAAATACGGTTTCTCAAGTAGAAGTTCATACATTACTTGCCACTTAGATCATTTTGACTAGATTACACAATGCAATGATAATGGGATTTGACTGAACTGGACTGGTTTATGCATCAGACTGGGGGAGGAGAGAAGACCGCTGAACCTAGTAGAAGACTCAATGGCATCTGGACTTCCTGGAGGATCAATGTCTAATGCCTCATAAATTCGATGAACTGCAGGCCGAAGCCGACATGTCGGTAGAAGAAGTGACGAATATGGGACTTCAGGTGAACATGCAGATGACAGTGGTGATGAACATAACCGACCAACAAACTAGATCAATGACAATCAACCATGGACATTTGGAACAGGTTTCTTCCTTCACTGATCTCACCAGGCAGAACCATTTCAACAACAGGCAACAGAACCCAAGAGGATCTCAAAATGGCAAACATCGTTAGTCTCCACAGAAATAGAGCAGTTGGATACGTTCTACTCACCCAGATTGTGGGCAAAATGAGAATTCGTCCGGTCTCTCTGTAATACTTTCAATGTTGCTTTATCGACCGTGACTATCGTCGCATCTGTGAGTTAAGGATTGAGGTCTGGATGATGCTTACCAAGTTCAAAGCAGCACTGTTTGGAATACATTTCAAAGAGGAGGTGTTCATTTCTGCAATATTTATGTTCTATTTCAATTTCAACTAACTTTCGTTTTAAAATCTGATCGATCTGAGATAAGACATAATATTGATGCTGAATATTTAGATGACACCTAGTATTATCTCATCAACCGAGAATTTCGTACTATTCGTGAGTTTCGGATCAATGTCGAGCTCATTCCTTGACTTAAAAGGACACACAAGTGGCTGATGTTCACCGACATACAAGTTACATTTAGATACTACTACTAGTAATACTCGCAGTGTCAGTGGTGTGAGATGTTGTAACAGTTAGATACTAGTACTCATACTGATGAAAGTAGTAGTAGTATTCATATCCGTAGGCGGTGATCGTCAATGATCTTCAAAAGACAACCTAATCATGCCTCTGTATTGACAACGTGGCATGATCACATTCCACACTGTGATAAACAATTTCTCTACTTATTGAACTTGAATCTCTCTTCATCTCATTGTCTTAATTAACTGATTATTTATCAGTTTGTTGACAAGAGATTTTATAAAGAGAAAAGAGAATTATTCATTAGAATGACCTGAATGAAAGTGGAACTAGGTCAATGAATCACTCGATGATGTGGTGATTAGAAGAAATAAGAGAAAGAGTAGTGTCATTCTGACAAGTGAGTATGATGGCCGGATCATTGAGATGCTTGTATTGTGACAGCAGAGCACAGAGATATTTGGCATCAGTGTTGTTCATCTCGCATACTGACATAATGCGAGGACAAATTGTGAGAAGCCAACATTGAAACTTCGTTTGTTGTAGTTTAGTCATATTCTGCTATCTTCGTCCATGATTTATCTTCTCTACATTCCCCTCTTAATTATCTAAATCATTCTGTCTTTACCACTAAATCGGTTGCCTCGCTGTTCGAGAATCCAACAGAAGACGACACCAATATTCTTCTCACACGCTCTTGTCAGCAGCACGAAATCCACTCTCACATGCACAAGCGAATATTTTCGTCTGCGTCTTCTTCCGAGCTTATCACATACTGTGACGACTGATTAATTCTCATTGACATCTGTCAAAACATTCATCTTGTTCTCTCAGTCGAATCGACAGAAATGAAACAGAAAATCACCCAAATTTTAACTTTCTTTACTGTGTCAGATATTTCCCTGACTAACAGATACTGTGGGTATTTTGATTCTCTCAGGAGACACTCAGGACAATCAGCAAACAAACAACGTATTTGCAAGTGGTTGCTGAGAAATCAGTCATATAATGCAGACTGATCTGGTCAATGTTGAACTTCTAAATTACAACGAGACTGGAATTGTAAGTGGTCATCTGTGCCAACATGAACTTGTCTCACTCGCATAGAACTCATATCAGTCTACACGAGGAAAGGAATATTGCTACTGAATGAGATGTGTTCATTGTATCTCGTCAGTCCGCATCGTCAGCGTACATCCGGTGAAATTCATTAAATTAATTTGGAGTAGTTCGAATTCAAAATTAGTTCACAACTCGGTCAACTCATTCGCAATCTACCACGGTTTCTGTTGGAAACCGAGATTTTTCAGATCACACCATGTCATCTGATTCATACCATCGGTGATGATCAAGCCCACTTGTATCAAATTACGCATTATCGATTGATCGAGATGAATATTTGTATGTCACTCAGATCAACCAGTAGTATTTTCCAGTCACTCTGGCGAACAGTTCACTTTTCACGATGAAATATTGCATGTGTATCAATGTCGACACGACTGAATATGATTTAAGTAGCCTTCACAAACTAGAACACCATGAACACACATTTTCGCCATTGATGAAAGCCACCAGTAATGGAATTCACAACTGATTTGACTTCATGACACATTCACACTCTGTACGTCGAAGTGTTAAAGTAGTTTCCAAATTACTTCTGGGTCTGAGGTCTTCTCGAATTCGTTGGAGTTGAGGTAGGGATTTGACTACCATTCTATGCTTTGTTCTTTGATGACGATGCGTAGAGTTGAAATTTGATCAGCACATGATTTGCTTTTCCTGAATCCATCTGTACGACTGAAGGACTTCTGTAGACAGTGCATCCTTTATTCTCTCCAGGATGGTGCTACTCAATATTTTACTTGGTGTGGGCAAGAGCATTATTCCACGCCAGTATTTGCGTCGGTGGAATAGAAAGTTCTTGCACAGACCTAAGTCGCCCTTCTTTGGCAGTTCAGAGGGGTAGCCCCTTTTCAAATCAGTAGGCAGCTTTCCTTCTTTCCGAACTTTTTGAAGTAGTAGAGTGAGAAAATTTGCTGTTTTCTTTGAGGCCGTCTTCAGGGCTTCGGTAGGAATCCCATCTGGTCCTGTTGCATTTCTGGCTCACGTTCAGTAGCTTCATCGCACACGGGATTTCTCCTTTCGTTGTGGAGAGGTGTCCACTGGCAGGCAGTTCAGTGCGTGCTGTTGATGGTATTTCTGGGCGAGTTGTGTGTGGTGATCAATTCAAGAGTACTTTAATGTGATCAAACCTATTTTTGATTTGTTTCTCCTCCTTGGTGATCAGGTTCCCTTGAGCATCTTTTATTGGTTTCATCATCTGTGTTGACCTCTTCGTGAATAGAGACTTAGTTGCCTGATATGGTGTCCTGATGTCACTTTTGACTGCAGCCTGGCTGTTCTGCTTCAGTTGACGGCCGGTGTGACGTAGAATTGTCGTTTGTCTTTTCTAGCACTATTCTTCACCTCTGTCTTTATTCAGTGCAGTGTACATTGAACTCAGTTTCTACTTCTGTTCTCTTGTCCATCTTTGCATTGAATATTCATCTTCTCTTTCACCACCTGCTCTCTTATCTTCTATTGACTTCCAGGTGGGTGTCCGTTGACAGTCATTCCTTGTCTTGTCTCTTCCTTCTTCCTAGACTAGTTGTACACGTTTCCTTGAATATCAACTTCAGAGAGTGATGCCACATATTGGTAAGTAATTCCATATTAGTTTGCTAAATAAATAAATCACACAGTGAAACAGTATTTCTTACTGGACTATACTGTAAGTAATACCGTAAAATACTGTAAATAATACTGCTTCCCTGTGTGATACATCTAATAAACAAACTGATATGGAAATGAAAACTACTTGGTTTGTGATATGTCCGGCGGTCAAAATATATGTTGCTTTGTGAATATCTTTGTTTGTACACACTCCCCCGATCTCCAAAATCGTTGAAAGAGCAGAAGTCTGCTAATAATTCTCCGTTCTCATTCATTTCTCCAAACCGGAGCCTCTCGACCCATGGTGTGTTCCCTTTCTGTATTATCTGCACCCCGTTCGACTGGCATTCGTATCGCCCATTAGGATTTTGATGTCACAATTTGGAATGTTGTGCACTACTGTTTGTGGTTGTCTGTAAACATCCTGCTTTTTTCTTGTTTTGCATTGTTTGTAACAATGTGCGTGGCATTCGATGATTGTTACCTTCCTTCATTTGGAGTTGAATCCTGCCGTCATGATCCTGCAGGATGAAATCGGCTCCCAGTGCATTAGGGGTTTGGCTGCCACTGGTGACATCATGACAGCCAGTCACTGTCTCAGTGTGTTCGTGTTTGTCATCTGGATGACCAGACCAGTGTAGATTATTGACTCTCCCGTTGACACTGTTTTCAATCCACATCCATTCTATCTGCTTTCGCAGACACGCAGTACTTTTAGATCATATCTTCGCATCTCTTTGGCTCCCTAGACAGCCTTTCCAGTCTCCTACATTGTACGGTCATTCCACGTACCTATTCTTACTCTTGTCTTTATCGAGAGAAGACACATCAGCCGGCTGACTGGCTTTCCTAAGGCTTTCACCAGCCCTCTGCGTCGTTTCGCTTCTCCGATTCGATCGAAGAATAAGATTGTTGTTAATTGAAGTTTTTGTATTTTCAATATATTTTCTGTGTGTTGAAGTGTCTCCAGCGGTTTGAAAGATTTAGTGTCACAATTTTGTAGCCCAATGCCTAACCCTCCCGGTATTGTACCATAATTCAACGATTTAAACTTTGATCAGGTGCTAATTTACTGACATTTCACGATTGTGATTTGTACCATGTCGTCATTCCGCCTCATTCCTCCTCTCTTATTTATGCGACGGTAGGTTTCCCTTTTTTGCATTTTTGTGTGTTACACTCTTCGTAGTGAGTAGGCTGATTTTTCTGTGTAGGGTTGCCAGCCTAATCACACTCAGAAAATTCTTTTGCGCTTTACTTAACAACAGATAGAACTGGTGGAAATTAACAAGTCCATTGAGTCGTGTTTTTGGATAAAGGAGGCTTGTGACACCGCTTCTGAAAGGAAGTAAAGTAGATTTAGAAGGATTTTGTGGGCATCGACCTGATCATTGATTGATGAAGCACTTTAGCAGCTACAAAAGTGAGGCACCTATGGAACTTGATCAATCCAAGGAGGTTTCGGAGTTGCGTTGAGTAAATGAGTGGGTGATACTGCGTGATGGTAACCACCTCTGAGGGCATTGGTGTTTGTTCCTAGTACTGTGAGTGACATGCTTCAGGGACTCTTTTGTTTGTGACCCTAAAACGCATTTACTCTGATTGACTGTCATGCCGTCGTCTCCTAGTTTGTATAATGATGCCAGAATGTGATCTTCCTGTGTGTTTGTATCAACCCGGCTAGCGATGAGCAGGTCATCTATATACACTTTGGCAGACGGCAGTTCACGCAGCGAGTCATCCATAAATCTTTGGAAAGCTAGTGCAGCATTTCGGGGTCGAAATGGCATCCGTACAAACTCACATGATCCAGATGGGGTTGTTATTGGCTATTTTAGGTATACCTTCCTCAGCCACCGGAATACTGTCACAAGCGCGAACCAAGGCAATTTTCGTGAATATTATGGCACCTGAAGGAGTATTACTAAAGTCTTGAGTGTGTGGTGCTGGGTATCTGTCTAGGACAGTTTGCTTATTTAGGGCTCTGTAATCACCACAAGAGCACCGACCAGTCTGGTTTTCGTTTGCCACCATGTGTAACAGCAAAGTCCGTTGACTACTCGAAAGCCGAATAATCCCCAACGGAAGCGCGTAATCGAACACAGTTTTCGCCATATTTAGCTCACTCGTGACCAATCTTCTTGGCTTGGTGAACACTGGCAGGCCATGTGTCCTCATGTTTTGAGTAGTTTTCAGGCCAGGCCTAGAAGTTGGAAGGTTACTTGCAGTCAGTTTTGGGGATTCCACCGGCATTTTTCGGAACCTTTCGATTGATACTGGCGGAGACTCGACTTGGTTCAATGAATGGTGCTCGCTTTCTCTGCCATCTATATACCAGGAGATTTCTATTATTGCTATACGTCTGTTTCGGGTATTCACTAATAAGTCATATCTTTCTATGAGGTCTACGCTGATAATTGCTACGTCTAAGTCAGCGACACTAAAATCCATAGCAGATACCAGCGGTCAAGCGTCCGTGCTCCGAATTTCGCGATCGGGTTTCATTGGCGACCTGCAGTGTGATGGGGTATTTTCATCGTCCCGGCTTGGTCTTCGCTTTTCGTATGATACTGAGCGCAGCTCCTGTATCGACCACGACGTCTACGCCAGGGTGTTTATCCATCATACGGAATAGCCAAATGTCCCTCACAACTTCTGAGTAGTCGCCACCTGAGAATTGCTTATTCACTTCCCTGTTGCTTGTGGTGTAGTTCAGATCGGCCACGTGGCTGTGCGTCTTCGGTTGACTGTGCTCTAAACCAGGACTGTGATGGGGATCTGTCCCCCGAGTTCTTCCCTTGAATCAACCATTGTATATATTGATTTCCCAACACACACATTTTATCATCTGTCGCCTAAGCACTGTGTATGACTGCTCGTTATAGGGAGTGGGGAATATAAAGTCCCGAATAAATAAATAAATTTATTCTCATAGTACAGTACATGAGGGACACCAGTTTACAGGCATCATCAAATTGTTACAGAAATAGAACCATATAATTCACTCACAATTTACAGGCAGTAGCAAGATATGCTTTGCATGTTCGCTGGAGATTATACATGCACTTGATAAATGTTAATCCCAGTAGTATAAAACAGCCTTTTCACTTATATACAATCATTTCTGTGCACAATGGGAGAAATCTGCTAGATCATCAGTGAGGGCAACACATCAGGAATCTCCCTGCTAATCTCATACGGTAACTGAGAATACAAATCTGAACACCTGGTGGTTTTAGCCTTAACGCTAATCTGGTGGAAGTAGTGTGATAGTTGAACAAACCCTACTAAGGAATCCATCTCTACAGAAGTGTTGATTTTAAGGTCAGTTTCCTTGTCTTGCAAATGAGACATTATGTATGAATTAAAACACCAGACTAAATAGTATACACGAACAAGCGGAAGGCAGTCGAATAACAACCAAAAGACAGAGACATTTAGATCGTAGTCAGCTATAACAGAATAGAACGCCAAAAATGGACGAAACGCGATCATCGATTTCGAAAATGACTTTCTTACAAGGATATTCTTTCAAATCACTCACCGATGGCTCGTGATACTGTAGCCGAATAGTGATGTTTTTTCCAACCTTTATTTTCGAAAACACGGCAGAGTGCAAGTGAAGCAGTAAACCTAGTCCAACACAAGTGAACAGTATTCATTATGCAACAGATAAAGCAAGACTTAGAAATCATAGGGAAAATACAGTTCCCACTTGGTTACTCATCCCATCATTCTGAGCTCTCTAATCAAATATTAAACTTGAGTGGTCATAGCATATCACACTTTGGCTTTTTATGTAAGAAGGGAAGGCAGTGCGATCACCTGTTTCAAAACATTCGATTGACTTTAGGCAACCAACTAACCCGATAATGGTTTTAAGGTTTCTTAACCAAATGGTGCGAATATGTGTGACATCCTAGCTACTCAAGACAACAGACACACAAACATTATTCAAGAAGCCTGACTTTTGTGAACAACAGGATTTCGCACAATGTTCAAGACACTGGTTGTGTTGTTCATATGTTGCTCTACATCAGCCATACCAAATTAAATGTGCCTAATTACCTGTTTTGATTCAGTACACTGCCTTACTTGTTATTTCTGATAGTAAAACACAAGACATAATGACTCAATGAGCAGTATATGTGAATGCCATTGAGTGTTAGGGATATTTGCGTCAAAGATTTTGGGACTTATTTGGCTAGTTTGACTGAACTACAGGCTCTTGGATTGTAGGCATTACCAAGACAACAGATGAGTGCGAAGTGGAGAACGAGCCTGTTCATGTGTGTGCACGTTCAAAAAAATATATGACGCTTCATGAAGAACTCGTGGGCAAACTGGTAGTCAGCTTAGTTGTGACTAGGTTAATTGAGTTTCAGCAATTTGTTCTACTCGATTCCTAGTTCCATTTGGTTGGAATAGAAGTAAGACCATAAATTTTCAATATTTTTGACGCTGTTTTATCGACTGTGACTATCGTCGCATCTGTGAGTTAAGAATTGAGGTCTGGATGATGCTTACCAAGTTCAAAGCAGCACTGTTTGGAATACATTTCGAAGAGAAGGTGTTCATTTCTACAATATTTACGTTCTACTTCAATTTCAACTAACTTTCGTTTTAAAATCTGATACTACTACTCATACTGATGAAAGTACTAGTAGTATTCATATCCGTAGGCGGTGATCGTCAATGATCTTCAAAAGACAACCTAATCATGCCTCTGTATTGACAACGTGGCATGATCACATTCCACACTGTGATAAACAATTTCTCTACTTATTGAACTTGAATCTCTCTTCATCTCATTGTCTTAATTAACTGATTATTTATCAGTTTGTTGACAAGAGATTTTATAAAGAGAAAAGAGAATTATTCATTAGAATGACCTGAATGAAAGTGGAATTAGGTCAATGAATCACTCGATGATGTGGTGATTAGAAGAAATAAGAGAAAGAGTGGTGCCATTCTGACAAGTGAGTATGATGGCCGGATCATTGAGATGCTTGTATTGTGACAGCAGAGCACAGAGATATTTGGCATCAGTGTTGTTCATTTGTCATACTGACATAATGCGAGGACAAATTGTAAGAAGCCTACATTGAAACTTCGTTTGTTGTAGTTTAGTCATATTCTGCTATCTTCGTCCATGCTTCATCGTCTGAAAATTCCCTCCCAATTATCCAAATCGTTATTTCTCTACGACTAAATCGGTCGCCTCGCTGTTCGATATTCCTTCAGAAGACGACACCAATATTCTTCTCACACGCTCTTGTCAGCAGCACGAAATCCACTCTCACGTGCACAAGCGAATATTTTCGCCTGCGTCTTCTTTCGAGCTCATCACATACTGTGACGACTGATTAATTCTCATTGACATCTGTCAAAACATTCATCTTGTTCTCTCAGTCGAATCGACAGAAATGAAACAGAAAATCACCCAAATTGTAACTTTCTTTACTGTGTCAGATATTTCCCTGACTAACAGATACTGTGGGTATTTTGATTCTCTCAGCAGACACTCAGGACAATCAGCAAACAAACAATGTATTTGCAAGTGGTTGCTGATAAATCAGTCATATAATGCAGACTGATCTGGTCAATGTTGAACTTCTAAATTACAACGAGACTGGAATTGTAAGTGGTCATCTGTGCCAACATGAACTTGTCTCACTCGCATAGAACTCATATCAGTCTACACGATGGAAGGAATATTGCTACTGAATGAGATGTGTTCATTGTATCTCGTCAGTCCGCATCATTAGCGTACATCCGGTGAAATTCATTAAATTAATTTGGAGTAGTTCGAATTCAAAATTAGTCCACAACTCGATCAACTCATTCGCAATCTACCACGGTTTCTGTTGGAAACCGAGATTTTTCAGATCACACCATGTCATCTGATTCATACCATCGGTGATGATCAAGCCCACTTGTACCAAATTACGCATTATCGATTGATCGAGGTGAATATTTGTATGTCACTCAGATCAACCAGTAGTATTTTCCAGTCACTCTGGCGAACAGTTCACTTTTCACGATGAAATATTGCATGTGTATCAATGTCGACACGACTGAATATGATTTAAGTAGCCTTCACAAACTAGAACACCATGAACACACATTTTCGCCATTGATGAAAGCCACCAGTAATGGAATTCACAGCTGATTTGACTTCATGACACATTCACACTCTGTACGTCGAAGTGTTAAAGTAGTTTCCAAATTACTTCTGGGTCTGAGGTCTTCTCGAATTCGTTGGAGTTGAGGTAGGGATTTGACTACCATTCTATGCTTTGTTCTTTGATGACGATGCGTAGAGTTGAAATTTGATCAGCACATGATTTGCTTTTCCTGAATCCATCTTTACGACTGAAGGACTTCTGTAGACAGTGCATCCTTTATTCTCTCCAGGATGATGCTACTCAATATTTTACTTGGTGTGGGCAAGAGCATTATTCCACGCCAGTATTTGCGTCGGTGGAATAGAAAGTTCCTGCACAGACCTAAGTCGCCCTTCTTTGGCAGTTCAGTGGGGTAGCCCCTCTTCAAATCAGTAGGCAGCTTTCCTTCTTTCCGGACTTTTTGAAGTAGTAGAGTGAGAACATTTGCTGTTTTCTCTGAGGCCGTCTTCAGTGCTTCGGCAGGAATCCCATCTGGTCCTGTTGCATTTCTGTCTAACGTTCAGTAGCTTGATCGCACACGGGATTTCTCCTTTCGTTGTGGAGAGATGTCCACTGGCAGGCAGTTCAGTGCGTGCTGTTGATGGTATTTCTGGGCGAGTTGTGTGTGGTGATCAATTCAAGAGTACTTTAATGTGATCAAACCTATTTTTGATTTGTTTCTCCTCCTTGGTGATCAGGTTCCCTTGAGCATCTTTAATTGGTTTCATCATCTGTGTTGATCTCTTCCTGAATAGAGACTTAGTTGCCTGATATGGTGTCCTGATGTCACTTTTAACTGCAGCCTGCCTGTTCTGCTTCAGTTGACGGCCGGTGTGACGTAGAATTGTCGTTTGTCTTTTCTAGCACTATTCTTCACCTCTGTCTTTATTCAGTGCAGTGTACATTGAACTCAGTTTCTACTTCTGTTCTCTTGTCCATCTTTGCATTGAATATTCATCTTCTCTTTCACCACCTGCTCTCTTATCTTCTATTGACTTCCAGGTGGGTGTCCGTTGACAGTCATTCCTTGTCTTGTCTCTTCCTTCTTCCTAGACTAGTTGTACACGTTTCCTTGAATATCACCTTCAGAGAGTTACTTTCAATGTTCTTCCATGCAGGCTTCCTAAGTGATGACACGTAATGTCTGTGACTTCACTTTGATCTGATCTGTAGTGAAGGCAGCAATCCATTGTAGATTCGTTCCTCAGTTTCTCGATGTTGAACTTGAAATGTGGTCTGCCTCCATTGGTTACCATGGAGTTCAGCTCACCTTGAAGGTTCCTTGAATTAGATGATGATCTGAGCTCACATCTGCTCCCCCTCTCGACATAGGGTTCACAGGCTGTGTCTTCTCTTCCCTGAGCAGCATTGATATGAAATCAATGTGGTTTAAGGTGTGGACATCAGGCGAAATACATGTTGCTTTGTGAATAGCTTTGTGTTTGAACACGCTCCCTCCGATCTCCAAAATCGTTGACACAGCAGAAGTCTGCGAATAATTCTGCGTTCTCAATCATTTCTCCGAACCGTAGCCTCTTGATCTATGGTGTGTTCTCTTCCTGTATTGTCTGCACCCCGTTCGACTGGCACTCATATCGCCCATTAGGATTCTGATGTCACAATTTGGAGTGTTGTGCAGTACTGCTTGTAGTTGTCTGTAAACATCCTGCTTTTTTCCTTGTTTTGCATTGTTTGTAGCACTGTGCGTAGCATTGGATAGTTGTTATTTTCCTTCATTTGGAGTTGAATCTTGCTGTCATGATCCTGCGGGATGAAATCGGCTCCCACTGCATTAGGGGTTTGGCTGCCACTGGTGACATCATGACAGCCAGTCACTGCCTCAGTGTGTTCGTGTTTGTCGTCTGAGTGACCAGACCAGTGTAGATTATTGACTCTCCCGTTGACAATGTTTTCAATCCACATCCATTCTATCTGCTTTCGCAGACGCGCAGTACTTTTAGGTCATATCTTCGCATCTCTTTGGCTCCCTAGACAGCCTTTCCAGTCTCCTACATTGTACGAACATTCCACGTACCTATTCTTACTCTTGTCTTTATCGACAGGAGACACGTCGGCTGGCTGATTAGCTTCCCTAAGGCTTTCACCAGCCCGCTGGGTCGTTTCGCCTCTCTGACTTGGGCGAAGAATAAGATTGTTGTTATTTGAAGTTTTTGTGTTTATCGTATATTTCTTTCTGTGTGTTGAAGTGTCTCCAGCGGTTTGAAAGATTTAGTGTCACAATTTTGTAGCCGAATGCCTAACCCTCCCGGTATTGTACCATAATTCAACGATTTAAACTTTGATCAGGTGCTAATTTACTGACATTTCACGATTATGATTTGTACCATGTCGTCATTCCGCCTCATTCCTCCTCTCTTATTTATGCGACGGTAGGTTTCTCTTTTTTGCATTTTTGTGTGTTACACTCCTCGTAGTGAGTAGGCTGATTTTTCTGTGTAGGGTTGCCAGCCTAGTCGCACTCAGAAAATTCTTTTGGGCTTTACTTAACAACAGATAGAACTGGTGGAAATTAACAAGTCCAGTGAGTCGTGTTTTTGGATAAAGGAGGCTTGTGACACCGCTTCTGAAAGGAAGTAAAGTAGATTTAGAAGGATTTTGTGGGCATCGACCTGATCATTGATTGATGAAGCACTTCAGCAGCTACAAAAGTGAAGCACCTATGGAACTTGATTAATCCAAGGAGGTTTCGTAGTTGCGTTGAGTGAATGGTTGGGTGATACTGCGTGATGGTAACCACCTCTGAGGGCATTGGTGTTTGTTCCTAGTACTGTGAGTGCCATGCTTCAGGGACTCTTATGTTTCTGACCTTAAAACGCATTTACTCCGATTGACTAGTTTGTATAATAATACCAGAATGTGATCTTCCTGTGTGTTTGTATCAACCCGGCTAGCGATGAGCAGGTCATCTATATACACTTTGGCAGATGGCAGTTCACGCAGTGAGTCATCCATAAATCTTTGGAAAGCTAGTGCAGCATTTCGGGGTCGAAATGGCATCCGTACAAACTCACATGATCCAGATGGGGTTGTTATTGGCTGTTTTAGGTATACCTTCCTCAGCCACCGGAATACTGTCACAAGCGCGAACCAAGGCAATTTTCGTGAATATTGTGGCACCTGAAGGAGTATTAGTAAAGTCTTGAGTGTGTGGTGCTGGGTATCTGTCTGGGACAGTTTGCTTATTTAGGGCTCTGTAATCACCACAAGAGCACCGATCAGTCTGATTTTCATTTGTCACCATGTGTAACAGCAAAGTCCGTTGACTACTCGAAGGCCGAATAATCCCCAACGGAAGCGCGTAATCGAACACAGTTTTCGCCATATTTAGCTCACTCGTGACCAATCTTCTTGGCTTGGTGAACACTGGCAGGCCATGTGTCCTCATGTTTTGAGTAGTTTTCAGGCCAGGCCTAGAAGTTGGAAGGTTACTTGCAGTCAGATTTGAGGATTCCACCGGCATTTTTCGGAACCTTTCGATTGATACTGGCGGAGACTGGACTTGGTTCAATGAATGGTGCTCGCTTTCTCTGCCATCTATATACCAGGAGATTTCTATCATTGCTATACGTCTGTTTTGGGTATTCACTAATAAGTCATATCTTTCTATGAGGTCTACGCTAATAATTGCTACGTCTAAGTCAGCGACACTGAAACCCATAGCAGATACCAGCGGTCAAGCGTCAGTGCTCCGAATTTCGCGATCGGGTTTCACTGGGGACCTGCAGTGTGATGGGGTATTTTCATCGTCCCGGCTTGGCCATCGCTTTTCGTATGATACTGAGCGCAGCTCCTGTATCGACCACGACGTCTACGCCAGGGTGTTTATCCATCATATGGAATAGCCAAATGTCCCTCACAACTTCTGAGTAGTCGCCACCTGAGAATTGGTTATTCACTTCCCTGTTGCTTGTGGTGTAGTTCAGATCGGCCACGTGGCTGTGCGTCTTCGGTTGACTGTGCTCTAAACCAGGACTGTGATGGGGATCTGTCCCCCGAGTTCTTCCCTTGAATCAACCATTGTATATATTGATTTCCCAACACACACATTTTATCATCTGTCGCCTAAGCACTGTGTATGACTGCTCGTTATAGGGAGTGGGGAATATAAAGTCCTGAATAAATAAATAAATTTATTCTCACAGTACAGTACATGAGGGACGCCAGTTTACAGGCATCATCAAATTGTTACAGAAATAGAACCATATAATTCACTCACAATTTACAGGCAGTAGCAAGATATGCTTTGCATGTTCGCTGGAGATTATACATGCACTTGATAAATGTTAATCCCAGTAGTATAAAACAGCCTTTTCACTTATATAGAATCATTTCTGTGCACAATTGGAGAAATCTGCTAGATTGTCAGTGAGTGCAACACATCAGGAATCTCCCTGCTAATCTCATAATGTAACTGAGAATACAAATCTGAACACCTGGTGGTTTTAGCCTTAATGCTAATCCGGTGGAAGTAGTGTGATAGTTGAACAAACCCTACTAAGGAATCCATCTCTACAGAAGTGTTGATTTTAAGGTCAGTTTCCTTGTCTTGCAAATGAGACATTATGTATGAATTAAAACACCAGACTAAACAGTATACACGAACAAGCGGAAAGGAGTCGAATAACAACCAAAAGACAGAGACATTTAGATCGTAGTCAGCTATAACAGAATAGAACGCCAAAAATGGACGAAACGCGATCATCGATTTCGAAAATGACTTTCTTACAAGGATATTCTTTCAAATCACTTACCGATGACTCGTGATACTGTAGCCGAATAGTGATGTTTTTTCCAACCTTTATTTTCTAAACACGGCAGAGCGCAAGTGAAGTGGGAAACCCAGTCCAACACAAGTGAACAGTATTCATCATTCAACAGATAAAGGAAGCCTTAGAAATCATAGGGAAAATATACTTCCTACTTGGTTACTCATCCCATCATTCTGAGCTCTCTAATCAAATATTAAACTTGAGTGGTCATAGCATTCCGTGTTGTAGAAGCCCTGAAACCGCATATCACACTTTGGCTTTGTATGTAGGAAAGGAAGGCAGTGCGATCATCTTTTTCAAAACATTTGATTGACTTTAGGCAACCAACTAACCCGATAATGGTTTTAAGGTTTCTTAACCAAATGGTGCGAATATGTGAGACATCCTAGCTCTACAACTACTCAAGACAACAGACACGCAGACACTAATCGTGAAGCCAGACGTTTGTGAACAAAGGAATTTCGCACAATGCTCAAGGCACTGGTTGGGTTGTTAATATGTTGCTCTGCATCAGCCATTCCAAATTAAATGTGCTTAATTACCTGTTTTGTTTCAGTACACTGCCTAACCTGTAATTTCTGATAGTAAAACACAATACATAAGCACCGAACGAACAGTATATGTGAATGCCATTGAGTGTTAGGAATATTTGCGTCAAAGATTTCGGGACTTATTTGGCTAGTTCGACTGAACTACAGGCTCTTGGCATGTAGGCATTACCAAGACAACAGATGAGTGTGAAGTGGAGAAAGAGCCTGTTCATGTGTGTACCTGTTCAATAAAATATTTGACGCTTCATGAAGAACTCGTGGGCAAACTGGTAGTCAGCTTAGTTGTGACTAGGTTAATTGAGTTTCAGCAATTTGTTCTATTCGAGTCACAGTTACATTTCGTTGTCGTCGAAGGGAGACCATAAATTCATGAGTTTCATTGATTGTGAAATGAAAGCGATGGGTGAGACGAGGAAATATTGACACTAGTTTATTCATTTTGTCAAGTTGACCTGCGTCGAAATTATTATTATTATTATTGCAACTGGTGATAGTCGTATTGGTAGCAATGTTGTCGGTTATCATTAGTACTAGTCACACACACACAGATCAAATACTGACGAAACTGAATGTGTGTGCAACAAACTGACATGTGAGCGACCATAACACATTCGCTGATATTTACTGATGAGACTTGCCTTTTGTTCTCCTGAATGGCTACCCAAATATGGAGGGAACATAAGAGCGTACATAGTGCAATACTTGGAAGAGAAAATGGACTTATTCTAGAAGTCATTTGACCTAGGAATTCGATGTGGAACTAACGATTTAATATATGTGTCAGACTTGAGCACTGTAGTAGTTAGTGAGTGATTTCAAAATACGGAAGTCTCTAAGTGGTCTCGTTATAGTTGGTATGAATATGAACCATAAATTGGGTTCGAAACGTCATCCTGTAAGTTATAATACTGCTATTGTTAATCCCTTTCTTTTCTTCCCCTCGTAATGTCTTTGTGTCAAAACTGATACTTCTAATTTCTAGTAATTAGTGTAAGTTGTACTTGTCAATTCTCTACCCAATCTTTGTTTGCTATTGAAGTTCAACTCACTCGATGCATTACTCAGCTATTGGATGTATAATAGTCATTTCCTTATAGCAGAACGTCATTTGCTGTATATGATTTATTCGTGTACCCATCACTGTTGAACGTTGTTTATGCGTATCCCTTTATTCTGTGTCTGGCATTGGCGTGCTGTTTGAATAACACGTGGATCGCCTTCCACGCAGATCTGCTGCTTTTACCTATTGACGCACATTGACTGTGCTTTTTGACAGCATTCAGCCACAGACACCTGACAATTGAGGTTTATATATTATGTTTCACATTTGATCCTTAACATGGTACCATATTTTTCACAAATTCTGTGTTTTCGGATTTTACGCGTCACTCACTTTGTGGTTTTATAATCGTTGGGATTATCGTCACGAATTTCTTTTGGAAGAAATTCACAGCTTCACTGCTCGATATATCTGATATACAAATATTGAAAATTTCCTGATTGTACGAATTACTGTGAACATCGGAACGACACGCTTTCTGCATAAGCACCAGGAGCTCATTACACACATAACAAAGTATCGCAAGTTGCTGACGGTGTGCACTGGAAACCCAGGGAAAATGATTACGATAGGAAGAAAGTCAGAAACATCAAATCGCAAATTCATCTTCTCTAACTAGTGTCACCACAAAACAAGATTCATTGACGACATACACATTTTGTGTGTCAGAAAGGTAGACGTGATGTGCAAGCGGAGACGGATGATGACAGTGAGAGAAATCCATTGAAATGTGAAATATATTTTATTTGCTAGAAACTACATTACAAGAAGTGAGTACATCAAATGAAAAGTGAGTGGGACATTATCATCATCAATATGATTCCCATCTAAATGACGTGAGAAAAGTTCAAAAATACGCACAATGATAATCATCCTAATCAAGTTCAAAAGGATCGAATGGGATAAAGTGCGCGTGTTGTTTCTTGTGTTCAACTATCTTGTAATCAGGAATGATGAACTTGGCTGGACACAAGATTTGAGACTGCATCTGCTGACTAAAGGCCTCCTCATCATCCACCTCCAGATCTGGGTGAAAAGACTGTAAATCACTGGCGTATTCTGGTGGACAGTCGACGAGTGATGACGCTTCGTTGAAACAGAATACTACTTCGTGTAGGAAAGCCCGCCCGACCTACACAATGTGAAATGGTGAATACGAAAGAGAATTGTGTTAATCAGGAAGTTACAAAAGCGATGATTCGTCACTCGAAATGTGTCGCCAACACATAACTTTACTTATCTCCGAATTTCGAACACACAAGCTCAAGATAATTAAAACCTGATTCCTTCGATTGGTGTTAGAAGCTAGCGACGTGAGTTCCGGTTGTAGTTGGCGACATCAAGAGATTTGCAAATCCAATCGATACGTACCCATTCAACAATCTACACAGCAATATTTTATTCACGACTAGATGCAATAGATTGGAAGTATACTGACATGACGAAATATTTGAAAATATGTGTGCATAGAAAAGGCATAACTCACTTCATCATGTGCGCAAATCACTTTGGCTCTTACACGGAACGCTTTCCACAGCTCGTATTCCACTCTTCCAGGCTACATAAACAGAGTGGATGAATGTAGTTCGTGAATTAGTATGGTTGTTCAATGTTGATTACACATAATACTGATAAACGTGTTCGGTTGAAAAATTGAATGTCAACTTACCACCTGTACCGTATTCTTCTTCAATATGTATCTCAACCTTCCAGCGTTCCTGAAATGGAGGGAAATGTGTGTTGATGATCGAATGTGAAAAATCACATCAAGAACTTTGTTGCTGCATCGGTATTGTTTCGACGTAGAAGAATGGCACAAACCTCCTAAGTACATTTCTTGATTCAGTAGTTTCAGTGATGACTCGAATCTAACTCAAGACACTGACTCATCGATCCTGATAGCGATGCTACTATCCTGCTTATTACTTCGGACCAGTGTGTCCCATAAATCACTGACTTTATCAGCATAAACCAACTTGTCTAGTGTAGTCTGTTCAGTCCAGCCCCTAGTTAGATCAGTCCACAACTGACTGCAACACACAGTACACATGGTAATGAAGCTGAGTATGGACACTGTGATTTTCGAGTGTGAGATCAGTGTGAGGATGCACACTTTGTGTCATGAGGAAAGATAGATGGATGTGAGCTGGCGTGAATCCAGCTTCACAATCCACACAATAAAATGATTCCCATAACTCGAACAGTAATAATAATAATAATAGTAATAATAACGAAAATTGCAAGGAAACATGTGTCGACGTACCATTGTCTCATGAGTATTTTGTAGAGATTAATGCTGTGATTGAAGTAGAGAATTGGACTGGTTCCAGATTCACCCATCACTGTGCATGCTGCATAATCATTGTACACGTTGAGACTGAAATATGAAATTTGTGATAGAGAAATAATCAGAATGCACAAGACCAGCTTCAGTATCAGGAGATCATATCTCAAGTAGAATGTCACCACCACTGCCAACATCAAACAAACAGGCAGACACACGCACACAACCATGGTGCTCATCGACAATTTCGTCAACCATCCACACATCCTCACACTAACTGATTTCACTTCACCGGAATTGGGATTTCGAAGTGTAGGTGTGTCAAAAAGGCGATCACAATTCCTTCGGATGAATCAGAATAAGCAGACAATCGCCAACACACACATACACACGCACACACACGCACTGCTTCGCTCTGATTGGTGAGAAAACACGGGAAAGTCCATGATATGCTTAGTTGTGCGAAACACAACAGCAAAAGTGAGAGGTGACTCACTGTGCGAAGGTTTCATGAGTTGGATTAGTCCAATAAGTATTCAGATCAGGTATTTCACTCTGAAGATGCAAAGGAAAGCCGAGAGAAAATTAAAGTGGAATGGTTAAATAGTGCTCGATGTGTGCTATGCCAGCTGCTCTCTCACAAGTCCCGTCAGTAGTGCAAGTTATGTCAGTGAATGAAATGGTGAAATGTTGCTGTGTGAGAAGAAGTAATCTTTTGAAGACACCTGCGTAAAATGTCAGTTTCGCCAACTTACAATATTCTGCTCGGAGAAGTGGAGACCACTTGGACATGCGAAGTCAGACCAGTCAAAGTGAGGTGATGCTCTGAAATTGTGAAATAACTCAGTATGAGCACAAAAGATGTAGCAAATAATATTTATACACTGAAATCATCCTCGGGACAGAATCACCACTTCAGTCACACATCACAAAGCGAGCATATGCGAAAGTGTACTTCGAACAAGTGTCTACCTAAATAACAGAGTATCATGCTATAACATCTTCACTCAGTTATCTCAGCTTTGTCAGAGTTTACTCACAGAAAATTCTTCGACATCCGATCAATATATAAATTATCTAATGTATACGAAGTGTGCCCCATATTATATAGATAATTTGAGAGGATTCATTGTGATGATATTTACGCGAACTTTACAGACCACTGTGTAATCATTCAGAAGCATCATTGCAGTGCAGCCAGTCACATATCCACTCATATTCATCTGTCTTCTTGTGATGGAGTGATTCGCCTTGCATTACACTGACTGTCTGAATGACCACACCAACTGTGCACATTGGTAAAGATCAAATGTGCATTATCATCATGAAACAGGTCGACTGGTGTCAACTGATTCATCTTATAAGTGCCGAAGATTATATTCTCAACTCTATCCGTGTTCACATCCCTTAGTGAAATACTGAAATATATAAGAGAATACATACAACTCATTCATTGTATGTAAAAGGAGCACCACATCACGATGATGTCGGAGAATGTGTCAATGTACAAAAGACAAATACACAGTAATCTCACCTCAATTTCGAAATATCCATAGTTGTTCTCTCCGGGACAGTACACTGAAAAGCAAATTGAGATTTTCATTGGTCGATTGAAATTAATTTAACTGTTGAGTTCTGTCGACGTCAATCTGATTTGTGTGTGCGTGTTTGTAATGATTGTACAGAGCGTCGTTATGTAATTCGATAATGGTTTGTCATGAGACGCCTCATGCACTGACACCGATTGATGTTTCAGATATATGGTTATGGTTACAAAGAAGAAGTTGTGTATCAAGTAGCATTCAACGAGTTTGACTCGTTCACCAGATGAATGGAATGGACGTGGTACATGCACATTGCAGGTTCCCTCCACATCGATCTATGTCGGAACTCAGATGCATGTATGTGTGACGTTGGTTGAAGAACTCTCACGTCGCCTATTGACGAATGGACGCACTAACATTCATCGAATGAACCTGATGGCTCACTGACACAAAACCGTATGTAACTGCTTATCCATTGACTGAACAGTTTGATTTTGTGATGTCTGTGACGCCAACAAACACTGTGAAGACATGTCTACGTTAGCGTAAATAGTTGACGAATCGAAATGATGAAGTGATAATAATAATAATAAACATGGTCACTACAAAAGGTATGTGCATGTGTAAACGTACATGTCTCTTGAAACAGTGTGTTGGAAGCCAACGTAAATGGAGCATGTATGTCTTGTTGGCATTGGATTCAGCGAGTAATGTGTGGATACACACGAGAAGACTGAGAATGAAGAGTCTGTAGGGAAAGGAAGAGAATGAGAGAGACATGCAAATTATGACTAGAGTGAGTGCTTCAATGCGGTTTCCGACCATTTCATGCTTAATGCAACGCTCGGAATGCAAACGAAACAATAACTCTGCATGTCCAGGGCTCATTTATGAATACGAGAAATCACATTGATCATGGTAACTCACTGCATGATGTAGACGTTGAAATCTGAGAGAAAAATAAACAGTCACCATTGGATATCGTAATGAGAATAAAATCATTGAGAAAACGAATTCCGTGCAGACTGTTGCGATTCCTTGATGAATTCATGTTGCATAGCTAGTGATGTGTGCATGTGAGTGGATTCTTGTGCAAGTGGATTTATTGTAAAAATGTGGAATCTCCTTCACCTCAGCTCCTACAACAGACCGACTTGTACACAGTCAGTGTTTCAGTGTGGCACATTATCGAGTATTTCATCAATTGTTCGAGTCTGTTGTGTGTGCTTTCAATGGATGTTTTGAGTTGAGTGCATATCACACATCATGTCCATGTTGAATTGACTGCGCTTACATTCATTGATCTGTGAGCATATTGTGAGTGAACGTCATAGAGAATATCACATTTCAACAGTGTGTATTCTCATTGTCAACAATACTTGACAGTGAAACAACCACACATGCATCTCACCGACTATCTCTGACCATCCAGCAGAATACAGTGAGGGACAAGTCTCCTTCCTCAAATGAGAAGACATTCTATGATTGAATATCAGTGTCGTGTTGTTCACTCACAGAATAATGCATCATGATGACAGCAAATAATATTGAAAACGTCGTGGACTTACCTATTCTCAGATGTGGTCTACCCGTCTGCTCAAAACAATGAGTTGTCTCTGTGAATAGCCAGTCTATTTATACCTGATTCACCTGAAGTCTCTCAAATACAATTGGTGTCTTACAAATTAATTTGACACACCAATTATGGAAATAAGAGATGAAATGTAGTAGAATACATTTTAATGGAATGTGAGTTGAAGTGAAGTGAAAGTATGAGGTCGATATGATTTTGTTTTTCATTCTCTTTCAGAATATTGGCCAAATGATCATTAGTGTGAGAAGTCAGTTGTTCTCATCGTTTGTTTCTGTGTGTTTTATCTAACCAGCAACTCAGTGGTCGTTGATTTGTGATTTTCAACGACTCATCGACAGACGGTGGGAGTGAAGTCGTCTTCAGAATGTGATGAACGGTTCACAAACTTCGTCCAAATCGTCACCATCCGTTGCAGAAATCGAGGAGGTGGAAACGGTGAAGTCACGAACAGTAGCGAGAGCTGTTATGCAGTGTGAAGAAGTCTCCTGCAGGACAATGACAGCAAGATTCAACTGAAGAGGAAGGAAGGTTACAGTTATCCAATGCTATATATCATGCTACAAGCAAAGCGGTACAAGAGAAGAAGAAAGATTGCTATAGACATGTTTTTTATTACAGCTTGATTGCACACCGTATTTTTTGGTACAGGTATGGAATTTTCAGCATGTGATATCGGTAGCCCAAATTTCGCAGGCCAACCATAGATATCAGGTGTGCGTCTGCAGGGGATCGAACCCCGGACCATGTGCATGATCGCCGAGAGTCATAACCGCGAACATTAACGGACCATCAAAGTCCCTATGTGAGATACGAATGTCCGCCGAAATGGGAGCAGACAATACAGGAAGAGAACTCAACATGGGTCGAGAGAAGCTCACGTGGAGAAGCGAATGAGAACGGAGAACACTTCGCGGTCAAGTGCATCCTTAATGGTTTTGATGATTGGAGGCAGCGTGTAAAAGCACAAGGATATACACAAATTAGCATGGATTTCACCTGGCAGACACGCTGAAAAACAGATAGACTTGGTCTCAGTATCGCTCAGGAAAGATGAGACGCAGCCTGCTGAGCACAAAGTCGACAGGCGGAGCAAATGTGGGATGAAAACATAATTTACTCCAAAGAACATTTAGGGTGAACCTGAAAACTCCGAAAGGACCTGGAGGTAGACCACCATTCAAGTTCATCACTCAGAAACCGAAAGCCGAAATCCCAGTGGACACCTAGACACCATCACAACAGCCATCAGAGCGAATTCAGGGACATGGAAGAATATTGGAGCTAACTCTCTGAATGCGATATTCAAGGCAGTGTGTACAAATGATCTAGGAAGAAAGGTGAGAAAAGACAAGGAGTGGTTGTCAACGGACACCTACCTGGAAGCTAATCGAGGGGAGTAGGATGGTGAAAGAGAAGATGACTCACTACAAAGATGGACAACAGGAGGAGAAGCTGAGTTCAATGCACACTGCACTGGATAAAGACAGAGGTGAAGAAGAGTGATAGGAAAGACGAGAGACAATTCCAAATTACACCGCCAACTGAAGCAGAACAAGCAGGCAGGCTGCAGGTGAACGAGACTTCAGAAAACTACTTCAAATAACCAGTTCCTTATTCGGGAAGACAACAATGCAGATGAAGGTTATAAAGATAGTCAAGGGAAGTTTACTGCCAATGAGGAGACACAACTAAGAAAGTGGACTGATCACTTCAAAGGACGCTTGAATCGATCGATCATCATCACCTGCAACTGGTTCAGAATAAAGCACTGACAGCAGGCGAGGAACGCCCACTGGACACCAATCCACCGTTGAAAGAAGAAATCTTGAATGCAATCGAGCCACCGACAGCCATCCTTGAAAGCGACTGGTCAGCATGAGAGTCCTCCTGAATCACTGATATCTGCCCGGGATACTGCAGCGGATATGCTAACATCATTATTGCGAAACGTCTGGAAGGAAACCTACCACCGAAGGGTGAATTAGGCCAATTTTCGCAATAACTGACGTGGAATCATACTCTTATACATGCCAAGAAAAATACTGAATCGCGTCTTCCTAGACATAATAAAAGAAGCACTGGATGCAGAACTCCGTCCTCCAGAGCAAGCTGGATTCAGAAAAGGCAAGTCGAGTGGCGACTTTACCTATCATCGAATAGAGCATAGAATGGCAATCGAAACCCTACCTAAACTTCATCGAATGTGAACGGGCATTCGACAGCGTTGACCGCGAAGTAATTTGGAAACTACTTTATCAATATGGAGTGCAGTGCCAGAAATCTTCAACAACCTCATTCAACAGCTAAATGACAATGCCAGGTGTCAAGGGAACAATGAAGGAAATCTCAGTCAGGCCTTTACAGAGAAGTTAGTAGTGAGATAAGGCTGTCTACAACCACTGATGATATTCCTGACTGTAGTGGACTGGATTATGCATCAGATTGGAGGAGGACAGAAGACCGCTGGACGGTTAGAAGACTCTATAGTGTCTGAACTTCATGGAAGATTAATGTCTAATGCCACATAAATTCGATGAACTGCAGGCCGAAGCCCACATGTCGGTAGAAGAAGTGACGTATGTGGGAATTCAAGTGAAAATGCAGATGACAGTGGCGACGAACATAACCGACCAACAAACAAGATCAATGACAATCAACCATGGATATTTGGAACAGGTTACTTCCTTCACTGATCTCACCAGGCGGAACCGTTTCAACAGCAGTCAACAGAACACAAGAGGATCTCAAAATAGCAAACATCGTTAGTCTCCAAAGAAATAGAGCAGTTGGATACGTTCTACTGACCCAGATTGTGGGCAAAATGGGAATTCGTCCGGTCTCTCTGTTATATTTTCAATGTTGTTTTATTTACCGTGACTATCGTCGCATCTGCGAGTTAAGGATTGAGGTCTGGATGATGCTTACCAAGTTCAAAGCAGCACTGTTTGTAATACATTTCAAAGAGATGGTGTTCATTTCTGCAATATTTATGTTCTATTTCAATTTCAACTAACTTTCGTTTCAAAATCTGATCGACCTGAGATAAGACATAATTTTGATGCTGAATGTTTATATGACACATTTGTCAGGGTGTTGCTAACTTCAGGTGTTCACCTGAGAGGGTATCCTGCGCTATGAATTTTAATAGTATCGCATATTCTACGCAGATTACTGCTTTTAAGCATTAACATAAACCATTTTGACTGTTCCAGAGACGAGTTCATTCACCGTAGATCTTGCGATATTATTCAGAACTGCATCTGCAGGATTGTGATCTCCTCATTTGCCAATATCTCTGGTTGTTGAATCGGATGTGAACATTCTTTGTTCAAGTGATCAGTGATTTTCTGATCTACTTTTCAGGCAGAGGAAGTAGATTAGACTGCTGGCAGGTGGTTTTCACCGTTTCATCCATGAGTATGCCAGTGAACAGTGAACGAATCATGTGAAATCGGAATCCTTGAATTGTACACCATCAGTGTTGTTATTGTTCCGTTTACCGGCATTCGGCTTATTCGATGAATATAGATTCGATAATCAACCTGTGTCTCCATCTGGATATATCACTTTTCAATAATTCCACCATATCCCACCCAGCCTAATGTGTGATTGATTATGTGCAAGTGAATGCATAGCAATGCCTGAACTTTCTCCTAAGTAATTCGACCTAACGTCGTCAATAATTGTAGCTTTAGAGAAATTCCCATCTCCCGACCATCTTTGAGGCTCAACTATCCAATCGACCTCACAGTCATTGCATGATACTTGGTATATTGATCATAGGATATTTCTCGTAATTCGATATATAGAGTGCTTTAGTTAACAAAGTTTGTCTCTCATCTAGTTGGTTGGTTTGAAGGCTACCCTAGATCCAGCTTGATTAAGATCCTTACGTAGGGCTTCTCGTGTTCCATCTTTATATGGCACTGCTGTAGAGATTTTCAATTCCCTATTAACCGTATTAAATTCATTATTTACACTACAACACTTTTTTCCAATAGAGGTCTTTATGTATACATTTTTGAATAAAATGTGGTGTGTAGTTATCCACAGTTATTCTTGTTTGACTTCATTGTTGAAATCTTCTGACTTACGAGCTGGTCTCCTAATTCGACTTTTCACGCAAATAATTGAATCTTACTAAACTGATCATTGATGAGCTCATTCCTTGACTTGAAACTCAACAGGAGTGGCTGATGTTCACTGACATTCAAGTTACATTTAAACACTAATACTAGTAATATTCGCATTGTCAGTGGTGTGAGAATTTGTAACAGTTAGATACTACTACTAATACCAATGAAAGTAGTAGTAGCATTCGTATCCGTAGGCCGTCATCGTCAATGATCTTCAATAAACAACCTAATCATGCCTTTGTATCGACAGCGTGGCATGATCACATTCCACACTGTGATAAACAATTTCTCTACTTATTGAACTTGAATCTCTCTTCATCTCATTGTCTTAATTAACTAATTATTTATCAGTTTGTTGACAAGAGATTTTATAAAGAGAAAAGTGAATTATTCATTAGAATGACCTGAGTGAAAGCGGAATTAGGTCAATGAATCACTCGATGATGTGGTGATTAGAAGAAATAAGAGAAACAGTGGTGACATTCTGACAAGTGAGTATGATGGCCGGATCCTTGAGATGCTTGTATTGTGACAGCAGAGCACAGAGATATTTGGCATCAGTGTTGTTCATTTGTCATACTGACATAATGCGAGGACAAATTGCGAGAAGCCTACATTCAAACTTCGTTTGTTGTAGTTTAGTCATATTCTGCTATCTTCGTCCATGATTTATCTTCTCTACATTCCCCTCTTAATTATCTAAATCATTCTGTCTTTACGACTGAATCGGTCTCTTTGCTGTTCGAGAATTCCACAGAAGATGACACCAATATGTTACTCACACGTTCTTGTCTGCAGGAGAATATCCACTCTGGCATTATACGTGAATGTGCTTTTGAGAATTGTTATTGAATTGACCACATTTCGAACGAATCTGCATATTACGAATTCGGTTTGCTGTATCACATGTCCACCCAGATAATTATTCCGAAACAGGTTGGTTTCAACTGATTCGTCTGTCTTGGTTGATTCAGACCGGCTACACTGATGATGAAGTCAGCGTCGAAGGAGTGAAACAGCCATCCGGTGTTTAGATCGCTTATGCGAATAAGTGTATATATATATATATTACAGTAGTACGATTTCCCGTTAAACAATGGAGTAAATCAATTAAATTGCTAAGTGTAGCAACACTCCAGGTGGGAGTGACATAGGAAATCGAAGTCTCGCAGCATATTCTTTTCAAACGCGTAGGTTGAGTTTCAGGTGTTTTATTGTGATGAACGCAGAAGCCTGGTGAATTCTTGAAATCGTATGTCCGTGGATTACTGTTAACATTCTGACTGCGTCAGCTCGGTGCTCTTTGTCCACCTGCTATTTGGCGACTGCCCATTATTCAGCCCTTTTCATTGAAGATTATTTCGTGCATGTCAAACCAATGTGAATACGTTGTTTCAATGACATATTTCCAGTTTATGATGAGGTTACGTTTGTGGTGTTGACACCTTCGTCAGCTGAGGCATTTGAAAGTTTGAAATCAATTCTCGTCGACTGCTTTTATAAATATATAAACAGCAAGCAGCAACAATACGGTTTATTGACCGAGAAACACAAAGAAGCCCTGGATAAGCTGCGAAATAATGAGTATATAATAATTACGAAACCTGATGAAGGCTCTGGAGTAGCAATAGTGAATGAAACAGAATATATAGATAAGATGAACGAAGTGCTCAGTGATCACCGAAAATTTCAAAAAATTTCATCTTCCATTGACCCGTCCGAAAAGGCGGAGAAACAACTAATTGAGTCGCTAAAAAGACTTAAACAACAAAGTAGCATCATAGAAGGTTTATATGAATCTCTAAAGCCTACTGGAATGGTTACACCAAAATTATATGGACAACCAAAGTTGCATGAAATTGGTTTGCCACTTCGACGAGTGTTGGACATGTGTAATTCCCCAAATCACGCAACAGCAAAATGGTTAGTGAAGCTACTGAAACCTCTGCTTGGTGAATTGGTGAAACATAACGTAAACGGTAGTTTTGAATTTGTCGAAAAAATAAGAGATCTTAATGTAAGTGACAAGTTTATGAGATCTTTTGATGTATCCTCCTTGTTCACCGATAAACCGTTAATGGAGACAGTGGATTTTATATGTGATGAGATTACTACGCGAAACATAATAATAATAATTTGCTTTATTCCAGAAACAGTACTAGTGGTACAGTGTGGAATTTTCAGCACATATCTGCGACATTTGCATCTAATTTTATCAAACATTTAAAAGGACTATTTCAAAAAAAATAAATATAAAGACACCAACATCAAAAAATACAAAAAAAAACACAAAATGATTTTTAAAAAATGTGGAAAAATACCAAGAAGTGGAAAGGAAATTAAACAGCATTTAATAATAACTCAGTATTGGGTAATGGTAGCTATGATATGATTATGCATGGTGATAGTAAAGCTATAGTCATACAAGAAGTTATGAAATGATATTTAAGAATGTTTATCACCAAGAAGATCAGTTAATTTGGTTGAAACAACTCTAAACAATCACAAAATAACATTTCAGGTTTGTTGTTTTGTTTTTTATTGTCAGGTCTAATGCGGTGTTTGTGGTGGTAGTGTGAGTAATCCTGCATAATACAAAATTTTTAAGGAGGTGACAATGGCGTTCACAACCAATGATTGTCGGTTAATATTGCCGAAAAGAAAATAAAGAATAAGAAAAAACAACCACAAAACTAATAATTACATGATGGTTAATGACAGGAAAATTTTGTACTACTCATAGAGCTAATATAGTCGGAAGCAGTAGATACACAAAAGAAGGAAGTACAGTAAAGTACAAAAAGTAAGCCAATATTAGCAATTCAGGTAGCTAAGTATGTTTAAGAAGGAGTTCACTATAGAGTACAAAATAAGAGAGAAATAAAAGAGCCTAGAATTATGTTTTTAACAACAAAGCAAGTCATAGGTTTCACGCTTAACATTGTCTCTGTCGCTTAGAACACGGGACAAGTATGGTATCGTTGAGTTCCCGCACTTGGTTGTGCAAGCATAAATCATTTTATACTGATTTCTGGTTCTACCTGATAAGATACAAGGCGAGGGTTGGGATTAGAGAGGGTGTTGTGGGTCGGAGAGTTTGGTTTTAGACCATTTTTCGCATGTATTCAGATGCCTATCAACTAAAGTAGTGACGAGCTGACTGAGATTTACACCACTAGTCCTACTAACTACCTTCAATATCCTTCTCAAGATGATAAAGTCCTTTTTTAGTAGGCCAGGAAAGACTGACGGGGAGCAGTAAAGTAGAATAGGTAAGATACAAGAGTTGACAAATTGTGAAAGTAGAGGTTGGGTGATTCCAAATTGTCTAAGTTTCTTAATGTAGTAGTTAAGACAGAACACTTTCTCAGAAATCATTAGGATATGAGATGTCCAAGTAAGGTCAGAAGATAGAACTAGACCGAGGTATTTAGCATTAGACTTAGTTTCAATTTTAGTCCCCTCAATGCAACAGGCTTCATGAGAACTTACTAGTGTTTGGAGATCTCGTTTAGGCCTAAGGGAGAAGTCAATAGTCTAGCATTTTGAGGGATTCAGCATGAGACCATTTAACTCAGCCCTTTGACTGATGTCCGACAGGAAGCTATTTAATTTGAAACAGTCTGACTGAGACCTATTGGGAAACGATACAGACAGGTCATCTGCATATTTGACGAAGTTGATTTCATCTGAAAGAGGTCAATCATGTAAGAAGAAGGAAAAGAGAAACGGAGAAAGAACAGCACCCTGAGGAACTCCAGCTTCAGTAAGCAAAGTAGAGGAAGATACACCATTATATACCATGTACTGCATCCTATTAGAGAAGTAAGAGTGTAGCCAGTTGATAGCCCAGGGTTCAGTTTGTGTAAGGCTAAGCTTGTTTAACAATAGGCCTCTAGGTACAGAATCGAAAGCAGATGTATAATCAAGGAACGTACAACGGACATACTTGGCCCCTTTGTCTAAGGAGGATACAATGTTGTGATGAAACACAGCAGCAGCGTCCAAAGTACTTCTACCCTGTTTGTAAGCAAACTGCTTTGGATCGTTTGGGAAACTTAGGGAGGGAACAAGTTTTAGTAACAATAATTTCTCCATTAGTTTCCAAAAAGGAGACGTAATATCGATAGATCTAAACTTAACACTATTTCCAGAACCTGACTTGGGTACAGGGATGATTTTAATATCTTTCCACAGAGAAGGTACAACATTATTAGAAAAAGAAGTGTTGAAAATGTTTGTAAGTGGGTTACTTAAAATATCAGCACATTTCCTTAGGACAATGGCAGGTATACCATCAGGGCCCCGACTCTGAGAAGGTTTAAGAGATTTTAAACATTTAAGAACATCAGAAGTTTAAAAACTATTAAAGTCACTGGTCATGTTATTTGTTACATTGAAGCTAAAAAGTACATTAGGAGGGCGGATAAGAGATCTATTAAGAGTATTTACATCAATCGAGGGGGCACAAGAACTGTGCTTACCACAACTTGTAATTTCTTTGAAAAGCTTCCACATGTTCTCAGGAGTTTTGCATGACAAAATTCTTTGATTATATATTGTTTAGACATTGTCATTTCTATACCATCCTTGAAAGAAAATTATTTTAGGATGTATAGTGATTGTTCATTTCTTATTCAGTAAGGAATATTACAGACGAACTGATGGTGTAGCTATGGGTTCCCCATTATGTCCAATCCTAGCTGATTTTTTCCTCACTAAGCTAGAGAATGGACCACTGAAAGGAGTAATTGATGACTTGGATTTCTACAGTGGATATATGGACGATACATTTCTGGTTATGAATAACGGGAATGATGCAATTAACATCCTTGACAAGTTTAATGATGCCCCTTTCAGCAATAAACTTTACCATAGATAAAGAAAGTGTTGACAGTATCTCATTCCTAAACGTCTTCATTGCAAGGAAAGAAGATGGCACACTAAGAACGCGGGTGTGTATGGGGAACCTACAACAACATGTCAGTACACTCACTTATTCAGTTTTGTAACTTTGAAATGTAAACGTAACCTGGTAAAGTGTCTGGTTCATACAGCTAGGTCAATGTGTCCAAACGACTGCCTCAGTGAGGAGCTAAAGATTATTAGAGAATTACTTAGTAAAATTGTTACCCAGGTAAGTTCATTCAGAAAAAAATATGAAATCAGCACCTAGAAGAGTCAGTATGTCAACGATTCCAAAAAAATCACTGTTCATAAAACTGCAGTTCCTCGGTGACAACATCAGCGAAATAATATGACAGTGCCTGAAGAATACAGTTAAAAGAGCTTATTGTGCATCAGAGACACCTTGTCTCTTCACATCCACCCATATTCTACTTTCAAGAAATAAGGATAAACTACCCAAATTTGCTTCCTCTGTGTGTATCTACCAGTTTGACTGCAGCTGCATAGCTAGCTGCATCGAGCGTACAATTAGGCAGGCTCATCATCGTATTTCCGAACATCATCCAGCATGGTTAAACAAGATCTATTCGTAGCTCTACTTTAGCACACTTTGTAGGCACCTAGTGAGCATAAGGTTGATGTTAATACTGCATTTAATATTATTTATCGTGCTCCTAGTAACCTAAATTTTGCTCTAGGAGTTGGTCTTCTGCATACAGTTGGAGCAATAGGAATCCACAAGAAGAAGACAAACCTGTGTGTTCAGAAGAAATTTTTACAGCCACTTCCCTTACCTTTGCCATGATTACATGAATATATGAAACGGACCACTTCGTTCCCCTCCACCTAAACCTTTAAAAATTATAAAAATTATAATTGCGCAAATCATTTTATTATTTTTCTGACTACTTCATCTTTAATTACATGTTATCTTTGTAAAATTATTATTTTATTTTAATGACCACTTCATCCTTTGTTACAAGGTTTCTTTGTTCGAATCGTCTTATTTCCTTTAACAATCTGTAATATAATCAACCTGTGCACACACTCATTCCTTAATTACGCTTCACTTTTCGGAAATTATGCGTTAGGTAATTTATGTGTTGCAGCCATTTCTACTTTCTACTCGTGTTTATTATTTCTCCTCGTTTATTATCACTGACACTGACTGATTATTGTTAACAAACATATCAGTGCCACTTGATTGGCAAATTGTTGTGTATTGTAATAAAAATGCTAAATATGGTGGAGTAGAGCCAGAGATGAGGATCTAATTGAAAAGTGAATATGTCTTCGCTAAATGTATAAATTGAGTGTGGTTTCGATTACTTTTTCATCACGTTTAGAGCACAATTAACCGCTCATAACACAGGATGTTCTTCAAACTACAAACTCATTAAGATGAAAATATCTTTTCAAGTTTCAAGATCCCAAAAACCCGACAAGATGGACTAATGAAGAAGTTTCTCTCCAAGAAACTTTAGACAGCATCCGTCGACATTCTGATCTACTCCCACTATGAAAACTTGGATTTAGCCAACCTCTCCTATTATGTAGGAAAATACAGAATTCCAGTTGAACAAAAAAATGTATTGCCGAATTCGAGTGACAATGAGTAGTTCGTTTTGTCCTGTATCGGCAGATATTTTCATGGTTAATCTTCAACAGGCTAAGTTTTGAGTGTTTAATCGATGAAACAATAGTTGACTGTGGATACGTAGATGACACATTGATTATTTGCAATGATCTGATCTGAGTCATGACTTGTACCTACTTGCATTATTCAACAGTGTACATGAAAACATCACCTTCACAATGGAAGATGAAGATGATGACAGAGTGAAATTTCCCGATATCGAGTTGAAGAGGACATCAGTGTATCACATCGACTGATCACTGCCTAAATTTCCCAACACTCACTATCAGCTATAAAGGAAGGCCAGTGAAAACGCTAGTACGTTAAGCGAATAAATCATGTTCAGGGTATAAATAAGATAGTGAACTTATGTAAGTATAGCAAACGCCTGTGATAAACTGACTGCCAATAAATTTCAATCAACAAATATGGCTAGAATGAATGTAAGCAGGAGATAAATTTGCGGTCAATAGACTACTCACCTTTATTAAACTCGATTTCAAAGGAGATGATATCATGACAAAGACAAATAAACGTTTGAGTACAGCATCAACGACAACGACATCGCCAACATATGCTACAGCGAAGGAGTCTCTGGGGCCGCTAAGCGCGAGACCTATGACTTGCTTTGTTGTTAAAAACATAATTCTAGGCTCTTTTATTTCTCTCTTATTTTGTACTCTATAGTGAACTCCTTCTTAAACATACTTAGCTACCTGAATTGCTAATATTGGCTTACTTTTTGTACTTTACTGTACTTCCTTCTTTTGTGTATCTACTGCTTCCGACTATATTAGCTCTATGAGTAGTACAAAATTTTCCTGTCATTAACCATCATGTAATTATTAGTTTTGTGGTTGTTTTTTCTTATTCTTTATTTTCTTTTCGGCAATATTAACCGACAATCATTGGTTGTGAACGCCATTGTCACCTCCTTAAAAATTTTGTATTATGCAGGATTACTCACATTACCACTAAAAACACCGCATTAGACCTGACAATAAAAAACAAAACAACAAACCTGAAATGTTATTTTGTGATTGTTTAGAGTTGTTTCAACCAAATTAACTGATCTTCTTGGTGATAAACATTCTTAAATATCATTTCATAACTTCTTGTATGACTATAGCTTTACTATCACCATGCATAATCATATCATAGCTACCATTACCCAATACTGAGTTATTATTAAATGCTGTTTAATTTCCTTTCCACTTCTTGGTATTTTTCCACATTTTTTAAAAATCATTTTGTGTTTTTCCTGTTTTTTTGCTGTTGGTGTCTTTATATTTATTTTTTTGAAATACTCCTTTTAAATGTTTGATAAAATTAGATGCAAATGTCGCAGATATGTGCTGAAAATTCCACACTGTACCACTAGTACTGTTTCTGGAATAAAGCAAATTATTATTATTATGTTTCGCGTAGTAATCTCATCACATATAAAATCCACTGTCTCCATTAACGGTTTATCGGTGAACAAGGAGGATACATCAAAAGATCTCATAAACTTGTCACTTACATTAAGATCTCTTATTTTTTCGACAAATACAAAACTACCGTTTACGTTATGTTTTACCGATTCACCAAGCAGAGGTTTCAGTAGCTTCACTAACCATTTTGCTGTTGCGTGATTTGGGGAATTACACATGTCCAACACTCGTCGAAGTGGCAAACCAATTTCATGCAACTTTGGTTGTCCATATAATTTTGGTGTAACCATTCCAGTAGGCTTTAGAGATTCATATAAACCTTCTATGATGCTACTTTGTTGTTTAAGTCTTTTTAGCGACTCAATTAGTTGTTTCTCCGCCTTTTCGGACGGGTCAATGGAAGATGAAATTTTTTGAAATTTTCGGTGATCACTGAGCACTTCGTTCATCTTATCTATATATTCTGTTTCATTCACTATTGCTACTCCAGAGCCTTCATCAGGTTTCGTAATTATTATATACTCATTATTTCGCAGCTTATCCAGGGCTTCTTTGTGTTTCTCGGTCAATAAACCGTATTGTTGCTGCTTGCTGTTTATATATTTATAAAAGCAGTCGACGAGAATTGATTTCAAACTTTCAAATGCCTCAGCTGACGAAGGCGTCAAGACCGCAAACGTAACCTCATCATAAACTGGAAATATGTCATTGAAACAACGTATTCACATTGGTTTGACATGCACGAAATAATCTTCAATGAAAAGGGCTGAATAATGGGCAGTCGCCAAATAGCAGGTGGACAAAGAGCACCGAGCTGACGCAGTCAGAATGTTAACAGTAATCCACGGACATACGATTTCAAGAATTCACCAGGCTTCTGCGTTCATCACAATAAAACACCTGAAACTCAACCTACGCGTTTGAAAAGAATATGCTGCGAGACTTCGATTTCCTATGTCACTCCCACCTGGAGTGTTGCTACACTTAGCAATTTAATTGATTTACTCCATTGTTTAACGGGAAATCGTACTACTGTAATATATATATATATATATATATAAATACACTTATTCTCATGAGCTATCTAAACACCGGACAGCTGTTTCACTCCTTCGACGCTGACTTCATCATCAGTGTAGCCGGTCTGAATCAACCAAGACAGACGAATCAGTTGAAACCAGCCTGTTTCGGGCTAATTATCTGGGTGGACATGTGATACAGCAAACCGAATTCGTAATATGCAGATTCGTTCGAAATGTGGTCAATTCAATAACAATTCTCAAAAGCACATTCACGTATAATGCCAGAGTGGATATTCTCCTGCAGACAAGAACGTGTGAGTAACATATTGGTGTCATCTTCTGTGGAATTCTCGAACAGCAAAGAGACCGATTCAGTCGTAAAGACAGAATGATTTAGATAATTAAGAGGGGAATGTAGAGAAGATAAATCATGGACGAAGATAGCAGAATATGACTAAACTACAACAAACGAAGTTTGAATGTAGGCTTCTCGCAATTTGTCCTCGCATTATGTCAGTATGACAAATGAACAACACTGATGCCAAATATCTCTGTGCTCTGCTGTCACAATACAAGCATCTCAAGGATCCGGCCATCATACTCACTTGTCAGAATGTCACCACTGTTTCTCTTATTTCTTCTAATCACCACATCATCGAGTGATTCATTGACCTAATTCCGCTTTCACTCAGGTCATTCTAATGAATAATTCACTTTTCTCTTTATAAAATCTCTTGTCAACAAACTGATAAATAATTAGTTAATTAAGACAATGAGATGAAGAGAGATTCAAGTTCAATAAGTAGAGAAATTGTTTATCACAGTGTGGAATGTGATCATGCCACGCTGTCGATACAAAGGCATGATTAGGTTGTTTATTGAAGATCATTGACGATGACGGCCTACGGATACGAATGCTACTACTACTTTCATTGGTATTAGTAGTAGTATCTAACTGTTACAAATTCTCACACCACTGACAATGCGAATATTACTAGTATTAGTGTTTAAATGTAACTTGAATGTCAGTGAACATCAGCCACTCCTGTTGAGTTTCAAGTCAAGGAATGAGCTCATCAATGATCAGTTTAGTAAGATTCAATTATTTGCGTGAAAAGTCGAATTAGGAGACCAGCTCGTAAGTCAGAAGATTTCAACAATGAAATCAAACAAGAATAACTGTGGATAACTACACACCACATTTTATTCAAAAATGTATACATAAAGACCTCTATTGGAAAAAAGTGTTGTAGTGTAAATAATGAATTTAATACGGTTAATAGGGAATTGAAAATCTCTACAGCAGTGCCATATAAAGATGGAACACGAGAAGCCCTACGTAAGGATCTTAATCAAGCTGGATCTAGGGTAGCCTTCAAACCAACCAACTAGATGAGAGACAAACTTTGTTAACTAAAGCACTCTATATATCGAATTACGAGAAATATCCTATGATCAATATACCAAGTATCATGCAATGACTGTGAGGTCGATTGGATAGTTGAGCCTCAAAGATGGTCGGGAGATGGGAATTTCTCTAAAGCTACAATTATTGACGACGTTAGGTCGAATTACTTAGGAGAAAGTTCAGGCATTGCTATGCATTCACTTGCACATAATCAATCACACATTAGGCTGGGTGGGATATGGTGGAATTATTGAAAAGTGATATATCCAGATGGAGACACAGGTTGATTATCGAATCTATATTCATCGAATAAGCCGAATGCCGGTAAACGGAACAATAACAACACTGATGGTGTACAATTCAAGGATTCCGATTTCACATGATTCGTTCACTGTTCACTGGCATACTCATGGATGAAACGGTGAAAACCACCTGCCAGCAGTCTAATCTACTTCCTCTGCCTGAAAAGTAGATCAGAAAATCACTGATCACTTGAACAAAGAATGTTCTCTTTTTTTTTACTACCTCCACATTTTCTTGTCCATTGACTGTTATTGTACGCCTCCTTGTTACTTTTATATATCGAATCTTGCTGTTATCCCACCAGCCTTCTAGTGGGGGGATAACCTGCGAAAGGTTGTTGCAAACATTGCGGTATGAATGCCAGTCGGAATGGAAGCAGATAATACAGAGAGAGAATTCAGCATGTGTTGAGAGGATCTCGGAGGAATGAAGGAGAATGGAGGAAGATTCGCAGAATTCTGTGCCTTCAGTGCTTCGGCGATTGCAGTTAGACTGTACAAAGAAACATAGATCTCAGCTGACAGACACGTCAAAAAGCAGATAGAATTCATCTCGGTGTCGTTCAGGAAAGTGGAGACAGCCTGCTGAGCACAAAGTCGAGAAGGTGAGCAGATGCTGTATCGAACCATCATTTAGTTCAAGGAGACTTCAAGGTAAAGGTAAAAGCACTCAAAGCAGCTGCGGAAGGATCACCATTCAAGTTCAACACTCAGAAACCGAAAGACGAAACTACAGCAGACATCTTAACTGCAGCAAGCAGAGTAAAGTCGGAGACATTGCGTGTCATCACTGAGGAAACCTACGTGGAACAATACTGGAACCCTCTGAAGGTGATGTTCAGGGGAAAGTGTACAACCGAAGCACCTCCCCCCACAATATACTTCTGATTATAAAAACAAAAAAATGACACGTACTGGTGTGCTGAATAACTGGTTCATGGCTAAAACGTACAATGGTTTACCTTTCAATCCACAACCCAGACCAACCACCACTACGTGTAAATCCATGAAAAAACAGAAAATTTTTTAGGTGTCCCAAATCACTGGGGCGACCCATGGAACCTAGGACTACCTCATTGCACTCTAACCCTGATGTACAGTCACCCAGTTCGACTCTCCTATCATTCAAAAACTCTTGCGTTGCTGACACACAAACAGAATTAGGTTATGGTGATATCTTAAGCCAGTTTGTAGTATCCCGTGACTTATTCACGATATTGCTAATTAATGCACGTTCCTTAATCAATAAGATATCTGAACTAAGGACATTATTATTTATCGCCAAGAATACTGTAGCTCTGATTACCGAATCATGGTGCTCATCCTCTGTACTTGATGCGCATTTAGGTATAGATGATTACAATGTACACCGTGCAAATAGAGATTGCAAGCGTGGTGGAGGATGTCTCACACACATACATAACTCATTCGTAGTCAGTGTGGTGGAAGATGAAATACGGAACGAGGTGCCTGATTCACTCTGGATCGTCTTACATAGGCTGTGTTAATCCAGCACCATGCTCAACCAAAGAAACTGATACGTTATTAGCTAAATCGTTCGCACACGCCTCATCGTTTAGTACTAATTACAAAATAATTGCAAGGGACTTCAAACTTCCAGAAGTCAATTGGTTAAGTAGTTCCGGCCCCCAACGCTTCGACGAATTACTTGCCACTATCGGTTGTTATGGATGGCAACAACACGTCTAGACACCTACTCGTGGTGACAACATGTTGGACCTTGTGTTTTGTCATGACACAATCCCAGTCTCCACCTATGTTGGTAACAGATTTTCCAGTAGTGACCATAGAATGGTACTCTGCTCTCTGCCTTCCTCACCACTAGATACAGGAAACACACAGGATTCAGGGAGCTTGATATGTCGTAGTTACAAACATACAGACTGGGGATTAGTCCAAGGACTCATTCGACTCTGTCAGTGGGATGAATCTTTTACCACTGACTCCCTGGAGGCTGTAGTGTCCTTATTTTACAGGAATGTTATCCTTTGTCTAGATACTGTTGCTCCTAAGAAGGTAGTGAAATTAAGTAGACACCAAGCTGAATACATTCCGAGGGCATACCGCAATTAGTTAATGAAGTTGACGAAACAGTACTATTCCACTATGGATGTATCACTACTCCACTCAATACACGAGTCTCTCGAATCTATCAAACGCCTATGCTCTCAAAAGGACCTCGACGAAGAATTAAGGGCACTTGAAAGTATCTCCAAAGTTAATAACCTAACAACACTTCTTAAAAACGAATGCAGTCGACGAAGGATATCCCCTACTTACTTCATGACAAAGTAATCTACAATGAGCCTGCCACCATCTGTGAACTATTCAGTGAGTGGTTTGCAAACTTTAGTTTAGAAACGCGCGTGCCTGGTGAAACCGCCCCCTTACTAGCTTTTCCCTCGGAAGCATTGTGTTCACCAACCAATTAATAGAAGAAGCAGTTAAAAGCCTGAAACTTTCTACTAGCACGAGACTAGATTGCCTTGCTTCCATAATTTTCAAAAACAGTGGGTGTGATATACCCCTACTACTTCTTAAATTCTTCTCAATATCTATGGACACTGGCACTTACCCTAATGAGTGGAAAACTAGCTTCATAATTCCACACCACAAATCTGGTGATAAGGCAAACGTTAGCAATTGCAGACCTATAAATAAAACCTCGGTTGTCTCTCGAATCATGGAGAAAGTTGTCAAAGATCAGTTGTCAGACTATCTACTTAAGGAAGATCTTGTTACAAGGTCTCAACACGGATTTCTCAAAAATAGGTCTTGCGCTACTTCCACTTCGACTTTTTCAACTGCATCACTAGTAGTCGCGAAGCACGTAAGCTAGTTGTTGTTCTCTACTTCGATATATCTAGGGCATTTGACATGATATCTCACAGTACTCTCTTTGAGAAGCTGTATTCATGTGGGATTCGCAATCCATCACTTAACTGCTTTAAGTCATTTCTAAGCAACAGGGTACAAATAACCAAAGTCCCGACCAATAGCTGCTACCTTCACGTGGTGGTCGGGCTTGCACATCGCGATGACCCAACAAGCTACACTGGCTGGAACCAATGTTCCTGCAGGTCCTACCATGCCAGGAAGGTTGTTAGGATAGCGATTAGACTAAAAGCAGTTACCGGCTTAGTGTAAGAATTTCTGAGGAGTGAAAGCTACTCAAACGAAAACTAACAAGTTTTCACAATGACCGTGAACAGTGGTGGGCGACAAGAGATGGAAAAGGCATCGACGATTGGTAACACCAGACAACTATTTAGGCTTATCAGGGAAACAGGTGGTAAAAGCCAAATGCTAAGTGAAACAATATCTGAGAAAAATGACACCATAGTTAGCTCCCAGGATAAACGACTGGAACTTTGGAAATAACACTTTGAGCGGCAGTTTACTCGGCCTACAGACACACTCAACTTACCCAGCATCCAAGACCTCACTGAATGGGATACAAACACAGACCCTCCGTCCCTAACTGAGGTTCCTAAAGCTGTCACTAGTCTGAAACGAGCAAAGCAGCAGGACCTGATGGAACGACTCCATAGGTATTGAAGTACGGTGGAGACAGCTTACTCTCTGCGTTAACTGAGGTACTAGGCAGTGTCTGGGAATCAGAGGAAGTCTCGTCGGGTTGGTGTAAGTCACTGATTATCCCCATATACAAGAACGGAGACAAATCTCCCTGTAATAATCACTGAGGGATTCGCTTGACTAATATAATATCTAAAATCCTAGGCTCAATAATATTGCGTAGACTAAGTGGTGCTTGGAAGACACAAACACAAGATAGCCGGGCAGGCCTTATACCAGGAAGAGGGTGTATTGATCATATCTTCACCCTTAGACAGATTCTAGAACATAGGTATTGTTACCGGCGTCCAACAATCGTTATATTTCTTGACCTAAAGGCGGCATTCGATTCTGTAGACCGAGAGGTTCCCTGGCGATGCTTGGCTGTAAAGGTAATGCCGAGAAAATACATTGCACTGATTAAGGCACTCTACTCGAACTCATACAGTCAGCCAGGTGAGGGCTTACGGCGAGTTGTCATCTGAATTGGTGACGACTAGTGTTGTCCATTAGGGATACCCATTATCCCCATTTCTGTTCAATTTCATTATACTAATGGATTTAACCCTAACTCACTTCAGAGACTCAGGGGTTGACTTGTTACCAGGAAATAATCTCGTTGACTTAGAATATGTAGACGATATAGTCCTTCTAGGCGAGGACGCTGACAAAATGCAGAGTCTTCTGAACACCTTTAGCTGCAATCCACGAATGTTTGGCATGCGATTCGTTCACACCAAATGTAAGATTATGTTACAGAACTGGACCACACTGACTCCGAGTTTAGAAATAAGGAGTGAAGTGGTAGAGCACGTTGACCACTTCACTTACTTGGGAAGCACCATCAGCCCGATCTGGTTGATCTCTGACGAAATCTCATACGGATACAGAGGGCTAGTTTCGCATACGCCAGTTCACGTCGTCTCTGGCGTAGACGTGATATCCGGCTATCGACCAAAGGGCGTGTGCACTTCTCAGCAGTCCGCTCCGTCCTCCTTTATGGCCGTGAGACCTGGCCAATGTTAGCTGACATAGAGTCAGGCTGGAAAAGAGCTAGCGGCGATCAAACCAAAACATGGCTTGGTCAGTCAATTAAATCCACAACGGTTTGTTTAAGCCAGCCAAGTAGGAAGGTGTAGACTGGCTTCCTGGTTGGGGTCCTCGGAACGGTAAAAACCAACGGCTGGAAACATGGCACCGGTGCATCCACTCCTTGTAACTTATGATTTCTAATGAAACTATATTGTTCTTCGTTATTACTATTCCTTTGTCTCACACCTCTCTTCAATGTCTCTATGATGCATCCTTTCTACTTTCTCCTCTTGCTTTGTATGCAACATGGAAGGAGTGTGGCGACTTGAACTGCTGCACATTGGAGCAAAGTGCTGTGTCGAAAACAGACAAACAATAACCAAAGTCTGGTCAGCATTGTCTCATCCTAGGCCGATCATAAGTGGAGTTGTGCAGGGTGATGAGTGTCCTAGGACCACTTCTATTTACAGTCTACATAAACAGCATTTGAAACTTCTTCACCTCAGGTAAACCATTCTTATATGCTGACGACCTCAAAGTCGCCTACTCATGCAACAGTCATGAATTAAACGATATGGTAAATAAAATACTTCTTGAACTGAGTAGTCTCACCACAAGGTGTACTGTCTAACGTTTAACATCGGCAGATGTAGCTGCGATTGCATCGGCAACAGTAGTCTTCACATGACTGCTGAAGTAGATGGGCGAAAACTATCCAAGCTCAACTCAGTTGTAGATCTCGGTATCAGATACTCTAGCAATTTAACGTTCTCTGAACAAACTGATTATGCTAGACATTAAAACACACAGGCTCCTAGGATGCATAACTCACAACTTTTTGTTGTGAAACCCTAAAGGGCTTTATCTTAACTCCATAGGCCTTCATTAAAGCAAAAACTTACTCTTTGTTCATTTCCGTTTCTTGCTTAAAAGTCTGGTTGCTCTGATGGAGAAAGAGAACATAACAACAACATGAAGGTTTGAAAAGAGATATATTTTCATCGAAAACGCCACAGTTTCCATGGTAAGACCAATGTGGCTAGCATTAAACATTGCAAATGTATACTATCATTGCAGTGACTCTCTAGCTCCTTATCGTATATATCTTGTGAATGTACTTTCCATGATGGATTATCCATAATTTTTTAATTTTTTTTAATTTTGATTTACAGCTTGATTCCACACCGTATTTTTCGGTACAGGTATGGAATTTTCAGCATGGATATCGGTAGCCCAAATTTACAGGCCGACCATAGATATCGGGTGTGCGCCGGCAGGGGATCGAACTCCGGACCATGTGCATGGTCGGCGAGAGTCCTAACCACTGTGCCACCGACGCACATTGCATTCTATACCATTTCGCAGCTTCCCAGGTCATTTTCCTCTCCCTAAAATAGCATTCAATCACGTGGGGGCATAGCACTTACCGAAATATATGTTCCCCATCGGTTGACCATACCTATCAGCAGGCAACCGAACGAAGTCAGGGTTGGCGCCTAATCTAGAGGGTGGTTTTAGTGAAGAGTTTACAAGTTCCGATATCCAATATATCCAATATCGTTTTCACAAGCTAGTATAAACCAATTCGATTTCTTTGTGGTCACTTCTTGATTGTGAGGTGAAGGTCCCTGATCTTCGGTAAACTTCTGCGTAGCTCGACTCGCCACTAGACCGTCGTAGCTTTGGTTGACTCCAAAAGGAGTAGTGCTGCGATTAATTACATGTTGTTTGTAGTATGAGGTGTGTTAAGACTGCCACTACTGTGAATGGAGTTGATCCTTCGACCAGTTAGTCCTCAGGTATCTTTGTCAGAAGAAGAGAGGTTATAATAATAGTCGATAAAATCAGTGTAGATTATTGAGACTAAAAGACAGAAAAAGAAATGAAAACTACGTAAAAAAGATTGCTAACTAAACTTGAAGTTGATATATATAATATCAGTAACAATAATAATGATAAGTGTAGCAGCTGAAGTTGTCAGGAGAGTAAGACGGGAGAGAATGTAAAGAAGTAAGACGACGAACTTAGTTGTCTACCCGCGAATGGTGTATGGGATTTTGAGGGGATAGGCCATCTGGACGCAGTCCTTGTATCGCTGCATAATTGTACAGCCTTCGCTTAAAGGTGTCCAGAGATAGTTGCACAGCTACATATGACGGCAAGGAGTTCCAGGGATGGCAAACCCACAGTGAAAAGAAGTGGGAGCGCACCCGGGTCCTTGCCCTCTGGTGAGTTACCATTCTGGGATTTCCACGAGGAAGCCTATACCTACTCAAAAGCAGAACGCCTTTCTTCGGGTGATTCTCGTCGTTTGTTATCTTGTAGGCAGTACACAAATCCCCCCCGAGCCGACGGTAGCTCACTGTAAAGAGACCTAATTTCTCTAGCCTTTCATGAATCTTTTTATTTCGGAGACCAACCACTCCTTTGTCACCTGTCTCTGTTCTCTTTCCAAGAGGTTGGCGTCTCTTCTAAGCGGTGAGGGTGCAATGATATTATGTATTTCAAGGCGTGGTTTGACGTATGTTTTGTACAACCTTAGGAAGATCTCGGAAGTGTGTGCACTTAACTGTCTATGTGTAAGGTGTATGACCACATATGCCCTCACCACGTCCCCCGTGTAATTTACGCTTGTGTCCATTTTCTCCGTTAGAACTAGACCGAAGTCGCACCCCGACGTTGTGCAGGACAAGCTTTCGTCACACAGGGTGTAACTTGCATTCTGGGCTCTACATGTGCGTAATTTCACCACTGTGCACATTTTCAAGTTAAAAGTCATGCCATTGGTCTTCCAGAATCTTTAGATCTGTCTGCAACCTATCTGAGTCCTCTGGACACTTAATCTACCTCCATATCTTCGCGTTGTCAGCGTACAGAAGAGTCGGGCAGCTTAGATGGCATGGTATATCATTGATAAAAATCAAAAACATCAGTGGTCCTAGGAGAAGACCCTGCAACACTACGGATGACGAGCTGTGCCAAGATGATCTGACTCGATTGACCTTAGTGCGAAATTGCCTTTCAGACAGGTAGTCCTTCAACCATGACAGAAGTGGCTTAACTATACCTGTGTAGGAGAAGGTAATGTCGGACCATGTCAAATGCCTTCTCAAAGTCTAGGACTGGAACATTTATATTCCAGCATAATGTACAATCGTTCCAAGTTGATAGCAAGTTTGTTGCACAGGATCTGCCTTTCCTGAAACCGTTTCAGGTTTCATGGTGTCTACTGACCCTATCGAGCTAATCCCTGATGTGATCGTCGATAATACTTTCCAATACTTTTGACACTACTGGGAGTAGGGCTACTGGTCTATAAATATTTGCACTTTGCCTATCTTCACCCTTGAAAATCGCAGAAAGGATGGCACTTTTCCACTCCCTTGACAGTTTCCGCGAATCCGTCGAGTGTTGTAACAGCTCGCATAGGTTCCTACAGAGAACTTCGGCACACTGTTTCAGAACAGAACCTGGGGACTTTCCAGATGTGAGTCTCTGCAGATTCCCTAGTACCATTGACGGGTTTATTTCGGGAGTAGCCACTAGGTCTTCCTCCGGTGGAATAGTAGTGTCGTCATTTTGGTCCGCACCAGCAATACTCACACTGCTGTTTAACTGGTTTGGCGAAGACTAAACTGAACGTTTCCGCCGTCTCTAGACAAGTGACGTATTGACCGTTTGGACCTACTATGGCACATGCCGACTGGTTGATCGGTTTTCTTTCCAACATGAATCAATACAAGTTTCTGGGGTTCACCAGGAGCTTTTCGACAAGATTGGCCTGAAATGACTTCCTGTCACTGCTGACTATCACGTTGCACCGGTTCCTGAGTTCCAGGTATGCGTCGTGACCGGTCCGGATCTTGGATACTCTCTACGTAAACAAAGCCCTCCACTTTGCCTCCAGAATACGTTGCGTATCTCTCCTCAGCCATGATGACCGTTTTTTGGCCATGTTGTGACTAAAGGGAGGGTGTCCGAGATTAATAATAATATATGTACTCCTATCTATGTAGGACACACCGATTGTACAGGCATGGATATGTATTATTTACACTACATAAATTTGAATAATGGTAAAATTACATAGTTGCTGTCATTTCTGAAATTAGTTTGTGAGTACATTCTGCTAGCCAGTCATTCAGTGGATCAAACTAAGAAATATAGAAATATTGTCTTCGCATTAGCAAAAGGACCCAAGTATGTGTTTGATGGATTACAAATATTTGTGAAAAAATAAAGCTTTAAGTCAATTCCTCCATATAACCTTGGTGTGTGCTACATCGTATCTTGTTCTTGACTTATATTCAAATTGGATATTAATTTGAAACGTATGATTTTGGCAGCGTTTCTATTGCAAGTAACACCAGATATGAATTCTACTGAATGCAGATTAATATTGGTTATTGTCGGGCAGATTTGTTTTACTGCCTTCACGTCAGCGAAAGCTCGTCATTTGTCACTGTATGGTTGTTACGTGCGGGCAGCGGATATAGGCACAAATCAGCTGATTGCTGTAGTTTGTAAGGTGTTAATGTGGTGTTGTGTTTGGGCTATTCTACGTTGTTTCTAGTGGTTTTTCGACAGAAATATGGTTGACATACCGTATTTTAACGAAAAATTGTGTCAAATGTCTGAAAAACGGTCGTTTTCAGTGTGTTTAAAAATGCTGTCCTTTCATCGAATTGACATGCTGAGGTGCAGAATTCGTCGGAAAATGTCAATTATGATTGAATATGCCAAATAATTCCAATTTTTGTGGTGTATTTTACTTAAATGATGAGGAGATGTTTAAATATCGAGGTAGTTATGATTTCATGATCTTTATCAAATCTCACAGTAAGAAAGGAAACTGAGTTGGTTATTTCGTCAGATAGCGGTGAAGAGACAGTCGTTTAACTGGTAGGTACTATGTTTTATGTTATTTATTTAACTCATCATTTTCTCACTAAATTTTTATCATTTTTAATTTCCAGATTGTGGTCTTTACTTCCTCAATCACTCAATACATTTAGACATTCTAATGGGATTGAAAAGGATAATATTTGTGTAAATGATGAAATATTTGTGATATTACGAATGTATTTATTGAAATAAATATTGTTTTGAAAATTTTTGACTCCATTCATACACTATTAATACTTACTGTTTGTCGAGTGGCGAAGTGATGCCAGTGTAGAAGACGTAGCATTCGTAAAATGACATATTTACACGTGGTTGAATTTGGTCATGATGGGGTACTGTTATTGCTTTTGAGTAATTGCTTTCGCTAGGAAACCTTAAACAGGCGATTTGCACAACAAAAGCCTATCTAATGTTTTGCAGTATTTTATAATAACAAAATAATCAATAGAGTATAGTGACGTGGTCAACTAATGCATGAGTCTAGGCGTTGATGTGATCATGTAAGAGCTTATTGATACGAAATGATAACACAAGAAGAGTAATGTAGTTATCTCTTTATTACCTAACGATTTCCTTGGAGATAGTGGTGTTAAACGCAACATAAGACTAAGACTATTTGTGATTAATAGGATCTGCGTTGCAGAGTGCACCTGAAGTGCCTAGACTACCAATACAAGTTGTGTACGTATCGAACCTACGTTTGCTAGGTTATGTTTCGTTATCACAGTACGAACATATGTTTGACGGTCACTTTCTTAACCATCGTGAATAATAATATTATACGTAACCGGACTAAAAGAAACTGAAACACTTTACGCAAGGCTTAATGACGCATTGAGGAAATAATAACAGTTTAAGGCTGACGCATTCCACATAAGTATTACTACGTCGCCTTTCATTCTCGTGCAATGTCCTCAACATGATTAGTAGAAGAGACAAAGTTAGTCGACATAAATGCATATATTTGCAAGGAAACAACAATCAATCAAGTTAAAAATAACTCAGAATCAAAGAATACATATCTACACTAAAAAGAGTGAATAACAATCCAGTGAAAAAATCACAGTTGTAGAGTTTTTTTAGCTGCATCATAGCTATGATGACTAGTCATCACAAGTTCACCAAACACTCTGTCCGCAACATCTATGTCAGTTTGTCCTCGTTGGTAGTGGTGTTCGGCCAGTCTTTGCAGTTTCCGTCACCACCAGATCCGTTCGGAGAAACTGGATGAGAACTTTTCAAGCAAAGAATGACATTGTGTTCCTTCGACTGTATTGAGAAATATCTGAGGATGGATACATATCGGATAAATTCATCTTACCTCTGGTGAACAATTCCTTATCTTAGCTACACTGAATATGTGAACAAGGGAGGGAACAATCACAGAGTTGGAGAAATTCTATAGATTAGTCTTCCTTATATTCCACGATAGATTTCGGGAATTGTGTAATTTCCAAATCACCTGTCACATTTTCTCTTCTGCAAAAAGCAAATATTATAATAATAATAATTTATATTTTCATATAAACATAAATGTACATGAAAATGCGTGCCATTTTTACAGGCACGATACAAGTGACCCTTATCTATCCGTTACAACCAACTGAAGGAGATAAAATCTTCAAACTTTGTACTTCTTTGATTAATTTACCCAGTAATATTCTCCTTGTGAGTGGATCAAATGCTTATTACATCTGTGAAATTTATACACATGTTAACTTGTTCCCTTAAGCTAAAAAATATAATGTCCATTCGCTTTTATTTTTGTTATTTCAAAGCCCGCCTCAGTAACGTGCGACACGTATTAACCGCAACGTTTACGCAAAGGAAAGTCTACCAACCACAGTGTGCGTAAGTGACCTACAAGTGCTCAGCCTCTCCATAAGCCATTTGTGCCGCTATCCTCTGTCTTACGTAAGAGTAAGTTGATTAACACGTAGAAAGGAAAGACGCTATAGTCAGTTCCAAGGTCATGTGGGGTTCTTGCGTCTTCTGGTTATATGTTTTCTTGAATTCGTTTTCCACTGGAATTTAAAGGCTTCTTTGGACATTTTGCTTATTTTTTAGTTTGTAGGTCAGTTTTGTGTCACTGGATGCTACTATGAAGTTCACTTTTAGTCTGCAGTTCCCAGTTTTTATGTTGGTAGTAAAGGATTATGGTAAATCTACAATCATTCAGCCAATTCACGTAAATTATGCTAATATAGTAACATTCCTCAGTGAGTAAACTCCTTAACTGTTCTGCCATTCAAATAAAGTATAATTATATATTTTAATAGTTTACACACAATGATAAGTTTTGTTATTGGTTCTGCCATTGTTGGATCAAACAGTGGCAGAACAGTTACGGATTATTTGCTTAAACTGGAACTGTGCAATGGTTTATCAGCATGACTGGCACCAACTATATGTAAACCACTTAAGATCATTGACAGTGCTTGTATAGGATGCTGTCCAGTGTCCTGTTATCGTGACGGTGGATGTTCTAAGTATTCTGAGACATTGCTACCCAAAACTTTGAGGGATGATGTATGAGTAAGTGACTGCAATTCTTACTTAGCTTCAGTCTAACTGTAGATCTGTGCAACTTCTACTACAAGGCAGATACAACAGAAGAGGCGAACAGCAAAGGATCAGAGAGCAAAGAAAAAGTATGTGGAGTCAAACATATATGTTTATATTCGTCACAGTTTTAATCTTGTGATTCGTTGCATGTACAAGTTGCATTGATCTACATTCTGACTGAAGCTGAGAAACAATTGAAGTCACTTACTCATATATTATCCCTCAAGGTTTGGCTAGTAATGGCTCAGCATCCCTGATGAAATCCACTGTCACCATAACTAGACGCTGTACAGCATCTTATACAAGCACTGTCAACCATTCAAAATGGTTTTTATATAGCTTTCTACGTGTTTATCAACTTACTCGTAAGGAACAACCATGCAGTGACAAATGGCGGGCTATGGGTGACTTGAGTGCAGTAAAACAAATCTGCTTGAAATTGACCAATATTAATCTGCATTCAGTTGAACTCACATCTGGTATTACTTGCAAAAATATGATGTCAAAATCATAAAAATAAATCACTCATTTTAAATTATTACCCAATTTGAACATAAAACAAGATACGATGCCGCACACAACAAAGTTATATGGAGGAATTGACTTCAAGCTTTATTTTTTTCCCAAATATTTGTAATTTATCCGACACATACTTGGGTTTCTTTTGTTAATGCGAAGACAATATTTCTATATTTCTTTATGTGTTCCATTGAACGACTAACTATCAGAATGTGCTCACTAACTGATGTCAGAGAGGACAGCAACCATGTAATTTCACTATAAATCAAATAATACTTATCTATGTCTGTACAACTGGTGTGTCCTACATTGATAGGAAAATATATATTATTATTATTATTGTACATTTAAATTTGGTAAACATACATATTTATTTCTACTTAGTCTTTTTATGCATCTATGCGACTAGTCTCTTTATCGTTTATAGAATAATTAGGGTATTTATGTGCGCTTATTAGGTGCTGTAGTAAACTAATAATTGATTTGTTCTAGGAAAAAATAGTTTATTAATGTAATCAGTAGAGTGAAACAGTCTGTACAGAGAGCGTTTGAAACTTATAACCAAGATGCAAGTTCTGACATCTAAGAACAGGCTGCTCCATATTTTAGAATACATGACTGTGAAAAAGTTTTCACGGAGTGTTGACTTAAAGGCTTTTATTGTCACTGTGCAAGTTTGGTTACGCAGATCGTAAGAACCTTCCTGTGCGAATTGTATGTCCTTGCTTTCTGAGAATGATATTTTGTGTAGGACCTCAAAGAAGAGATTGCTGTGTGAATAATCTCTCGTACCACTTCCCAGTGTTCATGCACAGATAATTCATCCCATTCCAAGGGCCATTCTGCGTCGGACAAAAGCCTCGCCATTCCAGCATAGTCCACCTTGTTATAGCACAGACGTCATACGAACGTGTTCTGATTGCTTGTACCATAATTCAACAATTTCAACTTTTGAAAACGTGCTTATTTCTGCTAATTCACAATTGTAATTTATAGCATATCTGGTCATGCCCGTAAAAGTGGCATGCGTTTCATGTAAACCTGTAGATTCGGATTTATTGGTTGAGGATAGAAGGCTTAGAGCCTATGTTAATCATTTTTTAGTAAATTTCTGTGCTCACCTAAACCCTTCTTAAGTGGATTAGTTGAGGTTGCAGACACCACTTCTTCTGGGAGTCGATTCCAAGAGTTAATGACTCCATGTGAGAACCAGTACTCAACAGCAATATGATTTCTTCTTGGCTTTTGAACTCTCCTGCTATGTCCCCTAAGGTGTCCCGAACTGGTGGGAAGGAAATGAGAGAGTAGGTAGAGTCCGTGGCGAACATTTAAAATTTTGAACTTTGTGATTAAATCTCCTCTCTGCCCATGTTATGGCACGGAGAGGAGATTTAAACTAACCAGTATTTCTCAGTATGACAAGTTAGTCAAGAATAGGCGAGAACTCTTTAAGACAAGTAATTCCATATTAGTTTGTGAAAAAGTATTATTTACTGTATGACGTTTTGAACAAAATTTATTGTTCATAATCATATCGCCAATTATAATCACAGGACTTCGAAAATTGAGTTTTGTAGTTATAGGAAGAAAGGAGAGAAAAGACAAGGAGTGGTTGTCAACGGACACCTACCTGGAAACTAATCGAGGAGATTAGGATGGTGAAAGAGAAGATGACTCACTGAAAAGATGAACAACAGGAGGAGAAGCTGAGTTCAATGCACACTGCACTGGATAAAGACAGAGGTGAGGACGAGTGATAGGAAAGACGAGAGACAATTCTACATTACACTGTCGACTGAAGCAGAACAAGCAGCCAGGCTGCAGGTGGACGAGACTTCAGAAAACTACATCAGATAATCAGTTCCTTATTCGGGAAGACAACAACGCAGATGAAGGTTATAAAGATGGTCAAGGGAAGTTAATTGTCAATGAGAAGAGACAAAAAAGAAAGTGGACTAATCACTTCAAGGAAGGCTTGAGTCGATCGATCATCATCACCTGCGAATTAGCCACAATGAATCAGTAGCAGCAGGCGAAGAATGCCCACTGGACACCAATCCACCGCTGAAAGAAGAAATCCTCAATGCAACCGAGCCACCGAGAGCCATCCTGGAAAGCGACTGGTCAGCATGAGAGTCCTCCTGAATCACTGATATATGACCGGGATACAACAGCGGATTCGCTGACTTCAATTCTGTAGCACTTTGGAAGTAAGGAAGGAAAGCTGCTAGCTGATTAGAAGGAAGGCTACCTTGTCCAACTACCAAAGGTGACTGAGTTAGGCCTCTTTCGACAAAAGCTGACGCAGAATCATGCTCTTTCCCTGACTGATTGCTTTCAACAGGGAACTTTGAACCGATGTGCAACAGTTCGAGTCGCCACGCTTCACTCAGCACACAGAGCCATAGAAGAAGGAGAAAGTAAAATGAAACACAAAATAGAGACAGTGAACAGAGAAAACAGGCAGAAAGAATGGTGATAACGAGGAAGAATCTAGTTTTACTGGGTAATATAAACCACAAGGAGTGGATGCATCTGCGCCACTGCGAACGATTTTGAGCCATAACACCAATTGTCTCCGGCCTTCATTGGTGTTTACCGTCCCGAGGACCTCAACCAGGAAGTCTACACCTTCCTACGTGACTGACTTAAACTGACTGTTGTGGATTTCATTGATTGATGAAGTCGTGTTTTGGTTTAACGACCACTGGCTCTTTTCCGACCTGACCCTATGTCAGCTAACATTGCCCTTCAGTCGAGGAAGACGATGGCTAGGCATGCATGCGTAACACGTGTGCTAATCATCTCAGTCGATGTAGCTTGACATCCTCGTCTATTGATTTCCCCTCTTTTTCTAGCGATCGACCGGCGTCTGACCTCAATATTGCTCACCTAGTTATGCCACTCCACACGAGAGATAAAAAGCAGGCAGCTGTGAACAAAGAAAGCTAGTGTTTTCATGTCTTCTTTACTCTCAGTGGCCCACGACAAGTAAAATACGAACTCATGTCAACCTGGAGAGAATACGAGATGGAATGGATGCAGACGTTCAAATGTTGGGACAAACTTGATTCAAGACAATAAGTTGAGGGGGGATTGAATTGCAACTTTACGCATCATCACCATCATCATCATCATCGAATAGAGCATAGAATTGCAATTGAATCCGAACAGGCCTTCGACAGCGTTGACCACGGACTAGTTCGAAGCTACTTCATCACCATGGGGAGATATGCCAGAAATCTTCGACAACCTCATTCAACAGCTAAATGACGATGCCAGGGGTCTAGTGAATAATGAAGGAAATCTCAGTCAGGCGCTTGCAGAGAAGTTAGTAGTGAGATAAGGCTGTCTACTACCACTGATGATATTCCTGACTGCACCGGTCTAGGTTATGCATCAGACTGGGGGAGGAGAGAAGACCGCTGAACCTAGTAGAAGACTCAATGGCATCTGGACTTCCTGGAGGATCAACGTCTAATGCCTCATAAATTCGAAGAACTGCAGGCTGAAGCCGACATGTCGGTAGAAGAAGTGACGAATATGGGACTTCAGGTGAACATGCAGATGACAGTGGTGACGAACATAACCGACCAACAAACTAGATCAATGACAATCAACCATGGATATTTGGAACAGGTTACTTCCTTCACTGATCTCACCAGGCAGAACCATCTCAACAACAGGCAACAGAACCCAAGAGGATCTCAAAATAGCAAACATCGTTAGTCTCCACAGAAATAGAGCAGTTGGATACGTTCTACTGACCCAGATTGTAGGCAAAATGAGAATTCGTCCGGTCTCTCTGTAATACTTTCAATGTTGCTTTATCGACCGTGACTATCGTCGCATCTGTGAGTTAAGGATTGAGGTCTGGATGATGCTTACCAAGTTCAAAGCAGCACTGTTTGGAATACATTTCAAAGAGAAGGTGTTCATTTCTGCAATATTTATGTTCTATTTCAATTTCAACTAACTTTCGTTTTAAAATCTGATCGATCTGAGATAAGACATAATTTTGATGCTGAATATTTAGATGACACCTATTATTATCTCATCAACCGAGAATTTCGTACTATTCGTGAGTTTCGGATCAATGTCGAGCTCATTCCTTGACTTAAAAGGACACACAAGTGGCTGATGTTCACCGACATACGAGTTACATTTAGATACTACTACTAGTAATACTCGCAGTGTCAGTGGTGTGAGATGTTGTAACAGTTAGATACTACTACTCATACTGATGAAAGTAGTAGTAGTATTCATATCCGTAGGCGGTGATCGTCAATGATCTTCAAAAGACAACCTAATCATGCCTCTGTATTGACAACGTGGCATGATCACATTCCACACTGTGATAAACAATTTCTCTACTTATTGAACTTGAATCTCTCTTCATCTCATTGTCTTAATTAACTAATTATTTATCAGTTTGTTGACAAGAGATTTTATAAAGAGAAAAGAGAATTATTCATTAGAATGACCTGAATGAAAGTGGAATTAGGTCAATGAATCACTCGATGATGTGGTGATTAGAAGAAATAAGAGAAAGAGTAGTGTCATTCTGACAAGTGAGTATGATGGCCGGATCATTGAGATGCTTGTATTGTGACAGCAGAGCACAGAGATATTTGGCATCAGTGTTGTTCATTTGTCATACTGACATAATGCGAGGACAAATTGTGAGAAGCCTACATTGAAACTTCGTTTGTTGTAGTTTAGTCATATTCTGCTATCTTCGTCCATGATTTATCTTCTCTACATTCCCCTCTTAATTATCTAGATCATTCTGTCTTTACGACTAAATCGGTTGCCTCGCTGTTCGAGAATCCAACAGAAGACGACACCAATATTCTACTCACACGCTCTTGTCAGCAGCACGAAATCCACTGTCACGCGCACAAGCGAATATTTTCGTCTGCGTCTTCTTCCGAGCTTATCACATACTGTAACGACTGATTAATTCTCATTGACATCTGTCAAAACATTCATCTTGTTCTCTCAGTCGAATCGACAGAAATGAAACAGAAAATCACCCAAATTGTAACTTTCTTTACTGTGTCAGATATTTCCCTGACTAACAGATACTGTGGGTATTTTGATTCTCTCAGCAGACACTCAGGACAATCAGCAAACAAACAACGTATTTGCAAGTGGTTGCTGAGAAATCAGTCATATAATGCAGACTGATCTGGTCAATGTTGAACTTCTAAATTACAACGAGACTGGAATTGTAAGTGGTCATCTGTGCCAACATGAACTTGTCTCACTCGCATAGAACTCATATCAGTCTACACGAGGAAAGGAATATTGCTACTGAATGAGATGTATTCATTGTATCTCGTCAGTCCGCATCATCAGCGTACATCCGGTGAAATTCATCAAATTAAGTAGGAGTAGTTCGAATTCAAAATTAGTTCACAACTCGGTCAACTCATTCGCAATCTACCACGGTTTCTGTTGGAAACCGAGATTATTCAGATCACACCATGTCATCTGATTCATTCCATCGGTGATGATCAAGCCCACTTGTACCAAATTACGCATTATCGATTGATCGAGATGAATAGTTGTATGTCACTCAGATCAACCAGTAGTATTTTCCAGTCACTCTGGCGAACAGTTCACTTTTCACGATGAAATATTGCATGTGTATCAATGTCGACACGACTGAATATGATTAAGTAGCCTTCACAAACTAGAACACCATGAACACACATTTTCGCCATTGATGAAAGCCACCAGTAATGGAATTCACAGCTGATTTAACTTCATGACACATTCACACTCTGTACGTCGAAGTGTTAAAGTAGTTTCCGAATTACTTCTGGGTCTGAGGTCTTCTCGAATTCGTTGGAGTTGAGGTAGGGATTTGACTACCATTCTATGCTTTGTTCTTTGATGACGATGCGTAGAGTTGAAATTTGATCAGCACATGATTTGCTTTTCCTGAATCCATCTGTACGACTGAAGGACTTCTGTAGACAGCGCATCCTTTATTCTCTCCAGGATGATGCTACTCAATATTTTACTTGGTGTGGGCATGAGCATTATTCCACGCCAGTATTTGCGTCGGTGGAATAGAAAGTTCTTGCAGACCTAAGTCACCCTTCTTTGGCAGTTCGGAGGGGTAGCCCCTCTTCGAATCAGTAGGCAGCTTTCCTTCTTTCCGAACTTTTCGAAGTAGTGGAGTGAGAACATTTGCTGTTTTGTTTGAGTCCGTCTTCAGGGCTTTGGTAGGAATCCCGTCTGGTCCTGTTGCATTTCTGGCTAACGTTCAGTAGCTTGATCGCACACAGGATTTCTACTTTCGTTGTGGAGAGATGTCCACTGACAGGCAGTTCAGTGCGTGCTGTTGATGGTATTTCTGGGCGAGTTGTGTGTGGTGATCAATTCAAGAGTACTTTAATGTGATCAAACCTATTTTTGATTTGTTTCTTCTCCTTGGTGATCAGGTTCCCTTGAGCATCTTTTATTGGTTTCATCATCTGTGTTGATCTCTTTCTGAATAGAGACTTAGTTGCCTGATATGGTGTCCTGATGTCACTTTTGACTGCAGCCTGCCTGTTCTGCTTCAGTTGACGGCCGGTGTGACGTAGAATTGTCGTTTGTCTTCTCTAGCACTATTCTTCACCTCTGTCTTTATTCAGTGCAGTGTACATTGAACTCAGTTTCTACTTCTGTTCTCTTGTCCATCTTTGCATTGAATATTCATCTTCTCTTTCACCACCTGCTCTCTTATCTTCTATTGGCTTCCAGGTGGGTGTCCGTTGACAGTCATTCCTTGTCTTGTCTCTTCCTTCTTCCTAGACTAGTTGTACACGTTTCCTTGAATATCACCTTCAGAGAGTGGTGCCACATAGTGGTAAGTAATTCCATATTAGTTTGCTAAATGAATAAATCACACAGTGAAACGGTATTTCTTACTGGACTATACTGTAAGTAATATTGTAAAATACTGTACATAATACTGCTTTGTGAATATCTTTGTTTGTACCCACTCCCCCGATCTCCAAAATCGTTGAAAGAGCAGAAGTCTGCGAATAATTCTCCGTTCTCATTCATTTCTCCAAACCGGAGCATCTCGACCCATGGTGTGTTCCCTTTATGTATTATCCGCACCCCGCTCGACTGGCATTCGTATCGCCCATTAGGATTTTGATGTCACAATTTGGAATGTTGTGCACTACTGCTTGTAGTTCTCTGTAAACATCCTGCTTTTTTCCTTGTTTTGCATTGTTTGTAGCACTGTGCGTAGCATTGGATAATTGTCACCTTCTTTCATTTGGAGTTGAATCCTGCCGTCATGATCCTGCAGGATGAAATCGGTTCCCACTGCATTAGGGCTCTGACTGCCACTGGTGACATCATGACAGCCACTCACTGCCTCAGTGTGTTCGTGTTTGTTGTCCGGATGACCAGACCAGTGTAGATTATTGACTCTCCCGTTGACAATGTTTTCAATCCACATCCATTCTATCTGCTTTCGCAGACACGCAGTACTTTTAGGTCATATCTTCGCATCTCTTTGGCTCCCTAGACAGCCTTTCCAGTCTCCTACATTGTACGGTCATTCCACGTACCTATTGTTACTCTTGTCTTTATCGACAGGAGACACATCGGCTGGCTGATTAGCTTCCCTAAGGTTTTCACCAGCCCGCTGGGTCGTTTCGCCTCTCTGACTTGGGCGAAGAATAAGATTGTTGTTATTTGAAGTTTTGTGTTTATAATATATTTCTTTCTGTGTGTTGAAGTGTCTCCAGCGGTTTGAAAGATTTAGTGTCACAATTTTGTAGCCCAATGCCTAACCCTCCCGGTATTGTACCATAATTCAACGATTTAAACTTTGATCAGGTGCTAATTTACTGACATTTCACGATTATGATTTGTACCATGTCGTCATTCCGCCTCATTCCTCCTCTCTTATTTATGCGACGGTAGGTTTCCCTTTTTTGCATTTTTGTGTGTTACACTCCTCGTAGTGAGTAGGCTGATTTTTCTGTGTAGGGTTGCCAGCCTAGTCGCACTCAGAAAATTCTTTTGGGCTTTACTTAACAACAGATAGAACTGGTGGAAATTAACAAGTCCAGTGAGTCGTGTTTTTGGATAAAGGAGCCTTGTGACACCGCTTCTGAAAGGAAGTAAAGTAGATTTAGAAGGATTTTGTGGGCATCGACCTGATCATTGATTGATGAAGCACTTTAGCAGATACAAAAGTGAAGCACCAATGGAACTTGATCAATCCAAGGAGGTTTCGGAGTTGCGTTGAGTAAATGGGTGGGTGATACTGCGTGATGGTAACCACCTCTGAGGGCATTGGTGTTTGCTCATAGTACTGTGAGTGACATGCTTCAGGGACTCTTATGTTTCTGACCCTAAAACGCATATACTCCGATTGACTAGTTTGTATAATAATGCCAGAATGCGATCTTCCTGTGTGTTTGTGTCAACCCGGCTAGCGATGAGTAGGTCATCTATATACACTTTGGCAGACGGCAGTTCACGCAGCGAGTCGTCCATAAATCTTTGGAAAGCTAGTGCAGCATTTCGGGGTCGAAATGGCATACACAGAAACCCACATGATCCAGATGGGGTTGTTATAGGCTGTTTTAGGTATACCTTCCTCAGCCACCGGAATACTGTCACAAGCGCGAACCAAGGCAATTTTCGTGAATATTGTGGCACCTGAAGGAGTATTACTAAAGTCTTGAGTGTGTGGTGCTGGGTATCTGTCTAGGACAGTTTGCTTATTTAGAGCTCTGTAATCACCTCGAAGAGCACCAATCAGTCTGATTTTCATTTGTCACCATGTGTAACAGAAACGTCCGTTGACTACTCGAAGGCCGAATAATCCCCAACGGAAGCGCGTAATCGGACACAGCTTTCGCCATATTTAGCTCACTCGTGACCAATCTTCTTGGCTTGGCGAACACTGGCAGGCCATGTGTCCTCATGTTTTGAGTAGTTTTCAGGCCAGGCCTAGAAGTTAGAAGGTTACTTGCAGTCAGATTTGAGGATTCCACCGGCATTTTTCGGAACCTTTCGATTGATACTGGCGGAGACTGGACTTGGTTCAATGAATGGTGCTCGCTTTCTCTGCCATCCATATACCAGGAGATTTCTATCATTGCTATACGTCTGTTTCGGGTATTCACTAATAAGTCATATCTTTCTATGACGTCTATGCTGATAATTGCTACGTCTAAGTCAGCGACACTGAAACCCATAGCAGATACCAGCGGTCAAGCGTCCGTGCTCCTAATTTCGCGATCGGGTTTCATTGGCGACCTGCAGTGTGATGAGGTATTTTCATCGTCCCGGCTTGGCCATCGCTTTTCGTATGATAATGAGCGCAGCTCCTGTATCGACCACGACGTCTACGCCAGGGTGTTTATCCATCATATGGAATAGCCAAATGTCCCTCACAACTTCTGAGTAGTCGCCACCTGAGAATTGGTTATTCACTTCCCTGTTGCTTGTGGTGTAGTTCAGATCGGCCACGTGGCTGCGCGTCTTCGGTTGACTGTGCTCTAAACCAGGACTGTGATGGGGATCTGTCCCCCGAGTTCTTCCCTTGAAGCAACCATTGTATATATTGATTTCCTAAAACACACATTTTATCATCCGGCGCCTAAGCACTGTGTATGACTGCTCGTTATAGGGAGTGGGGAATATAAAGTCCCGAATAAATAAATAAATTTATTCTCACAGTACAGTACATGAGGGTCGCCAGTTTACAGGCATCATCAAATTGTTACAGAAATAGAACCATATAATTCACTCACAATTTACAGGCAGTAGCAAGATATGCTTTGCATGTTCGCTGGAGATTATACATGCACTTGATAAATGTTAATCCCAGTAGTATAAAACAGCCTTTTCACTTATATAGAACCATTTCTGTGCACAGTTGGAAAAATCTGCTAGATTGTCAGTGAGTGCAACACATCAGGAATCTCCCTGCTAATCTCATAATGTGACTGAGAATACAAATCTGAACACCTGGTGGTTTTAGCCTTAATGCTAATCCGGTGGAAGTAGTGTGATAGTTGAACAAACCCTACTAAGGAATCCATCTCTACAGAAGTGTTGATTTTAAGGTCAGTTTCCTTGTCTTACAAATGAGACATTATGTATGAATTAAAACACCAGACTAAATAGTATACACGAACAAGCGGAAAGCAGTCGAATAACAACCAAAAGACAGAGACATTTAGATCGTAGTCAGCTATAACAGAATAGAACGCCAAAGAATATTCTTTCAAATCACTTAACGATGACTCGTGATACTGTAGCCGAATAGTGATGTTTTTTCCAACCTTTATTTTCGAAAACACGGCAGAGCGCAAGTGAAGTGGGACACCCAGTCCAACACAAGTGAACAGTATTCATCATTCAACAGATAAAGGAAGCCTTAGAAATCATAGGGAAAATATACTTCCTACTTGGTTACTCATCCCATCATTCTGAGCTCTCTAATCAAATATTAAACTTGAGTGGTCATAGCATTCCGTGTTGTAGAAGCCCTGAAACCGCATATCACACTTTGGCTTTGTATGTAGGAAAGGAAGGCAGTGCGATCATCTGTTTCAAAACATTTGATTGACTTTAGGCAACCAACTAACCCGATAAAGGTTTTAAGGTTTCTTAACCAAATGGTGCGAATATGTGTGACATCCTAGCTCTACAACTACTCAAGACAACAGACACGCAGACACTAATCGTGAAGCCGGACGTTTGTGAACAAAGGAATTTCGCACAATGCTCAAGGCACTGGTTGTGTTGTTCATATGTTGCTCTGCATCAGCCATTCCAAATTAAATGTGCTTAATTACCTGTTTTGTTTCAGTACACTGCCTAACCTGTAATTTCTGATAGTAAAACACAATACATAAGCACCAAACGAGCAGTATATGTGAATGCCATTGAGTGTTAGGAATATTTGCGTCAAAGATTTTGGGACTTATTTGGCTAGTTCGACTGAACTACAGGCTCTTGGAATGTAGGCATAACCAAGGCAATAGATCAGTGCGAAGTGGAGAAAGAGCCTGTTCATGTGTGTACCTGTTCAATAAAATATATGACGCTACATGAAGAACTCGCGGGCAGACTAGTAGTCAGCTTAGTTGTGACTAGGTTAATTGAGTTTCAGCAATTTGTTCTATTCGAGTCACAGTTACATTTCGTTGTCGTCGAAGGGAGACCATAAATTCATGAGTTTCATTGGTTGTGAAATGAAAGTGATGGGTGAGACGAGGAAATATTGACACTAGTTTATTCATTTTGTCAAGTTGACCTGTGTGGAAATTATTATTATTATTGCAACTGGTGATAGTCGTATTGGTAGCAATGTTGTCGGTTATCATTAGTACTAGTCACACACACACAGATCAAATACTGACGAAACTGAATGTGTGTGCAACAAACTGACATGTGAGCGACCATAACACATTCGCTGATATTTACTGATGAGACTTGCCTTTTGTTCTCCTGAATGGCTACCCAAATATGGAGGGAACATAAGAGCGTACATAGTGCAATACTTGGAAGAGAAAATGGACTTATTCTAGAAGTCATTTGACCTAGGAATTCGATGTGGAACTAACGATTTAATATATGTGTCAGACTTGAGCACTGTAGTAGTTAGTGAGTGATTTCAAAATACGGAAGTCTCTAAGTGGTCTCGTTATAGTTGGTATGAATATGAACCATAAATTGGGTTCGAAACGTCATCCTGTAAGTTATAATACTGCTATTGTTAATCCCTTTCTTTTCTTCCCCTCGTAATTTCTTTGTGTCAAAACTGATACTACTTATTTCTAGTAATTAGTGTAAGTTGTACTTGTTAATTCTCTACCCAATCTTTGTTTGCTATTGAAGTTCAACTCACTCGATGCATTACTCAGCTATTGGATGTATAATAGTTATTCCCTTATAGCAGAACGTCATTTGCTGTATATGATTTATTCGTGTACCCATCACTGTTGAACGTTGTTTATGCGTATCCCTTTATTCTGTGTCTGGCATTGGCGTGCTGTTTGAATAACACGTGGATCGCCTTCCACGCAGATCTGCTGCTTTTACCTATTGACGCACATTGACTGTGCTTTTTGACAGCATTCAGCCACAGACACCTGACAATTGAGGTTTGTATATTATGTTTCATATTTGATCCTTAACATGGTACCGTATTTTTCACAAATTCTGTGTTTTCGGATTTTACGCGTCACTCACTTTGTGGTTTTATAATCGTTGGGATTATCGTCACGAATTTCTTTTGGAAGAAATTCACAGCTTCACTGCTCGATATATCTGATATACAAATATTGAAAATTTCCTGATTGTACGAATTACTGTGAACATCGGAACGACACGCTTTCTGCATAAGCACCAGGAGCTCATTACACACATAACAAAGTATCGCAAGTTGCTGACGGTGTGCACTGGAAACCCCGGAGGCAATGATTACGATGGGAAGAAAGTCAGAAACATCAAATCGCAAATTCATCTTCTCTAACTAGTGTCACCACAAAACAAGATTCATTGACGACATACACATTTTGTGTGTCAGAAAGGTAGACGTGATGTGCAAGCGGAGACGGATGATGACAGTGAGAAAAATCCATTGAAATGTGAAATATATTTTATTTGCTAGAAACTACATTACAAGAAGTGAGTACATCAAATGAAAAGTGAGTGGGACATTATCATCATCAATATGATTCCCATCTAACTGGAGTGATAAAAGTTCAAAAATACGCACAATGATAATCATCCTAATCAAGTTCGAAAGGATCGAATGGGATAAAGTGCGCGTGTTGTTTCTTGTGTTCAACTATCTTGTAATCAGGAATGATGAACTTGGCTGGACACAAGATTTGAGACTCCATCTGCTGACTAAGTGCCTCCTCATCATCCACCTCCAGATCTGGGTGAAAAGACTGTAAATCACTGGCGTATTCTGGTGGACAGTCGACGAGTGATGACGCTTCGTTGAAACAGAATACTACTTCGTGTAGAAAAGCCCTCCCGACCTACACAATGTGAAATGGTGAATAAGAAAGAGAATTGTGTTAATCAGGAAGCTCCAAAAGCGATGATTCGTCACTCGAAATGTGTCTCCAACACATAACTTTACTTATCTCCGAATTTCGAACACACAAGCTCAAGATAATTAAAACCTGATTCCTTCGATTGGTGTTAGAAGCTAGCGACGTGAATTCTGGTCGCAGTTGGCGACATCAAGAGATTTGCAAATCCAACCAATACGCACCCATTAAACAATCTACACAGCATATTTTATTCACGACTAGATGTAATGGATCGGAGGTATACTGACATGACGAAATATTTGAAAATATGTGTGCATAGAAAAGGCATAACTCACTTCATCATGTGCGCAAATCACTTTGGCTCTTACACGGAACGCTTTCCACAGCTCGTATTCCACTTTTCCAGGCTACATAAACAGAGTGGATGAATGTGGTTCGTGAATTAGTGTGGTTGTTCAATGTTGATTACACATAATTGTGGTAAACGTGTTCGGTTGAAAAATTGAATGTCAACTTACCACCTGTACCGTATTCTTCTTCAATATGTATCTCAACCTTCCAGCGTTCCTGAAATGGAGGGAAATGTGTGTTGATGATCGAATGTGAAAAATCACATCAAGAACTTTGTTGGTGCATCGGTATTGTTTCGACGTAGAAGAATGGCACAAACCTCCTAAGTACATTTCTTGATTCAGTAGTTCCAGTGATGACTCGAATCTGACTCAAGACACTGACTCATCGATCCTGATAGCTATGCTACTATCCTGCTTATTACTTCGGACCAGTGTGTCCTATAAATCACTGACTTTATCAGCATAAACCAACTTGTCTAGTGTAGTGCAGTTCAGTCCAGCCCCTAGTTAGATCAGTCCACAACTGACTGCAACACACAGCACACATGGTAATGAAGCTGAGTATGGACACTGTGATTTTCGAGTGTGAGATCAGTGTGAGGATGCACACTTTGTGTCATGAGGAAAGATAGATGGATGTGAGCTGGCGTGAATCCAGCTTCACAATCCACACAATAAAATGATTCCCATAACTCGAACAGTAATAATAATAATAATAGTAATAATAACGACAATTGCAAGGAAACATGTGTCGACGTACCATTGTCTCATGAGTATTTTGTAGAGATTAATGCTGTGATTGAAGTAGAGAATTGGACTGGGTCCAGATTCACCCATCACTGTGCAAGCTCCATAATCATTGTACACGTTGAGACTGAAATAGGAAATTTGTGTTAGAGAAATAATCAGAATGCACAAGACCAGCTTCAGTATCAGGAGATCATATCTCAGGTAGAATGTCACCACCACTGCCAACATCAAACAAACAGGCAGACACACGCACACAACCATGGTGCTCATCGACACTTTCGTCAACCATCCACACATCCTCACACTAACTGATTTCGCTTCACCGGAATTGGGATTTCGAAGTGTAGGTGTGTCAAAAAGGCGATCACAAATCCCTTGGATGAATGAGAATAAGCAGACAATCGCCAACACACACATACACACGCACACACACGCACTGCTTCGCTCTGATTGGTGAGAAAATACGGGAAAGTTCATGATATGCTTAGTTGTGCGAAACACAACAGCAAAAGTGAGAGGTGACTCACTGTGCGAAGGTTTCATGAGTTGGATTAGTCCAATAAGTATTCAGATCAGGTATTTCACTCTAAAGATGCAAAGGAAAGCCGAGAGAAAATTAAAGTGGAATGGTTATATAGTGCTCGATGTGTGCTATGCCAGCTGCTCTCTCACAAGTCCCGTCAGTAGTGCAAGTTATGTGAGTGAATGAAATGGTGAAATGTTGCTGTGTGAGAAGAAGTAATCTTTTGAAGACACCTGCGTAAAATGTCAGTTTCGCCAACTTACAATGTTCTGCTCGGAGAAGTGGAGACCACTTGGACATGCGAAGTCAGACCAGTCAAAGTGAGGTGATGCTCTGAAATTGTGAAATAACTCAGTATGAGCACAAAAGATGTAGCAAATAATATTGATACAGTGAAATCATCCTCGGGACAGAATCACCCCTTCAGTCACACATCACTGAGCGAGCTTATGTGAAAGTGTACTTCGAACAAGTGTCTACCTAAATAACAGAGTATCATGCTATAACATCTTCAATCAGTTATCTCAGTTTTGTTAGAGTTTACTCACAGATAACTCTTCGACATCCGATCAATATATAAATTATCTAATGTATACGAAGTGTGCCCCATATTATATAGACAATTTTGAGAGGATTCATTGTGATGATATTTAGGCGAACTTTACAGACCACTGTGTAATCATTCAGAAGCATCATTGCAGTGCAGCCAGTCACATATCCACTCACATTCATCTGTCTTCTTGTGATGGAGTGATTCGCCTTGCATTACACTGACTGTCTGAATGACCACACCAACTGTGCACATTGGTAAAGATCAAATGTGCATTATCATCATGAAACAGGTCGACTGGTGTCAACTGATTCATCTTATAAGTGCCAAAATTATATTCTCAACTCTATCCGTGTTCACATCCCTTAGTGAAATACTGAAATATATAAGAGAATACATCCAACTCATTCATTGTATGTAAAAGGAGCACGACATCACGATGATGTCGGAGAATGTGTCAATGTACAAAAGACAAATACACAGTAATCTCACCTCAATTTCGAAATATCCATAGTTGTTCTCTCCGGGACAGTACACTGAAAAGCAAATTGAGATTTTTATTGGTCGATTGAAATTAAATTTACTGATGAGTTCTGTCGACGTCAATCTGATTTGTGTGTGTGTTTGTAATGATTGTACAGAATGTCGTTATGTAATTCGATAATAGTATGTCACGAAACGCCTCATGCACTGATACCGATTGATGTTTCAGATATATGGTTATGGTTACAAAGAAGAAGTTGTGTATCAAGTAGCATTCAACGAGTTTGACTCGTTCACCAGATGAATGGAATGGACGTGATACATGCACACTCTAGGTTCCCTCCACATCGATCTATGGCTGAACTCAGATGCAAGTATGTGTGACGTTGGTTGAAGTACTCCGACGTTGCCTATTAATGAATGGACGCACTAACATTCATCGAATGAGCCTGATGGCTCACTGACACAAAACCGTATGTGACTGCTTATCCATTGACTGAACAGTTTGATTTTGTGATGTCTGTGACGCCAACATACACTGTGAAGACATGTCTACGTTAGCGTAAATAGTTGACGAATCGAAATGATGAAGTGATAATAATAATAATCAACATGGTCATTACAAAAAGTATGTGCATGTGTAAACGTACATATCTGTTGAAACAGTGCGTTGGAAGCCAACGTAAATGGAGCATGTATGTCCAATGCTACGCATCATGCTACAAACAAAGTGGTACAAGAGAAGAAGGAAGATTTCTATAGACATTTGCGAACATTAACGGACGATAGTGACCATCAAAATCCCTATGTGAGATACGAATGACGGATGAACTGGGAGCAGATAATACAGGAAGAGAACTCATCATGGATCGAGAGGCTCTCACCTGGAGAAATGAATGAGTACGGAGTACACTTCGCGGTCAAGTGCGCCCCCAATAACTTGGCGATTGGGGGCAGCGTGTGGAAACACAAGAATATTCACAAACTAGCGTGGATTTCACTTGATAGACACATCGGAAACCAGATAGATTTGATCTCAGTATCGCTCAGGAAAGTGGAGACGCAGTCTGCTGAGCAGAACGTCGGGGAGGGAGGCAGATGTGAGTTGAGAACGTCATCTATTCGAAAGGGAAATTCAAGGTGAAGCTGAAAGCTCCGAAGGGATCTGGAGATAGACCACCAATCATGTTCAACGTGTACAACTGTTCTAAGAAGTTTGGAGAGAAAAGACAAGGAGTGGTTGTCAACGGACACCTACCTGGAAACTAATCGAGGAGAGTAGGATGGTGAAAGAGAAGATGCAAATTCGGACAACAGGAGGAGAAGCCAAGTCCAATGTGCACTGCACTGAATAGAGACAGAGGTGAAGAAGTGTGATAGGAAAGACGAGAGACAATTCTACATTACACTGTCGACTGAAGCAGAACAGGCAGCCAGGCTGCAGGTGAACGAGACTTCAGAAAACTACATCAGGTAATCAGTTCCTTATTTTGGAAGACAACAATGCAGATGAAGGTTATAAAGATGATCAACGAAAGTTTACTGCCAATGAGAAGCGACAACAAAGAAAGTGGACTAATCACTTCAAAGGACGTTTGAATCCATCGATCATCATCACCTGCAACTTAGATACAATGAAGCAGTAGCAGCAGGCGAAGAACGCCCACTGGACACCAATCCACCGCTGAAAGAAGAAATGTTGAATGCAATTGAGCCACCGAGAGCCATCCTGGAAAGCAACTGGTCAGCATGAGAGTCCTCCTGAATCACTGATATCTGCCCGGGATACTAGCTGATTAGAAGGAAGGCTACCTTGTCCAAGTACCAAAGGTGGCTGAGTTAGGCCTCTTTCGACAAAAGCTGACGCAGAATCGTGCTCTTTCCCTGACTGATTGCTTTCAACAGGGAACTTTGAACCGATGTGCAACAGTTCGAGTCGCCACGCTTCACTCAGCACACAGAGCCATAAAAGAAGGAGAAAGTAAAATGAAACACAAAATAGAGACAGTGAACAGAGAAAACAGGCAGAAAGAATGGTGATAACGAGGAAGAATCTAGTTTTACTGGGTAATATAAACCGCAAGGAGTGGATGCATCTGCGCCACTGCGAACGATTTTGAGCCATAACACCAATTGTCTCCGGCCTTCATTGGTGTTTACCGTCCCGAGGACCTCAACCAGGAAGTCTACACCTTCCTACGTGACTGGCTTAAACTGACTGTTGTGGATTTCATTGATTGATGAAGTCGTGTTTTGGTTTAACGACCACTGGCTCTTTTCCGACCTGACCCTATGTCAGCTAACATTGCTCTTCAGTCGAGGAAGACGATGGCTAGGCATGCATGCTTAACACGTGTGCTAATCATCTCAGTCGATGTAGCTTGACAGCCTCGTCTAATAGATTTCCCTCTCTTCTTAGCGATCGACCGGCGTCTGACCTCAATATTGCTCACCTAGTTATGCCACTCCACACGGGAGATGGAGCGCAGGCAGCTGTGAACAAAGAAAGCTAGTGTTTTCATGTCGTGTTTACTCTCAGTGGCCCACGACAAGTAAAATTCGAATTCATGTCACCCTAGAGAGAATACGAGATGGAATGGATGCAGACGTTCAAATGCTGGAACAAACTTGATTCAAGACAATAAGTTGAGGGGGGATTGAATTGCAAATTTACGCATCATCACCATCATCATCATCATCGAATAGAGCACAGAATTGCAATTGAATCCGAACAGGCCTTCGACAGCGTTGACCACGGATTAGTTCGAAGCTACTTCATCACCATGGAGAGATATGCCAGAAATCTTCGACAACCTCATTCAACAGCTAAATGACGATGCCAGGTGTCTAGTGAATAATGAAGGAAATCTCAGTCAGGCGCTTGCAGAGAAGTTAGTAGTGAGATAAGGCTGTCTACTACCACTGATGATATTCCTGACTGCACCGGTCTAGGTTATGCATCAGACTGGGGGAGGAGAGAAGACCGCTGAACCTAGTAGAAGACTCAATGGCATCTGGACTTCCTGGAGGATCAACGTCTAATGCCTCATAAATTCGAAGAACTGCAGGCTGAAGCCGACATGTCGGTAGAAGAAGTGACGAATATGGGACTTCAGGTGAACATGCAGACGACAGTGGTGACGAACATAACCGACCAACAAACTAGATCAATGACAATCAACCATGGATATTTGGAACAGGTTTCTTCCTTCACTGATCTCACCGGGCAGAACCATCTCAACAACAGGCAACAGAACACAAGAGGATCTCAAAATAGTAAACATCGTTAGTCTCCACAGAAATAGAGCAGTTGGATACGTTCTACTCACCCAGATTGTGGGCAAAATGAGAATTCGTCCGGTCTCTCTGTAATACTTTCAATGTTGCTTTATCGACCGTGACTATCGTCGCATCTGTGAGTTAAGGATTGAGGTCTGGATGATGCTTACCAAGTTCAAAGCAGCACTGTTTGGAATACATTTCAAAGAGGAGGTGTTCATTTCTGCAATATTTATGTTCTATTTCAATTTCAACTAACTTTCGTTTTAAAATCTGATCGATCTGAGATAAGACATAATTTTGATGCTGAATATTTAGATGACACCTAGTATTATCTCATCAACCGAGAATTTCGTACTATTCGCGAGTTTCGGATCAATGTCGAGCTCATTCCTTGACTTAAAAGGACACACGAGTGGTTGATGTTCACCGACATACAAGTTACATTTAGATACTACTACTAGTTATACTCGCAGTGTCAGTGGTGTGAGATGTTGCAACAGTTAGATACTACTACTCATACTGATGAAAGTAGTAGTAGTATTCATATCCGTAGGCGGTGATCGTCAATGATCTTCAAAAGACAACCTAATCATGCCTCTGTATTGACAACGTGGCATGATCACATTCCACACTGTGATAAACAATTTCTCTACTTATTGAACTTGAATCTCTCTTCATCTCATTGTCTTAATTAACTAATTATTTATCAGTTTGTTGACAAGAGATTTTATAAAGAGAAAAGAGAATTATTCATTAGAATGACCTGAATGAAAGTGGAATTAGGTCAATGAATCACTCGATGATGTGGTGATTAGAAGAAATAAGAGAAAGAGTAGTGTCATTCTGACAAGTGAGTATGATGGCCGGATCATTGAGATGCCTGCATTGTGACAGCAGAGCACAGAGATATTTGGCATCAGTGTTGTTCATTTGTCATACTGACATAATGCGAGGACAAATTGTGAGAAGCCTACATTGAAACTTCGTTTGTTGTAGTTTAGTCATATTCTGCTATCTTCGTCCATGCTTCATCGTCTGAAAATTCCCTCCCAATTATCCAAATCGTTATTTCTCTACGACTAAATCGGTCGCCTCGCTGTTCGATATTCCTTCAGAAGACGACACCAATATTCTTCTCACACGCTCTTGTCAGCAGCACGAAATCCACTCTCACGTGCACAAGCGAATATTTTCGTCTGCGTCTTCTTTCGAGCTCATCACATACTGTAACGACTGATTAATTCTCATTGACATCTGTCAAAACATTCATCTTGTTCTCTCAGTCGAATCGACAGAAATGAAACAGAAAATCACCCAAATTGTAACTTTCTTTACTGTGTCAGATATTTCCCTGACTAACAGATACTGTGGGTATTTTGATTCTCTCAGCAGACACTCAGGACAATCAGCAAACAAACAACGTATTTGCAAGTGGTTGCTGAGAAATCAGTCATATAATGCAGACTGATCTGGTCAATGTTGAACTTCTAAATTACAACGAGACTGGAATTGTAAGTGGTCATCTGTGCCAACATGAACTTGTCTCACTCGCATAGAACTCATATCAGTCTACACGAGGAAATGAATATTGCTACTGAATGAGATGTGTTCATTGTATCTCGTCAGTCCGCATCATCAGCGTACATCCGGTGAAATTCATTAAATTAAGTCGGAGTAGTTCGAATTCAAAATTAGTTCACAACTCGGTCAACTCATTCGCAATCTACCACGGTTTCTGTTGGAAACCGAGATTTTTCAGATCACACCATGTCATCTGATTCATACCATCGGTGATGATCAAGCCCACTTGTATCAAATTACGCATTATCGATTGATCGAGATGAATATTTGTATGTCACTCAGATCAACCAGTAGTATTTTCCAGTCACTCTGGCGAACAGTTCACTTTTCACGATGAAATATTGCATGTGTATCAATGTCGACACGACTGAATATGATTTAAGTAGCCTTCACAAACTAGAACACCATGAAGACACATTTTCGCCATTGATGAAAGCCACCAGTAATGGAATTCACAACTGATTTGACTTCATGACACATTCACACTCTGTACGTCGAAGTGTTAAAGTAGTTTCCAAATTACTTCTGGGTCTGAGGTCTTCTCGAATTCGTTGGAGTTGAGGTAGGGATTTGACTACCATTCTATGCTTTGTTCTTTGATGACGATGCGTAGAGTTGAAATTTGATCAGCACATGATTTGCTTTTCCTGAATCCATCTGTACGACTGAAGGACTTCTGTAGACAGTGCATCCTTTATTCTCTCCAGGATGATGCTACTCAATATTTTACTTGGTGTGGGCAAGAGCATTATTCCACGGCAGTACTTGCGTCGGTGGAATAGAAAGTTCTTGCACTGACCTAAGTCACCCTTCTTTGGCAGTTCAGAGGGGTAGCCCCTCTTCGAATCAGTAGGCAGCTTTCCTTCTTTCCGAACTTTTTGAAGTAGTAGAGTGAGAACATTTGCTGTTTTCTCTGAGGCCGTCTTCAGTGCTTCGGTAGGAATCCCATCTGGTCCTGTTGCATTTCTGTCTAACGTTCAGTAGCTTGATCGCACACAGGATTTCTCCTTTCGTTGTGGAGAGATGTCCACTGACAGGCAGTTCAGTGCGTGCTGTTGATGGTATTTCTGGGCGAGTTGTGTGTGGTGATCAATTCAAGAGTACTTTAATGTGATCAAACCTATTTTTGATTTGTTTCTTCTCCTTGGTGATCAGGTTCCCTTGAGCATCTTTTATTGGTTTCATCATCTGTGTTGACCTCTTCGTGAATAGAGACTTAGTTGCCTGATATGGTGTCCTGATGTCACTTTTGACTGCAGCCTGCCTGTTCTGCTTCAGTTGACGGCCAGTGTGACGTAGAATTGTCGTTTGTCTTTTCTAGCACTATTCTTCACCTCTGTCTTTATTCAGTGCAGTGTACATTGAACTCAGTTTCTACTTCTGTTCTCTTGTCCATCTTTACATTGAATATTCATCTTCTCTTTCACCACCTGCTCTCTCTTATCTTCTAATGGCTTCCAGGTGGGTGTCCATTGACAGTCATTCCTTGTCTTGTCTCTTCCTTCTTCCTAGACTAGTTGTACACGTTTCCTTGAATATTACCTTCAGAGAGTTACTTCCAATGTTCTTCCACGAAGGCTTCCTAAGTGATGACACGTAATGTCTGTGACTTCACTTTGATCTGATCTGTAGTGAAGGCAGCAATCCATTGTAGGTTCGTTCCTCAGTTTCTCGATGTTGAACTTGAAATGTGGTCTGCCTCCATTGGTTACCATGGAGTTCAGCTTCACCTTGAAGGTTCCTTGAATTAGATGATGATCTGAGCTCACATCTGCTCCCCCTCTCGACATAGTGCTCACAGGCTGTGTCTTCTCTTCCTTGAGCAGCATTGATATGAAATCAATGTGGTTTAAGGTGTGGCCGTCAGGCGAAATACATGTTGCTTCGTTGACACAGCAGAAATCTGCGAATAATTCTGCGTTCTCAATCATTTCTCCGAACCGTAGCCTCTTGATCTATGGTGTGTTCTCTTCCTGTATTGTCTGCACCCCGTTCGACTGGCACTCATATCGCCCATTAGGATTCTTATGTCACAATTTGGAGTGTTGTGCAGTACTGCTTGTAGTTGTCTGTAAACATCCTGCTGTTTTTCTTCTTCTGCGCTGTTTGTTACACTGTGCGTAGCATTGGATAATTGTTATTTTCCTTCATTTGGAGTTGAATCCTGCCTTCATGATCCTGCAGGATGAAATCGGCTCCCACTGCATTAGGGCTCTGACTGCCACTGGTGACATCATGACAGCCACTCACTGCCTCAGTGTGTTCGTGTTTGTCGTCTGGGTGACCAGACCAGTGTAGATTATTGACTCTCCCGTTGACAATGTTTTCAATCCACATCCATTCTATCTGCTTTCGCAGACACGCAGTACTTTTAGGTCATATCTTCGCATCTCTTTGGCTCCCTAGACAGCCTTTCCAGTCTCCTACATTGTACGGTCATTCCACGTACCTATTCTCACTCTTGTCTTTATCGACAGGAGACACGTCGGCTGGCTGATTAGCTTCCCTAAGGTTTTCACCAGCCCGCTGGGTCGTTTCGCCTCTCTGACTTGGGCGAAGAATAAGATTGTTGTTATTTGAAGTTTTTGTGTTTATCGTATATTTCTTTCTGTGTGTTGAAGTGTCTCCAGCGGTTTGAAAGATTTAGTGTCACAATTTTGTAGCCGAATGCCTAACCCTCCCGGTATTGTACCATAATTCAACGATTTAAACTTTGATCAGGTGCTAATTTACTGACATTTCACGATTATGATTTGTACCATGTCGTCATTCCGCCTCATTCCTCCTCTCTTATTTATGCGACGGTAGGTTTCCAATTTTTGCATTTTTGTGTGTTACACTCCTCGTAGTGAGTAGGCTGATTTTTCTGTGTAGGGTTGCCAGCCTAGTCGCACTCAGAAAATTCTTTTGGGCTTTACTTAACAACAGATAGAACTGGTGGAAATTAACAAGTCCAGTGAGTCGTGTTTTTTGATGAAGGAGGCTTGTGACGCCGCTTCTGAAAGGAAGTAAAGTAGATTTAGAAGGATTTTGTGGGCATCGACCTGATCATTGATTGATGAAGCACTTTAGCAGCTACAAAAGTGAAGCACCTATGGAACTTGATCAATCCAAGGAGGTTTCGGAGTTGCGTTGAGTAAATGGGTGGGTGATACTGCGTGATGGTAACCACCTCTGAGGGCATTGGTGTTTGCTCATAGTACTGTGAGTGACATGCTTCAGGGACTCTTTTGTTTGTGACCCTAAAACGCATTTACTCCGATTGACTAGTTTGTATAATGATGCCAGAATGCGATCTTCCTGTGTGTTTTCTGTCAACCCGGCTAGCGATGAGTAGGTCATCTATATACACTTTGGCAGACGGCAGTTCACGCAGCGAGTCGTCCATAAATCTTTGGAAAGCTAGTGCAGCATTTCGGGGTCGAAATGGCATCCACAGAAACCCACATGATCCAGATGGGGTTGTTATAGGCTGTTTTAGGTATACCTTCCTCAGCCACCGGAATACTGTCACAAGCGCGAACCAAGGCAATTTTCGTGAATATTGTGGCACCTGAAGGAGTATTACTAAAGTCTTGAGTGTGTGGTGCTGGGTATCTGTCTAGGACAGTTTGCTTATTTAGAGCTCTGTAATCACCTCGAAGAGCACCAATCAGTCTGATTTTCATTTGCCACCATGTGTAACAGAAACGTCCGTTGACTACTCGAAAGCCGAATAATCCCCAACGGAAGCGCGTAATCGGACACAGTTTTCGTTATATTTAGCTCACTCGTGGCCAATCTTCTTGGCTTGGTGAACACTGGCAGGCCATGTGTCCTCATGTTTTGAGTAGTTTTCAGGCCAGGCCTAGAAGTTGGAAGGTTACTTGCAGTCAGTTTTGGGGATTCCACCGGCATTTTTCGGAACCTTTCGATTGGTACTGGCGGAACTGGACTTGGTTCAATCAATGGTCCTCGCTTTCTCTGCCATCTATATACCAGGAGATTTCTATCATTGCTATACGTCTGTTTCGGGTATTCACTAATAAGTCATATCTTTCTATGACGTCTATGCTGATAGTTGCTACGTCTAAGTCAGCGACACTAAAATCCATAGCAGATACCAGCGGTCAAGCGTCCGTGCTCCTAATTTCGCGATCGGGTTTCATTGGCGACCTGCAGTGTGATGGGGTATTTTCATCGTCCCGGCTTGGTCTTCGCTTTTCGTATGATACTGAGCGCAGCTCCTGTATCGACCACGACGTCTACGCCAGGGTGTTTATCCATCATATGGAATAGCCAACTGTCCCTCACAACTTCTGAGTAGTCGCCACCTGAGAATTGGTTATTCACTTCCCTGTTGCTTGTGGTGTAGTTCAGATCGGCCACGTGGCTGTGCCTCTTCGGTTGACTGTGCTCTAAACCAGGACTGTGATGGGGATCTGTCCCCCGAGTTCTTCCCTTGAATCAACCATTGTATATATTGATTTCCCAACACACACATTTTATCATCTGTCGCCTAAGCACTGTGTATGACTGCTCGTTATAGGGAGTGGGGAATATAAAGTCCCGAATAAATAAATAAATTTTCTCACAGTACAGTACATGAGGGACGCCAGTTTACAGGCATCATCAAATTGTTACAGGAATAGAACCATATAATTCACTCACAATTTACAGGCAGTAGCAAGATATGCTTTGCATGTTCGCTGGAGATTATACATGCACTTGATAAATGTTAATCCCAGTAGTATAAAACAGCCTTTTCACTTATATAGAATCATTTCTGTGCACAATTGGAGAAATCTGCTAGATCATCAGTGAGGGCAACACATCAGGAATCTCCCTGCTAATCTCATAATGTAACTGAGAATACAAATCTGAACACCTGGTGGTTTTAGCCTTAATGCTAATCCGGTGGAAGTAGTGTGATAGTTGAACAAACCCTACTAAGGAATCCATCTCTACAGAAGTGTTGATTTTAAGGTCAGTTTCCTTGTCTTGCAAATGAGACATTATGTATGAATTAAAACACCAGACTAAATAGTATACACGAACAAGCGGAAAGCAGTCGAATAACAACCAAAAGACAGAGACATTTAGATCGTAGTCAGTTATAACAGAATAGAACGCCAAAAGTGGACGAAACGCGATCATCGATTTCGAAAATGACTTTCTTACAAGGATATTCTTTCAAATCACTTACCGATGACTCGTGATACTGTAGCCGAATAGTGATGTTTTTTCCAACCTTTATTTTCGTATACACGGCAGAGCGCAAGTGAAGTGGGAAACCCAGTCCAACACAAGTGAACAGTATTCATCATTCAACAGATAAAGGAAGCCTTAGAAATCATAGGGAAAATATACTTCCTACTTGGTTACTCATCCCATCATTCTGAGCTCTCTAATCAAATATTAAACTTGAGTGGTCATAGCATTCCGTGTTGTAGAAGTCCTGAAACCGCATATCACACTTTGGCTTTGTATGTAGGAAAGGAAGGCAGTGCGATCATCTGTTTCAAAACATTTGATTGACTTTAGGCAACCAACTAACCCGATAATGGTTTTAAGGTTTCTTAACCATATGGTGCGAATATGTGTGACATCCCAGCTCTACAACTACTCAAGACAACAGACACGCAGACACTAATCGTGAAGCCGGACGTTTGTGAACAAAGGAATTTCGCACTATGCTCAAGGCACTGGTTGTGTTGTTCATATGTTGCTCTGCATCAGCCATTCCAAATTAAATGTGCTTAATTACCTGTTTTGTTTCAGTACACTGCCTAACCTGTAATTTCTGATAGTAAAACACAATACATAAGCACCGAACGAACAGTATATGTGAATGCCATTGAGTGTTAGGAATATTTGCGTCAAAGATTTTGGGACTTATTTGGCTAGTTTGACTGAAGAACAGGCTCTTGGAATGTAGGCATAACCAAGACAACAGATGAGTGCGAAGTGGAGAACGAGCCTGTTCATGTGTGTGCACGTTCAATAAAATATATGACGCTTCATGAAGAACTCGCGGGCAGACTAGTAGTCAGCTTAGTTGTGACTAGGTTAATTGAGTTTCAGCAATTTGTTCTATTCGAGTCACAGTTACATTTCGTTGTCGTCGAAGGGAGACCATAAATTCATGAGTTTCATTGATTGTGAAATGAAAGCGATGGGTGAGACGAGGAAATATTGACACTAGTTTATTCATTTTGTCAAGTTGACCTGTGTCGAAATTATTATTATTATTGCAACTGGTGATAGTCGTATTGGTAGCAATGTTGTCGGTTATCATTAGTACTAGTCACACACACACAGATCAAATAATGACGAAACTGAATGTGTGTGCAACAAACTGACATGTGAGCGACCATAACACATTCGCTGATATTTACTGATGAGACTTGCCTTTTGTTCTCCTGAATGGCTACCCAAATATGGAGGGAACATAAGAGCGTACATAGTGCAATACTTGGAAGAGAAAATGGACTTATTCTAGAAGTCATTTGACCTAGGAATTCGATGTGGAACTAACGATTTAATATATGTGTCAGACTTGAGCACTGTAGTAGTTAGTGAGTGATTTCAAAATACGGAAGTCTCTAAGTGGTCTCGTTATAGTTGGTATGAATATGAACCATAAATTGGGTTCGAAACGTCATCCTGTAAGTTATAATACTGCTATTGTTAATCCCTTTCTTTTCTTCCCCTCGTAATGTCTTTCTGTCAAAACTGATACTTCTAATTTCTAGTAATTAGTGTAAGTTGTACTTGTCAATTCTCTACCCAATCTTTGTTTGCTATTGAGGTTCAACTCACTCGATGCATTACTCAGCTATTGGATGTATAATAGTCATTTCCTTATAGCAGAACGTCATTTGCTGTATATGATTTATTCGTGTACCCATCACTGTTGAACGTTGTTTATGCGTATCCCTTTATTCTGTGTCTGGCATTGGCGTGCTGTTTGAATAACACGTGGATCGCCTTCCACGCAGATCTGCTGCTTTTACCTATTGACGCACATTGACTGTGCTTTTTGACAGCATTCAGCCACAGACACCTGACAATTGAGGTTTATATATTATGTTTCATATTTGATCCTTAACATGGTACCATATTTTTCACAAATCCTGTGTTTTCGGATTTTACGCGTCACTCACATTGTGGTTTTATAATCGTTGGGATTATCGTCACGAATTTCTTTTGGAAGAAATTCACAGCTTCACTGCTCGATATATCTGATATACAAATATTGAAAATTTCCTGATTGTACGAATTACTGTGAACATCGGAACGACACGCTTTCTGCATAAGCACCAGGAGCTCATTACACACATAACAAAGTATCGCAAGTTGCTGACGGTGTGCACTGGAAACCCAGGGAAAATGATTACGATGGGAAGAAAGTCAGAAACATCAAATCGCAAATTCATCTTCTCTAACTAGTGTCACCACAAAACAAGATTCATTGACGACATACACATTTTGTGTGTCAGAAAGGTAGACGTGATGTGCAAGCGGAGACGGATGATGACAGTGAGAAAAATCCATTGAAATGTGAAATATATTTTATTTGCTAGAAACTACATTACAAGAAGTGAGTACATCAAATGAAAAGTGAGTGGGACATTATCATCATCAATATGATTCCCATCTAACTGGAGTGATAAAAGTTCAAAAATACGCACAATGATAATCATCCTAATCAAGTTCAAAAGGATCGAATGGGATAAAGTGCGCGTGTTGTTTCTTGTGTTCAACTATCTTGTAATCAGGAATGATGAACTTGGCTGGACACAAGATTTGAGACTGCATCTGCTGACTAAGTGCCTCCTCATCATCCACCTCCAGATCTGGGTGAAAAGACTGTAAATCACTGGCGTATTCTGGTGGACAGTCGACGAGTGATGACGCTTCGTTGAAACAGAATACTACTTCGTGTAGAAAAGCCCTCCCGACCTACACAATGTGAAATGGTGAATAAGAAAGAGAATTGTGTTAATCAGGAAGCTCCAAAAGCGATGATTCGTCACTCGAAATGTGTCGCCAACACATAACTTTACTTATCTCCGAATTTCGAACACACAAGCTCAAGATAATTAAAACCTGATTCCTTCGATTGGTGTTAGAAGCTAGCGACGTGAATTCTGGTCGCAGTTGGCGACATCAAGAGATTTGCAAACCCAACCAATACGCACCCATTCAACAATCTACACAGCATATTTTATTCACGACTAAATGTAATGGATCGGAGGTATACTGACATGACGAAATATTTGAAAATATGTTTGCATGGAAAAGGCATAACTCACTTCATCATGCGCGCAAATCACTTTGGCTCTTACACGGAACGCTTTCCACAGCTCGTATTCCACTTTTCCAGGCTACATAAACAGAGTGGATGAATGTGGTTCGTGAATTAGTGTGGTTGTTCAATGTTGATTACACATAATACTGGTAAACGTGTTCGGTTGAAAAATTGAATGTCAACTTACCACCTGTACCGTATTCTTCCTCAATATGTATCTCAACCTTCCAGCGTTCCTGAAATGGAGGGAAATGTGTGTTGATGATCGAATGTGAAAAATCACATCAAGAACTTTGTTGCTGCATCGGTATTGTTTCGACGTAGAAGAATGGCACAAATCTCCTAAGTACATTTCTTGATTCAGTAGTTCCAGTGATGACTCGAATCTGACTCAAGACACTGACTCATCGATCCTGATAGCGATGCTACTATCCTGCTTATTACTTCGGACCAGTGTGTCCCATAAATCACTGACTTTATCAGCATAAACCAACTTGTCTAGTGTAGTGCAGTTCAGTCCAGCCCCTAGTTAGATCAGTCCACAACTGACTGCAACACACAGTACACATGGTAATGAAGCTGAGTATGGACACTGTGATTTTCGAGTGTGAGATCAGTGTGAGGATGCACACTTTGTGTCATGAGGAAAGATAGATGGATGTGAGCTGGCGTGAATCCAGCTTCACAATCCACACAATAAAATGATTCCCATAACTCGAACAGTAATAATAATAATAATAATAGTAATAATAACGACAATTGCAAGGAAACATGTGTCGACGTACCATTGTCTCATGAGTATTTTGTAGAGATTAATGCTGTGATTGAAGTAGAGAATTGGACTGGGTCCAGATTCACCCATCACTGTGCAAGCTCCATAATCATTGTACACGTTGAGACTGAAATATGAAATTTGTGTTTGAGAAATAATCAGAATGCACAAGACCAGCTTCAGTATCAGGAGATCCTATCTCAGGTAGAATGTCACCACCACTGCCAACATCAAACAAACAGGCAGACACACGCACACAACCATGGTGTTCATCGACACTTTCGTCAACCATCCACACTAACTGATTTCACTTCTCCGGAATTGGGATTTCGAAGAGTAGGTGTGTCAAAAAGGCGATCACAAATCTCTCGGATGAATCAGAATAAGCAGACAATCGCCAACACACACACGCACACGCACTGCTTCGCTCTGATTGGTGAGAAAATACGGGAAAGTTCATGATATGCTTAGTTGTGCGAAACACAATAGCAAAAGTGAGAGGTGACTCACTGTGCGAAGGTTTCATGAGTTGGATTAGTCCAATAAGTATTCAGATCAGGTATTTCATTCTGAAGATGCAAAGGAAAGCCGAGAGAAAATTAAAGTGGAATGGTTAAATAGTGCTCGATGTGTGCTATGCCAGCTGCTCTCTCACAAGTCCCGTCAGTAGTGCAAGTTATGTGAGTGAATGAAATGGTGAAATGTTGCTGTGTGAGAAGAAGTAATCTTTTGAAGACACCTGCGTAAAATGTCAGTTTCGCCAACTTACAATGTTCTGCTCGGAGAAGTGGAGACCACTTGGACATGCGAAGTCAGACCAGTCAAAGTGAGGTGATGCTCTGAAATTGAGAAATAACTCAGTATTAGCACAAAAGATGTAGCATATAATATTGATACAGTGAAATCACCCTCGGGACAGAACCACCACTTCAGTCACACATCACTAAGCGAGCTTATGTGAAAGTGTACTTCGAACAAGTGTCTACCTAAATAACATAGTATCATGCTATAACATCTTCACTCAGTTATCTCAGTTTTGTCAGAGTTTACTCACAGAAAATTCTTCGACATCCGATCAATATATAAATTATCTTATTTATACGAAGTGTGCCCCATATTATATAGATAATTTGAGAGGATTGGTTGTGATGATATTTAGGCGAACTTTACAGACCACTGTGTAATCATTCAGAAGCATCATTGCAGTGCAGCCAGTCACATATCCACTCACATTCATTAAGGGCAGTACCACACCACGATGGTGTTGGAGAATGTGTCAATGTACAAAAGACAAATACACAGTTATCTCACCTCAATTTCGAAATATCCATAGTTGTTCTCTCCGGGACAGTACACTGAAAAGCAAATTGAGATTTTCATTGGTCGATTGAAATTAATTTTACTGATGAGTTCTGTCGACGTCAATCTGATTTGTGTGTGTGTGTTTGTAATGATTGTACAGAGTGTCGTTATATAATTCGATAATAGTATGTCACGAAACGCCTCATGCACTGATACCGATTGATGTTTCAGATATATGGTTATGGTTACAAAGAAGAAGTTGTGTATCAAGTAGCATTCAACGAGTTTGACTTGTTCACCAGATGAATGGAATGGACGTGATACATGCACATTGCAGGTTCCGTCCACATCGATCTATGGCTGAACTCAGATGCATGTATGTGTGACGTTGGTTGAAGCACTCCGACGTTGCCTATTAATGAATGGACGCACTAACATTCATCGAATGAACCTGATGGCTCACTGACATAAAACCGTATGTGACTGCTTATCCAGTGACTGAACAGTTTGATTTTGTGATGTCTGTGACGCTAACAAACACTGTGAAGACATGTCTACGTTGGCGTAAATAGTTGACGAATCGAAATGATGAAGTGATAATAATAATAATAAACATGGTCATTACAAAAAGTATGGGCATGTGTAAACGTACATGTCTCTTGAAACAGTGTGTTGGAAGCCAACGTAAATGGAGCATGTATGTCTTGTTGGCATTGGATTCAGCGAGTAATGTGTGGATACACACGAGAAGACTGAGAATGAAGAGTCTGTAGGGAAAGGAAGAGAATGAGAGAGACATGCAAATTATGACTAGAGTGAGTGCTTCAATGCCGTTTCCGACCATTTCATGCTTAATGCAACGCTCGGAATGCAAACGAAACAATAACTCTGCATGTCCATGGCTCATTTATGAATACGAGAAATCACATTGATCATGGTAACTCACTGCATGATGTAGACGTTGAAATCTGAGAGAAAAAAAACAGTCACCATTGGATATCGTAATGAGAATAAAATCATTGAGAAAACGAATTCCGTGCAGACTGTTGTGATTCCTTGATGAATTCATGTTGCATAGCTATTCATGTATGCATGTGAGTGGATTCATGTGCAAGTGGATGCATTGCAAAACTGTGGAATATCCTTCACCTCAGCTACTACAACAGACCGACTTGTACACAGTCAATGTTTCAGTATGGCACATTATCGAGTATTTCATCAATTGTTCGAGTCTGTTGTGTGTGCTTTCAATGGATATTTTGAGTTGAGTGCATATCACACATCATGTCCATGTTGAATTGACTGCGCTTACATTCATTGATCTGTGAGCATTTTGTGAGTGAACGTCATAGAGAATATCACATTTCAACAGTGTGTATTCTCATTGTCAACACCACTTGACAGTGAAACAATCACACATGCATCTCACCGACTATCTCTGACCATCTAGGGGAATACAGTGAGGGACAAGTCTCCTTCCTCAAATGAGAAGACCTTCTACGATTGAATATCAGTGTCGTGTTGTTCACTCACAGAATAATGCATCATGATGACAGCAAATAACATTGAAAACGTCGTGGACTTACCTATTCTCAGATGTGGTCTACCCGTCTGCTCAAAACAATGAGTTGTCTCTGTGAATAGCAAGTCTATTTATACCTGATTCACCTGAAGTCTCTCAAATACAATTGGTGTTTTACAAATTAATTTGACACACCAATTATGAAGATAAGAGATGAAATGTAGTAGAATACATTTTAGTGGAATGTGAGTTGAAGTGAAGTGAAAGTATGAGGTCGATATGATTTTGTTTTTCATTCTCTTTCAGAATATTGGCCAAATGATAATTAGTGTGAGAAGTCAGTTGTTCTCATCGTTTGTTTCTGTGTGATTTATCTAACCAGCAACTCAGTGGTCGTTGATTTGTGATTTTCAACGACTCATCGACAGACGGTGGGAGTGAAGTCGTCTTCAGAATGTGATGAACGGTTCACAAACTTCGTCCAAATCGTCACCATCGGTTGCAGAAATCGAGGAGGTGGAAACGGTGAAGTCACGAACAGTAGCCAGAGCTGTTATGCAGTGTGAAGAAGTCTCCTGCAGGACAATGACAGCAAGATTCAACTGAAGAGGAAGGAAGGTTACAGTTATCCAATGCTATATATCATGCTACAAGCAAAGCGGTACAAGAGAAGAAGAAAGATTGCTATAGACATTTTCTATTACAGCTTGATTGCACACCGTATTTTTTGGTACAGGTATGGAATTTTCAGCATGTGATATCGGTAGCCCAAATTTCGCAGGCCAACCATAGATATCAGGTGTGCGTCTGCAGGGGATCGAACCCCGGACCATGTGCATGATCGCCGAGAGTCATAACCGCGAACATTAACGGACCATCAAAGTCCCTATGTGAGATACGAATGTCCGCCGAAATGGGAGCAGACAATACAGGAAGAGAACTCAACATGGGTCGAGAGAAGCTCACGTGGAGAAGCGAATGAGAACGGAGAACACTTCGCGGTCAAGTGCATCCTTAATGGTTTGATGATTGGAGGCAGCGTGTAAAAGCACAAGGATATACACAAATTAGCATGGATTTCACCTGGCAGACACGCTGAAAAACAGATAGACTTGGTCTCAGTATCGCTCAGGAAAGATGAGACGCAGCCTGCTGAGCACAAAGTCGACAGGCGGAGCAAATGTGGGATGAAAACATAATTTACTCCAAAGAACATTTAGGGTGAACCTGAAAACTCCGAAAGGACCTGGAGGTAGACCACCATTCAAGTTCAACACTCAGAAACCGAAAGCCGAAATCCCAGTGGACACCTAGACACCATCACTGCAGCCATCAGAGCGAATTTCAGGGACATGGAAGAATATTGGAGCCAACTCTCTGAAGGCGATATTCAAGGCAGCGTGTACAAATGAACTAGGAAGAAAATTGAGAAAAGACAAGGAGTGGTTGTCAACGGACACCTACCTGGAAGCTAATCGAGGGGAGTAGGATGGTGAAAGAGAAGATGACTCACTACAAAGATGGACAACAGGAGGAGAAGCTGAGTTCAATGCACACTGCACTGGATAAAGACAGAGGTGAAGAAGAGTGATAGGAAAGACGAGAGACAATTCCAAATTACACCGCCAACTGAAGCAGAACAAGCAGGCAGGCTGCAGGTGAACGAGACTTCAGAAAACTACTTCAAATAATCAGTTCCTTATTCGGGAAGACAACAATGCAGATGAAGGTTATAAAGATAGTCAAGGGAAGTTTACTGCCAATGAGGATACACAACTAAGAAAGTGGACTGATCACTTCAAAGGACGCTTGAATCGATCGATCATCATCACCTGCAACTGGTCCAGAATAAAGCACTGACAGCAGGCGAGGAACGCCCAATGGACACCGATCCACCGCTGAAAGAAGAAATCTTGAATGCAATCGAGCCACCGACAGCCATCCTTGAAAGCGACTGGTCAGCATGAGAGTCCTCCTGAATCACTGATATCTGCCCAGGATACTGCAGCGGATATGCTGACATCATTATTGCGAAACGTCTGGAAGGAAACCTACCACCGAAGGGTGAATTAGGCCACTTTTCGCAATAACTGACGTGGAATCATACTCTTATACATGCCAAGAAAAATACTGAATCGCGTCTTCCTAGACATAATAAAAGAAGCACTGGATGCAGAACTCCGTCCTCCAGAGCAAGCTGGATTCAGAAAAGGCAAGTCGAGTGGCGACTTTACCTATCATCGAATAGAGCATAGAATGGCAATCGAAACCCTACCTAAACTTCATCGAATGTGAACGGGCATTCGACAGCGTTGACCGCGAAGTAATTTGGAAACTACTTTATCAATATGGAGTGCAGTGCCAGAAATCTTCAACAACCTCATTCAACAGCTAAATGACAATGCCAGGTGTCAAGGGAACAATGAAGGAAATCTCAGTCAGGCCTTTACAGAGAAGTTAGTAGTGAGACAAGGCTGTCTTCAACCACTGATGATATTCCTGACTGTAGTGGACTGGATTATGCATCAGATTGGAGGAGGACAGAAGACCGCTGGACGGTTAGAAGACTCTATAGTGTCTGAACTTCATGGAAGATTAATGTCTAATGCCACATAAATTCGATGAACTGCAGGCCGAAGCCCACATGTCGGTAGAAGAAGTGACGTATGTGGGAATTCAAGTGAAAATGCAGATGACAGTGGCGACGAACATAACCGACCAACAAACTAGATCAATGACAATCAACCATGGATATTTGGAACAGGTTACTTCCTTCACTGATCTCACCAGGCGGAACCATCTCAACAACAGGCAACAGAACACAAGAGGATCTCAAAATAGCAAACATCGTTAGTCTCCACAGGAATAGAGCAGTTGGATACGTTCTACTCACCCAGATTGTGGGCAAAATGGGAATTCGTCCGGTCTCTCTTTTATATTTTCAATGTTGTTTTATTGACCGTGACTATCGTCGCATCTGCGAGTTAAGGATTGAGGTCTGGATGATGCTTACCAAGTTCAAAGCAGCACTGTTTGGAATACATTTCAAAGAGGAGGTGTTCATTTCTGCAATATTTATGTTCTATTTCAATTTCAACTAACTTTCGTTTCAAAATCTGATCGACCTGGGATAAGACATAATTTTGATGCTGAATGTTTATATGACACATTTGTCAGGGTGTTGCTAACTTCAGGTGTTCACCTGAGAGGGTATCCTGCGCTATGAATTTTAATAGTATCGCATATTCTACGCAGATTACTGCTTTTAAGCATTAACATAAACCATTTTGACTGTTCCAGAGACGAGTTCATTCACCGTAGATCTTGCGATATTATTCAGAACTGCATCTGCAGGATTGTGATCTCCTCATTTGCCGATATCTCTGGTTGTTGAATCGGATGTGAACATTCTTTGTTCAAGTGATCAGTGATTTTCTGATCTACTTTTCAGGCAGAGGAAGTAGATTAGACTGCTGGCAGGTGGTTTTCACCGTTTCATCCATGAGTATGCCAGTGAACAGCGAACGAATCATGTGAAATCGGAATCCTTGAATTGTACACCATCAGTGTTGTTATTGTTCCGTTTACCGGCATTCGGCTTATTCGATGAATATAGATTCGATAATCAACCTGTGTCTCCATCTGGATATATCACTTTTCAATAATTCCACCATATCCCACCCAGCCTAATGTGTGATTGATTATGTGCAAGTGAATGCATAGCAATGCCTGAACTTTCTCCTTAGTAATTCGACCTAACGTCGTCAATAATTGTAGCTTTAGAGAAATTCCCATCTCCCGACCATCTTTGAGGCTCAACTATCCAATCGACCTCACAGTCATTGCATGATACTTAGTATATTGATCATAGGATATTTCTCGTAATTCGATATATCGAGTGCTTTAGTTAACAAAGTTTGTCTCTCATTGAGCTGGTTGGTTTGAAGGCTACCCTAATTCCAGCTTGATTAAGATCCCTACGTAAGGCTTCTCATGTTCCCTCTTTATGTGGCAGTACTATAGATATTTTAAATTCCCTATTATCCGTATTAACTTCATTATTTACACTACAACACTTTTTTCCAATAGAGGTCTTTATGTATACATTTTTGAATGAAATCTGGTGTGTAGTTATCCACAGTTATTCTTGTTTGACTTCATTGTTGAAATCTTCTGACTTACGAGCTGGTCTCCTAATTCGACTTTTCACGCAAATAAATGAATCTTACTAAACTGATCATTGATGAGCTCATTCCTTGACTTGAAACTCAACAGGAGTGGCTGATGTTCACTGACATTCAAGTTACATTTAAACACTAATACTAGTAATATTCGCATTGTCAGTGGTGTGAGAATTTGTAACAGGTAGATACTACTCCTAATACCAATGAAAGTAGTAGTAGTATTCATATCCGTAGGCGGTGATCGTCAATGATCTTCAAAAGACAACCTAATCATGCCTCTGTATCGACAACGTGGCATGATCACATTCCACACTGTGATAAACAATTTCTCTACTTATTGAACTTGAATCTCTCTTCATCTCATTGTCTTAATTAACTAATTATTTATCAGTTTGTTGACAAGAGATTTTACAAAGAGAAAAGTGAATTATTCATTAGAATGACCTGAATGAAAGTGGAACTAGTTCAATGAATCACTCGATGATGTGGTGATTAGAAGAAATAAGAGAAAGAGTAGTGTCATTCTGACAAGTGAGTATGATGGCCGGATAATTGACATGCTTGTATTGTGACAGCAGAGCACAGAGATATTTGGCATCAGTGTTGTTCATTTGTCATACTGACATAATGCGAGGACAAATTGCGAGAAGCCTACATTCAAACTTCGTTTGTTGTAGTTTAGTCATATTCTGCTATCTTCGTCCATGATTTATCTTCTCTACATTCCCCTCTGAATTATCTAAATCATTCTGTCTTTACGACTAAATCGGTTGCCTCGCTGTTCGAGAATTCCACAGAAGACGACACCAATATTCTACTCACACGTTCTTGTCTGCAGGAGAATATCCACTCTGGCATTATACGTGAATGTGCTTTTGAGAATTGTTATTGAATTGACCACATTTCGAACGAATCTGCATATTACGAATTCGGTTTGCTGTATCACATGTCCACCCAGATAATTAGCCCGAAACAGGTTGGTTTCAACTGATTCGTCTGTCTTAGTTGATTTCAACCGGCTACACTGATGATGAAGTCAGCGTCGAAGGAGTGAAACAGCTGTCCAGTGTTTAGATCGCTTATGAGTGTAAGTGTATATATATATATATTACAGTAGGACGATTTCCCGTTAAACAATGGAGTAAATCAATTAAATTGATAAGTGTAGCAACACTCCAGGTGGGAGTGACATAGGAAATCGAAGTCTCGCAGCATATTCTTTTCAAACGCGTAGGTTGAGTTTCAGGTGTTTTATTGTGATGAACGCAGAAGCCTGGTGAATTCTTGAAATCTTATATCCGTGGATTACTGTTAACATTCTGACTGCGTCAGCTCGGTGCTCTTTGTCCACCTGCTATTTGGCGACTGCCCATTATTCAGCCCTTTTCATTGAAGATTATTTCGTGCATGTCAAACCAATGTGAATACGTTATTTCAATGACATATTTCCAGTTTATGATGAGGTTACGTTTGTGGTGTTGACGCCTTCGTCAGCTGAGGCATTTGAAAGTTTGAAATCAATTCTCGTCGACTGCTTTTATAAATATATAAACAGCAAGCAGCAACAATACGGCTTATTGACCGAGAAACACAAAGAAGCCCTGGATAAGCTGCGAAATAATGAGTATATAATAATTACGAAACCTGATGAAGGCTCTGGAGTAGCAGTAGTGAATGAAACAGAATATATAGATAAGATGAACGAAATGCTCAGTGATCAGCGAAAATTTCAAAAAATTTCATCTTCCATTGACCCGTCCGAAAAGGCGGAGAAACAACTAATTGAGTCGCCAAAAAGACTTAAACAACAAAGTAGCATCATAGAAGGTTTATATGAATCTCTAAAGCCTACTGGAACGGTTACACCTAGATTATATGGACTACCAAAGTTGCATGAAATTGGTTTGCCACTTCGACGAGTGTTGGACATGTGTAATTCCCCAAATCACGCAACAGCAAAATGAGATCTTTTGATGTATCCTCCTTGTTCACCGATAAACCGTTAATGGAGACAGTGGATTTTATATGTGATGAGATTACTACGCGGAACATAATAATAATAATAATTTGCTTTATTCCAGAAACAGTACTAGTGGTACAGTGTGGAATTTTCTGCACATATCTACAACATTTGCATCTAATTTTATCAAACATTTAAAAGGAGTATTTCAAAAAAATAAATATAAAAACACCAACAGCAAAAAAACAAGAAAAACACAAAATGATTTTTAAAAAATGTGGAAAAATCCCAAGAAGTGGAAAGGAAATTAAACAGCATTTAATAATAACTCAGTATTGGGTAATGGTAGCTATGATATGATTATGCATGGTGACAGTAAAGCTATAGTCATACAAGAATTTAAGAAATGATATTTAAGAATGTTTATCACCAAGAAGATCAGTTAATTTGGTTGAAACAACTCTAAACAATCACAAAATAACATTTCAGGTTTGTTGTTTTGTTTTTTATTGTCAGGTCTAATGCCGTGTTTTTAGTGGTAGTGTGAGTAATCCTGCATAATACAAAATTTTTAAGGAGGTGACAATGGCGTTCACAACCAATGATTGTCAGTTAATATTGCCGAAAAGAAAATAAAGAATAAGAAAAAACAACCACAAAACTAATAACTACATGATGGTTAATGACAGGAAAATTTTGTACTACTCATAGAGCTAATATAGTCGGAAGCAGTAGATACACAAAAGAAGGAAGTACAGTAAAGTACAAAAAGTAAGCCAATGTTAGTAATTTAGGTAGCTAAGTATGTTTAAGAAGGAGTTCACTATAGAGTACAAAATAAGAGAGAAAAAAAAGAGCCTAAAATTATGTTATTAACAACAAATCAAGTCATAGGTTTCGCGCTTAGCAGGATGTTCTGAGCCCAGAGCCTCTTTCTCTGTAGCATATGTTGGCGATGTCGTTGTCGTCGATGCTGTACTCAAACGTTTATTTGTCTTTGTCATGATATCATCTCCTTTGAAATCGAGTTTAATAAAGGTGAGTATTTTGTTGACCGCAAATTTATCTCCTGCTTACATTCATTCTAGCCATATTTGTTGATTGAAATTTATTGGCAGTCAGTTTATCACAGGCGTTTGCTATACTTACATAAGTTCACTATCTTATTTATACCCTGAACATGATTTATTCGCTTCACGTACTAGCGTTTTCACCGGCCTTCCTTTATAGCTGATAGTGAGTGTTGGGAAATTTAGGCAGTGATCACTCGATGTGATACACTGATGTCCTCTTCAACTCGATATCGGGAAATTTCACTCTGTCATCATCTTCATATTCCATTGTGAAGGTGATGTTTTCATGTACACTGTTGAATAATGCAAGTAGGTACAAGTCATGACTCAGATCAGATCATTGCAAATAATCAATGTGTCATCTACGTATCCACAGTCAACTATTGTTTCATCGATTAAACACTCAAAACTTAGCCTGTTGAAGATCAACCATGAAAATATCTGCCGATACAGGACAAAACGAACTACTCATTGTCACTCGAATTCGGCAATACATTTTTTGTTCAACTGGAATTCTGTATTTTCCTACATAATCGGAGAGGTTGGCTAAATCCAAGTTTTCATAGTGGGAGTAGATCAGAATGTCGACGGATGCTGTCTAAAGTTTCTTGGAGAGAAACTTCTTCATTAGTCCATCTTGTCGGGTTGATGGGATCTTGAAACTTGAAAAGATATTTTCATCTTAATGAGTTTGTAGTTTGAAGAACATCCTGTGTTATGAGCGGTTAATTGTGCTCTAAACGTGATGAAAAAGTAATTGAAACCGCACCCAATTTATACATTTAGAAAGCAGAAGGATTGAGCGAAGACATATTCACTTTTCAATTAGATCCTCATCTCTGGCTCTACTCCACCATATTTAGCATTTTTATTACAATACATAACAATTTGCCAATCAAGTGGCACTGATATGTTTGTTAACAATAATCAGTCAGTGTCAGTGATAATAAACGAGGAGAATTAAAACACACGAGTAGAAAGTAGAAATGGCTGCAACACATAAATTGCGTAACGCATAATCTCCGAAAAGTGAAGCGTAATTAAGGAATGAGTGTGTGCACAGGTTGATTATATTCTAGATTGTTAAAGGAAATAAGACGATTGGAACAAAGAAACCTTGTAACAAAGGATGAAGTGGTCATTAGAATAAAATAATAATTTTACAAAGATAACATGTAATTAAAGATGAAGTAGTCAGAAAAATAATAAAATGATTTGCGCAATTATAATTTTTATAATTTTTAAAGGTTTAGGTGGAGGGGAACGAAGTGGTCCGTTTCATATATTCATGTAATCATGGCAAAGGTAAGGGAAGTGGCTGTAAAAATTTCTTCTGAACACACAGGTTTGTCTTCTTCTTGTGGATTCCTATTGCTCCAACTGTATGCAGAAGACCAACTCCTAGAGCAAAATTTAGGTTACTAGGAGCACGATAAATAATATTAAATGCAGTATTAACATCAACCTTATGCTCACTAGGTGCCTACAAAGTGTGCTAAAGTAGAGCTACGAATAGATCTTGTTTAACCATGCTGGATGATGTTCGGAAATACGATGATGAGCCTGCCTAATTGTACGCTCGATGCAGCTGCAGTCAAACTGGTAGATACACACAGAGGAAGCAAATTTGGGTAGTTTATCCTTATTTCTTGAAAGTAGAATATGGGTGGATGTGAAGAGACAAGGTGTCTCTGATGCACAATAAGCTCTTTTAACTGTATTCTTCAGGCACTGTCATATTATTTCGCTGATGTTGTCACCGAGGAACTGCAGTTTTATGAACAGTGATTTTTTCGGAATCGTTGACATACTGACTTTTCTAGGTGCTGATTTCCTTATTTTTTCTGAATGAACTTACCTGGGTAACAATTTTACTAAGTAATTCTCTAATAATCTTTAGCTCCTCGTTGAGGCAGTCGTTTGGACACATTAACCTAGCTGTATGAACCAGACACTTTACCAGGTTACGTTTACATTTCAAAGTTACAAAACTGAAAAAATGAGTGTACTGACATGTTGTTGTAGGTTACCCAAACACACCCCCGTTCTTAGTGTGCCATCTTCTTTCCTTGCCATGAAGACGTTTAGGAATGAGATGCTGTCAAAACTTTCTTTATCTATGGTAAGGGGCATCATTAAACTTGTCAAGGATGTTAATTGCATCATTCCCGTTATTCATAACCAGAAATGTATCGTCCATATATCCACTGTAGAAATCCAAGTCATCAATTACTCCTTTCAGTGGTCCATTCTCTAACTTGGCGAGGAAACAATCAGCTAGGATTGGACATAATGGGGAACCCATAGCTACACCATCAGTTCGTCTGTAATATTCCTTGCTGAATAAGAAACGAACATTCACTATACATCCTAAAATAATTTTCTTTCAAGGATGGTACAGAAATGACAATGTCTAAACAATATATAATCAAAGAATTTTGTCATGTAAAACTCCCGGGAACATGTGGAAGCTTTTCAAAGAAATTACAAGTTGTGGTAAGCACAGTTCTTGTGCCCCCTCTATTGATGTAAATACTCTTAATAGATCTTTTATCCGCCCTCCTAATGTACCTTTTAGCTTCATTGTAACAAATAACATGACCAGTGACTTTAATAGTTTTTAAACTTCTGATGTTCTTAAATGTTTAAAATCTCTTAAACCTTCTCAGAGTCTGGGCCCTGAAAGTATTACTGCCATTGTCCTAAGGAAATGTGCTGATATTTTAAGTAACCCACTTACAAATATTTTCAACACTTCTTTTTCTTATAATGTTGCACCTTCTCTGTGGAAAGATATTAAAATCATCCCTGTACCCAAGTCAGGTTCTGGAAATAGTGTTAAGTTTAGATCTATCGATATTACGTCTCCTTTTTGGAAACTAATGGAGAAATTATTGTTACTAAAACTTGTTCCCTCCCTAAGTTTCTCAAACGATCCAAAGCAGTTTGCTTACAAACAGGGTAGAAGTACTTTGGACGCTGCTGCTGTGTTTCATCACAACATTGTATCCTCCTTAGACAAAGGGGCCAAGTATGTCCGTTGTACGTTCCTTGATTATACATCTGCTTTCGATTCTGTACCTAGAGGCCTATTGCTAAACAAGCTCAGCCTTACACAAACTGAACCCTGGGCTATCAACTGGCTACACTTTTACTTCTCTAATAGGATGCAGTACACGGTATATAATGGTGTATCTTCCTCTCCTTTGCTTACTGAAGCTGGAGTTCCTCAGGGTGCGGTTCTCCCTCCGTTTCTCTTTTCCTTCTTCTTACATGATTTACCTCTCTCAGATGAAATCAACTTCGTCAAATATGCAGATGACCTGTCTGTATCGTTTCCCAATAGGTCTCAGTCAGACTGTTTCAAATTAAATAGCTTCCTGTCGGACATCAGTCAGAGGTCTAAGTTAAATGGTCTTATGCTGAATCCCTAGAAATGACAGACTATTGACTTCTCCTTGAGGCATAAACGAGATCTACAAACACTAGTAATTTCTCATGAAGCCTGTTGCATTGAGGGGACTAAAATTGAAGCTAAGTCTAATGCTAAATACCTCGGTCTAGTTCTATCTTCCGACCTTCCTTGGACATCTCATATCCTAATGATTTCTAAGAAAGTGTTCTGTCTTACCTACTACATTAAGAAACTTAGACAATCCGGAATCACCCAACCTCTACTTTCACAATTTGTCAACTCCTGTATCTTACCTATTCTACTTTAGTGCTCCCCGTGGGTCTTTCCTAGTCTACTGAAAAAGGACTATACGATCCTGAGAAGGATGTTGAAGGTAGTTAGTAGGACTAGTGGTGTAAAACTCAGTCAGCTCGTCACTACATTAGTTGATAGGCATCTGAATACATGCGAAAAATGGTCTAAAACCATACTCTCCGACCCCCAACACCCCCTCTATTACCAACTCTCGCATTGTATCTCATCAGGTAGAACCAGAAATCAGTATAAAATAATTTATGCTCGCACAACCAAGTACAGGAACTCAACGATACCATACTTGGCCCGTGTTCTAAGAGACAGAGACAATGTTAAGCGTGAAACCTATGACTTGCTTTGTTGTTAATATCATAATTTTAGGCTCTTTTATTTCTCTCTTATTTTGTACTCTATAGTGAACTCCTTCTTAAACATACTTAGCTACCTAAATTACTAACATTGGCTTACTTTTTGTACTTTACTGTACTTCCTTCTTTTGTGTATCTACTGGTTCCGACTATATTAGCTCTATGAGTAGTACAAAATTTTCCTGTCATTAACCATCATGTAATTATTAGTTTTGTGGTTGTTTTTTCTTATTCTTTATTTTCTTTTCGGCAATATTAACTGACAATCATTGGTTGTGAACGCCATTGTCACCACCTTAAAAATTTTGTATTATGCAGGATTACTCACACTACCACCACAAACACCGCATTAGACCTGACAATAAAAAACAAAACAACAACCCTGAAATGTTATTTTATGATTGTTTAGAGTTGTTTCAACCAAATTAACTGATCATCTTGGTGATAAACATTCTTAAATATCATTTCATAACTTCTTGTATGACTATAGCTTTACTGTCACCATGCATAATCATATCATAGCTTCCATTACCCAATACTGAGTTATTATTAAATGCTGTTTAATTTCCTTTCTACTTCTTGGTATTTTTTCACATTTTTAAAAATCATTTTGTGTTTTTCCTGTTTTTTTGCTGTTGGTGTCTTTATATTTATTTTTTTGAAATACTCCTTTTAAATGTTTGATAAAATTAGATGCAAATGTTGTAGATATGTGCTGAAAATTCCACACTGTACCACTAGTACTGTTTCTGGAATAAAGCAAATTATTATTATTATTATGTTTCGCGTAGTAATCTCATCACATATAAAATCCACTGTCTCCATTAACGGTTTATCGGTGAACAAGGAGGATACATCAAAAGATCTCATAAACTTGTCACTTACATTAAGATCTCTTATTTTTTCGACAAATTCAAAACTACCGTTTACGTTATGTTTCACCAATTCACTAAGGAGAGGTTTCAGTAACTCCAATAACCATTTTGCTGTTGCGTGATTTGGGGAATCACACATGTCCAACACTGGTCGAAGTTGCAAACCAATTTCATGCAACTTTGGTAGTCCATATAATCTAGGTGTAACCGTTCCAGTAGGCTTTAGAGATTCATATAAACCTACTATGATGCTACTTTGTTGTTTAAGTCTTTTTAGCGACTCAATCAGTTGTTTCTCCGCCTTTTCGGACGGGTCAATGGAAGATGAAATTTTTTGAAATTTTCGCTGATCACTGAGCATTTCGTTCATCTTATCTATATATTCTGTTTCATTCACTATTGCTACTCCAGAGCCTTCATCAGGTTTCGTAATTATTATGTGCTCATTATTTCGCAGCTTATCCAGGGCTTCTTTGTGTTTCTCGGTCAATAAACCGTATTGTTGCTGCTTGCTGTTTATATATTTATAAAAGCAGTCGACGAGAATTGATTTCAAACTTTCAAATGCCTCAGCTGACGAAGGCGTCAAGACCGCAAACGTAACCTCATCATAAACTGGAAATATGTCATTGAAATAACGTGTTCACATTGGTTTGACATGCACGAAATAATCTTCAACGGAAAAGGCTGAATAATGGGCAGTCGCCAAATAGCAGGTGGACAAAGAGCACCGAGCTGACGCAGTCAGAATGTTAACAGTAATCCACGGACATACGATTCCAAGAATTCACCAGGCTTCTGCGTTCATCACAATAAAACACCTGAAACTCAACCTACGCGTTTGAGAAGAATATGCTGCGAGACTTCGATTTCCTATGTCACTCCCACCTGGAGTGTTGCTACACTTAGCAATTTAATTGATTTACTCCATTGTTTAACGGGAAATCGTCCTACTGTAATATATATATATACACTTATTCTCATGAGCGATCTAAACACCGGACGGCTGTTTCACTCCTTCGACGCTGACTTCATCATCAGTGTAGCCGGTCTGAATCAACCAAGACAGACGAATCAGTTGAAACCAGCCTGTTTCGGGCTAATTATCTGGGTGGACATGTGATACAGCAAACTGAATTCGTAATATGCAGATCCGTTCGAAATGTGGTCAATTCAATAACAATTCTCAAAAGCACGTTCACGTATAATGCCAGAGTGGATATTCTCCTGCAGACAGCAACGTGTGAGTAGAATATTGGTGTCGTCTTCTGTGGTATTCTCGAACAGCAAAGAGACCGATTCAGTCGTAAAGACAGAATGATTTAGATAATTAAGAGGGGAATGTAGAGAAGATAAATCATTGACGAAGATAGCAGAATATGACTAAACTACAACAAACGAAGTTTGAATGTAGGCTTCTCGCAATTTGTCCTCGCATTATGTCAGTATGCGAGATGAACAACACTGATGCCAAATATCTCTGTGCTCTGCTGTCACAATACAAGCATCTCAATGATCCGGCCATCATACTCACTTGTCAGAATGTCACCACTGTTTCTCTTATTTCTTCTAATCACCACATCATCGAGTGATTCATTGACCTAATTCCACTTTCACTCAGGTCATTCTAATGAATAATTCACTTTTCTCTTTATAAAATCTCTTGTCAACAAACTGATAATTAATTAGTTAATTAAGACAATGAGATGAAGAGAGATTCAAGTTCAATAAGTAGAGAAATTGTTTATCACAGTGTGGAATGTGATCATGCCACGCTGTCGATACAGAGGCATGATTAGGTTGTCTTTTGAAGATCATTGACGATCACCGCCTACGGATATGGATACTCTTACTACTTTCATCAGTATGAGTAGTAGTATCTAAGTTTTAGAATTTTTCACACCATTGACACTTCGAGTATTACTAGTGTTAGTGTTTAAATGTAACTTGTATGTCGGTGAACACCAGCCACTCCTGTTGATTTTCAAGTCGAGGAATGTGCTCAGCATTGAGCTGCAACTCACGAAAAGTGTGAAATTCTCGACTGATTAGATAATTTCAGGTGAACATTTTTGCCCAACCTCCAGTGTGGTCAAATTTCCAACCAAAATATTCAAGCGAAAAAAGAATAATACACGATGCCATTTTGATCACGCGTATGCAGGAACGTTTGACAGTGTTCATAGCTATTCAGAATCGTCAAGCTTTGAGCATGTTTATTGCTGCTACCGGGTGATCCTGGATGTATGTTGGCGTCACATATAGATAGCTGATTTCTAATATCCTCTGCAGGTTAGACTCCAGTTATGGATATCTTCGAAAAGATATTCGGGACATTGATACAAACCATTTTTCAATCGTAAAGTGGAGTTTTTCTTTAAATCCAAATGCATAGAATTCATTTAAACTACATTGTTATATTAAACAGAAAATCATAAAAGGGGATTCACATTACTTGACTGTGAGATGTCTGTGATACAATGCCGTCGAAACCCCAGTCGATGTGACTCAATAAGTAAAAATAGTTATGCCGTGTTAAAGGTGATCCACGTGTAGATTTAAATAATCCATCAATTGCAGACAGAGAATCAAAGGATTTGAATGCACAATTTCCAACCGTAACCGGTACTGAAATAAGGCATATACAGCGGACAATTTTTTACTATAAGAAAGCGATTTCCAGACGTCAAATATGTTACCAATGCATCAAGGGTTTTGAACTTCAGTGGCAAACGAAGTCATATTTTGGAAGTAGCAAATAATCTCATTCTACTTACTCTCGGTAAGTAGTATAAATTTTAACACAAAAGAAAGATTGACTAACGACTGATTGTAAGGAAATTAACAGCACCCTATAGAAACCAGCCTGATTCTGCCTTGTCAACCTCCTGACAAGATGCGGAAGCGGTACAATCTACTCTTGCCACTTGTGTCTCCACTATTCAGACATATTCCCCTTAAGATGTTTACCTTTTCTCAGCACCTAATAGGCAAACCACACGTATACCGCGGTCGATTATACCTCTAAGTGTCTTGATACACACCTCGCTCTTTCGAGATCGCCCTGGATAGTTGATGCACGCTTCTGATAAACCCCTCCCATACTCACCCAGGGTGACTAACATTATGTGGGTTTAGGTGCCATTCTGTGTCACGATTTGTCATCGCTTTAATTACATGTTCACTGTCCAGTTGTGGTACAACTTAGCGAATTTCACGATCAGCTCCAACAAAATTTCTACCTCAATCACAGTACATCTCCTTTGGAGCCCCTCTATATTTGGTGAGGCGTGAACACATCATCAATAATGAATCGACGGAAAGAGTGTGGGCCACTTCTAAGTGAACTACCCGAGTTTTCAATAATACAACTAAATATACACCTATATCTTTTATCTGTGGTGCATCGCCGCTTAACTCTAAAGGGGTCGAACTCATCTACTCCAGTGCTAGAAAATGGAAAATCCGACGTCACCCTTATTATTGGTGGATTTTGTAGACCTTGTTTGGCAAATGGTGCATCTGTTTACTATACGCTTAGCTACTGCCATTCAGTATGTGTGTAAAACTTGGGCACTGTGGTAGTAAGTAATTCCATATTAGTTTGTTTATTTGATATATCACTCAGTGAAACACCCCACCCGAAAAGTATGGTGGAGGTACGTAGATGACACATTCACTGTACTTAAAACACAAGATATAGATAGGTTTTTCGAACACATCAACTCGAAGGTTGAAGCAATTCAATTCACTTATGAATTGGAAAATCAGGAAGGGGAGCTCCCAATGTTAGATTGCAATGTAAAGAGGAAAGAAGATGGGAAGTTAAACACTAGTGTTTACAAGAAACCCACACACTCAAACAGATATTTAGACTTCCGATCGTCTCATCCTATGTCAGTAAAAATAGGATTGATGAAATGTTTAAATGACAGAGCACAAAAACTAAGTAGTACCAAAGAAAATCTAAAACAGGAACTGATACACATAAAAGAAGCTTTGAAACTTAATAATTACCCGGATAAATTAATCAAGAAATATGTAAGGAAATGTAAAAATAAAATAAATAATGATAGTGGCGATGGTGATAATAATAATAATAATATTAATGACGACACCAATAATAAGAAATCTAAATCATCAGTAGTAATTCCATACAAGGAAGGAACCTCGGAAGCCTTACGCAGAATTCTTAACAAGGCAGGAATAAAAATGGCATTCAAACCCACAAACTCAATTAGAAACAAGCTTTGTCGGTTAAAGGATCCTGTAGAGCCTTTAAAACAAAACAATTTAGTTTATCTCATACCCTGTAATGATTGTCAGGTCAAATACATAGGTCAAACTAGTAGAACAGGTGCAGTCAGTCAGACTAGCTGAACATAAAAACCTAGCAAAATCTAGATTGGTTGACCCGAATAAAATAAGAAATCTAGAGAATAGTTCAGCTATAGCATTACATGCAGTTACACACAACCACACAATAGGATGGGATAGGATGACAGTTTTAAAATCTAATGTCACAGGGTATAGGGAGAGATTGATAACAGAAGCTTTGTTTATCGAATCAACTGAGATAGAATACATGTAATAGGAATGATTTATCACGTGTCCCCGATATCTGGAAAATTCTACTACCCAAACGATAAATAGGAGAGAACAAAGAAAACTATAAAACTCAAGTGTCAAAGTCGTGTGATTATAACTGACATGATTATGAACAATACATTTTGTTCGAAACTTCATCCAGTAAATAATACCGTTTCACTGTGTGATATATCAAATAAACAAACTAATATGGAACTACTGCCATTCACTTCAATATCCAATATTTCCTATATATGGCTGACGAAATATGAGCTCCTCCTATATGTCATTCAGTTTCCTGACAATAGTGAATATTAACTTCCGTGACAGGATGAGTTTCAGGTAAAATGGGTGGATGCATTCCCGAACTTGAGAGTCTACTATTACTCGGTCGTCCACGGACACATGTCAAGTCACTTAAGAAGATGGGGCGCCACTTCTTGATACCTTGAAGGCGTAACTTATATTTACCTTGTGAATAGCATTATTCTGTGGCTAGGTAAACTCCTATGACTTTTGCAAAAGAAAATGGTTTATCATAGTGTAAAACATGGCTTTGAATTCATTTACAACCTACACGATTTCAATGTAAATGGGAAGCATATGCCATCATTAGATGTCGCATCATTGTGCACCAATGTACCTCTGACAGAGACTCCGGAATTCATGTGCCAACAAATATTAGACAAGCAGTTCGATATCGGAATTCCAATCATTAGTCAGTCTCAAAGAGATACTTCTAAGATGCACTGTGAATGTACACTTCACACTCAACAACCTTTATTACAGACATATCGACAGTATTGCCATTGGTTCTCCACGGGGTGACTTCAAATTGAAGGACTTTTGTTTCATGCATATCGACACCATTGCTGTTGTTTCAACATTCGGTGCAATTTCGTCTGACTCTTTGCTTCCTTGGCTCGAACATGGTCCATTGAATTTGAATAAAGCAAGAACAACAGCGGTTTGTGCAGAATAATATGGTACCATCATTTATTTCGTAGGCTTCTCATCATCTGCTTACAGCCTAAATAAATTATGAGGTCTGCGTACAGAAAAGTTCTAGCATACTTGCAAATTTTTACATGTTGTCAGTTGACAAAAAGTTCCACAGTAAGTGAACAGTGCTCACCCCCTTTTATATTCTGTAATTTCGCTTGTCTCTTGTTTCTATGATTTGAGTTGAACTCAGTACATTGTTACCTAATTTATTAGTCACTCTGTATCTAACTCATATTTCGTCTTTATTACGTAACTCTTTTACCATTGTATGCATACATCTATTTTGTTTAAACTTGAACTGCCTGTGTAAAAACTATATAAGCGCAATTTTCTGAGCACTGTTCACTTACTGTGGAACGTTTTGTCAACTGACAACATGTAAAAATTTGCAAATATGTTAAAACTTTTCTGTACGCAAACCTCATAATTTATTTAGGCTGTAAGCAGATGATGAGAAGCCTACGAAATAAATGATGGTATCATATTATTCTGCACAAACCACTGTTGTTCTCGCTTTATTCCAATTCATCAACGGGAATAAATGCATGGTCCATTGAATGAGCTGACAGATAAAACGGATTCTCATCTTCGCTACTTTGATGATACGTTTATTATTCTTGATGGAAACGCTGACAAGAATGAAATGCTAATAAAATGTGACGGTGCACATCCATCACTCATCTTCACTTATGAAGAAGAACATGTGATAATAGACTACACTCCCCTGATGTCCAATTGAGCAGAAGACAGGATGGTTCACTCAAGAGAGATGTCTGTAGAAAACCTACGACAGCATTCAGCCACAGACACCTCACAATTGAGGTTTGTATATTATGTTTCATATTTGATCCTTAACATGGTGCCGTATTTTTCACAAATCCTGTGTTTTCGGATTTTACGCGTCACTCACTCTGTGGTTCTAATAATCGTTGGAATTATCGTCGCGAATTTCTTTTGGAAGAAATTCACAGCTTCACTGTTCGATATATCTAATATACAAACATTGAAAATTTCCCGATTGTACGAATTACTGTGAACGTCGGAATGACACGATTTCTGTATAAGCACCATGAGCTCATTACACACATAACAAAGTATCGCAAGTTGCTGACGGTGTGCACTGGAAACCCCGGAGGCAATGATTACAATAGGAAGAAAGTCAATCGCAAATTCATCTTCTCTAACTAGTGTCACCACCAAACAAGATTCATTGACGACATACACATTTTGTGTGTCAGAAAGGTAGACGTGATGTGCAAGCGGAGACGGTTGATGACAGTGAGAGAAATCCATTGAAATGTGAAATATATTTTATTTGCTAGAAACTACATTACAAGAAGTGAGTACATCAAATGAAAAGTGAGTGGGACATTATCATCATCATTATGATTCCCATCTAACTGGAGTGATAAAAGTTCAAAAATACGCACAATGATAATCATCCTAATCAAGTTCGAAAGAATCGAATTCGTGTTGTTCCTTGTGTTCAACTATCTTGTAATCAGGAATGATGAACTTGGCTGGACACAAGATTTGAGACTGCATCTGCTGACTAAACGTTTCCTCATCATCCACCTCCAGATCTGGGTGAAAAGACTGTAAATCACTGGCGTATTCTGGTGGACAGTCGACGAGTGATGACGCTTCGTTGAAACAGAATACTACTTCGTGTAGAAAAGCCCGCCCGACCTACACAATGTGAAACGGTGAATAAGAAACAGAATTGCGTTAATCAGGAAGTTACAAAAGCGATGATTCGTCACTCGAAGTGTGTCTCCAACACATAACTTTACTTATCTCCGAATTTCGAACACACAAGCTCAAGATAATTAAAACCTGATTCCTTCGATTGGTGTTAGAAGCTAGCGACGTGAGTTCCGGTTGTAGTTGGCGACATCAAGAGATTTGCAAATCCAATCGATACGTACCCATTCAACAATCTACACAGCAATATTTTATTCACGACTAGATGCAATAGATTGGAAGTATACTGACATGACGAAATATTTGAAAATATGTGTGCATAGAAAAGGCATAACTCACTTCATCATGTGCGCAAATCACTTTGGCTCTTACACGGAACGCTTTCCACAGCTCGTATTCCACTTTTCCAGGCTACATAAACAGAGTGGATGAATGTAGTTCGTGAATTAGTGTGGTTGTTCAATGTTGATTACACATAATACTGGTAAACGTGTTCGGTTGAAAAATTGAATGTCAACTTACCACCTGTACCGTATTCTTCCTCAATATGTATCTCAACCTTCCAGCGTTCCTGAAATGGAGGGAAATGTGTGTTGATGATCGAATGTGAAAAATCACATCAAGAACTTTGTTGGTGCATCGGTATTGTTTCGACGGAGAAGGATAACACAAATACTCCTAAGTACATTTCTTGATTCAGTAGTTCCAGTGATGACTGGAATCTGACTCAAGACACTGACTCATCTATCCTAATCCCGATACTACCATACTGTTTATAACTTCAACACAGTATGTCTCACGAATCACTGACTCCATCAGCATAAACCAACTTTTCTAGTCCACTCCAGTGCAGTCCCTATTCAGATCAGTCCACAACTGACTGCAACACACAGTACACATGGTAATGAAGCTGAGTATGGACACTGTGATTTTTGAGTGTGAGATCAGTGTGAGGATGCACACTTTGTGTCATGAGGAAAGGTTAGTGGATGTGAGCTGGCGTGAATGCAGCTTCACAATCCACACAATAAAATGATTACCATAACTCGAACAGTAATAATAATAATAATAGTCACATTCAGAAAGAGACATGTGTCGACGTACCTTTGTGTCATGAGTATTTTGTAGAGATTAATGCTGTGATTGAAGTAGAGAATTGGACTGGTTCCAGATTCACCCATCACTGTGCAAGCTCCATAATCATTGTACACGTTGAGACTGAAATATGAAATTTGTGTTAGAGAAATAATCAGAATGCACTAGATCGACTTCAGTATCAGGAGATCATATCTCAGGTAGATTGTCAACACCACTGCCAACATCAAACAAACAGGCAGACACACACGCACACAACCATGGTGTTCATCGATACTTTCGTCAACCATCCACACATCTTCACACTAACTGACTTCACTTCGCCGGAATTGGGATTTCGAAGTGTAGGTGTGTCAAAAAGGCGATCACAAATCCCTCGGATGAATCAGAATAAGCAGACAATCGCCAACACACACATACACACGCACACACACGCACTGCTTCGCTATGATTGGTGAGAAAACACGGGAAAGTCCATGATATGCTTAGTTGTGCGAAACACAACAGCAAAAGTGAGAGGTGACTCACTGTGCGAAGGTTTCATGAGTTGGATTAGTCCAATAAGTATTCAGATCAGGTATTTCACTCTGAAGATGCAAAGGAAAGCCGAGAGAAAATTAAAGTGGAATGGTTATATAGTGCTCGATGTGTGCTATGCCAGCTGCTCTCTCACGTCAGTAGTGCAAGTTATGCAAGTGAATGAAATGGTGAAATGTTGCTGTGTGAGAAGAAGTAATCTTTTGAAGACACCTGCGTAAAATGTCAGTTTCGCCAACTTACAATATTCTGCTCGGAGAAGTGGAGACCACTTGGACATGCGAAGTCAGACCAGTCAAAGTGAGGTGATGCTCTGAAATTGTGAAATAACTCAGTATTAGCACAAAAGATGTAGCATATAATATTGATACATTGAAATCATCCTCGGGACAGAATCACCGCTTCAGTCACACATCACTAAGCGAGCATATGTGAAAGTGTACTTCGAACAAGTGTCTACCTAAATAACAGAGTATCATGCTATAACATCTTCAATCAGTTATCCCACCTTCGTTAGAGCTTACTCACGGAAAATTCTTCGACATCCGATCAATATATAAATTATCTAATGTATACGAAGTGTGCCCCATATTATATAGATAATTTGAGAGGATTGATTGTGATGATATTTAGGCGAACTTTACAGACCACTGTGTAATCATTCAGAAGCATCATTGCAGTGCAGCCAGTCACATATCCACCCACATTCATCTGTCTTCTTGTGATGGAGTGATTCGCCTTGCATTACACTGACTGTCTGAATGACCACACCAACTGTGCAAATTGGTAAAGATCAAATGTGCATTATCATCATGAAACAGGTCGACTGGTGTCAACTGATTCATCTTATAAGTGCCGAAGATTATATTTTCAACTCTGTCCGTGTTCACATCCTTTAGTGAAATACTGAAATATATAAGAGAATACATACACCTCATTCATTGTATTTAGGGGAGCACCACACCCTGGTGATGTCGGAGAATGTGTCAATCTACAAAAGACAAATACACAGTAATCTCACCTCAATTTCGAAATATCCAGAGTTGTTCTCTCCGGGACCGTACACTGAAAAGCAAATTGAGATTTTTATTGGTCGATTGAAATTAATTTAACTGATGAGTTCTGTCGACGTCAATCTGATTTCTGTGTGTGTGTTTGTAATGATTGTACAGAATGTCGTTATGTAATTCGATAATGGTTTGTCATGAAACGCCTCATGCACTGACACCGATTGATGTTTCAGATATATGGTTATGGTTACAAAGAAGAAGTTGTGTATCAAGTAGCATTCAACGAGTTTGACTCGTTCACCAGATGAATGGAATGGACGTGATACATGCACACTCTAGGTTCCCTCCACATCGATCTATGGCTGAACTCAGATGCATGTATGTGTGACGTTGGTTGAAGAATTCTAACGTCGCCTATTGACGAATGGACGCACTAACATTCATCGAATGAACCTGATGGCTCACTGACACAAAACGTATGTGTCTGCTTATCCAGTGACTGAACAGTTTGATTTTGTGATGTCTGTGACGCCAACAAACACTGTGAAGACATGTCTACGTTAGCGTAAATAGTTGACGAATCGAAATGATGAAGTGATAATAATAATAAACATGGTCATTACAAAAAGTATGTGCATGTGTAAACGTACATATCTGTTGAAACAGTGCGTTGGAAGCCAACGTAAATGGAGCATGTATGTCTTGTTGGCATTGGATTCAGCGAGTAATGTGTGGATACACACGAGAAGACTGAGAATGAAGAGTCTGTAGGGATAGGGAGAGAATGAGAGAGACATGCAAATTATGACTAGAGTGAGTGCTTCAATGCGGTTTCCGAGCATTTTATGCTTAATGCAACGCTTGGAATAGAAACGAAACAATAATTCTGCATGTCCATGGCTCATTTATGAATACGAGAAATCACATTGATCATGGTAACTCACTGCATGATGTAGACGTTAAAATCTGAGAGGAAAATAAACAGTCACCATTGGATAAAAAAAAAATTGGATATCGTAATGAGAATAAAATCATTGAGAAAACAAATTCCGTGCAGACTGTTGCGATTCCTTGATGAATTCATGTTGCATAGCTAGTGATGTGTGCATGTGAGTGGATTCATGTGCAAGTGGATGTGTTGTAAATGTGGAATCTCCTTCGCCTAAGCTCCTACAACATACCGACTTGTACACAGTCAGTGTTTCAGTGTGGCACATTATCGAGTAATTCATCAATTGTTCGAGTCTGTTGTGTGTGCTTTAAATGGATGTTTTGAGTTGAGTGCATATCACACATCATGCCCATGTTGAATTGACTGCGCTTACATTCATTGATCTGTGAGCATATTGTGAGTGAACGTCATAGAGAATATCACATTTCAACAGTGTGTATTCTCATTGTCAACACCACTTGACAGTGAAACAACCACACATGCATCTCACCGACTATCTCTGACCATCTAGCAGAATACAGTGAGGGACAAGTCTCCTTCCTCAAATGAGAAGACCTTCTACGATTGAATATCAGTGTCGTGTTGTTCACTCACAGAATAATGCATCATGATGACAGCAAATAACATTGAAAACGTAGTGGACTTACCTATTCTCAGATGTGGTCTACCCGTCTGCTCAAAACAATGAGTTGTCTCTGTGAATAGCTAGTCTATTTATACCTGATTCACCTGAAGTCTCTCAAATACAATTGGTGTTTTACAAACTAATTTGACACACCAATTATAGAGATAAGAAATGAAATGTAGTAGAATACGTTTTAATGGAATGTGAGTTGAATTGAAGTGAAAGTATGAGGTCGATATGATTTTGTTTTTCATTCTCTTTCAGAATATTGGCCAAATGATAATTAGTGTGAGAAGTCAGTTGTTCTCATCGTTTGTTTCTGTGTGATTTATCTAACCAGCAACTCAGTGGTCGTTGATTTGTGATTTTCAACGACTCATCGACAGACGGTGGGAGTGAAGTCGTCTTCAGAATGTGATGAACGGTTCACAAACTTCGTCCAAATCGTCACCATCCGTTGCAGAAATCGAGGAGGTGGAAACCGTGAAGTCACGAACAGTAGCCAGAGCTGTTATGCAGTGTGAACAAGTCTCCTGCAGGACAATGACAGCAAGATTCAACTGAAGAGGAAGGAAGGTTACAGTTATCCAATGCTATATATCATGCTACAAGCAAAGCGGTACAAGAGAAGAAGAAAGATTGCTATAGACATTTTTTATTACAGCTTGATTGCACACCGTATTTTTTGGTACAGGTATGGAATTTTCAGCATGTGATATCGGTAGCCCAAATTTCGCAGGCCAACCATAGATATCAGGTGTGCGTCTGCAGGGGATCGAACCCCGGACCATGTGCATGATCGCCGAGAGTCATAACCGCGAACATTAACGGACCATCAAAGTCCCTATGTGAGATACGAATGTCCGCCGAAATGGGAGCAGACAATACAGGAAGAGAACTCAACACAGGTCGAGAGACGCTCACCTGGAGAAGTGAATGAGAACGGAGAACACTTCGCGGTCAAGTGCATCCTTAATGGTTTGATGATTGGAGGCAGCGTGTAAAAGCACAAGGATATACACAAATTAGCATGGATTTCACCTGGCAGACACGCTGAAAAACAGATAGACTTGGTCTCAGTATCGCTCAGGAAAGATGAGACGCAGCCTGCTGAGCACAAAGTCGACAGGCGGAGCAGATGTGGGATGAAAACATAATTTACTCCAAAGAACATTTAGGGTGAACCTGAAAACTCCGAAAGGACCTGGAGGTAGACCACCATTCAAGTTCATCACTCAGAAACCGAAAGCCGAAATCCCAGTGGACACCTAGACACCATCACTACAGCCATCAGAGCGAATTCAGGGACATGGGAGAATATTGGAGCTAACTCTCTGAAGGCGATATTCAAGGCAGCGTGTACAAATGATCTAGGAAGAAAGGTGAGAAAAGACAAGGAAGGGTTGTCAACGGACACCTACCTGGAAGCTAATCGAGGGGAGTAGGATGGTGAAAGAGAAGATGACTCACTACAAAGATGGACAACAGGAGGAGAAGCTGAGTTCAATGCACACTGCACTGGATAAAGACAGAGGTGAAGAAGAGTGATAGGAAAGACGAGAGACAATTCCAAATTACACCGCCAACTGAAGCAGAACAAGCAGGCAGGCTGCAGGTGAACGAGACTTCAGAAAACTACTTCAAATAATCAGTTCCTTATTCGGGAAGACAACAATGCAGATGAAGGTTATAAAGATAGTCAAGGGAAGTTTACTGCCAATGAGGATACACAACTAAGAAAGTGGACTGATCACTTCAAAGGACGCTTGAATCGATCGATCATCAACACCTGCAACTGGTCCAGAATAAAGCACTGACAGCAGGTGAGGAACGCCCACTGGACACCAATCCACCGCTGAAAGAAGAAATCTTGAATGCAATCGAGCCACCGAGAGCCATCCTTGAAAGCGACTGGTCAGCATGAGAGTCCTCCTGAATCACTGATATCTGCCCGGGATACTGCAGCGGATATGCTGACATCATTATTGCGAAACGTCTGGAAGGAAACCTACTACCGAAGGGTGAATTAGGCCACTTTTCGCAATAACTGACGTGGAATCATACTCTTATACATGCCAAGAAAAATACTGAATCGCGTCTTCCTAGACATAATGAAAGAAGCACTGGATGCAGAACTCCGTCCTCCAGAGCAAGCTGGATTCAGAAAAGGCAAGTCGAGTGGCGACTTTACCTATCATCGAATAGAGCATAGAATGGCAATCGAAACCCTACCTAAACTTCATCGAATGTGAACGGGCATTCGACAGCGTTGACCGCGAAGTAATTTGGAAACTACTTTATCAATATGGAGTGCAGTGCCAGAAATCTTCAACAACCTCATTCAACAGCTAAATGACAATGCCAGGTGTCAAGGGAACAATGAAGGAAATCTCAGTCAGGCCTTTACAGAGAAGTTAGTAGTGAGACAAGGCTGTCTACAACCACTGATGATATTCCTGACTGTAGTGGATTGGATTATGCATCAGATTGGAGGAGGACAGAAGACCGCTGGACGGTTAGAAGACTCTATAGTGTCTGAACTTCGTGGAAGATTAATGTCTAATGCCACATAAATTCGATGAACTGCAGGCCCAAGCCCACATGTCGGTAGAAGAAGTGACGTATGTGGGAATTCAAGTGAAAATGCAGATGACAGTGGCGACGAACATAACCGACCAACGAACAAGATCAATGACAATCAACCATGGATATTTGGAACAGGTTACTTCCTTCACTGATCTCACCAGGCGGAACCATCTCAACAACAGGCAACAGAACACAAGAGGATCTCAAAATAGCAAACATCGTTAGTCTCCACAGAAATAGAGCAGTTGGATACGTTCTATTCACCCAGATTGTGGGCAAAATGGGAATTCGTCCGGTCTCTCTGTTATATTTTCAATGTTGTTTTATTGACCGTGACTATCGTCGCATCTGCGAGTTAAGGATTTAGGTCTGGATGATGCTTACCAAGTTCAAAGCAGCACTGTTTGGAATACATTTCAAAGAGAAGCTGTTCATTTCTGCAATATTTATGTTCTATTTCAATTTCAACTAACTTTCGTTTCAAAATCTGATCGATCTCAGATAAGACATAATTTTGATGCTGAATGTTTATATGACACATTTGTCAGGGTGTTGCTAACTTCAGGTGTTCACCTGAGAGGGTATCCTGCGCTATGAATTTTAATAGTATCGCATATTCTACGCAGATTACTGCTTTTAAGCATTAACATAAACCATTTTGACTCTTCCAGAGACGAGTTCATTCACCGTAGATCTTGCGATATTATTCAGAACTGCATCTGCAGGATTGTGATCTCCTCATTTGCCGATATCTCTGGTTGTTGAATTGGATGTGAACATTCTTTGTTCAAGTGATCAGTGATTTTCTGATCTACTTTTCAGGCAGAGGAAGTAGATTAGACTGCTGGCAGGTGGTTTTCACCGTTTCATCCATGAGTATGCCAGTGAACAGTGAACGAATCATGTGAAATCGGAATCCTTGAATTGTACACCATCAGTGTTGTTATTGTTCCGTTTACCGGCATTCGGCTTATTCGATGAATATAGATTCGATAATCAACCTGTGTCTCCATCTGGATATATCACTTTTCAATAATTCCACCATATCCCACCCAGCCTAATGTGTGATTGATTATGTGCAAGTGAATGCATAGCAATGCCTGAACTTTCTCCTAAGTAATTCGACCTAACGTCGTCAATAATTGTAGCTTTAGAGAAATTCCCATCTCCCGACCATCTTTGAGGCTCAACTATCCAATCGACCTCACAGTCATTGCATGATACTTAGTATATTGATCATAGGATATTTCTCGTAATTCGATATATCGAGTGCTTTAGTTAACAAAGTTTGTCTCTCATTGAGCTGGTCGGTTTGAAGGCTACCCTAATTCCAGCTTGATTAAGATCCCTACGTAAGGCTTCTCATGTTCCCTCTTTATGTGGCAGTACTATAGATATTTTAAATTCCCTTTCATCCGTATTAACTTCATTATTTACACTACAACGTTTATTTCCCATAGAGATATTCATGCATACATTTTTGAATAAAATCTGGTGTGTAGTTATCCACAGTTATTCTTGTTTGACTTCATTGTTGAAATCTTCTGACTTACGAGCTGGTCTCCTAATTCGACTTTTCACGCAAATAATTGAATCTTACTAAACTGATCATTGATGAGCTCATTCCTTGACTTGAAACTCAACAGGAGTGGCTGATGTTCACTGACATTCAAGTTACATTTAAACACTAATACTAGTAATATTCGCATTGTCAGTGGTGTGAGAATTTGTAACAGGTAGATACTACTCCTAATACCAATGAAAGTAGTAGTAGCATTCGTATCCGTAGGCCGTCATCGTCAATGATCTTCAATAAACAACCTAATCATGCCTCTGTATCGACAGCGTGGCATGATTACATTCCACACTGTGATAAACAATTTCTCTACTTATTGAACTTGAATCTCTCTTCATCTCATTGTCTTAATTAACTAATTATTTATCAGTTTGTTGACAAGAGATTTTATAACGAGAAAAGTGAATTATTCATTAGAATGACCTGAGTGAAAGCGGAATTAGGTCAATGAATCACTCGATGATGTGGTGATTAGAAGAAATAAGAGAAACAGTGGTGACATTCTGACAAGTGAGTATGATGGCCGGATCATTGAGATGCTTGTATTGTGACAGCAGAGCACAGAGATATTTGGCATCAGTGTTGTTCATTTGGCATACTGACATAATGCGAGGACAAATTGTGAGAAGCCTACATTGAAACTTCGTTTGTTGTAGTTTAGTCATATTCTGCTATCTTCGTCCATGATTTAGCTTCTGTATATTCCCTCCTTATTATCTGGATCGTTTTGTCTCAAAGACGAAATCGGTCTCTTCGCTGTTCGAGAATCGCACAGAAGATGGCACCAATATGTTACTCACACGTTCTTGTCTGCAGGAGAATATCCACTCTGGCATTATACGTGAATGTGCTTTTGAGAATTGTTATTGAATTGACCACATTTCGAACGAATCTGCATATTACGAATTCGGTTTGCTGTATCACATGTCCACCCAGATAATTAGCCCGAAACAAGCTGGTTTCAACTGATTTGTCTGTCTTAGTTGATTTCAACCGGCTACACTGATGATGAAGTCAGCGTCGAAGGAGTGAAACAGCCGTCCGGTGTTTAGATCGCTTATGAGTATAAGTGTATATATATATTACAGTAGGACGATTTCCCGTTAAACAATGGAGTGAATCAATTAAATTGCTAAGTGTAGCAACACTCCAGGTGGGAGTGACATAGGAAATCGAAGTCTCGCAGCATATTCTTTTCAAACGCGTAGGTTGAGTTTCAGGTGTTTTATTGTGATGAACGCAGAAGCCTGATGAATTCTTGAAATCTTATATCCGTGGATTACTGTTAACATTCTGACTGCGTCAGCTCGGTGCTCTTTGTCCACCTGCTATTTGGCGACTGCCCATTATTCAGCCTTTTCCGTTGAAGATTATTTCGTGCATGTCAAACCAATGTGAACACGTTATTTCAATGACATATTTCCAGTTTATGATGAGATTACGTTTGCGGTCTTGACGCCTTCGTCAGCTGAGGCATTTGAAAGTTTGAAATCAATTCTCGTCGACTGCTTTTATAAATATATGAACAGCAAGCAGCAACAATACGGTTTATTGACCGAGAAACACAAAGAAGCCCTGGATAAGCTGCGAAATAATGAGTATATAATAATTACGAAACCTGATGAAGGCTCTGGAGTAGCAGTAGTGAATGAAACAGAATATATAGATAAGATGAACGAAATGCTCAGTGATCAGCGAAAATTTCAAAAAATTTCATCTTCCATTGACCCGTCCGAAAAGGCGGAGAAACAACTAATTGAGTCGCTAAAAAGACTTAAACAACAAAGTAGCATCATAGAAGGTTTATATGAATCTCTAAAGCCTCCTGGAACGGTGACACCTAGATTATATGGATTTACATGAAATTGGTTTGCCACTTCGACCAGTGTTGAACATGTGTAATTCCCCAAATCTAGCAACAGCAAAATGGTTAGTGAAGTTATTGAAACCTCTCCTTAGTGAATTGGTAAAACATAACGTAAACGGTAGTTTTGTATTTATCGAAAAAATAGGAGATCTTAATGTAAGTGACAAGTTTATGAGATCTTTTGATGTATCCTCCTTGTTCACCGATAAACCGTTAATGGAGACAGTGGATTTTATATGTGATGAGATTACTACGCGAAACATAATAATAATAATTTGCTTTATTCCAGAAACAGTACTAGTGGTACAGTGTGGAATTTTCAGCACATATCTACAACATTTGCATCTAATTTTATCAAACATTTAAAAGGAGTATTTCAAAAAAATAAATATAAAGACACCAACAGCAAAATACAGGAAAAACACAAAATGATTTTTAAAAAATGTGAAAAAATACCAAGAAGTGGAAAGGAAATTAAACAGCATTTAATAATAACTCAGTATTGGGTAATGGTAGCTATGATATGATTATGCATGGTGACAGTAAAGCTATAGTCATACAAGAATTTAAGAAATGATATTTAAGAATGTTTATCACCAAGAAGATCAGTTAATTTGGTTGAAACAACTCTAAACAATCACAAAATAACATTTCAGGTTTGTTGTTTTGTTTTTTGTTGTCAGGTCTAATGCGATGTTTGTGGTGGTAGTATGAGTAATCCTGCATAATACAAAATTTTTAAGGAGGTGACAATGGCGTTCACAACCAATGATTGTCGGTTAATATTGCCGAAAAGAAAATAAAGAATAAGAAAAAACAACCACAAAACTAATAATTACATGATGGTTAATGACAGGAAAATTTTGTACTACTCATAGAGCTAATATAGTCGGAAGCAGTAGATACACAAAAGAAGGAAATACAGTAAAGTACAAAAAGTAAGCCAATGTTAGTATTTTAGGTAGCTAAGTATGTTTAAGAAGGAGTTCACTATAGAGTACAAAATAAGAGAGAAATAAAAGAGCCTAAAATTATGATATTAACAACAAAGCAAGTCATAGGTCTCGCGCTTAGCAGGATGTTCTGAGCCCAGAGCCTCTTTCTCTGTAGCATATGTTGGCGATGTCGTTGTCGTCGATGCTGTACTCAAACGTTTATTTGTCTTTGTCATGATATCATCTCCTTTGAAATCGAGTTTAATAAAGGTGGGTGTTTTGTTGACTGCAAATTTATCTCCTGCTTACATTCATTCTAGCCATATTTGTTGATTGAAATTTATTGGCAGTCAGTTTATCACAGGCGTTTGCTATACTTACATAAGTTCACCAATTCATTCGTAAAGACAGAATGATTTAGATAATTAAGAGGGGAATGTAGAGAAGATAAATCATGGACGAAGATAGCAGAATATGACTAAACTACAATAAACGAAGTTTCAATGTAGGCTTCTCACAATTTGTCCTCGCATTATGTCAGTATGACAAATGAACAACACTGATGCCAAATATCTCTGTGCTCTGCTGTCACAATGCAAGCATCTCAATGATCCGGCCATCATACTCACTTGTCAGAATGACACTACTCTTTCTCTTATTTCTTCTAATCACCACATCATCGAGTGATTCATTGACCTAATTCCGCTTTCACTCAGGTCATTCTAATGAATAATTCACTTTTCTCGTTATAAAATCTCTTGTCAACAAACTGATAAATAATTAGTTAATTAAGACAATGAGATGAAGAGAGATTCAAGTTCAATAAGTAGAGAAATTGTTTATCACAGTGTGGAATGTGATCATGCCACGTTGTCAATACAGAGGCATGATTAGTTTGTCTTTTGAAGATCATTGACGATCACGGCCTATGGATATGAATGCTACTACTACTTTCATCAGTATCAGTAGTAGTATCTAAGTGTTTGAATATTTCACACCACTGACAATGCGAATATTAGTAGTATTAGTGTTTAAATGTAACTTGTATGTCGGTTAACACCAGCCACTCCTGTTGATTTTCAAGTCGAGGAATGAGCTCAGCATTGAGCTGCAACTCACGAATAGTGCGAAATTCTCGACTGATTAGATCATTTCAGGTGAACATTTTTGCCCAGCCTCCAGTGTGGTCAAATTTCCAACCAAAATATTCAAGCGAAAAAAGAATAATACACGATGTCATTTTGATCACGCGTATGCAGGAACGTTTGACAGTGTTCATAGCTATTCAGAATCGTCAAGCTTTGAGCATGTTTATTGCTGCTACCGGGTTATCCTGGATGTATGTTGGCGTCACATAAAGATAGCTGATTTCTAACATCCTCTGCAGGTTAGACTCCAGTTATGAATATCTTCGAAAAGATATTCGGGACATTGATACAAACCATTTTTCAATCGTAAAGTGGAGTTTTTCTTTAAATCCAAATGCATAGAATTCATTTAAACTACATTGTTATATTAAACAGAAAATCATAAAAGGGGATTCACATTACTTGACTGTGAGATGTCTGTGATACAATGCCGTCGAAACCCCAGTCGATGTGACTCAATAAGTAAAAATAGTTATGCCGTGTTAAAGGTGATCCACGTGTAGATTTAAATAATCCATCAATTGCAGACAGAGAATCAAAGGATTTGAATGCACAATTTCCAACCGTAACCGGTACTGAAATAAGGCATATACAGCGGACAATTTTATACTATAAGAAAGCGATTTCCAGACGTCAAATATGTTACCAATGCATCAAGGGTTTTGAACTTCAGTGGCAAACGTAGTCATATTTTGGAAGTAGCAAATAATCTCATTCTACTTACTCTCGGTAAGTAGTATAAATTTTAACACAAAAGAAAGATTGACTAACGACTGATTGTAAGGAAATTAACAGCACCCTATAGAAACCAGCCTGATTCTGCCTTGTCAACCTCCTGACAAGATGCGGAAGCGGTACAATCTACTCTTGCCACTTGTGTCTCCACTATTCAGACATATTCCCCTTAAGATGTTTACCTTTTCTCAGCACCTAATAGGCAAACCACACGTATACCGCGGTCGATTATACCTCTAAGTGTCTTGATACACACCTCGCTCTTTCGAGATCGCCCTGGATAGTTGATGCACGCTTCTGATAAACCCCTCCCATACTCACCCAGGGTGACTAACATTATGTGGGTTTAGGTGCCATTCTGTGTCACGATTTGTCATCGCTTTAATTACATGTTCACTGTCCAGTTGTGGTACAACTTAGCGAATTTCACGATCAGCTCCAACAAAATTTCTACCTCAATCACAGTACATCTCCTTTGGAGCCCCTCTATATTTGGTGAGGCGTGAACACATCATCAATAATGAATCGACGGAAAGAGTGTGGGCCACTTCTAAGTGAACTACCCGAGTTTTCAATAATACAACTAAATATACACCTATATCTTTTATCTGTGGTGCATCGCCGCTTAACTCTAAAGGGGTCGAACTCATCTACTCCAGTGCTAGAAAATGGAAAATCCGACGTCACCCTTATTATTGGTGGATTTTGTAGACCTTGTTTGGCAAATGGTGCATCTGTTTACTATACGCTTAGCTACTGCCATTCAGTATGTGTGTAAAACTTGGGCACTGTGGTAGTAAGTAATTCCATATTAGTTTGTTTATTTGATATATCACACAGTGAAACACCCCACCCCAAACGTATGGTGGAGGTACGTAGATGACACATTCACTGTACTTAAAACACAAGATATAGATAGGTTTTTCGAACACATCAACTCGAAGGTTGAAGCAATTCAATTCACTTATGAATTGGAAAATCAGGAAGGGGAGCTCCCAATGTTAGATTGCAATGTAAAGAGGAAAGAAGATGGGAAGTTAAACACTAGTGTTTACAGGAAACCCACACACTCAAATAGATATTTAGACTTCCGATCGTCTCATCCTATGTCAGTAAAAAAAGGATTGATGAAATCTTTAAATGACAGAGCACAAAAACTAAGTAGTACCAAAGAAAATCTAAAACAGGAACTGATACACATAAAAGAAGCTTTGAAACTTAATAATTACCCGGATAAATTAATCAAGAAATATGTAAGGAAATGTAAAAATAAAATAAATAATGATAGTGGCGATGGTGATAATAATAATAATAATATTAATGACGACACCAATAATAAGAAATCTAAATCATCAGTAGTAATTCCATACAAGGAAGGAACCTCGGAAGCCTTACGCAGAATTCTTAACAAGGCAGGAATAAAAATGCCATTCAAACCCACAAACTCAATTAGAAACAAGCTTTGTCGGTTAAAGGATCCTGTAGAGCCTTTAAAACAAAACAATTTAGTTTATCTCATACCCTGTAATGATTGTCAGGTCAAATACATAGGTCAAACTAGTAGAACAGGTGCAGTCAGTCAGACTAGCTGAACATAAAAACCTAGCAAAATCTAGATTGGTTGACCCGAATAAAATAAGAAATCTAGAGAATAGTTCAGCTATAGCATTACATGCAGTTACACACAACCACACAATAGGATGGGATAGGATGACAGTTTTAAAATCTAATGTCACAGGGTATAGGGAGAGATTGATAACAGAAGCTTTGTTTATCGAATCAACTGAGATAGAATACATGTAATAGGAATGATTCATCACGTGTCCCCGATATCTGGAAAATTCTACTACCCAAACGATAAATAGGAGAGAACAAAGAAAACTATAAAACTCAAGTGTCAAAGTCGTGTGATTATAACTGACATGATTATGAACAATACATTTTGTTCGAAACGTCATCCAGTAAATAATACCGTTTCACTGTGTGATATATCAAATAAACAAACTAATATGGAACTACTGCCATTCACTTCAATATCCAATATTTCCTATATATGGCTGACGAAATATGAGCTACTCCTATATGTCATTCAGTTTCCTGACAATAGTGAATAATAACTTCCGTGACAGGATGAGTTTCAGGTAAAATGGCTGGATGCATTCCCGAACTTCAGAGTCTACTATTGCACGGTCGTCCACGGACACATGTCAAGTCACTTAAGAAGATGGGGCGCCACTTCTTGATACCTTGAAGGCGTAACTTATATTTACCTTGTGAATAGCATTATTCTGTGGCTAGGTAAACTCCTATGACTTTTGCAAAAGAAAATGGTTTATCATAGTGTAAAACATGGCTTTGAATTCATTTACAACCTACACGATTTCAATGTAAATGGGAAGCATATGCCATCATTAGATGTCGCATCATTGTGCACCAATGTACCTCTGACAGAGACTCCGGAATTCATGTGCCAACAAATATTAGACAAGCAGTTCGATATCGGAATTCCAATCATTAGTCAGTCTCAAAGAGATACTTCTAAGATGCACTGTGAATGTACACTTCACACTCAACAACCTTTATTACAGACATATCGACAGTATTGCCATTGGTTCTCCACTGGGTGACTTCAAATTGAAGGACTTTTGTTTCATGCATATCGACACCATTGCTGTTGTTTCAACATTCGGTGCAATTTCGTCTGACTCTTTGCTTCCTTGGCTCGAACATGGTCCATTGAATTTGAATAAAGCAAGAACAACAGCGGTTTGTGCAGAATAATATGGTACCATCATTTATTTCGTAGGCTTCTCATCATCTACTTACAGCCTAAATAAATTATGAGGTCTGCGTACAGAAAAGTTCTAGCATACTTGCAAATTTTTACATGTTGTCAGTTGACAAAAAGTTCCACAGTAAGTGAACAGTGCTCACCCCCTTTTATATTCCGTAATTTCGCTTGTCTCTTGTTTCTATGATTTGAGTTGAACTCAGTACATTGTTACCTAATTTATTAGTCACTCTGTATCTAACTCATATTTCGTCTTTATTACGTAACTCTTTTACCATTGTATGCATACATCTATTTTGTTTAAACTTGAACTGCCTGTGTAAAAACTATATAAGCGCAATTTTCTGAGCACCGTTCACTTACTGTGGAACTTTTTGTCAACTGACAACATGTAAAAATTTGCAAATATGTTAAAACTTTTCTGTACGCAAACCTCATAATTTATTTAGGCTGTAAGCAGATGATGAGAAGCCTACGAAATAAATGATGGTATCATATTATTCTGCACAAACCACTGTTGTTCTTGCTTTATTCCAATTCATCAAGGGGAATAAATGCATGGTCCATTGAATGAGCTGACAGATAAAACGGATTCTCATCTTCGCTGTTTTGATGATACGTTTATTATTCTTGATGGAAACGCTGACAAGAATGAAATGTTAATAAAATGTGACGGTGCACATCCATCACTCATCTTCAATTATGAAGAAGAACATGTGATAATAGACTACACTCCCCTGATGTCCAATTGAGCAGAAGACAGGATGGTTCACTCAAGAGAGATGTCTGTAGAAAACCTACGACAGCATTCAGCCACAGACACCTGACAATTGAGGTTTGTATATTATGTTTCATATTTGATCCTTAACATGGTACCGTATTTTTCACAAATCCTGTGTTTTCGGATTTTACGCTTCACTCACTCTGTGGTTCTAATAATCGTTGGGATTATCGTCGCGAATTTCTTTTGGAAGAAATTCACAGCTTCACTGTTCAATATATCTAATATACAAACATTGAAAATTTCCCGATTGTACGAATTACTGTGAACGTCGGAATGACACGATTTCTGTATAAGCACCAGGAGCTCATTACACACATAACAAAGTATCGCAAGTTGCTGACGGTGTGCACTGGAAACCCCGGAGGCAATGATTACGATAGGAAGAAAGTCAGAAACATCAAATCGCAAATTCATCTTCTCTAACTAGTGTCACCACAAAACAAGATTCATTGACGACATACACATTTTGTGTGTCAGAAAGGTAGACGTGATGTGCAAGCGGAGACGGTTGATGACAGTGAGAGAAATCCATTGAAATGTGAAATATATTTTATTTGCTAGAAACTACATTACAAGAAGTGAGTACATCAAATGAAAAGTGAGTGGGACATAATAATCATCATTATGATTCCCATCTAACTGGAGTGATAAAAGTTCAAAAATACGCACAATGATAATCATCCTAATCAAGTTCGAAAGAATCGAATTCGTGTTGTTCCTTGTGTTCAACTATCTTGTAATCAGGAATGATGAACTTGGCTGGACACAAGATTTGAGACTGCATCTGCTGACTAAACGCTTCCTCATCATCCACCTCCAGATCTGGGTGAAAAGACTGTAAATCACTGGCGTATTCTGGTGGACAGTCGACGAGTGATGACGCTTCGTTGAAACAGAATACTACTTCGTGTAGAAAAGCCCTCCCGACCTACACAATGTGAAATGGTGAAGAAGAAAGAGAATTGCGTTAATCAGGAAGTTACAAAAGCGATGATTCGTCACTCGAAGTGTGTCTCCAACACATAACTTTACTTATCTCCGAATTTCAAACACACAAGCTCAAGATAATTAAAACCTGATTCCTTCGATTGGTGTTAGAAGCTAGCGACGTGAGTTCCGGTTGTAGTTGGCGACATCAAGAGATTTGCAAATCCAATCGATACGTACCCATTCAACAATCTACACAGCAATATTTTATTCACGACTAGATGCAATAGATTGGAAGTATACTGACATGACGAAATATTTGAAAATATGTGTGCATAGAAAAGGCATAACTCACTTCATCATGTGCGCAAATCACTTTGGCTCTTACACGGAACGCTTTCCACAGCTCGTATTCCACTTTTCCAGGCTACATAAACAGAGTGGATGAATGTAGTTCGTGAATTGGTGTGGTTGTTCAATGATGATTACACATAATACTGGCAAACGTGTTCGGTTGAAAAATTGAATGTCAACTTACCACCTGTACCGTATTCTTCCTCAATATGTATCTCAACCTTCCAGCGTTCCTGAAATGGAGGGAAATGTGTGTTGATGACCGAATGTGAAAAATCACATCAAGAACTTTGTTGGTGCATCGGTATTGTTTCGACGGAGAAGGATAACACAAATACTCCTAAGTACATTTCTTGATTCAGTAGTTCCAGTGATGACTGGAATCTGACTCAAGACACTGACTCATCTATCCTAATCCCGATACTACCATACTGTTTATAACTTCAACACAGTATGTCTCACGAATCACTGACTCCATCAGCATAAACCAACTTTTCTAGTCCACTGCAGTGCAGTCCCTATTCAGATCAGTCCACAACTGAGTGCAACACACAGTACACATGGTAATGAAGCTGAGTATGGACACTGTGATTTTTGAGTGTGAGATCAGTGTGAGGATGCACACTTTGTGTCATGAGGAAAGGTTAGTGGATGTGAGCTGGCGTGAATGCAGCTTCACAATCCACACAATAAAATGATTACCATAACTCGAACAGTAATAATAATAATAATAGTCACATTCAGAAAGAGACATGTGTCGACGTACCATTGTCTCATGAGTATTTTGTAGAGATTAATGCTGTGATTGAAGTAGAGAATTGGACTGGGTCCAGATTCACCCATCACTGTGCAAGCTCCATAATCATTGTACACGTTGAGACTGAAATATGAAATTTGTGTTAGAGAAATAATCAGAATGCACAAGACCAGCTTCAGTATCAGGAGATCATATCTCAGGTAGAATGTCACCACCACTGCCAACATCAAACAAACAGGCAGACACACGCACACAACCATGGTGTTCATCGACACTTTCGTCAACCATCCACACTAACTGATTTCACTTCACCGGAATTGGGATTTCGAAGTGTAGGTGTGTCGAACAGGCGATCACAAATCCCTCGGATGAATCAGAATAAGCAGACAATCGCCAACACACACATACACACGCACTGCTTCGCTCTGATTGGTGAGAAAACACGGGAAAGTCCATGATATGCTTAGTTGTGCGAAACACAACAGCAAAAGTGAGAGGTGACTCACTGTGCGAAGCGTTCATGAGTTGGATTAGTCCAATAAGTATTCAGATCAGGTATTTCACTCTAAAGATGCAAAGGAAAGCCGACAGAAAATTAAAGTGGAATGGTTATATAGTGCTCGATGTGTGCTATGCCAGCTGCTCTCTCACAAGTCCCGTCAGTAGTGCAAGTTATGTGAGTGAATGAAATGGTGAAATGTTGCTGTGTGAGAAGAAGTAATCTTTTGAAGACACCTGCGTAAAATATCAGTTTCGCCAACTTACAATATTCTGCTCGGAGAAGTGGAGACCACTTGGACATGCGAAGTCAGACCAGTCAAAGTGAGGTGATGCTCTGAAATTGTGAAATAACTCAGTATTAGCACAAAAGATGTAGCATATAATATTGATACAGTGAAATCATCCTCGGGACAGAATCACCCCTTCAGTCACACATTACTAAGCGAGCTTATGTGAAAGTGTACTTCGAACAAGTGTCTACCTAAATAACAGAGTATCATGCTATAACATCTTCAATCAGTTATCCCACCTTCGTTAGAGCTTACTCACGGAAAATTCTTCGACATCCGATCAATATATAAATTATCTAATGTATACGAAGTGTGCCCCATATTATATAGATAATTTGAGAGGATTGATTGTGATGATATTTAGGCGAACTTCACAGACCACTGTGTAATCATTCAGAAGCACCATTGGAGTGCAGCCAGTCACATATCCACTCACATTCACCTGTCTTCTTGTGATGGAGTGATTCGCCTTGCATTACACTGACTGTCTGAATGACCACACCAACTGTGCACATTGGTAAAGATCAAATGTGCATTATCATCATGAAACAGGTCGACTGGTGTCAACTGATTCATCTTATAAGTGCCGAAGATTATATTTTCAACTCTGTCCGTGTTCACATCCTTTAGTGAAATACTGAAATATATAAGAGAATACATACAACTCATTCATTGTATTTTGGGGAGCACCACACCCTGGTGATGTCGGAGAATGTGTCAATCTACAAAAGACAAATACACAGTCATCTCACCTCAATTTCGAAATATCCATAGTTGTTCTCTCCGGGACAGTACACTGAAAAGCAAATTGAGATTTTCATTGGTCGATTGAAATTAATTTTACTGATGAGTTCTGTCGACGTCAATCTGATTTGTGTGTGTGTTTGTAATGATTGTACAGAATGTCGTTATGTAATTCGACAATGGTTTGTCATGAAACGCCTCATGCACTGACACCGATTGATGTTTCAGATATATGGTTATGGTTACAAAGAAGAAGTTGTGTATCAAGTAGCATTCAACGAGTTTGACTCGTTCACCAGATGAATGGAATGGACGTGATACATGCACACTCTAGGTTCCCTCCACATCGATCTATGTCTGAACTCAGATGCATGTATGTGTGACGTTGGTTGAAGAACTCTAACGTCGCCTATTGACGAATGGACGCACTAACATTCATCGAATGAACCTGATGGCTCACTGACATAAAACCGTATGTGACTGCTTATCCAGTGACTGAACAGTTTGATTATGTGATGTCTGTGACGCTAACAAACACTGTGAAGACATGTCTACGTTGGCGTAAATAGTTGACGAATCGAAATGATGAAGTGATAATAATAATAAACATGGTCACTACAAAAAGTATGTGCATGTGTAAACGTACATATCTGTTGAAACAGTGCGTTGGAAGCCAACGTAAATGGAGCATGTATGTCTTGTTGGCATTGGATTCAGCGAGTAATGTGTGGATACACACGAGAAGACTGAGAATGAAGAGTCTGTAGGGAAAGGAAGAGAATGAGAGAGACATGCAAATTATGACTAGAGTGAGTGCTTCAATGCGGTTTCCGACCATTTCATGCTTAATGCAACGCTCGGAATGCAAACGAAACAATAACTCTGCATGTCCAGGGCTCATTTATGCATACGAGAAATCACATGGATCATGGTAACTCACTGCATGATGTAGACGTTCAAATCTGAGAGAAAAATAAACAGTCACCATTGGATATCGTAATGAGAATAAAATCATTGAGAAAACGAATTCCGTGCAGACTGTTGCGATTCCTTGATGAATTCATGTTGCATAGCTAGTGATGTGTGCATGTGAGTGGATTCATGTGCAAGTGGATGCATTGCAAAAATGTGGAATATCCTTCGCCTCAGCTCCTACAACATACCGACTTGTACACAGTCAGTGTTTCAGCTTGGCACATTATCGAGTATTTCATCAATTGTTCGAGTCTGTTGTGTGTGCTTTCAATGGATGTTTTGAGTTGAGTGCATATCACACATCATGTCCATGTTGAATTGACTGCGCTTACATTCATTGATCTGTGAGCATATTGTGAGTGAACGTCATAGAGAATATCACATTTCAACAGTGTGTATTCTCATTGTCAACACCACTTGACAGTGAAACAACCACACATGCATCTCACCGACTATCTCTGACCATCTAGCAGAATACAGTGAGGGACAAGTCTCCTTCCTCAATTGAGAAGACCTTCTACGATTGAATATCAGTGTCGTGTTGTTCACTCACAGAATAATGCATCATGATGACAGCAAATAACATTGAAAACGTCGTGGACTTACCTATTCTCAGATGTCGTCTACCCGTCTGGTCAAAACAATGAGTTGTCTCTGCGAATAGCCAGTCTATTTATACCTGATTCATCTAAAGTCTCTCAAATGCAATTGGGGTTTTACAAATTAATTTGACACACCAATTATGAAGATAAGAGATGAAATGTAGTAGAATACATTTTAGTGGAATGTGAGTTGAAGTGAAGTGAAAGTATGAGGTCGATATGATTTTGTTTTCCATTCTCTTTCAGAATATTGGCCAAATGATAATTAGTGTGAGAAGTCAGTTGTTCTCATCGTTTGTTTCTGTGTGATTTATCTAACCAGCAACTCAGTGGTCGTTGATTTGTGATTTTCAAAGACTCATCGACAGACGGTGGGAGTGAAGTCGTCTTCAGAATGTGATGAACGGTTCACAAACTTCGTCCAAATCGTCACCATCCGTTGCAGAAATCGAGGAGGTGGAAACCGTGAAGTCAGGAACAGTAGCCAGAGCTGTTATGCAGTGTGAAGAAGTCTCCTGCAGGACAATGACAGCAAGATTCAACTGAAGAGCAATTATCCAATCCTACGCATCATGCTACAAACAAAGTGGTACAAGAGAAGAAGGAAGATATCTATAGACATTTGCGAACATTAACGGACGATAGTGACCATCAAAATCCCTATGTGAGATACGAATGACGGATGAACTGGGAGCAGATAATACAAGAAGAGAACTCATCATGGATCGAGAAGCTCTCACCTGGAGAAATGAATGAGTACGGAGTACACTTCGCGGTCAAGTGCGCCCCCAATAACTTGGTGATTGGGGGCAGCGTGTGGAAACACAAGAATATTCACAAACTAGCGTGGATTTCACTTGATAGACACATCGGAAACCAGATAGATTTGATCTCAGTATCGCTCAGGAAAGTGGAGACGCAGCCTGCTGAGCAGAACGTCGGGGAGGAAGGCAGATGTGAGGTGAGAACGTCATCTATTCGAAGGGAAATTCAAGGTGAAGCTGAAAGCTCCGAAGGGATCTGGAGATAGACCACCAATCATGTTCAACGTGTACAACTGTTCTAAGAAGATAGGAGAGAAAAGACAAGGAGTGGTTGTCAACGGACACCTACCTGGAAACTAATCGAGGAGAGTAGGATGGGGAAAGAGAAGATGACTCGATGCAAATTCGGACAACAGGAGGAGAAGCCAAGTCCAATGTGCACTGCACTGAATAGAGACAGAGGTGAAGAAGTGTGATAGGAAAGACGAGTGACAATTCTACATTACACTGTCGACTGAAGCATAACAGGCAGCCAGGCTGCAGGTGAACGAGACTTCAGAAAACTACATCAGGTAATCAGTTCCTTTTTTTGGAAGACAACAATGCAGATGAAGGTTATAAAGATGGTCAACGAAAGTTTACTGCCAATGAGAAGCGACCACAAAGAAAGTGGACAAATCACTTCAAAGGACGTTTGAATCCATCGATCATCATCACCTGCAACTTAGATACAATGAACCAGTAGCAGCAGGCGAAGAACGCCCACTGGACACCAATCCACCGCTGAAAGAAGAAATGCTGAATGCAATTGAGCCACCGAGAGCCATCCTGGAAAGCAACTGGTCAGCATGAGAGTCCTCCTGAACCACTGATATCTGCCCGGGATACTAGCTGATTAGAAGGAAGGCTACCTTGTCCAACTACCAAAGGTGGCTGAGTTAGGCCTCTTTCGACAAAAGCTGACGCAGAATCGTGCTCTTTCCCTGACTGATTGCTTTCAACAGGGAACTTTGAACCGATGTGCAACAGTTCGAGTCGCCACGCTTCACTCAGCACACAGAGCCATAAAAGAAGGAGAAAGTAAAATGAAACACAAAATAGAGACAGTGAACAGAGAAAACAGGCAGAAAGAATGGTGATAACGAGGAAGAATCTAGTTTACTGGGTAATATAAACCACAAGGAGTGGATGCATCTGCGCCACTGCGAACGATTTTGAGCCATAACACCAATTGTCTCCGGCCTTCATTGGTGTTTACCGTCCCGAGGAACTCAACCAGGAAGTCTACACCTTCCTACGTGACTGGCTTAAACTGACTGTTGTGGATTTCATTGATTGATGAAGTCGTGTTTTGGTTTAACGACCACTGGCTCTTTTCCAATCTGACCCTATGTCAGCTAACATTGCCCTTCAGTCGAGGAAGACGATGGCTAGGCATGCATGCGTAACACGTGTGCTAATCATCTCAGTCGATGTAGCTTGACAGCCTCGTCTAATAGATTTCCCTCTCTTCTTAGCGACCGACCGGCGTCTGACCACAATATCGCTCACCTAGTTATGCCACTCCACACGAGAGATAGAAAGCAGGCAGCTGTGAACAAAGAAAGCTAGTGTTTTCATGTCTTCTTTACTCTCAGTGGCCCACGACAAGTAAAATTCGAATTCATGTCACCCTAGAGAGAATACGAGATGGAATGGATGCAGACGTTCAAATGCTGGAACAAACTTGATTCAAGACAATAAGTTGAGGGGGGATTGAATTGCAAATTTACGCATCATCACCATCATCATCATCATCGAATAGAGCATAGAATTGCAATTGAATCCGAACAGGCCTTCGACAGCGTTGACCACGGACTAGTTCGAAGCTACTTCATCACCATGGGGAGATATGCCAGAAATCTTCGACAACCTCATTCAGCAGCTAAATGACGATGCCAGGTGTCTAGTGAATAATGAAGGAAATCTCAGTCAGGCGCTTGCAGAGAAGTTAGTAGTGAGATAAGGCTGTCTACTACCACTGATGATATTCCTGACTGCACCGGTCTAGGTTATGCATCAGACTGGGGGAGGAGAGAAGACCGCTGAACCTAGTAGAAGACTCAATGGCATCTGGACTTCCTGGAGGATCAACGTCTAATGCCTCATAAATTCGAAGAACTGCAGGCTGAAGCCGACATGTCGGTAGAAGAAGTGACGAATATGGGACTTCAGGTGAACATGCAGATGACAATGGTGACGAACATAACCGACCAACAAACTAGATCAATGACAATCAACCATGGATATTTGGAACAGGTTACTTCCTTCACTGATCTCACCAGGCGGAACCATCTCAACAACAGGCAACAGAACCCAAGAGGATCTCAAAATAGCAAACATCGTTAGTCTCCACAGAAATAGAGCAGTTGGATACGTTCTACTCACCCAGATTGTGGGCAAAATGAGAATTCGTCCGGTCTCTCTGTTATATTTTCAATGTTGCTTTATCGACCGTGACTATCGTCGAATCTGTGAGTTAAGGATTGAGGTCTGGATGATGCTTACCAAGTTCAAAGCAGCTCTGTTTGGAATACATTTCAAAGAGAAGCTGTTCATTTCTGCAATATTTATGTTCTATTTCAATTTCAACTAACTTTCGTTTTAAAATCTGATCGACCTGGTATAAGACATAATTTTGATGCTGAATATTTAGATGACACCTAGTATTATCTCATCAACCGAGAATTTCGTACTATTCGTGAGTTTCGGATCAATGTCGAGCTCATTCCTTGACTTAAAAGGACACACAAGTGGCTGATGTTCACCGACATACGAGTTACATTTAGATACTACTACTAGTAATACTCGCAGTGTCAGTGGTGTGAGATGTTGTAACAGTTAGATACTACTACTCATACTGATGAAAGTAGTAGTAGTATTCATATCCGTAGGCGGTGATCGTCAATGATCTTCAAAAGACAACCTAATCATGCCTCTGTATTGACAACGTGGCATGATCACATTCCACACTGTGATAAACAATTTCTCTGCTTATTGAACTTGAATCTCTCTTCATCTCATTGTCTTAATTAACTAATTATTTATCAGTTTGTTGACAAGAGATTTTATAAAGAGAAAAGTGAATTATTCATTAGAATGACCTGAATGAAAGTGGAATTAGGTCAATGAATCACTCGATGATGTGGTGATTAGAAGAAATAAGAGAAAGAGTAGTGTCATTCTGACAAGTGAGTATGATGGCCGGATCATTGAGATGCTTGTATTGTGACAGCAGAGCACAGAGATATTTGGCATCAGTGTTGTTCATTTGTCATACTGACATAATGCGAGGACAAATTGTGAGAAGCCTACATTGAAACTTCGTTTGTTGTAGTTTAGTCATATTCTGCTATCTTCGTCCATGCTTCATCGTCTGAAAATTCCCTCCCAATTATCCAAATCGTTATTTCTCTACGACTAAATCGGTCGCCTCGCTGTTCGATATTCCTTCGGAAGACGACACCAATATTCTTCTCACACGCTCTTGTCAGCAGCACGAAATCCACTCTCACGTGCACAAGCGAATATTTTCGTCTGCGTCTTCTTTCGAGCTCATCACATACTGTAACGACTGATTAATTCTCATTGACATCTGTCAAAACATTCATCTTGTTCTCTCAGTCGAATCGACAGAAATGAAACAGAAAATCACCCAAATTGTAACTTTCTTTACTGTGTCAGATATTTCCCTGACTAACAGATACTGTGGGTATTTTGATTCTCTCAGCAGACACTCAGGACAATCAGCAAACAAACAACGTATTTGCAAGTGGTTGCTGAGAAATCAGTCATATAATGCAGACTGATCTGGTCAATGTTGAACTTCTAAATTACAACGAGACTGGAATTGTAAGTGGTCATCTGTGCCAACATGAACTTGTCTCACTCGCATAGAACTCATATCAGTCTACACGAGGAAAGGAATATTGCTACTGAATGAGATGTGTTCATTGTATCTCGTCAGTCCGCATCATCAGCGTACATCCGGTGAAATTCATTAAATTAAGTCGGAGTACTTCGAATTCAAAATTTGTTCACAACTCGGTCAACTCATTCGCAATCTACCACGGTTTCTGTTGGAAACCGAGATTTTTCAGATCACACCATGTCATCTGATTCATACCATACGTGGTGATCAAGCCCACTTGTACCAAATTACGCATTATCGATTGATCGAGATGAATATTTGTATGTCACTCAGATCAAGCAGTAGTATTTTCCAGTCACTCTGGCGAACAGTTCACTTTTCACGATGAAATATTGCATGTGTATCAATGTCGACACGACTGAATATGATTTAAGTAGCCTTCACAAACTAGAACACCATGAACACACATTTTCGCCATTGATGAAAGCCACCAGTAATGGAATTCACAGCTGATTTGACTTCATGACACATTCACACTCTGTACGTCGAAGTGTTAAAGTAGTTTCCAAATTACTTCTGGGTCTGAGGTCTTCTCGAATTCGTTGGATTTGAGGTAGGGATTTGACTACCATTCTATGCTTTGTTCTTTGATGACGATGCGTAGAGTTGCAATTTGATCAGCACATGATTTGCCTTTCCTGAATCCATCTGTACGACTGAAGGACTTCTGTACACAGTACATCCTTTATTCTCTCCAGGATGATGCTACTCAATATTTTACTTGGTGTGGGCAAGAGCATTGTTCCACGCCAGTATTTGCGTCGGTGGAATAGAAAGTTCCTGCACAGACCTAAGTCGCCCTTCTTTGGCAGTTCAGAGGGGTAGCCGCTCTTCAAATCAGTAGGCAGCTTTCCTTCTTTCCGGACTTTTTGAAGTAGTAGAGTGAGAACATTTGCTGTTTTCTCTGAGGCCGTCTTCAGTGCTTCGGTAGGAATCCCGTCTGGTCCTGTTGCATTTCTGTCTAACGTTCAGTAGCTTGATCGCACACAGGATTTCTCCTTTCGTTGTGGAGAGATGTCCACTGACAGGCAGTTCAGTGCGTGCTGTTGATGGTATTTCTGGGCGAGTTGTGTGTGGTGATCAATTCAAGAGTACTTTAATGTGATCAAACCTATTTTTGATTTGTTTCTCCTCCTTGGTGATCAGGTTCCCTTGAGCATCTTTTATTGGTTTCATCATCTGTGTTGATCTCTTCCTGAATAGAGACTTAGTTGCCTGATATGGTGTCCTGATGTCACTTTTGACTGCAGCCTGCCTGTTCTGCTTCAGTTGACGGCCGGTGTGACGTAGAATTGTCGTTTGTCTTTTCTAGCACTATTCTTCACCTCTGTCTTTATTCAGTGCAGTGTACATTGAACTCAGTTTCTACTTCTGTTCTCTTGTCCATCTTTGCATTGAATATTCATCTTCTCTTTCACCACCTGCTCTCTCTTATCTTCTATTGGCTTCCAGGTGGGTGTCCATTGACAGTCATTCCTTGTCTTGTCTCTTCCTTCTTACTAGACTAGTTGTACACGTTTCCTTGAATATCACCTTCAGAGAGTGGTGCCACATAGTGGTTAGTAATTCCATATTAGTTTGCTAAATGAATAAATCACACAATGAAACAGTATTTCTTACTGGACTATACTGTAAGTAATATTGTAAAATACTGTAAATAATACTGCTTTGTGAATATCTTTGTTTGTACACACTCCCCCGATCTCCAAAATCGTTGAAAGAGCAGAAGTCTGCTAATAATTCTCCGTTCTCATTCATTTCTCCAAACCGGAGCCTCTCGACCCATGGTGTGTTCCCTTTCTGTATTATCTGCACCCCGTTCGACTGGCATTCGTATCGCCCATTAGGATTTTGATGTCACAATTTGGAATGTTGTGCACTACTGTTTGTAGTTGTCTGTAAACATCCTGCTTTTTTCTTGTTTTGCATTGTTTGTAGCACTGTGCGTAGCATTGGATAATTGTTACCTTCCTTCATTTGGAGTTGAATCCTGCCGTCATGATCCTGCAGGATGAAATTGGTTCCCACTGCATTAGGGCTTTGACTGCCACTGGTGACATCATGACAGCCAGTCACTGCCTCAGTGTGTTCGTGTTTGTCGTCTGAGTGACCAGACCAGTGTAGATTATTGACTCTCCCGTTGACACTGTTTTCAATCCACATCCATTCTATCTGCTTTCGCAGACACGCAGTACTTTTAGGTCATATCTTCGCATCTCTTTGGCTCCCTAGACAGCCTTTCCAGTCTCCTACATTGTACGGTCATTCCACGTACCTATTGTTACTCTTGTCTTTATCGACAGGAGACACATCTGCTGGCTGATTAGCTTCCCTAAGGTTTTCACCAGCCCGCTGGGTCGTTTCGCCTCTCTGACTTGGGCGAAGAATAAGATTGTTGTTATTTGAAGTTTTTGTGTTTATCGTATATTTCTTTCTGTGTGTTGAAGTGTCTCCAGCGGTTTGAAAGATTTAGTGTCACAATTTTGTAGCCCAATGCCTAACCCTCCCGGTATTGTACCATAATTCAACGATTTAAACTTTGATCAGGTGCTAATTTACTGACATTTCACGATTATGATTTGTACCATGTCGTCATTCCGCCTCATTCCTCCTCTCTTATTTATGCGACGGTAGGTTTCCAATTTTTGCATTTTTGTGTGTTACACTCCTCGTAGTGAGTAGGCTGATTTTTCTGTGTAGGGTTGCCAGCCTAATCACACTCAGAAAATTCTTTTGCGCTTTACTTAACAACAGATAGAACTGGTGGAAATTAACAAGTCCATTGAGTCGTGTTTTTGGATAAAGGAGGCTTGTGACACCGCTTCTGAAAGGAAGTAAAGTAGATTTAGAAGGATTTTGTGGGCATCGACCTGATCATTGATTGATGAAGCACTTTAGCAGCTACAAAAGTGAGGCACCTATGGAACTTGATCAATCCAAGGAGGTTTCGGAGTTGCGTTGAGTAAATGGGTGGGTGATACTGCGTGATGGTAACCACCTCTGAGGGCATTGGTGTTTGTTCCTAGTACTGTGAGTGACATGCTTCAGGGACTCTTTTGTTTGTGACCCTAAAACGCATTTACTCCGATTGACTAGTTTGTATAATAATGCCGGAATGTGATCTTCCTGTGTGTTTGTATCAACCCGGCTAGCGATGAGCAGGTCATCTATATACACTATGGCAGACGGCAGTTCACGCAGTGAGTCATCCATAAATCTTTGGAAAGCTAGTGCAGCATTTTGGAGTCGAAATGGCATCCACAGAAACCCACATGATCCAGATGGGGTTGTTATAGGCTGTTTTAGGTATACCTTCCTCAGCCACCGGAATACTGTCACAAGCGCGAACCAAGGCAATTTTCGTGAATATTGTGGCACCTGAAGGAGTATTACTAAAGTCTTGAGTGTGTGGTGCTGGGTATTTGTCTAGGACAGTTTGCTTATTTAGAGCTCTGTAATCACCTCGAAGAGCACCAATCAGTCTGATTTTCATTTGCCACCATGTGTAACAGAAACGTCCGTTGACTACTCGAAGGCCGAATAATCCCCAACGGAAGCGCGTAATCGGACACTGCTTTCGCTATATTTAGCTCACTCGTGACCAATCTTCTTGGCTTGGCGAACACTGGCAGGCCATGTGTCCTCATGTTTTGAGTAGTTTTCAGGCCAGGCCTAGAAGTTAGAAGGTTACTTGCAGTCGGATTTGAGGATTCCACCAGCATTTTTCGGAACCTTTCGATTGATACTGGCGGAGACTGGAATTGGTTCAATGAATGGTGCTCGCTTTCTCTGCCATCTATATACCAGGAGATTTCTATCATTGCTATACGTCTGTTTCGGGTATTCACTAATAAGTCATATCTTTCTATGACGTCTATGCTGATAATTGCTACGTCTAAGTCAGCGACACTGAAACCCATAGCAGATACCAGCGGTCAAGCGTCCGTGCTCCTAATTTCGCGATCGGGTTTCATTGGCGACCTGCAGTGTGATGGGGTATTTTCATCGTCCCGGCTTGGTCTTCGCTTTTCGTATGATACTGAGCGCAGCTCCTGTATCAAACACGACGTCTACGCCAGGGTGTTTATCCATCATATGGAATAGCCAACTGTCCCTCACAACTTCTGAGTAGTCGCCACCTGAGAATTGGTTATTCACTTCCCTGTTGCTTGTGGTGTAGTTCAGATCGGCCACGTGGCTGCGCGTCTTCGGTTGACTGTGCTCTAAACCAGGACTGTGATGGGGATCTGTCCCCCGAGTTCTTCCCTTGAATCAACCATTGTATATATTGATTTCCTAAAACACACATTTTATCATCCGGCGCCTAAGCACTGTGTATGACTGCTCGTTATAGGGAGTGGGGAATATAAAGTCCCGAATAAATAAATAAATTTATTCTCACAGTACAGTACATGAGGGTCGCCAGTTTACAGGCATCATCAAATTGTTACAGAAATAGAACCATATAATTCACTCACAATTTACAGGCAGTAGCAAGATATGCCTTACATGTTCGCTGCAGATTATACATGCACTTGATAAATGTTAATCCCAGTAGTATTAAACAGCCTTTCCACTTATATACAATCATTTCTGTACACAATTGGAAAAATCTGCTAGATCGTCAGTGAGGGCAACACATCAGGAATCTCCCTGCTAATCTCATAAGGTAACTGAGAATACAAATCTGAACACCTGGTGGTTTTAGCCTTAATGCTAATTCGGTGGAAGTAGTGTGATAGTTGAACAAACCCTACTAAGGAATCCATCTCTACAGAAGTGTTGATTTTAAGGTCAGTTTCCTTGTCTTGCAAATGAGACATTATGTATGAATTAAAACACCAGACTAAATAGTATACACGAACAAGCGGAAAGCAGTCGAATAACAACCAAAAGACAGAGACATTTAGATCGTAGTCAGCTATAACAGAATAGAACGCCAAAAATGGACGAAACGCGATCATCGATTTCAAAAATGACTTTCTCACAAGAATATTCTTTCAAATCACTTACCGATGACTCGTGATACTGTAGCCGAATAGTGATGTTTTTTCCAACCTTTATTTTCGAAAACACGGCAGAGCGCAAGTGAAGTGGGAAACCCAGTCCAACACAAGTGAACAGTATTCATCATTCAACAGATAAAGGAAGCCTTAGAAATCATAGGGAAAATGTACTTCCTACTTGGTTACTCATCCCATCATTCTGAGCTCTCTAATCAAATATTAAACTTGAGTGGTCATAGCATTCCGTGTTGTAGAAGCCCTGAAACCGCATATCACATTTTGGCTTTGTATGTAGGAAAGGAAGGCAGTGCGATCATCTGTTTCAAAACATTTGATTGACTTTAGGCAACCAACTAACCCGATAATGGTTTTAAGGTTTCTTAACCAAATGGTGCGAATATGTGTGACATCCTAGCTCTACAACTACTCAAGACAACAGACACGCAGACACTAATCGTGAAGCCGGACGTTTGTGAACAAAGGAATTTCGCACAATGCTCAAGGCACTGGTTGGGTTGTTAATATGTTGCTCTGCATCAGCCATTCCAAATTAAATGTGCTTAATTACCTGTTTTGTTTCAGTACACTGCCTAACCTGTAATTTCTGATAGTAAAACACAATACATAAGCACCGAACGAACAGTATATGTGAATGCCATTGAGTGTTAGGAATATTTGCGTCAAAGATTTCGGGACTTATTTGGCTAGTTTGCTGAAGTACAGGCTCTTGGAATGTAGGCATAACCAAGGCAATAGATCAGTGCGAAGTGGAGAAAGAGCCTGTTCATGTGTGTACCTGTTCAATAAAATATATGACGCTACATGAAGAACTCGCGGGCAGACTAGTAGTCAGCTTAGTTGTGACTAGGTTAATTGAGTTTCAGCAATTTGTTCTATTCGAGTCACAGTTACATTTCGTTGTCGTCGAAGGGAGACCATAAATTCATGAGTTTCATTGATTGTGAAATGAAAGCGATGGGTGAGACGAGGAAATATTGACACTAGTTTATTCATTTTGTCAAGTTGACCTGCGTCGAAATTATTATTATTATTATTGCAACTGGTGACAGTCATATTGGTAGCAATGTTGTCGGTTATCATTAGTACTAGTCACACACACACAGATCAAATACTGACGAAACTGAATGTGTGTGCAACAAACTGACATGTGAGCGACCATAACACATTCGCTGATATTTACTGATGAGACTTGCCTTTTGTTCTCCTGAATGGCTACCCAAATATGGAGGGAACATAAGAGCGTACATAGTGCAATACTTGGAAGAGAAAATGGACTTATTCTAGAAGTCATTTGACCTAGGAATTCGATGTGGAACTAACGATTTAATATATGTGTCAGACTTGAGCACTGTAGTAGTTAGTGAGTGATTTCAAAATACGGAAGTCTCTAAGTGGTCTCGTTTTAGTTGGTATGAATATGAACCATAAATTGGGTTCGAAACGTCATCCTGTAAGTTATAATACTGCTATTGTTAATCCCTTTCTTTTCTTCCCCTCGTAATGTCTTTGTGTCAAAACTGATACTTCTAAATTCTAGTAATTAGTGTAAGTTGTACTTGTCAATTCTCTACCCAATCTTTGTTTGCTATTGAAGTTTAACTCACTCGATGCATTACTCAGCTATTGGATGTATAATAGTCATTTCCTTATAGCAGAACGTCATTTGCTGTATATGATTTATTCGTGTACCCATCACTGTTGAACGTTGTTTATGCGTATCCCTTTATTCTGTGTCTGGCATTGGCGTGCTGTTTGAATAACACGTGGATCGCCTTCCACGCAGATCTGCTGCTTTTACCTATTGACGCACAATGACTGTGCTTTTTGACAGCATTCAGCCACAGACACCTGACAATTGAGGTTTGTATATTATGTTTCATATTTGATCCTTAACATGGTACCATATTTTTCACAAATCCTGTGTTTTCGGATTTTACGCGTCACTCACTTTGTGGTTTTATAATCGTTGGGATTATCGTCACGAATTTCTTTTGGAAGAAATTCACAGCTTCACTGCTCGATATATCTGATATACAAATATTGAAAATTTCCTGATTGTACGAATTACTGTGAACATCAGAACGACACGCTTTCTGCATAAGCACCAGGAGCTCATTACACACATAACAAAGTATCGCAAGTTGCTGACGGTGTGCACTGGAAACCCAGGGAAAATGATTACGATAGGAAGAAAGTCAGAAACATCAAATCGCAAATTCATCTTCTCTAACTAGTGTCACCACAAAACAAGATTCATTGACGACATACACATTTTGTGTGTCAGAAAGGTAGACGTGATGTGCAAGCGCAGACGGATGATGACAGTGAGAAAAATCCATTGAAATGTGAAATATATTTTATTTGCTAGAAACTACATTACAAGAAGTGAGTACATCAAATGAAAAGTGAGTGGGACATTATCATCATCATTATGATTCCCATCTAACTGACGTGAGAAAAGTTCAAAAATACGCACAATGATAATCATCCTAATCAAGTTCAAAAGGATCGAATGGGATAAAGTGCGCGTGTTGTTTCTTGTGTTCAACTATCTTGTAATCAGGAATGATGAACTTGGCTGGACACAAGATTTGAGACTCCATCTGCTGACTAAGTGCCTCCTCATCATCCACCTCCAGATCTGGGTGAAAAGACTGTAAATCACTGGCGTATTCTGGTGGACAGTCGACGAGTGATGACGCTTCGTTGAAACAGAATACTACTTCGTGTAGAAAAGCCCTCCCGACCTACACAATGTGAAATGGTGAATAAGAAAGAGAATTGTGTTAATCAGGAAGCTCCAAAAGCGATGATTCGTCACTCGAAATGTGTCTCCAACACATAACTTTACTTATCTCCGAATTTCGAACACACAAGCTCAAGATAATTAAAACCTGATTCCTTCGATTGGTGTTAGAAGCTAGCGACGTGAATTCTGGTCGCAGTTGGCGACATCAAGAGATTTGCAAACCCAACCAATACGCACCCATTCAACAATCTACACAGCATATTTTATTCACGACTAGATGTAATGGATCGAAAGTATACTGACATGACGAAATATTTGAAAATATGTGTGCATAGAAAAGGCATAACTCACTTCATCATGTGCGCAAATCACTTTGGCTCTTACACGGAACGCTTTCCACAGCTCGTATTCCACTTTTCCAGGCTACATAAACAGAGTGGATGAATGTGGTTCGTGAATTAGTGTGGTTGTTCAATGTTGATTACACATAATACTGATAAACGTGTTCGGTTGAAAAATTGAATGTCAACTTACCACCTGTACCGTATTCTTCTTCAATATGTATCTCAACCTTCCAGCGTTCCTGAAATGGAGGGAAATGTGTGTTGATGATCGAATGTGAAAAATCACATCAAGAACTTTGTTGGTGCATCGGTATTGTTTCGACGTAGAAGAATGGCACAAACCTCCTAAGTACATTTCTTGATTCAGTAGTTCCAGTGATGACTCGAATCTGACTCAAGACACTGACTCATCGATCCTGATAGCGATGCTACTATCCTGCTTATTACTTCGGACCAGTGTGTCCCATAAATCACTGACTTTATCAGCATAAACCAACTTGTCTAGTGTAGTGCAGTTCAGTCCAGCCCCTAGTTAGATCAGTCCACAACTGACTGCAACACACAGTACACATGGTAATGAAGCTGAGTATGGACACTGTGATTTTCGAGTGTGAGATCAGTGTGAGGATGCACACTTTGTGTCATGAGGAAAGATAGATGGATGTGAGCTGGCGTGAATCCAGCTTCACAATCCACACAATAAAATGATTCCCATAACTCGAACAGTAATAATAATAATAATAGTAATAATAACGACAATTGCAAGGAAACATGTGTCGACGTACCATTGTCTCATGAGTATTTTGTAGAGATTAATGCTGTGATTGAAGTAGAGAATTGGACTGGGTCCAGATTCACCCATCACTGTGCAAGCTCCATAATCATTGTACACGTTGAGACTGAAATATGAAATTTGTGTTAGAGAAATAATCAGAATGCACAAGACCAGCTTCAGTATCAGGAGATCATATCTCAGGTAGAATGTCACCACCACTGCCAACATCAAACAAACAGGCAGACACACACGCACACAACCATGGTGCTCATCGACACTTTCGTCAACCATCCACACTAACTGATTTCACTTCTCCGGAATTGGGATTTCGAAGTGTAGGTGTGTCGAACAGGCGATCACAAATCCCTCGGATGAATCAGAATAAGCAGACAATCGCCAACACACACATACACACGCACACACACGCACTGCTTCGCTCTGATTGGTGAGAAAACACGGGAAAGTCCATGATATGCTTAGTTGTGCGAAACACAATAGCAAAAGTGAGAGGTGACTCACTGTGCGAAGGTTTCATGAGTTGGATTAGTCCAATAAGTATTCAGATCAGGTATTTCACTCTGAAGATGCAAAGGAAAGCCGAGAGAAAATTAAAGTGGAATGGTTAAATAGTGCTCGATGTGTGCTATGCCAGCTGCTCTCTCACAAGTCCCGTCAGTAGTGCAAGTTATGTGAGTGAATGAAATGGTGAAATGTTGCTGTGTGAGAAGAAGTAATCTTTTGAAGACACCTGCGTAAAATGTCAGTTTCGCCAACTTACAATATTCTGCTCGGAGAAGTGGAGACCACTTGGACATGCGAAGTCAGACCAGTCAAAGTGAGGTGATGCTCTGAAATTGTGAAATAACTCAGTATGAGCACAAAAGATGTAGCATATAATATTGATACAGTGAAATCATCCTCGGGACAGAATCACCACTTCAGTCACACATCACTAAGCGAGCTTATGTGAAAGTGTACTTCGAACAAGTGTCTACCTAAATAACATAGTATCATGCTATAACATCTTCAATCAGTTATCTCAGTTTTGTTAGAGTTTACTCACAGAAAATTCTTCGACATCCGATCAATATATAAATTATCTTATTTATACGAAGTGTGCCCCATATTATATAGATAATTTGAGAGGATTGGTTGTGATGATATTTAGGCGAACTTTACAGACCACTGTGTAATCATTCAGAAGCACCATTGGAGTGCAGCCAGTCACATATCCACTCACATTCATTAAGGGCAGTACCACACCACGATGGTGTCGGAGAATGTGTCAATGTACAAAAGACAAATACACAGTTATCTCACCTCAATTTCGAAATATCCAGAGTTGTTCTCTCCGGGACAGTACACTGAAAAGCAAATTGAGATTTTTATTGGTCGATTGAAATTAATTTTACTGATGAGTTCTGTCGACGTCAATCTGATTTGTGTATGTGTTTGTAATGATTGTACAGAGTGTCGTTATGTAATTCGATAATGGTATGTCATGAAACGCCTCATGCACTGATACCGATTGATGTTTCAGATATATGGTTATGGTTACAAAGAAGAAGTTGTGTATCAAGTAGCATTCAACGAGTTTGACTCGTTCACCAGATGAATGGAATGGACGTGATACATGCACATTGCAGGTTCCCTCCACATCGATCTATGGCTGAACTCAGATGCATGTATGTGTGACGTTGGTTGAAGTACTCCGACGTTGCCTATTAATGAATGGACGCACTAACATTCATCGAATGAGCCTGATGGCTCACTGACATAAAACCGTATGTGACTGCTTATCCAGTGACTGAACAGTTTGATTATGTGATGTCTGTGACGCTAACAAACACTGTGAAGACATGTCTACGTTGGCGTAAATAGTTGACGAATCGAAATGATGAAGTGATAATAATAATAATCAACATGGTCACTACAAAAGGTATGTGCATGTGTAAACGTACATGTCTCTTGAAACAGTGTGTTGGAAGCCAACGTAAATGGAGCATGTATGTCTTGTTGGCATTGGATTCAGCGAGTAATGTGTGGATACACACGAGAAGACTGAGAATGAAGAGTCTGTAGGGAAAGGAAGAGAATGAGAGAGACATGCAAATTATGACTAGAGTGAGTGCTTCAATGCGGTTTCCGACCATTTCATGATTAATGCAACGCTCGGAATGCAAACGAAACAATAACTCTGCATGTCCATGGCTCATTTATGAATACGAGAAATCACATTGATCATGGTAACTCACTGCATGATGTAGACGTTGAAATCTGAGAGAAAAATAAACAGTCACCATTGGATATCGTAATGAGAATAAAATCATTGAGAAAACAAATTCCGTGCAGACTGTTGTGATTCCTTGATGAATTCATGTTGCATAGCTAGTGATGTGTGCATGTGAGTGGATTCATGTGCAAGTGGATGCATTGCAAAAATGTGGAATATCCTTCACCTCAGCTACTACAACAGACCGACTTGTACACAGTCAATGTTTCAGTATGGCACATTATCGAGTATTTCATCAATTGTTCGAGTCTGTTGTGTGTGCTTTCAATGGATATTTTGAGTTGAGTGCATATCACACATCATGTCCATGTTGAATTGACTGCGCTTACATTCATTGATCTGTGAGCATTTTGTGAGTGAACGTCACAGAGAATATCACATTTCGACAGTGTGTATTCTCATTGTCAACACCACTTGACAGTGAAACAATCACACATGCATCTCACCGGCTATCTCTGACCATCTAGGAGAATACGGTAAGGGACAAGTCTCTTTCCTCAAATGAGAAGACATTATGCGATTGAATATCAGTGTCGTGTTGTTCACGTATAGAATAATGCATCATGATGACAGCAAAGAATATTGAAAACGTAGTGGACTTACCTATTCTCAGATGTCGTCTACCCGTCTGGTCAAAACAATGAGTTGTCTCTGCGAATAGCCAGTCTATTTATACCTGATTCATCTAAAGTCTCTCAAATGCAATTGGTGTTTTACAAATTAATCTGGCACACCAATTATGAAGATAAGAGATGAAATGTAGTAGAATACATTTTAGTGGAATGTGAGGTGAAGTGAAGTGAAAGTATGAGGTCGATATGATTTTGTTTTTCATTCTCTTTCAGAATATTGGCCAAATGATAATTAGTGTGAGAAGTCAGTTGTTCTCATCGTTTGTTTCTGTGTGATTTATCTAACCAGCAACTCAGTGGTCGTTGATTTGTGATTTTCAACGACTCATCAACAGACGGTGGGAGTGAAGTCGTCTTCAGAATGTGATGAACAGTTTACAAACTTCGTCCAAATCGTCACCATCCGTTGCAGAAATGGAGGAGGTGGAAACCGTGAAGTCACGAACAGTAGCCAGAGCTGTTATGCAGTGTGAAGAAGTCTCCTGCAGGACAATGACAGCAAGATTCAACTGTCAACGGACACCTACCTGGAAACTAATCGAGGAGAGTAGGATGGGGAAAGAGAAGATGACTCGATGCAAATTCGGACACCAGGAGGAGAAGCCAAGTCCAATGTGCGCTGCACTGAATAGAGACAGAGGTGAAGAAGAGTGATAGAAAAGACGAGAGACAATTCTACATTACACTGTCGACTGAAGCATAACAGGCAGCCAGGCTGCAGGTGAATGCAATCGAGCCACCGAGAGCCATCCTGGAAAGCGACTGGTCAGCATGAGAGTCCTCCTGAATCACTGATATCTGCCCGGGATACTGCAGCGGATTCGGTGACTTCAATTCTGTAACAATTTGGAAGTTATGAAGGAAAGCTGCTGCTGATTAGAAGGAAGGCTACCTTGTCCAACTACCAAAGGTGACTGAGTTAGGCCTCTTTCGACAAAAGCTGACGCAGAATCGTGCTCCTTCCCTGACTGATTGCTTTCAACAGGGAACTTTGAACCGATGTGCAACAGTTCGAGTCGCCATACTTCACTCAGCACACAGAGCCATAAAAGAAGGAGAAAGTAAAATGAAACACAAAATAGAGACAGTGAACAGAGAAAACAGGCAGAAAGAATGGTGATAACGAGGAAGAATCTAGTTTTACTGGGTAATGTAAACCACAAGGAGTGGATGCATCTGCGCCACTGCGAACGATTTTGAGCCATAACACCAATTGTCTCCGGCCTTCATTGGTGTTTACCGTCCCGAGGAACTCAACCAGGAAGTCTACACCTTCCTACGTGACTGGCTTAAACTGACTGTTGTGGATTTCATTGATTGATGAAGTCGTGTTTTGGTTTAACGACCACTGGCTCTTTTCCAACCTGACCCTATGTCAGCTAACATTGCCCTTCAGTCGAGGAAGACGATGGCTAGGCATGCATGCGTAACACGTGTGCTAATCATCTCAGTCGATGTAGCTTGACAGACTCGTCTAATAGATTTCCCTCTCTTCTTAGCGACTGACCGGCGTCTGACCACAATATCGCTCACCTAGTTATGCCACTCCACACGAGAGATAGAAAGCAGGCAGCTGTGAACAAAGAAAGCTAGTGTTTTCATGTCTTCTTTACTCTCAGTGGCCCACGACAAGTAAAATTCGAATTCATGTCACCCTAGAGAGAATACGAGATGGAATGGATGCAGACGTTCAAATGCTGGAACAAACTTGATTCAAGACAATAAGTTGAGGGGGGATTGAATTGCAACTTTACGCATCATCACCATCATCATCATCATCGAATAGAGCATAGAATTGCAATTGAATCCGAACAGGCCTTCGACAGCGTTGACCACGGACTAGTTCGAAGCTACTTCATCACCATGGGGAGATATGCCAGAAATCTTCGACAACCTCATTCAACAGCTAAATGACGATGCCAGGGGTCTAGTGAATAATGAAGGAAATCTCAGTCAGGCGCTTGCAGAGAAGTTAGTAGTGAGATAAGGCTGTCTACTACCACTGATGATATTCCTGACTGCACCGGTCTAGGTTATGCATCAGACTGGGGGAGGAGAGAAGACCGCTGAACCTAGTAGAAGACTCAATGGCATCTGGACTTCCTGGAGGATCAATGTCTAATGCCTCATAAATTCGATGAACTGCAGGCCGAAGCCGACATGTCGGTAGAAGAAGTGACGAATATGGGACTTCAGGTGAACATGCAGATGACAGTGGTGATGAACATAACCGACCAACAAACTAGATCAATGACAATCAACCATGGATATTTGGAACAGGTTACTTCCTTCACTGATCTCACCAGGCAGAACCGTTTTAACAGCAGGCAACAGAACACAAGAGGATCTCGAAATGGCAAACATCGTTAGTCTCCACAGAAATAGAGCAGTTGGATACGTTCTACTCACCCAGATTGTGGGCAAAATGAGAATTCGTCCGGTCTCTCTGTTATATTTTCAATGTTGTTTTATTGACCGTGACTATCGTCGCATCTGCGAGTTAAGGATTGAGGTCTGGATGATGCTTACCAAGTTCAAAGCAGCACTGTTTGGAATACATTTCAAAGAGAAGGTGTTCATTTCTGCAATATTTATGTTCTATTTCAATTTCAACTAACTTTCGTTTTAAAATCTGATCGATCTGAGATAAGACATAATTTTGATGCTGAATATTTAGATGACACCTATTATTATCTCATCAACCGAGAATTTCGTACTATTCGTGAGTTTCGGATCAATGTCGAGCTCATTCCTTGACTTAAAAGGACACACAAGTGGCTGATGTTCACCGACATACGAGTTACATTTAGATACTACTACTAGTAATACTCGCAGTGTCAGTGGTGTGAGATGTTGTAACAGTAAGATACTACTACTCATACTGATGAAAGTAGTAGTAGTATTCATATCCGTAGGCGGTGATCGTCAATGATCTTCAAAAGACAACCTAATCATGCCTCTGTATTGACAACGTGGCATGATCACATTCCACACTGTGATAAACAATTTCTCTACTTATTGAACTTGAATCTCTCTTCATCTCATTGTCTTAATTAACTAATTATTTATCAGTTTGTTGACAAGAGATTTTATAAAGAGAAAAGAGAATTATTCATTAGAATGACCTGAGTGAAAGCGGAATTAGGTCAATGAATCACTCGATGATGTGGTGATTAGAAGAAATAAGAGAAAGAGTAGTGTCATTCTGACAAGTGAGTATGATGGCCGGATCATTGAGATGCTTGTATTGTGACAGCAGAGCACAGAGATATTTGGCATCAGTGTTGTTCATTTGTCATACTGACATAATGCGAGGACAAATTGTGAGAAGCCTACATTGAAACTTCGTTTGTTGTAGTTTAGTCATATTCTGCTATCTTCGTCCATGATTTATCTTCTCTACATTCCCCTCTTAATTATCTAGATCATTCTGTCTTTACGACTAAATCGGTTGCCTCGCTGTTCGAGAATCCAACAGAAGACGACACCAATATTCTACTCACACGTTGCTGTCTGCAGGAGAATATCCACTCTGCGATTATATGTGGACGTGCTCTCGAGCCATCTAAGGGAGACTTATCATTCATTTGCTAGTACTGTTTGGACAATGTGTTACTAGCTCGTTAGGGTTAAGGTGAGTATTGCACGTAGAGTTAACCTCAGGTTCATAATCAGTGCGTCGGTCTCATAAAGTTTAGGGCGCTCACCGACCATGCTCATGATCTGTGGTTCGATTCGCGGCCACCAACGCACTCCTGCTTGACCGATAGCTGCTATCTGGTCATCCGGACGACACACACGAACACACTGAGGCAGTGACTGGCTATCATGATGTCACCAGTGGCAGCCAAACCCCTAATACAGTGGGAGCCGATTTCATCCCGCAGGATCATGACAGCAAGATTCAACTCCAAATGAAGGAAGGTAACAATTATCCAATGCTACGCACAGTGTTACAAACAGCGCAGAAGAAGAAAAACAGCAGGATGTTTACAGACAACCACAAGCAGTAGTGCACAACATCCCAAATGATGACATCCGAATCATTATGAGTGATATGAATGCCAAACACAAGGATATACACACAGCAATATGTATAACGACTGACGGCCACACCTCAAACCAGATAGATTTCATATCAATGCTGCTCAATGATGGGAAGACGCAACCTATGACCACTATGTCGAGAGGAGGAGCAGATGTGGGCTCAGACCATCATCTAATTCAAGGAACCTTCGAACGAAAATAAAATTAGTAAGTTCAGATGAATTGGATGTTGATATAAGAGGGTAGTAACAAAGAGATGAGTTGTCACAAACGATTGTTAAAGAAGAGTTACGTAATAACATGAATAGTTTGATGAAAGAGTTGTACTCAGGGTGTACATGGAAACAAAATGTACGGAATTACACAAGGGTTTTAAGGAGAGAAATAAGCATACAAACAAGAGTTAAGTCAAATCAAACAAACCTGTTGCTGTGCAGCCAGGTACACCGGTCGGTTGACGCTCATCCTGTGAAAAATGCTCAAAGAACACTATCCACCGTGGCTGCTGAAAGGAAGTAATGGTTGTTGCATAAGGAGTGCAATAATCGAACACCTCGTTGGTGGTTGATTTAGTAGTCTCTTGAAGTGTTCAGCCCACTGTTTCCTTTGCTCCACTTCTTTGGTGTGTGACTTTCCGTAGTCATCTTTCACCGGCTTGGTTTGTGTCAAACTTTGGCCCGATACGTGCCTAGTTGTTTGGTAGAGTGTTTCGAGGTCTCCTCTGCCTGCAGCTTGTTCTGCCTCACTTGCCATGGCTTCATAATATTTTCTTTTGTCTTCCCTGGCACTCTTCTTTACTCTTTTGTTCAGTGTCTTGTAGCTTGCATTCAAATCCTGCTTTTGTTGCTCATTGGTGCACTGGGGAATCTTTTGTTTCACCATCCCTCTCTCTTCTATCAGTCTCCAAGTGTCCGTAGTGAGTCACTATTTGTCCTGTCTCTTCTTTCTGCCTAGAACTTCCATGCAGGTTTGACTCCACACTGTTTTCAAGTTGTTCCAGTGCTTTTAGACGCTGACCTCTTCGCTAGTGTTGATTTGTGACTCGGCTTTGTATTTTATGCTTGCAGTGAAGATGTCCTTTGTGTCCTGGTCCTCCAGGTTTTGAGTGTTGAACCTGGCTTGTGGTCTATCTGCAGCTCCTGTTTCTCTGAAAGCTTTTAATTTGATTCGGATTGTCCCTTGTACGAGGTAGTGGCCTGAGCCAACGTCTGCTCCTCTTCTTGCTTTCATGTGCAGTAGGCTGCGCCTCCACTTCCTTGAGATTGAGATGAAGTCAATTTGGTTTTTGGTTCGCCCATCTGGTGACACCCATGCAGCCTTGTGGATATCCTTGTGTTTGTATACGCCGTCACCAATCACCAGTTCATTGGACGCACAAAAGTTGGCGAAGAGTTCTCCGTTTTCATTCATTTCTCCGAGAGCTTCTCTACCCATGATGAGTTCCCTTCCTGTGTTGTCTGATCTCAGTTTGGCGTTCATGCCTCCCATTAGTATTTTAATGTCATCAACTGGAGTATTGCCCATTGTTGCCTGTAGTTGTCTGTAGAATTCTTCTTTCTTTTTGAGGTTTGCGTTGTTTGTCGGTGCATAGCATTGTATAACTGACACTTTCCTTCCATTGGAGTTGAATCTGGCGGTCATTATCATGGGCGAGATCGCCTCCCATCGCATCAGGGCCTTCGTTGCCGTTGGTGACATCATGATAGCCACGCCCTCGGTGTGCGAGTGGTTATCTTCTGGATGACCGTAGTAGATCATTGACTCACCCGTTGACAATTTGGTGAGTCCATTCCCGTTCCATCTGCTTTCACATATTCCCAGTACTTGAATTCTGTATCTTTTCACTTCGTTTGCTATCTGGGCAGCTTTACCAATCTCGTACATGGTGTGGACATTCCATGTCCCAAACAGACTTTTTTTGTCTCAAGGAGATTCATCGTGCTGAAGTTTCTATAGCAGCATTGTTTACATGGTGGGGTTGCTAGCCTCACACCTGAGAAGGCGAGAGAGAAAAGGTTAGTGTTGCGTGACCGTAGAGCCCAGGGGACAACTGCTTCAGGCCGGTCACACGCGGCCTGTTTTTGTTTGTTCTTTCTTGTTTATTGTGTCTCAGTAGCATATTTATCACTTCTGCCACGTGACGCAGCACCAGGAATCGAGGTCGTTGTTAATCCGGGCCCCAACCGATCCGGCATGATATTTTGTGAGTTTGTTTGAATCATATTATTGGATTGGGTAGCTGCTTTTTGTCTAACCACTATCCAAACAACCTTTATGGCATGGAAGGACCTACAGGAACATAAGTTCCAGCCAGTGTAGCTCGTTGGGTCATTGCGATATGCAAGCCCGATCACCACGTCAAGGTAGCAGCTATCGGTCAAGCAGGAGTGCGTTGGTGGCCGCGAATCGAACCACAGATCATGAGCATGGTCGGTGAGCGCCCTAAACTTTATGAGACCGACGCACTGATTATGAACCTGAGGTTAACTCTACGTGCAATACTCACCTTAACCCTAACGAGCTAGTAACACATTGTCCAAACAGTACTAGCAAATGAATGATAAGTCTCCCTTAGATGGCTCGAGAGCACGTCCACATATAATCGCAGAGTGGATATTCTCCTGCAGACAGCAACGTGTGAGTAGAATATTGGTGTCGTCTTCTGTTGGATTCTCGAACAGCGAGGCAACCGATTTAGTCGTAAAGACAGAATGATCTAGATAATTAAGAGGGGAATGTAGAGAAGATAAATCATGGACGAAGATAGCAGAATATGACTAAACTACAACAAACGAAGTTTCAATGTAGGCTTCTCACAATTTGTCCTCGCATTATGTCAGTATGACAAATGAACAACACTGATGCCAAATATCTCTGTGCTCTGCTGTCACAATACAAGCATCTCAATGATCCGGCCATCATACTCACTTGTCAGAATGACACTACTCTTTCTCTTATTTCTTCTAATCACCACATCATCGAGTGATTCATTGACCTAATTCCACTTTCATTCAGGTCATTCTAATGAATAATTCTCTTTTCTCTTTATAAAATCTCTTGTCAACAAACTGATAAATAATTAGTTAATTAAGACAATGAGATGAAGAGAGATTCAAGTTCAATAAGCAGAGAAATTGTTTATCACAGTGTGGAATGTGATCATGCCACGTTGTCAATACAGAGGCATGATTAGGTTGTCTTTTGAAGATCATTGACGATCACCGCCTACGGATATGAATACTACTACTACTTTCATCAGTATGAGTAGTAGTATCTTACTGTTACAACATCTCACACCACTGACACTGCGAGTATTACTAGTAGTAGTATCTAAATGTAACTCGTATGTCGGTGAACATCAGCCACTTGTGTGTCCTTTTAAGTCAAGGAATGAGCTCGACATTGATCCGAAACTCACGAATAGTACGAAATTCTCGGTTGATGAGATAATAATAGGTGTCATCTAAATATTCAGCATCAAAATTATGTCTTATCTCAGATCGATCAGATTTTAAAACGAAAGTTAGTTGAAATTGAAATAGAACATAAATATTGCAGAAATGAACACCTTCTCTTTGAAATGTATTCCAAACAGTGCTGCTTTGAACTTGGTAAGCATCATCCAGACCTCAATCCTTAACTCGCAGATGCGACGATAGTCACGGTCAATAAAACAACATTGAAAATATAACAGAGAGACCGGACGAATTCTCATTTTGCCCACAATCTGGGTGAGTAGAACGTATCCAACTGCTCTATTTCTGTGGAGACTAACGATGTTTGCCATTTCGAGATCCTCTTGTGTTCTGTTGCCTGCTGTTAAAACGGTTCTGCCTGGTGAGATCAGTGAAGGAAGTAACCTGTTCCAAATATCCATGGTTGATTGTCATTGATCTAGTTTGTTGGTCGGTTATGTTCATCACCACTGTCATCTGCATGTTCACCTGAAGTCCCATATTCGTCACTTCTTCTACCGACATGTCGGCTTCGGCCTGCAGTTCATCGAATTTATGAGGCATTAGACATTGATCCTCCAGGAAGTCCAGATGCCATTGAGTCTTCTACTAGGTTCAGCGGTCTTCTCTCCTCCCCCAGTCTGATGCATAACCTAGACCGGTGCAGTCAGGAATATCATCAGTGGTAGTAGACAGCCTTATCTCACTACTAACTTCTCTGCAAGCGCCTGACTGAGATTTCCTTCATTATTCACTAGACCCCTGGCATCGTCATTTAGCTGTTGAATGAGGTTGTCGAAGATTTCTGGCATATCTCCCCATGGTGATGAAGTAGCTTCGAACTAGTCCGTGGTCAACGCTGTCGAAGGCCTGTTCGGATTCAATTGCAATTCTATGCTCTATTCGATGATGATGATGATGGTGATGATGCGTAAAGTTGCAATTCAATCCCCCCTCAACTTATTGTCTTGAATCAAGTTTGTTCCAGCATTTGAACGTCTGCATCCATTCCATCTCGTATTCTCTCTAGGGTGACATGAATTCGAATTTTACTTGTCGTGGGCCACTGAGAGTAAAGAAGACATGAAAACACTAGCTTTCTTTGTTCACAGCTGCCTGCTTTCTATCTCTCGTGTGGAGTGGCATAACTAGGTGAGCGATATTGTGGTCAGACGCCGGTCAGTCGCTAAGAAGAGAGGGAAATCTATTAGACGAGTCTGTCAAGCTACATCGACTGAGATGATTAGCACACGTGTTACGCATGCATGCCTAGCCATCGTCTTCCTCGACTGAAGGGCAATGTTAGCTGACATAGGGTCAGGTTGGAAAAGAGCCAGTGGTCGTTAAACCAAAACACGACTTCATCAATCAATGAAATCCACAACAGTCAGTTTAAGCCAGTCACGTAGGAAGGTGTAGACTTCCTGGTTGAGTTCCTCGGGACGGTAAACACCAATGAAGGCCGGAGACAATTGGTGTTATGGCTCAAAATCGTTCGCAGTGGCGCAGATGCATCCACTCCTTGTGGTTTACATTACCCAGTAAAACTAGATTCTTCCTCGTTATCACCATTCTTTCTGCCTGTTTTCTCTGTTCACTGTCTCTATTTTGTGTTTCATTTTACTTTCTCCTTCTTTTATGGCTCTGTGTGCTGAGTGAAGTATGGCGACTCGAACTGTTGCACATCGGTTCAAAGTTCCCTGTTGAAAGCAATCAGTCAGGGAAGGAGCACGATTCTGCGTCAGCTTTTGTCGAAAGAGGCCTAACTCAGTCACCTTTGGTAGTTGGACAAGGTAGCCTTCCTTCTAATCAGCAGCAGCTTTCCTTCATAACTTCCAAATTGTTACAGAATTGAAGTCACCGAATCCGCTGCAGTATCCCGGGCAGATATCAGTGATTCAGGAGGACTCTCATGCTGACCAGTCGCTTTCCAGGATGGCTCTCGGTGGCTCGATTGCATTCACCTGCAGCCTGGCTGCCTGTTATGCTTCAGTCGACAGTGTAATGTAGAATTGTCTCTCGTCTTTTCTATCACTCTTCTTCACCTCTGTCTCTATTCAGTGCAGCGCACATTGGACTTGGCTTCTCCTCCTGGTGTCCGAATTTGCATCGAGTCATCTTCTCTTTCCCCATCCTACTCTCCTCGATTAGTTTCCAGGTAGGTGTCCGTTGACAGTTGAATCTTGCTGTCATTGTCCTGCAGGAGACTTCTTCACACTGCATAACAGCTCTGGCTACTGTTCGTGACTTCACGGTTTCCACCTCCTCCATTTCTGCAACGGATGGTGACGATTTGGACGAAGTTTGTAAACTGTTCATCACATTCTGAAGACGACTTCACTCCCACCGTCTGTTGATGAGTCGTTGAAAATCACAAATCAACGACCACTGAGTTGCTGGTTAGATAAATCACACAGAAACAAACGATGAGAACAACTGACTTCTCACACTAATTATCATTTGGCCAATATTCTGAAAGAGAATGAAAAACAAAATCATATCGACCTCATACTTTCACTTCACTTCACCTCACATTCCACTAAAATGTATTCTACTACATTTCATCTCTTATCTTCATAATTGGTGTGCCAGATTAATTTGTAAAACACCAATTGCATTTGAGAGACTTTAGATGAATCAGGTATAAATAGACTGGCTATTCGCAGAGACAACTCATTGTTTTGACCAGACGGGTAGACGACATCTGAGAATAGGTAAGTCCACTACGTTTTCAATATTCTTTGCTGTCATCATGATGCATTATTCTATACGTGAACAACACGACACTGATATTCAATCGCATAATGTCTTCTCATTTGAGGAAAGAGACTTGTCCCTTACCGTATTCTCCTAGATGGTCAGAGATAGCCGGTGAGATGCATGTGTGATTGTTTCACTGTCAAGTGGTGTTGACAATGAGAATACACACTGTCGAAATGTGATATTCTCTGTGACGTTCACTCACAAAATGCTCACAGATCAATGAATGTAAGCGCAGTCAATTCAACATGGACATGATGTGTGATATGCACTCAACTCAAAATATCCATTGAAAGCACACACAACAGACTCGAACAATTGATGAAATACTCGATAATGTGCCATACTGAAACATTGACTGTGTACAAGTCGGTCTGTTGTAGTAGCTGAGGTGAAGGATATTCCACATTTTTGCAATGCATCCACTTGCACATGAATCCACTCACATGCATACATGAATAGCTATGCAACATGAATTCATCAAGGAATCACAACAGTCTACACGGAATTTGTTTTCTCAATGATTTTATTCTCATTACGATATCCAATGGTGACTGTTTATTTTTCTCTCAGATTTCAACGTCTACATCATGCAGTGAGTTACCATGATCAATGTGATTTCTCGTATTCATAAATGAGCCATGGACATGCAGAGTTATTGTTTCGTTTGCATTCCGAGCGTTGCATTAATCATGAAATGGTCGGAAACCGCATTGAAGCACTCACTCTAGTCATAATTTGCATGTCTCTCTCATTCTCTTCCTTTCCCTACAGACTCTTCATTCTCAGTCTTCTCGTGTGTATCCACACATTACTCGCTGAATCCAATGCCAACAAGACATACATGCTCCATTTACGTTGGCTTCCAACACACTGTTTCAAGAGACATGTACGTTTACACATGCACATACCTTTTGTAGTGACCATGTTGATTATTATTATTATCACTTCATCATTTCGATTCGTCAACTATTTACGCCAACGTAGACATGTCTTCACAGTGTTTGTTAGCGTCACAGACATCACATAATCAAACTGTTCAGTCACTGGATAAGCAGTCACATACGGTTTTATGTCAGTGAGCCATCAGGCTCATTCGATGAATGTTAGTGCGTCCATTCATTAATAGGCAACGTCGGAGTACTTCAACCAACGTCACACATACATGCATCTGAGTTCAGCCATAGATCGATGTGGAGGGAACCTGCAATGTGCATGTATCACGTCCATTCCATTCATCTGGTGAACGAGTCAAACTCGTTGAATGCTGCTTGATACACAACTTCTTCTTTGTAACCATAACCATATATCTGAAACATCAATCGGTATCAGTGCATGAGGCGTTTCATGACATACCATTATCGAATTACATAACGACACTCTGTACAATCATTACAAACACATACACAAATCAGATTGACGTCGACAGAACTCATCAGTAAAATTAATTTCAATCGACCAATAAAAATCTCAATTTGCTTTTCAGTGTACTGTCCCGGAGAGAACAACTCTGGATATTTCGAAATTGAGGTGAGATAACTGTGTATTTGTCTTTTGTACATTGACACATTCTCCGACACCATCGTGGTGTGGTACTGCCCTTAATGAATGTGAGTGGATATGTGACTGGCTGCACTCCAATGGTGCTTCTGAATGATTACACAGTGGTCTGTAAAGTTCGCCTAAATATCATCACAACCAATCCTCTCAAATTATCTATATAATATGGGGCACACTTCGTATAAATAAGATAATTTATATATTGATCGGATGTCGAAGAATTTTCTGTGAGTAAACTCTAACAAAACTGAGATAACTGATTGAAGATGTTATAGCATGATACTATGTTATTTAGGTAGACACTTGTTCGAAGTACACTTTCACATAAGCTCGCTTAGTGATGTGTGACTGAAGTGGTGATTCTGTCCCGAGGATGATTTCACTGTATCAATATTATATGCTACATCTTTTGTGCTCATACTGAGTTATTTCACAATTTCAGAGCATCACCTCACTTTGACTGGTCTGACTTCGCATGTCCAAGTGGTCTCCACTTCTCCGAGCAGAATATTGTAAGTTGGCGAAACTGACATTTTACGCAGGTGTCTTCAAAAGATTACTTCTTCTCACACAGCAACATTTCACCATTTCATTCACTCACATAACTTGCACTACTGACGGGACTTGTGAGAGAGCAGCTGGCATAGCACACATCGAGCACTATTTAACCATTCCACTTTAATTTTCTCTCGGCTTTCCTTTGCATCTTCAGAGTGAAATACCTGATCTGAATACTTATTGGACTAATCCAACTCATGAAACCTTCGCACAGTGAGTCACCTCTCACTTTTGCTATTGTGTTTCGCACAACTAAGCATATCATGGACTTTCCCGTGTTTTCTCACCAATCAGAGCGAAGCAGTGCGTGTGTGTGCGTGTGTATGTGTGTGTTGGCGATTGTCTGCTTATTCTGATTCATCCGAGGGATTTGTGATCGCCTTTTTGACACACCTACTCTTCGAAATCCCAATTCCGGAGAAGTGAAATCAGTTAGTGTGGATGGTTGACGAAAGTGTCGATGAGCACCATGGTTGTGTGCGTGTGTGTCTGCCTGTTTGTTTGATGTTGGCAGTGGTGGTGACATTCTACCTGAGATATGATCTCCTGATACTGAAGCTGGTCTTGTGCATTCTGATTATTTCTCTAACACAAATTTCATATTTCAGTCTCAACGTGTACAATGATTATGGAGCTTGCACAGTGATGGGTGAATCTGGACCCAGTCCAATTCTCTACTTCAATCACAGCATTAATCTCTACAAAATACTCATGAGACAATGGTACGTCGACACATGTTTCCTTGCAATTGTCGTTATTATTACTATTATTATTATTATTACTGTTCGAGTTATGGGAATCATTTTATTGTGTGGATTGTGAAGCTGGATTCACGCCAGCTCACATCCATCTATCTTTCCTCATGACACAAAGTGTGCATCCTCACACTGATCTCACACTCGAAAATCACAGTGTCCATACTCAGCTTCATTACCATGTGTACTGTGTGTTGCAGTCAGTTGTGGACTGATCTAACTAGGGGCTGGACTGAACTGCACTACACTAGACAAGTTGGTTTATGCTGATAAAGTCAGTGATTTATGGGACACACTGGTCCGAAGTAATAAGCAGGATAGTAGCATCGCTATCAGGATCGATGAGTCAGTGTCTTGAGTCAGATTCGAGTCATCACTGGAACTACTGAATCAAGAAATGTACTTAGGAGGTTTGTGCCATTCTTCTACGTCGAAACAATACCGATGCATCAACAAAGTTCTTGATGTGATTTTTCACATTCGATCATCAACACACATTTCCCTCCATTTCAGGAACGCTGGAAGGTTGAGATACATATTGAGGAAGAATACGGTACAGGTGGTAAGTTGACATTCAATTTTTCAACCGAACACGTTTACCACAATTATGTGTAATCAACATTGAACAACCACACTAATTCACGAACCACATTCATCCACTCTGTTTATGTAGCCTGGAAAAGTGGAATACGAGCTGTGGAAAGCGTTCCGTGTAAGGGCCAAAGTGATTTGCGCACATGATGAAGTGAGTTATGCCTTTTCCATGCACACATATTTTCAAATATTTCGTCATGTCAGTATACTTTCGATCCATTACATTTAGTCGTGAATAAAATATGCTGTGTAGATTGTTGAATGGGTGCGTATTGGTTGGGTTCGCAAATCTCTTGATGTCGCCAACTGCGACCAGAATTCACGTCGCTAGCTTCTAACACCAATCGAAGGAATCAGGTTTTAATTATCTTGAGCTTGTGTGTTCGAAATTCGGAGATAAGTAAAGTTATGTGTTGGAGACACATTTCGAGTGACGAATCATCGCTTTTGGAGCTTCCTGATTAACACAATTCTCTTTCTTATTCACCGTTTCACATTGTGTAGGTCGGGAGGGCTTTTCTACACGAAGTAGTATTCTGTTTCAACGAAGCGTCATCACTCGTCGACTGTCCACCAGAATACGCCAGTGATTTACAGTCTTTTCACCCAGATCTGGAGGTGGAAGATGAGGAAGCACTTAGTCAGCAGATGGAGTCTCAAATCTTGTGTCCAGCCAAGTTCATCATTCCTGATTACAAGATAGTTGAACACAAGAAACAACACGCGCACTTTATCCCATTCGATCCTTTTGAACTTGATTAGGATGATTATCATTGTGCGTATTTTTGAACTTTTCTCACGTCAGTTAGATGGGAATCATATTGGTGATGATAATGTCCCACTCACTTTTCATTTGATGTACTCACTTCTTGTAATGTAGTTTCTAGCAAATAAAATATATTTCACATTTCAATGGATTTCTCTCACTGTCATCAACCGTCTCCGCTTGGACATCACGTCCACCTTTCTGACACACAAAATGTGTATGTCGTCAATGAATCTTGTTTTGTGGTGACACTAGTTAGAGAAGATGAATTTGCGATTTGATGTTTCTGACTTTCTTCCTATCGTAATCAGTTTCCCTGGGTTTCCAGTGCACACCGTCAGCAACTTGCGATACTTTGTTATGTGTGTAATGAGCTCCTGGTGCTTATGCAGAAAGCGTGTCGTTCCGATGTTCACAGTAATTCGTACAATCAGGAAATTTTCAATATTTGTATATCAGATATATCGAGCAGTGAAGCTGTGAATTTCTTCCAAAAGAAATTCGTGACGATAATCCCAACGATTATAAAACCACAAAGTGAGTGACGCGTAAAATCCGAAAACACAGAATTTGTGAAAAATACGGTACCATGTTAAGGATCAAATATGAAACATAATATACAAACCTCAATTGTCAGGTGTCTGTGGCTGAATGCTGTCAAAAAGCACAGTCAATGTGCGTCAATAGGTAAAAGCAGCAGATCTGCGTGGAAGGCGATCCACGTGTTATTCAAACAGCACGCCAATGCCAGACACAGAATAAAGGGATCCGGATAAACAACGTTCAACAGTGATGGGTACACGAATAAATCATATACAGCAAATGACGTTCTGCTATAAGGGAATAACTATTATACATCCAATAGCTGAGTAATGCATCGAGTGAGTTGAACTTCAATAGCAAACAAAGATTGGGTAGAGAATTGACAAGTACAACTTACACTAATTACTAGAAATTAGAAGTATCAGTTTTGACACAAAGACATTACGAGGGGAAGAAAAGAAAGGGATTAACAATAGCAGTATTATAACTTACAGGATGACGTTTCGAACCCAATTTATGGTTCATATTCATACCAACTAAAACGAGACCACTTAGAGACTTCCGTATTTTGAAATCACTCACTAACTACTACAGTGCTCAAGTCTGACACATATATTAAATCGTTAGTTCCACATCGAATTCCTAGGTCAAATGACTTCTAGAATAAGTCCATTTTCTCTTCCAAGTATTGCACTATGTACGCTCTTATGTTCCCTCCATATTTGGGTAGCCATTCAGGAGAACAAAAGGCAAGTCTCATCAGTAAATATCAGCGAATGTGTTATGGTCGCTCACATGTCAGTTTGTTGCACACACATTCAGTTTCGTCAGTATTTGATCTGTGTGTGTGTGACTAGTACTTGTTATAACCGACAACCGACTATCACCAATTGCAATAATAATAATAATAATTTCGACGCAGGTCAACTTGACAAAATGAATAAACTAGTGTCAATATTTCCTCGTCTCACCCATCGCTTTCATTTCACAATCAATGAAACTCATGAATTTATGGTCTCCCTTCGACGACAACGAAATGTAACTGTGACTCCAATAGAACAAATTGCTGAAACTCAATTAACCTAGTCACAACTAAGCTGACTACTAGTCTGCCCGCGAGTTCTTCATATAGCGTCATATATTTTATTGAACATGTACACAAATGAACAGGCTCTTTCTCCACTTCGCACTGATCTATTGCCTTGGTTATGCCTACATTCCAAGAGCCTGTAGTTCAGTCAAACTAGCCAAATAAGTCCCAAAATCTTTGACGCAAATATTCCTAACACTCAATGGCATTCACATATACTGTTCGTTCGGTGCTTATGTATTGTGTTTTACTATCAGAAATTGGAGGTTAGGTAGTGTACTGAAGCAAACATGTAATGTTTTGTTTTTATTATTGTTATTCCTTTGGGTTCCCAGTGGGGCATAGGGCTTCAACTACACCTCTTCACTTGCTTCTGTCTTCTGCTGTACTTTTCACCTACATCCATGTTAATCCATACTGTTTCAACTCCTCTTCACACGATCTCCTCCATGTCACCTTTGGACGTCCCACTCGCCGCTTCCCTTTCGGGTTTAACTCAAGCACTGGCCTGACGCGCGATGTCACCCAGCGGCCTCCTCAGCGGGTGTCCAATCCATCTCCACTTTCTCCTGCATATTTGTTGTGCAATTGGTTCCTGTTTTGTTTGTTCCCATAGTTTCTTGTTGGTGATTCTTTCCGGCCATCTGATCTTCAGTATAGAGCCAGCGAAGACAGTTGTTGATAAATGTCTGCAACCTGTTGGAAATATTCTTTGTGACCCGCCAAGTTTCTGATCCGTATAGAAGAACTGACTGACTTGACGTTTTTATTCAAAATCCGAATTTAGTTGTTGATGCTGAGTTGAGTGACGAAGATTTCCAGATTGGTTTCAGGTTGATGAATGTGTTTCTCGTCTTCCCCATTCTCGATTTGACATCCTCGTCCGATCCTCCTGTAGTTGAGACAATGCTCCCGAAATAAGTAATTGAATGAAGTAACCTCTTTCAAATCCCTCCCGTTGATGGTGATTGGCGCTGGATGTTGCTGATACTGTTGTTGTTGTTGTTGGTTGGTTGGTTATTTTCATAACATCCGTCTTGTCTATGTTCACCTGGAGTCCTGTCTTCACTACCTGCTTCTTCGACCAGTTTGTCGGTTTTCGCTTGTAAGTCTTCGATTTTGTGTGACATCAAACATAAATCATCCACGCACGAAATCTGGGTCTTCTGGGTTCTTTACGTCGGTCCAGGATATCCTTGTCTTCTCGTTTCCCACTGTCTGACGCATAATCCAGTCCACCACAATTAGGAATATCATTGGTGATAATAAGCACCCTTGTCTGACTCCTGTGTTTACTCCAAACGTCTCGCTGAGTTTTCCGTTGTGGATCACTCGACATATGTCATTGTCGTAGAGGTGTTGAATAAGGTTGATGAATATTTTGGGAACGCCGTAATACTGGAGTTGTTTCCAAATAGCTTCACGGTCAACACTGTGCGAGGCCTTCTCAAAGTCTATGAAGTTGAGGTAGAGGTTTGATTGCCATTCCATGCTTTGTTCGATGATAATGTGAAGAGCTGTAATTTGATCAGAACATGATTTGCTTCTCCTGAATCCAGCTTGTTCTGGTCGGAGTTCTGTATGCAGTGCGTCCTTTATCCTCTCCAGGATGATGCGACTCAGGATTTTTCTTGGCGTCGACCGGAGCGTGATTCCTCGCTAGTTCTTGCAGAGTCCTAAGTGGCCTCTCTCTGGTAGTTTCACGAGGTAACCAATCGTCTAGTCAGTAGGCAACTTTCCCTCCTTCCAGACCTTTTGCAATAATGAAGTCAGCATATGTGCTGTCGTCTCTATGTCCGCTTTCAGTGTTTCAGGGGGTATTCCATCTGGTCCAGCTGCCTTTTCAGCTCTCATAAGCTTGATTGCATTCAAGACTTCAGCTTTCGTTGGAGGATTGGTGTCCACTTGCAGTTATGGACGTGCTGTTGTTGGTATTTCTGGACGGGTTGTAGGTGGTGTTTGGTTCAAGAGTCTTTTGAAGTGGTCCACCCATTAATTAGTCTGTCTTTCTTCCTTGGTAATTGGGTTCCCTTGGCTGTCTTTTACAGGTTTCAGTTGTGTTGATCTCTTCCCGGATAGAGACTTGGTTATCTGATATAGTGTCCTCAGGTCCCCTTTGCCTGCTACCTGGTCAGCTTCAGTAGCCAGGTTCTCGTAGAATTGTCTTTTGTCCTTCCTAGCACTCTTCTTCACTTCTTTGTCCAGTGATGTGTAAGTTGAACTCAGCGTCTTCTTCTCTTGTTCGTCTTTGCATTGAATCGTTTTCTCTTTCATCATTCTCCTCTCCTCTTTTAGCTTCCAAGTGTCCATTGAGAGCCATTCCTTGTCTTGTCTCAACCCTCCCTCTTTATCCGGGCTTGTGACCGGCTAGAAAACTAGTGAGCTATTAATCTAGGCGAGGTTAAAACAGGTAATTAGGCACATTGAAGTTTTTCATGGAAAATTCCGATTCGAACATTAATAGACAGAAGACAAGTAGTCCAGTGAAGAGTCTCTTTTCGGCAAATTCATTTTCTTAGCTGTACGATCGCAAATATGTGGTTGTTTTTTATGTGTGTGTACATTAAATTTGTCAAACGAAAATACAATTAGTAAGTTCAAATGAATGGGATGTTGATATAAGAAGGTAATATCAAAAGAGATGAGTTGTCACAAATGATTGTTAAAGAAGAGTTACGTAATAACATGAATAGTTTGATGAAAGAGTTGTACTCAGGGTGTACATGGAAACAAAATGTACGGAATTACACAAGGGTTTTAAGGAGAGAAATAAGCATACAAACAAGAGTTAAGTCAAATCAAACAAACCTGTTGCTGTTGAGCCATGTACATCTGTCTTTGTTTGTGAGGTCTATATTTCCCAACTCCTCAATTCTATTGAGAAGGGACTTAATAGCAATTAGTGATGACAAGTCATGATATCTGTAGTATTTTATTTAGTGCTTTCGTAGACTTCTCCTAAACGATGTCGGAATATAATCGCTTGAAGCTAAGAATCTTCTCAGGTACAATGACGTCATGAATTGACCGGAAGCAATCAGCTAAACAAGTCGACTTAAACAGTGAGGGTCAGCATCCGATGTTCAGTGATGATTGCTGTGGTCAATAATTTTGGGGAATTATTTACCGCTACAGCTCACTGCCCCCTTGTGGGGTTGTGAGGACCAGGCGGAAGTAAAAGACAACTCGATGGTTCCCTTGTGGATGAAAAACTCTTCCGAGCGGCTTAATGGAGTGCCTACTGGCCCGTCTACCTATGCTAATAGGGTGTCTGTACATCGCTTCGGTGATGTTTGTCTGTTGAATGAAGTGCTTCGTTTGCTTCTTCTCCAGTGTCCGCCGCATCTGGAAAAGAAAACAAGAATGATAAGAACCTTGTTGAGGAAAATGTACCAAATCAGCGTTTAAAAAATGATATGCATCTACCATACAGTAAAATAATGCAAAGTTTAGAATATCGAAAAAAAATTTGCATCTAATTTTTCAGTGCATGTAACATGTACGGTTATTTTTTTACTTGTGTTTATTGATGCTATATAAAAAAACTGATGTGTCTGAAAAGAATAATTATTACCACAAACGAATGAGTTGGGTGAATCGCACCATTTAGTTATGTGATATAAGTGTAAAAATAAATAAATAAATAAATTTATTCTCATAGTACTGTACATGAGGGACGCCAGTTTGTGATGATATTCTGAGAATCTAACGTTATGTCCAGAACGCGTTTTCTTAGAGAGCTGGACAGAAAGTTCGATAGCTTTCGCCGTGCTGGTGAGTTCTTCGAGGACTAAAGGATATTCGATTACTTGTGGATTATTGGGTACGCTCAGCTCTAGGCTAATAGGATTGCCTTCTAAGTAAGCCAGTTTCAGACGGTCGATGCTGATGGTGTTTTCGCAGCCTTTTTTGTCCAAGACAAAGAATTCATCCATACGTTTAATGACTTTATATGGTCCTTCGTATGGGGGTTCCAGAGGTCGGTGCACAGAGTCATGACGAACAAATATGTGTGAAGAAGTTTTCAAACACGGGTGAACAAAGACATCAATGGACTGTGGTCGAAGGCGAGCAGGTTTAACTTAACACATTACGTCTGTAAGCCTGCTGACGTATGAGGCGTAATCTACCGCTGGTGGGAAGCTCGCGGGAGTAACAAACTCACCTGACAGTCGTAGTATCGTGCCATATACCAGCTCCGGGATAGTACAACGAGCATCGGTTTTCAAGGGGTTTCGTATCCTTAGAATAACTAACGGAAGGGATTCAATCCAATGGGTATCGTTTGCAATTGATAAGCCAGCTCTTAACTGTCTGTGTAGACGTTCTACCATGCTATTAGCTTGAGGATGGTAGGCTGTTGTTCTAGAACGCATGCAACTTTTGATTTTAGTCTGGGCGAAGAATAAGCCGCTTTCGAATTGCCGCTCACGATCAGTTTTTATGGAGGATGGGCATCCAAAGTTTGCCATCCGCTTTTCTACAAAGATGCGTGTGGCTGTTTCAGCAGGTGCATCCTTGAGGGGTACTGTTTCAGGCCATCTTGTGAAACGATCGATGCAGGTTAAAATATAAGTATATTCAAGGAATTCTGGAAGGGTTCCAACCAAATATAAATGAACGTGTACGAAACGGGCGTCAGGGATAATAATAATATATTTTATCCCTGTTTGTCTTCTGTCAGCTCAAATAGAGCATGTGTTCTTAGCGAAATATTTCTTTCTATCTCTGGTAGTCGAGATTTTATTTCGTCGATGACGTTCAGTGCATGACGTTTATGCAGGAACATACCAATTGTAAAGGCATGGATAAGTTATTATATAAATTACATATATTTCGATGTACGTTGAATTAACAGTTTGGTTGTTCTTTCTAACATTAGAGTCAGTCGAAACAGTCTGCTAAATTGTCAGTTTGTGTAGCACATAAAGAGATATAGAAATATTGTCTTCGCATTTATGAGAAACCCAGACACCAGATGAATGTAATACAAATATCTGGGAAAAATAAAGTTTGGAGTAAATTCTCCTATATAACTTCGTTGTGAAAAGCATCCTTGACTGAAAGTTTATTGGTGAATTATGTTAAGATCAGTGATGTATTTATTCCATTTTTAAGCAGTCTTATGTGAGTTTCATAACAGGAAAGAAATTTGATCGTGGATACGAAAACTAGATAAGGTCATGTTGGATTGTTTTACTGCACGGAGTCGGGCCGAGGTCGCCATTTGTGTCCTCATGACAGACTGTACGTGTAAGTTGAGTAAGACAATGATAACTGTTTGAAAACCAGTTGCTTCTTTATTTCAGATCATGAATTCTACTTGTATAGAATTTTGGCCAGCGTCTTTAAATGATAGCATGATATCGTTCATGGAATTTGAGTGGTTATGAGCTAGCAGCTTGAGCTCCTATTTTCATCCAAGGGGGGCAGCATTAGTGGTTTACGAGTGTTAACATCCCTACCAGCTGTTTTTCAACACTGACAGGGACGAGGGGGATTAAAAATGATTGGATCCTTGTGATGACCATGGCTTATTATTCCACCTATTGTTTGATACTAGTTGTGTCTTTGTATGGGTTTCGTGTGTACTGCATTGTGAGTTAGTTCCCAGTAAACTTCTACCATACATCCGATCATAATTTGTTTGTGTGCCATACTCTGAAGCCCCTGAGATGTTGGCAACTGAGTTCTGACTATTGCCACTTGTACTATTGAGGGTGGCATTGTTGTGACGTTTGGTTATTATAGTGTGCCATGGTGCGATTTTGCACGTTGTGAGTGCTAATACTATTGACCGTGGAGAATGTGGGTTTATTTTTACTGCCATTGTTATTGTTGGCTTGATTTGGGGTCTTATTTTCCTTATCGTGTACATTTTTCTGAGGAGCATTGGGTGAGTGTATTCGGTTTTTCGGTACTAGTGACATATTTTGAATAGGCCTGTTAACTATTTCCTCTTTACCAATGGAGTTATGGCTAGGAGAGGATAATGCGACTTTCGAAGAACTTTGACTTTTTTCTAGGTTATCAAGTGACATGTCTAAATCTTCGGTGATAGGTGGTACGGTTTTATTAGTTATTTTATTACAGTCTAGGGGCCTTTAGGCTGGTGTTGCACTCTGAAGAGACCACTCTGTGTGGTTTGAGAGGGGTGTTGCGGTGGGTTCTATGGTATCTCTCACAAGGTTTGGGTATAATGGCTGCTTGCAATGTCCTATTATTTATTCCACAATTAGGCTTAGTGAGATAATTATATACGCGCCTTTCTATGAATGTCTTGTCCACCGCAACCTTTATTAGTTTGTAGTGTCTAGTTTGCGATACGGTGTGTTGGGATTGGATGCATTTTCTAGTCTCTGCCGGTGTTTCGAACTGAATACGAATAGGACAACACCTTTCATGTTGACTCTTTGTCAGTCGATAGCACTTAGTATGGGAGTTGGGCATTTATGCCTCACTAAGTAAGATGTGTTGTACCCTTTTTAGTGCCTCTGTAACGACAGAGGTCAAGAGTCAGGCAACAGATCATTTATTAAGGAAATCAACGCATATTTATATATTTTCATGTACATTATTATGGATAGTTAAGCGAACAAACACAGTCTTCCGATTGGTTGTTTCTCACTTAAGATTAATCTTTCATCTCTTCGTGACTGTTTCTTGAATGTCAAATCACCTATATGTTAACTGCATCCGCCTACGCAAAGTCTGCTGTGGTCGGTTTTGAATCAATCTTCGTTCACATTTTCTCACGACAAATCTTGGGAACGTAAATATTGAAGTAAATTACTGTCTACCAATTTGGCTAGTAGACAGCTGTCACCACACTCGTCCCCCCGTCAAATAGCTTCGCGCGCAGGCGTTCCGACCTTCTGGGTGATGCATCCTCTAGTTGATGATTGTTACAGACCGGCTTGTCGCAATGCATCCATCGTTGGATCTGACTGGCGTTAACTCGTTTTTGTTTGTCACCACTTCTGATTGTATATACTTGACCCCGTCTTTTTGTGACTGTGTATGGTCCTTCCCACTTTGGAAGGAGTTTGCGTGAACCTGGCCGGCATCCGACAGCATATCTTCTGTCTCCACACTTCACTTGGTCCCCTACTGAGAAGGTAATGCACTGAGTCTTTTCTCTCAGCTGAGACTTCGCGATGTCCCTCCGCTGCTTCTGCATTACATTCTTGACGGCTTCTTTCCGTTCTGCTTTTAATTTCGTCGTACTCCACTTTTGGTGAAGGGGACCAGGTTTCGTTGTGTATGGGTAATCGTGGTTTTCTACCATACATCAGTTGAAAGGGTGACTTTTTCGTTGTTTCCTGGGTGGTGGCACGATGTGTTAGTAGAATCAGTGGCAGCTCCGTTTCCCAGTTACCGCCCTTCGAGGCCAGCCACTCATTCAGCGTACGGTTGTTTCTCTCCGTCAGGTCATTCGTTTGTGGATGGTATGAGGTCGTTTGGATCCTCTTGATGCCAAGCTGTTGCAAACGGGAAGTAAATTCTTCACTTTCGAAACACGGACCTTGGTCTGTCAGTATTGTCTTTGGTACGCCATGGCCTGCAACGATGTGTCTAACTACTGCATCTGTCGCGGTCCTTGCGCGTTGGTCTGGGATTGCTACGGCGTCTACCCATCGTGTCGCGTGTTCCGTCATCACCAAGAGGTACTGATTACCATTGGATGTCTGAGGAAATGGACCTATAACATCTACGGACCACAAGTCACCTATCGCCGTAACTGGAATCGACTGAAGTGGTGGTCGTATGCACCGGTCGCCTTTCATTAGCTGGCACCGTGGACATCCAAGTACATATCTTGCTACGTCTTCTCTCATACCTGGCCAGTACATACTTTGTCTCAAAAGTTCGGTTGTTCTGGCCACTCCGGTATGTGCTAGCTGGTGGCATTCTTCTATCATGTCGTGGCGTGACGATTGAGGTATGACAGCTAGCCAGCTTCCGTCGTCCTCTCGCCAGGTCAGAGTCCCGTAGGCATTCACTCTTAATCGATCTCTCTGTCTGAGTAGTGTGGTTAGCTCCTTACTCGCTGTAGCTGTATCCACTTCTATTCCGTTAGTGATCACCTGTATTACTGTATTCAACGTATCGTCCAACCTTTGTCTGCGTGCCAGTCTTAGTGGGACTTGTTCTACTGCATGCACTCCGTACTCGACCTCGGGCAACTCAGACTCGTCTTCTGGTTTCGATAACAAATCCGCCAAGACATTTTCATTTCCAGGAACGCGTGAGATGGTAAAATCGTACTCCTGAAGACGCAACATCCACCGTGACAATTTCCCTCGTGGGTCTCTCGCTGTCTTCAGAAACTGTAGCGGCTTATGATCCGTTTCGATGTGGAACCGCCGGCCGAGTAAATAAGGTCTCCATTTGTTGATTGCCCAAACCATCACTAAACATTCTTTCCATTATGGGTAAATTTTATTTTGATAGAGTCTCACAGTGTTATACAGTAATATTTACTGATGACGTTTCGAGCACAATTTATTGCTCATAATCATATCAAGTTAATCACACGACTTCCTAAATTCATTTATATAGTTCCATTATTTTTCACTTGATTTGATTGGTAGTATTATTTTCCATATTTCAGGTATGAGTGATGATTCATTCCTATTGCATGTGTTGGGTGTAGATTCGATGAACAAAGATTCAGTAATCAACCTCTCTCTCCACCTACCTAGACTACTTTTTAGAATTTTAACCCTCTCCCACCCTATTGTGTGGTTGTGTGTTAATGCATGCGTTGCAATTGCCGAGCTTTTTTCTAAATTACTTATCTTCTCTGGGTCAACCATTCTTACCTTAGCCAAATTCTTATGTTCTGACAATCTGACTACCCCTGACCTACTAGTTTGACCTATGTAGTTGACCTCACAGTCATTGCAGGGTATTTTGTAAATTATATTATTTTGTTTAATTGGGTCCACTGTGTCCTTTAACCTACAGAGCTTGTCCCTGAGTGAGTTTGTAGGTTTAAATGCCACCCTAATTCCTGCTTTATTTAGAATCCTACGTAGGGTCTCAGATGTCCCCTCTTTATATGGTATAACTGTAGATGACTTATATTCTCTCTTATTTATGTTATTACTACTAGTTTCACAATTCTTTTTATTTTTCTTTTGGCGTTTTTCAATCTTTCTAATGAATTTTAGAGGATAGTTATTTAGAACCAACGCCTCTTCTATCTGTTTTATCTCGTCGTTTAGGTCTTTTTTGTGCTACTTAGTGCTATGGCTCGGTTTGTTTAACACTTAACTAAGCCTGCCTTAACAGTTAAAGGATGAGATGAATTAAAGTCTAAATATCTATTAGAATGCGTTGGTTTTCTATAAACACTAGTGTGTAGTTTGCCTTCTTCTATTCGTTTTATTTTACAATCTAACATAGCTAATTCTCCTTGCTCATTTTCGGTTTCAAATGTGAATTTTATTCCCTCCACTAGTGAGTTTATGTGTGTCAAGAAGCTAGAGATATGTTCTGTTTTTAGCACTGTGAAAGTGTCATCCACATATCTCCACCATATTTTTGGAGTAGGATTAAACGTATTTAGTGCCATATTCTCCCAGCTGTCCATAAATATATCTGCTACGATAGGGGATATTGGTGATCCCATTGCTACGCCTTCTGTTTGTCTATATATTTTGCCTTGGAATTTAAATATGGTAGATGTGAGGCATAGCTGAATCCCTAAAGTAATTTCTTCAATGGACAGCTTTGTTCTATGATTGAGTTCAGTATCCGCAGTTAGTTCCTTTTTAACTGCTTCTAAAGCCATATTGACTGGTATATTAGTATAAAGACTAGTTATATGAAAACTAACCATTGTTTCATCATTATCTAGTTGTATGTCATTTAGTTTATTTTTCATTTCATATGAATTAGTTAGTCTAGAATTTGAACGATTTCTAATGGGGCATAATATTAGAGCTAAATGTTTTGATAATTCATATGTAGGGGTATTTCTAAAATCTACTATTGGTCTTATGGGATAACCTGGCTTATGTATTTTAATAGTACCATACATCCTACTAGCATTATTATTTTTAGGCATTAAATTAAACCATTTTGACTCACCCAGTGACGGCTTCATTCTGCGTACTAATTCCGCTGTGGATTTTTTAACCTTATTCATTATTGTATCTACGGGCTTCTTAATTTCCTCATATGGACCCATTTCAATATGTTCAGTGACTTTCTTGATGTAGTCAGATTTATTCAAAACTACGGTGGCGTTTCCTTTGTCAGCTTTTGCGATGACAATATTTTTATCCTGTTTTAGACTAATTAAAGCTTCTCTTTCCGACTTTGTCAAGTTTGATTTTGCCTTCTTTTGATTTTTTAGGGTTAATGCACATTGTGCTCGAACCTCTTCTGTTGTTGTTTTATCTATTGAACCTAGTGCTACTTCTATGTTGGGAATGACATCCTCTGGTTTTAATTTATTAACTGTTACATTGAAATTTAGTCCTTTCTCCAGTACACTTATCTCACTGGAGCTTAGTTCCCTTGATGAGAGGTTGATCACCCACTTTGTTTTGTCGATAGAGGATGAAGTATTGACATCAATTTCATTTGCTGTGTTCTTTTCTTCAATAAGTTTGTTGAATTTTTTGATTTGTGTGTTTTTTGAATTTCTTAATGCAGATTCTCTAGCTTTTTTGGATGTTTCAAGAATAATTCTATAATCCTTGTCATTTATCATATATTTGAGTTTGTGTTTGAGTTTTTCAATTTCATTTCGAATATTATTTAGTCTCACAGTAACTCGATGTAATTCTTCTCTTAGACATAATCTACTGACATTTGCGGCAGCTGATGTTATTTTACTTGAAGTAATTGGAGTACGTAGACGTAAATATTTCGGAATTATATGACTTTTTAAACATCGACTGTTAAAAATCCGATGATTTGTGAATCTTGCTTCAGTTTGACAAAGTCGTGTGAGTTTGTTGATAGGCTTCCTGGTAGGAAGACCATAAGTATCATTGATATAAGAATAAAACTTGGGCACTGTGGTAGAGTGTAATTCCATTATGAGTAAAGTTTGTTTTGATAAAGTCTCACAGTGTTATACAGTAATATTTACTGATGACGTTTCGAGCACAATTTATTGCTCATAATCATATCAAGTTAATCACATGACTTCCTAAATTCATTTATATAGTTCCATTATTTTTCACTTGATTTTCACTTGATTTGATTGGTAGTATTATTTTTCATATTCATATTTGAAACTGAAAATGAGCAAGGAGAATTAGCTATGTTAGATTGTAAAATAAAACGAATAGAAGAAGGCAAACTACACACTAGTGTTTATAGAAAACCAACGCATTCTAATAGATATTTAGACTTTAATTCATCTCATCCTTTAACTGTTAAGGCAGGCTTAGTTAAGTGTTAAACAAACCGAGCCATAGCACTAAGTAGCACAAAAAAGACCTAAACGACGAGATAAAACAGATAGAAGAGGCGTTGGTTCTAAATAACTATCCTCTAAAATTCATTAGAAAGATTGAAAAACGCCAAAAGAAAAATAAAAAGAATTGTGAAACTAGTAGTAATAACATAAATAAGAGAGAATATAAGTCATCTACAGTTATACCATATAAAGAGGGGACATCTGAGACCCTACGTAGGATTCTAAATAAAGCAGGAATTAGGGTGGCATTTAAACCTACAAACTCACTCAGGGACAAGCTCTGTAGGTTAAAGGACACAGTGGACCCAATTAAACAAAATAATATAATTTACAAAATACCCTGCAATGACTGTGAGGTCAACTACATAGGTCAAACTAGTAGGTCAGGGGTAGTCAGATTGTCAGAACATAAGAATTTGGCTAAGGTAAGAATGGTTGACCCAGAGAAGATAAGTAATTTAGAAAAAAGCTCGGCAATTGCAACGCATGCATTAACACACAACCACACAATAGGGTGGGAGAGGGTTAAAATTCTAAAAAGTAGTCTAGGTAGGTGGAGAGAGAGGTTGATTACTGAATCTTTGTTCATCGAATCTACACCCAACACATGCAATAGGAATGAATCATCACTCATACCTGAAATATGGAAAATAATACTACCAATCAAATCAAGTGAAAAATAATGGAACTATATAAATGAATTTAGGAAGTCGTGTGATTAACTTGATATGATTATGAGCAATAAATTGTGCTCGAAACGTCATCAGTAAATATTACTGTATAACACTGTGAGACTTTATCAAAACAAACTTTACTCATAATGGAATTACACTCTACCACAGTGCCCAAGTTTTATTCTTATATCAACTAAACATTCTTTCTCTATCGTTGAATACTTTCGCTTTGTGTGTGTCAAAACCCGACTGGCATACTCAACGATTCCCTTACCCTGTCTTAGGACCGCACCTATGGCGTAGTCACTGGCATCTGTGCACACTGTGAACTGTCTTCCAAGTACAGGTAGCTTTAGTGTCATTTGTTGGTGGTCGAGCAGCTGTTTGATGTCTTCTGCGATTCCTCCGACCAAACAAACTTCGGTTCACGTAGTAGCCTGTACAGAGGGGCTGCTATCTCATTGAAGTTCTTGACGAAGCGACTATAAAACGCTGCTCCACCTAAGAATTGTCTCAATTTTCTCTTTGAATTCGGGGCCGGGATCGTCTTTATCGTCAAGATTTTCTCCGGTAGTGGTTTAATCTCACCATTTCCCACTTTATGTCCCAAAAGAGTTACATTCTTTTTGGCTATCTGAGACTTGGTTTTGTTGACGCGCAGTCCAAACCCTTTGATGCGTCGCAGCACGGCTTCCACATGGTTCACATGATCGTTTTCGTTTCGACTATATATGACGAGGTCATCACCGTACACCTCAACGTTTTTCAAGTTCTTAAGTAATAGCGTCATCAGTCGTCTGAACGTGAACGGTGCACCTGCTAGTCCAAACGGCATGCGTTTAAATAGATATTGTGTCTGACCCACGATGAATGCCGTCTTATCTCTATCACCTGGCTTTATCGGTATCTGCCAGTATCCTGAGCGAAGATCGAGAACTGAAAACAAATTTGCGCCTTGTAGGCGATCTAAAGTTTCTACTACTGTTGGCATGGCACACGGTCTTAATTCTGTCATACTGTTTAACTGTCGAAAATCAACGCAGAATCTATACTTCCCGTTCGCCTTTTTTACTAACAGCACTGGAGAGTTGTACAGGCTATCAGCTTCTTCAATAATATCATCTTTTAACATCTCTCGCACCTGTCGCTCAACTTCGCCTTCTAAATGACATGGAACTCTTCGCGGTGTAAATGACGTTACTTTCGGGCCACTTAACGGAATTTCATGATTCACCTTATCGCAATAACCGTATGGGTCCCCATCTCCAGTAAACAGATGATCGTATTTATTAATTAACTCTGTGATATTGTGTACCTTCGTCAGGTTAACCGCTGCTATCTCACTGGTCTCATACATGCTGATACGCCCGTATTTCGTGATCACAACCTTCGCTTGCGTGTCGATTATCGCACCAATCTCCCGCAGAAAATCCGCGCCAAGTATCGTCCGTCGTAATTCGGGCACAACAATGAAGGGGAACGTCACCTCGCAGCTGCCAACCACGACCGTGCAGTTCGATCTACCCGTGATACGCAATACGTGCCCACATACCGTTTGTACTATCAGTGAACATGGACTAACACTCGCACATAAGTTCTTATCTATTAGAGACACAACCGCCCCCGTATCTACTAAACATACTACTTCTTGATCATTCACTCGCAGCTTCGAATACACAGCCCCTTTCTCGATAGCCCCCACCACATCTAGTTTTATACGAGAGAAAGAACACGTATTATACCGTCTGAAACTTTTTCTTTTTCCCCTTTCTGGACAGTGTCTCCTCCAGTGTCCCGGCTTATCGCATTCAAAACACCGGTCTTTCCTGTCACCCAACTTTAACGCCGCCAATTCCCACTGCAGCGCTGCAATTTTCTGCTCGAATTCGTTTGTTTTTGGTTGCTCTATGGCAGCTACAGTTGTGCTCAGCAGCCGTCTGGTCACCTTCGCCAGCTCATTAATATCCATCGGCTGCGTAGCGTTAACCAGTTGTAATTGCTGAGAAATGTGGTCTGGGACACTCTCGATGAACTGGAAACTCAGCAACTGCGCCTCTGAATCTTCATCCCAAGTGGGAAGCGCACGTCGAAGTAGATTGGTCAATTTCACCGCCAACACTAACAGATCTCCATCAGGTCCGAGCTTCGTTGAACGGAATTGCTGCATTACCAGCTGTCTGTCTATTGAACTGTCGAACTCCGACACCAATCGTTCAACCAATGTCTTCCAAGACGCTGTGCCGTCTGACCTCTCTACGCTGTCATATGCCGCCTTCGCTCGGCCTCTCAACAGCGTCCTCAGTACAACCGCATTCGCCGCCTGCTCTTTGACGCCCACCGACTCAGTGAAGGCCTCGAAGTCACGTAAAAAGCTCCGTATGTCTCCTTCTTCAAAAGCAGTTGGCCATGGGATCTTCATTGTTCGGAGGCAGCGACACCAATTGTAACGACAGAAGGCAAGAGTCAGGCAACAGATCATTTATTAAGGAAATCAACGCATATTTATATATTTTCATGTACATTATTATGGATAGTTAAGCGAACAAACACAGTCTTCCGATTGGTTGTTTCTCACTTAAGATTAATCTTTCATCTCTTCGTGACTGTTTCTTGAATGTCAAATCACCTATATGTTAACTGCATCCGCCTACGCAAAGTCTGCTGTGGTCGGTTTTGAATCAATCTTCGTTCACATTTTCTCACGACAAATCTTGGGAACGTAAACATTGACGTAAATTACTGTCTACCAATTTGGCTAGTAGACAGCTCTCATCACACCTCATTGTCTGGAACTTTTTAGATAAAACACTCAGTTTAGCGTCGAGTCGTTTTGTTACTTCTGTAGTAACAAAGTTAATGAGGTTATCCACCTTAGATGCCTATTCACTGTCAAGTTTGTTAAGGTCTACAGTTTTCATGAGAATAGTTAAAGGTGTCAGTTCACAGACCTGCGATCTGATATCGCTGATCTGATCTGGTAATGAAACCACTTGCCTGGTACGCTCGAACCAGGTGACGCTTTTTGCACGTGTTTTCGTTTATATTCATTTATTGCTTACTGTTGATTGATCTTAAATAACGATGGGCCGAAATTCTAAGAGGAGTGTTCGTGTGAACACCAGTAATTTAGAAAATAGCACCAGCTCGTCTAATAACACATTACCACCCCTTATTATTAGTACTTCACCCAACATAAAAGACTCGAACATAACTCTGACCCCTGTAATACAGGTGGAAGATGTTCTGTCTGAAAAGGTAGAGCTCTCTTGCTTAACATGCATAACTAAATAGCTACAGCTTCAGATAAATGAATTAAAAACGAAATTAAGTTCATTAGAGTGCATACCCGAAACTATCTCACTTATGAAAAAGGAACTGCTGGATCCTACAATCCTAAGGCTTTTTAATATGACCTCTAGAATGACGCCTACTGACCCAGAAAATGCGAAGGAGTTAGAAGACGCCATTGACTTTCTATCCAGCGAAGTTGTTAAAACGCTGACTTCGAAACAAAACGCTATAGTGTATAATGTACCAGATAGCGAGCCCATAAAGTCGGTCCAGCACTCATTGCTGAAGGCTGCAAATCTCTTGAGTGCACCTTGTCAGTGCATTCGCCTAAGTAAAAAAGACCTAAAGCATCCATGTCCCATACTCTCTAGGTTCGACAGCTACATAATAGCTGAACGATTTAAGAAGGCCGAAGATCTTCTGGCTACTGCCACTAAATTCAAGACTATTAAAGTAGTCTCGGATAAAACAACTAACCAAAGGCAAGCAACCAAGAACTCCTTCGATACAAAGTTGAACACACCGAGAAATACACCTGGTATCAGTGATAAAGTGTCGACGGACACTGAAGCACAGAAAGTCACCTGTATAGTGTCGGGAAAAAAATCGGCAAGTAAAAGCGACTCGAAACTCAGTAAGAGCAGTGTCACTGGGTGCAATCTTAAAGTACATGAGAGCACATCTGGAAAACCTGCTGACATACATGAGGTTGATATTGACTCACAAACTATGGCTGACCAGAAACCACTGGCAGACCACACTCAATCTGGATGCAAGCCCGAGAGTCCCGCAGTAGAAACTGCAAGAAAGACCACAAAGCCTAGAGTCCCACTCCAGACTTCGACATACCTCCCTCTCAATAAGTTTAATAAGCAACATGTCAGTCTAAAAAATGACAATGCATGGGTAACAAAGCATATTCCCAAAAACGTCATCCATCATGTGAGTAAGAATTCTCCTTCCCGAACTAGGAGTAATATGCCTAGCAACGCACATAACTTGGGAATGCAACGTAGAATGGATCATCAGGATATATGGAGCACTAAACGGGACTCATATAGGCACCATATTAATGAATATTCTCGTCCAAACTCTCACACTATCTATGTTAAACCTCAGCAACATAATGAGTATAGATCGACACTTGACCCTCTCAATAACTTCACTCACACATGTGATGTGAGCCAATATGCATACGACTATGAAAGACCCATGAGGTACAACTACCAAGGTAATCTTAACACAGGGTACCTAGGTCAAGGAAACTATATATCACCAGTAAATGAACGCAGATGCCCACCCATGGATGCTAAAGGTCAAAACATGCAACAGGATTATTTTCGGATGCAGCAAAAAATAACCCCAATCGCTGCACAATTCATCCAGGAAATAGTACACACACTGACTCTGTCTCACCTCAGAGCCCCTCCAAACATAACGTAGGGATAGTAACAAGTAACCATGTTAACCTCGCCTACAATAACTCCGGTTTACTAACGATTATGCTCCTGAATGCTAGGTCTCTCCTTAATAAAATAACATTGCATCGCTGCCTGGCATACATAGAACGGCGAACACTATTAATGGTGACTGAAACCTGGCTTACTACTGATATACCTGACTCAAAGCTAGTAATAGACAACTAAGACATCTATAGGAACGATAGAGTTGGCAAAAGAGCAGGCGGCTGCCTAATATATGCCTCTAAATCCACTAACTCCAATACTTTCAATAACCCAACTACTGACAAACTCCCTGAATCTAAGTGGATAAGCATCCACACAAACGAAAATAAAATTCTCGTGGGATGTATACACAGACCCCCTAATAGCTCTGAAATGACAGGTATAACTATTGGAGAAATACTAGAGCATGTAGCTTCGCTGGACCTTGACTACAAAGTAGTTTGTGGCGATTTCAACTCGCCTGGAGTAAACTGGGATACCTGTACAGGACCTAGAATCCATGACGAGCCACTACAAGCTATAGACGTAGGTGGATGGAAGCAGTGCGTACGCCTCCCTACAAGAAATGGAAACCAATACGTGAAACTCCTAAACTGCTTGAAGAGAAACACAAAATGATGTCACAGCTTGAAGAAAATAAAGCGCTTGTGGGTAACTCCAAAACCCAGGAACTTTGTAGGATATTGCAGAAACGTCTAAAAAGCAGTAAAGACAATACTGTAAGCAGCTTGGAACATAAGGGTATAATATACAATGATCCCAAGGTTAGAAGTGAACTCCTCAGTGGGTGGTTTTGCAATGACGTCAGAGTACACCCGACCCGAAATTTCCAAATGACCTGCAAAAGTAACCACAAATTAGGCGAAATAGACTTTAAGATACAAAATATAGACTCAGCGATTAAGACTTTGAAGTCTAATGGTAAATAAATAAATAATACTATATTCTCATTTTGTACATGAGGGACGCCAGTTTACAGGCATCATCAATATGATAAATTACATATACGATGAGTAAACATATTTAATAATAGTAATTTAATAAAATACATTTTTTCCTACCTGTGTAGGACACACCAGTTGTACAGGCATGGATAAGTATTATTTAAATTACATAAATTTGGTTCATGGTAAAATTATAAGGTTGCAGTCATTTTGTCTATGGGAACAATATGATAACTAGTCATTCAATGGAGCACATCAAGAAATATAGAAATATTGTCTTCGCATTAACAAAAAAACCCAAGTATGTTTTCGATGGATTACAAATACTTGGGAAAAAAATAAAGCTTGAAGTAATTCCTCTATATAACTTTGGTGTGTATGGCATCGAGTCTTATTCTTGATAATAATTTAAAATAAGTAATGCACTTGTATACTTTTGTCAGCATTTTCTTCGTAACATCACAAGTGAATTGTACTCAATGTAGACTAATAATAATGACAGTTTATATTTTCTTATAAACGAGTGTTTTCAAGAAATGCAAGCCATTTTAACAGACACGATCAGTTATGTTATAAGTTACATTCGTGAAGTATTGTAAATCAATACTATTTTATTGGTATACAGGTATATTTCACAACTGTAATCCAGGTTACGTCGTTGGTGAAGGCAATGCGCAATTCACGAGGGAATTGTAAGTTATGGGACCAGTAATGTTTGCAGATCATTTGTCATTGTAAATGGTCAAAAATGTACATTCTTTGTTCTCATTCAAAAAGTTAAATGGAAGCTGAAATGGTGAGAGACAAAAGAAGACAAACAACAACAACGCAAAAGAAAGCAAGTGGAGTACTTAGGGGGTGATTAATGTGTATATATACATTTATATTCTGTTTAGTAACTATGGTTATTTTGGTGCACTAACTAACTAGTCCCGTGATGCTAACTTTTATATTGTGTGAACTAATATTATTGTCCTCTGTAAAAATGTCTATCATGTACTTCCAATAATATAAAAATTTATAATTGTAGTTTGTTGTAACTACACGTTTAATGAACTTAAAATATCTATGTTGGGCGAAAAAGTGGGTGTAGGAATCAGACTCAGAAGTGCACTGTCATCTTTGAGCAGTCTGGTGACTGAGGAGATGAACACTGCGAGTGTGTTTGCATCGCGCACATCAGCTGGTAGTCTATTCCAAATGACTGAAAACTTATTTAAGAAGAAATTATACCGCATGTAAGTCTGACAATGCTCTGTAGCAACTAGGTTGTGATGGTTTCTAAGATTGTAACTGATGACAGCAGAAGGTCTAATTATTGGCTCGGAGGAGTGCACGAGCAGATTAGTTAGCTTGTAGTAAAAAGTCAGGTTTAGCTTAAGACGTCTTTTCCAGAGTGGTTCTAAACTTAGTCTGTCGCAACGTTCATAGTATTGGAGACCACTTTCTAAACCAAGAATTCTTAAGGTGAATTGCCGTTGCACTCCTTCTAACTTAAGCTTGTCATTTTGTCTGAGTCCGCTAAGAATAAACGGGCAGTATTCTAAAATAGGTCGGACACATACTTTATATAATAAAACCCTAGTTTCATAACAAAAGAAATTGCGAGTTATGCATCCTAGGAGCCTTCGTGTTTTACGTCTGGCATAATCAGTTTGTTCAGAGAACGTTAAGTTACTAGAGTATCTGAGATCTACGACTGAGTTGAGCTTGGCTAGTTTACGCCCATTTATTTCAAGATTCAGGTCAAGGTTACTGTTTCCGATACAAATCCAGACGCATTTATCAATGTTGAACTTTAGACAGGATTCAGTACACCATGTTGCGAGACTACTTAGTTCAAGATGTATATTATTCACCATATCGCTTAGTTCATGAGCGTAGCAGGAGTAAACGACTTTGATGTCGTCAGCATATAGGAATGATTTACCTGAGGTGAAGCAGTTGCAAATGCTGTTAATGTATACTGTAAATAAAAGTGGACCTAGGACACTACCTTGCACAACCCCACTTGTGGTCTGCCTAGGATGAGACAATACAGATCCAACCTTGGTTATTTGTACCCTATTGCTTAGAAACGATGTTAACCAGCTCAGTAATGGATTGCGAATCCCACATGAATACAGCTTCTCAAAGAGAATACTGTGAGATACCATGTCAAATGCCCTAGATATGTCGAAGTAGAGAACAACAACTAGCTTACGTGCTTCGCGACTACTAGTGACGCAGTTGAAAAAGTCGAAGTGGCAAGTAACGCAAGACCTGTTTTTGAGAAATCCGTGTTGAGACCTTGTAACAAGATCTTCCTTAAGTAGATAGTCTGACAACTGATCTTTGACAACTTTCTCCATGACTCGCGAGACAACTGGGGTCATATTTATAGGTCTGTAATTGCGGACGTTTGCCTTATCACTGGATTTATAGTGTGGAATTCTGAAGCTAGTTTTCCACTCATTAGGGTAAGTGCCAGTGTCCATAGATATCGAGAAGAATTTAAGAAGTAGTAGGGGTATATCACACCCACTGTTTTTGAAAATTATAGAAGCAAGGCCATCTGGTCCCGTGCTAGTGGAAGGTTTCAGGCTTTTAACTGCTTGTTCTATTAATTGGTCGGTGAACACTATACTTCCGAGGAAAGAGCTAGTAAGGGGGCCGGTTTCACCAGGAATGCGCGTTTCTAAACTGAAGTTTGCAAACCACTCACTGAATATTTTACAGATGGTGGCAGGCTCATTGTAGATAACTTTGTCATGAAGTAAATAGGGGATATCCCTCGTCGACTGCATTCGTTTTTTAAGAAGTGTTAGGTTATAAACTTTGGAGGTACTCTCAAGTGCCCTTAATTCTTCGTCGGGGTCCTTTTGAGAGCGTTGGCACTTGATAGATTCAAGAGACTCGTGGATTGAGTGCAGTAGTGATACATCCATAGTGGAATAGTACTGTTTCTTCAACTTCCTTAACTTATTGCGGCATGTCCTCGGAATGTATTCAGCTTGGTGTCTACTTAATTTCACTACCTTCTTAGGAGCAACAGTATCTAGACAAAGGATAACATTCCTGTAAAATAGGGACACTACAGCCTCCAGGGAGTCAGTGGTAACATATTCATCCCAGTGACAGAGTCGAATGAGTTCTTGGACTAATCCCCAGTCTGTATGTTTGTAACTACGACATATCAGGCTCCCTGAATCCTGTTTCTTTCCTGTATTTAGTGGTGAGAAAGGCAGAGAGCAGAGTACCATTCTATGGTCACTAGTGGAAAATCTGTTACCAAGATAGGTGGAGACTGGGATTGTGTCATGACAAAACACAAGGTCCAACATGTTGTCACCACGAGTAGGTGTCTGGACGTGTTGCTGCCATCCATAACAATCGATAGTGGCAAGTAATTCGTCGAAGCGTTGGGGGCCGGAACTACTTAACCAATTGACTTCTGGAAGATTGAAGTCCCCTGCAATTATTTTGTAATTAGTACAAAACGATGAGGCATGTGCGAATGATTTAGCTAATAACGCATCAGTTTCTTTGGTTGAGCTTGGTGCTCGATAAACACAGCCTATGAGAAGCTTGTACTTATCTCCTTGTAAGACGACCCAGAGTGAATCAGGTACATCGTTCAGTATTTCATCTTCCACCTTACTGGCTACGAATGAGTTATGTGTATATATGAGACATCCTCCACCACGCTTGCAGTCTCTATTTGCACGGTGTACAGTGTAATCATCTATGCCTATATGCACATCAAGTACAGAATATGAGCATCATGATTCAGTAATCAAAGCTACAGTAGGCTTGGCGATAAATAATAATGCCCTTAGTTCAGATATCTTATTGATTAAGGGACGCGCATTAATTAGCAATATCGTGAATAAGTCACGGGATACTACAAACTGGCTTAAGATATCACCATAACCTAACTCTGTTTGTGCGTCAACAACGCAAGAGTTTATGAATGATACGGGGGTCGGACTGGGTGTCTGTACATCGGGGTTAGAGTGCAGTGAGGTGGTCCTAGGTGCCATGGGTCGTACCAGTGATTCGGGACACTTGGAAAATTTACCATGTGATCCTGGATATAAGGATAGTAGAGGTTGGGCCTGGGTTGACGGTTAAATAGCATAGCATCAAATGGTCTATCCATCCACGTGCTATCCGTCATAGCAGTACACACCGTGTTGGTTTTATAACTTAAAGGAAATTGAGAGGGAAAGTGCTTTGGTTGCAAGACTTTGGGGGTTTTGGAGCCTGACTTTCTATAAGGTGGAGCATACTGAAAACCACCAGATATACTTGTGTTTCGAGAGGAACTTTTCGTAAGAGGTGAGGGTTTTTTGACAGTCTTACTTTCAGCAAGCTTATTGAATACAAAGTATTCTTCCCCGTCATTAGTCTCAACCCGGCGAAATTTGTTCATTGTGGTGAGGTCACCACGTTTGGGTAAGAATTTCTTAGAACAGCTTGCAGCAGTTCTACCTTTTTTAACATCTTTCGGTGAGACGTTATTTACAGGGGTACTGGTATCTAAATCAGTTCCTAGTTCCATTGCCATGCGTGGTTGTTGTGTGGTTCGCTGAATGCTAATGTCAGCATTAGGTGACTTGCTGTGCACGATCGTTTTTGGGTAATTCTAAGCTAGAGGAGGTGACCAGGTTATTACTCCGCATCATTCTGCACTGACACGGTGTTTTATCCTGAGCTATGGTTATAGACTTATAACTGCTGTTCAGTCTTAGGTGATCCTGACATTTAGTAAACTTACTAGAATCAAGGGAATTACTGAACTTAAAAATAATGGGACAGTTAGCCTGGTTAGACTTTTTACGAAGTCTTCTGCATTCACATGGAACACTAGCCATGCCGCAACAAATCAAGATTTTGTGTTTCACAGTCTTCAGAGGAAGAGAATCTGGGACATTGTAAACTATAGCCTGGTGAGAAGAGGTTATACGCTTCATCACCTCCGCAGCCAAGCAGTCAATCAGATTTTCAGCCTTATTTAGGGTGTCTGGAGACATTTTAGGATGCTTTCTTAACAGACAGGCTATCAGGTCTAAATCTGAAAGCTTGCTTTGAGTTACATCCAGTAAAGACTTAACCTGGCCAATATCAGAACCGCTCTCCGTGATATTTGAGATTGGCAGTGACATTCTATCAAACTGACCTAATTTTTCCTGAAGTTCATTTACTTGCCTTTGGATATCTTTCACAAGGAGGTCTAATTTACAGATCTCAGAGTTCTCTAACAGAACATCTTTCATCTGTATCACAGGAGTGAGAATTGCACTCAAGCCTTTTTGTGAACTAGTAGTTATTGCTGTATTACAGGGTGGTAATGCAGTTATAACCGAGGTTCAGGCACTATCTAAAACAACTGTGTTTCTACGAACACGTTTTTTAGAAATTTGGACCATAATTTCAAGGATTATATGACTATAGGCAGTAAATGAATATCAGAGCAAACACGTGCAAAAATGTCACCAATTTCGAACGTTCCGCCAGACACAAGGCATATCTTGCTACCGATTGTAAATTTTGATTGAATTTTATGGTTCTATTTCTGTAACAATTTGTTGATGCCTGTAAACTGGCGTCCCTCATGTACTGTACTATGAGAATAAATTTATTTATTTATAACTAAAAATAAAAATGCCTTACCCTATAGCAAATCCAGTACTCCAACGCTTAATCCTTCACCGAAAACAGCACACACCAACTCGATAGACATAGATGAGCATGATGCTGAAACTCCTCTTAACATAGGGTCGTCATGTCAAACAGTACTACTGGGTGCTGAACCACATTCGGGGCTGATTAACGAACTTAAATACTTCAAATGCTATTTCAAATCTCATTTTACCTGATCCTCATAAATGCTTAATCTGTTCTAAATAAACTACCGATGCTCAGAGCACTCACAGTAGTATACAAACCCCCTATAATTGTCATCACTGAATCCTGGTGTAATTCGAACATACTGGATGAGGAGATAAGCTTAGATAACTACACACACTTTCGGTGTGACAGGGAAGGTGGTAAGGGAGGGGGTTGTCTCACGTACATTCTGAATGCACTTACTGTATCACGGCTAGAAACTTGTACACTTAACATGCCTGAGACTCCATGGGTTAACTTACACTTAAATAACGCAATAGTATTAATTGGATGCACCTACAGAGCACCTGGTACCTTTAGTAATTACGAGACCCAACTTATTAATACTCTGGAACAATTATCCTCCCTACAATACGATCATAAGCGCTTTATTTTCTTCAAGCTGTGACATCATTTTGTGTTTCTCTTCAAGCAGTTTAGGAGTTTCACGTATTGGTTTCCATTTCTTGTAGGGAGGCGTACGCACTGCTTCCATCCACCTACGTCTATAGCTTGTAGTGGCTCGTCATGGATTCTAGGTCCTGTACAGGTATCCCAGTTTACTCCAGGCGAGTTGAAATCGCCACAAACTACTTTGTAGTCAAGGTCCAGCGAAGCTACATGCTCTAGTATTTCTCCAATAGTTATACCTGTCATTTCAGAGCTATTAGGGGGTCTGTGTATACATCCCACGAGAATTTTATTTTCGTTTGTGTGGATGCTTATCCACTTAGATTCAGGGAGTTTGTCAGTAGTTGGGTTATTGAAAGTATTGGAGTTAGTGGATTTAGAGGCATATATTAGGCAGCCGCCTGCTCTTTTGCCAACTCTATCGTTCCTATAGATGTCTTAGTTGTCTATTACTAGCTTTGAGTCAGGTATATCAGTAGTAAGCCAGGTTTCAGTCACCATTAATAGTGTTCGCCGTTCTATGTATGCCACGCACCGAAGCGATGTTATTTCATTAGGGAAACGTGGGTAGGGATCTTTATTTGACCTAAACTTGTGCATGTATCAAGTGTGCTTAATGGATGCACGTGAACTAGACTGTTCCTATATTCATGCAAAGGGGGAGCCAGCACTAGCGGTGTAGGAGTGTTAACATACCTACCAGTTGCTTTTTCAACGCTGACAGGGACGCAGGGGATAAAAAATGATTGGGACCTTGTGAAGACCATGGTTTATTATTCCACCTATTGTTACTAGTTTTTGTTTGTCTCGGCTGCTAGTTATATAGTTAAAGAAGTCAAGGGGACATGTAATGCATGATCTGGATTTTAGGAATCCATGTTGGTTGAGACTTAGAATATTGCAGCTGAGCATATGTTTGGGGATATCATCTTCAACTATTCTTTCAATGATTCTAGATACTATGGGTGTAATATTGATTGGCCTATAGTTGTTGACTTCAGTTTTTGATCCGGATTTGTGTTTAGGTACTATAAATGTCGTTTTCCATTTATCTGGACACGTTTGGCTTGTTAGGAACATTGTAAAGATCTTAAGTAATAAAAAGAAAATGTCAGAACCACCGTGTTTATAAAGATACGATGGTATACCGTCAAAACCGGCACTACTAGAGCTTTTAAGAGTATTAACGGCTAGGTTAATATTAGAGTAAGTGAAGTGAACTGTAATGATTTGTTTCAGCGTTGAAGAAGAAGGGAGCTCTATTGTAGATTGTAAACCGAGAAGTGGACTTGTAGGCTTAAGGTAGTTAGCTGCAAACGTCTCATTGAACAGTTCACACATGTCTGCATGGTTGCTGTATAGTTTGCCCTTGTTTATAAGGAGAGAAATTTTATGGCTTTGGCGATTCATTTGTTTCTTTAGTATTTCTGTGAGAGCACCTACTCTGGTGGTGCTGGCTAGTGCCGTGCATTCTTCATTTCTCATACGCTTGCGAGACGGAGCTAAGAGTACTAAGTATTGACCCTAGTGTACTAAAGTCATGTCGTATGAAGTAACTTGTTGACAGTCTTTTCAGTTTCCTACGATCCTTTGGCTTTATGAATGACTTTCTATGTGGGGAAAACTTTAGTGTTTGAAGTGGGATGACAGCATCTAAGCATGTGCTGGAGTTATAGTAAAAGATGTCTAGAGCTTTCGAGAGGCTATCAGTATAGAAGTACTCTCTCCATTCTGAGGATCTTAGCATTGATTTCACTAGAGTCCAGTCTGCTTTACTGTAGTTCCTGTAAGTTATTTGTTGTGAAGTAGGGGTATGGGTTGCATTGCAACTTGACGGCAGTAGCAGTGCACACAGCACTGTTTTGTGGTCACTCCCTGAAAACTCAGAACCTACTTGGGTAGAAAGGGGACTTATGTTGTGGCAGAAGATTAAGTCTAGTACGTTATTACCTCTTGTAGGGGTTGTGACAGTCTGCTTCCAGCCAAGTATATCCAGTGTGCCTAAGAACTTATCAAGTTAAGTTGGACCTGTGGGTATTTCCCAGTTGATTTCTGGTAAGTTAAAGTCTCCACATAGGATCTTATGATCGTAGTGTAGGGAGGATAATTGTTCCAGAGTATTAATAAGTTGGGTCTCGTAATTACTAAAGGTACCAGGTGCTCTGTAGGTGCATCCAATTAATACTATTGCGTTATTTAAGTGTAAGTTAACCCATGGAGTCTCAGGCATGTTAAGTGTACAAGTTTCTAGCCGTGATACAGTAAGTGCATTCAGAATGTACGTGAGACAACCCCCTCCCTTACCACCTTCCCTGTCACACCGAAAGTGTGTGTAGTTATCTAAGCTTATCTCCTCATCCAGTATGTTCGAATTACACCAGGATTCAGTGATGACAATTATAGGGGGTTTGTATACTACTGTGAGTGCTCTGAGCATCGGTAGTTTATTTAGAACAGATTAAGCATTTATGAGGATCAGGTAAAATGAGATTTGAAATAGCATTTGAAGTATTTAAGTTCGTTAATCAGCCCCGAATGTGGTTCAGCACCCAGTAGTACTGTTTGACATGACGACCCTATGTTAAGAGGAGTTTCAGCATCATGCTCATCTATGTCTATCGAGTTGGTGTGTGCTGTTTTCGGTGAAGGATTAAGCGTTGGAGTACTGGATTTGCTATAGGGTAAGGCATTTTTATTTTTAGTTATAAATAAATAAATTTATTCTCATAGTACAGTACATGAGGGACGCCAGTTTACAGGCATCAACAAATTGTTACAGAAATAGAACCATAAAATTCAATCAAAATTTACAATCGGTAGCAAGATATGCCTTGTGTCTGGCGGAACGTTCGAAATTGGTGACATTTTTGCACGTGTTTGCTCTGATATTCATTTACTGCCTATAGTCATATAATCCTTGAAATTATGGTCCAAATTTCTAAAAAACGTGTTCGTAGAAACACAGTTGTTTTAGATAGTGCCTGAACCTCGGTTATAACTGCATTACCACCCTGTAATACAGCAATAACTACTAGTTCACAAAAAGGCTTGAGTGCAATCCTCACTCCTGTGATACAGATGAAAGATGTTCTGTTAGAGAACTCTGAGATCTGTAAATTAGACCTCCTTGTGAAAGATATCCAAAGGCAAGTAAATGAACTTCAGGAAAAATTAGGTCAGTTTGATAGAATGTCACTGCCAATCTCAAATATCACGGAGAGCGGTTCTGATATTGGCCAGGTTAAGTCTTTACTGGATGTAACTCAAAGCAAGCTTTCAGATTTAGACCTGATAGCCTGTCTGTTAAGAAAGCATCCTAAAATGTCTCCAGACACCCTAAATAAGGCTGAAAATCTGATTGACTGCTTGGCTGCGGAGGTGATGAAGCGTATAACCTCTTCTCACCAGGCTATAGTTTACAATGTCCCAGATTCTCTTCCTCTGAAGACTGTGAAACACAAAATCTTGATTTGTTGCGGCATGGCTAGTGTTCCATGTGAATGCAGAAGACTTCGTAAAAAGTCTAACCAGGCTAACTGTCCCATTGTTTTTAAGTTCAGTAATTCCCTTGATTCTAGTAAGTTTACTAAATGTCAGGATCACCTAAGACTGAACAGCAGTTATAAGTCTATAACCATAGCTCAGGATAAAACACCGTGTCAGTGCAGAATGATGCGGAGTAATAACCTGGTCACCTCCTCTAGCTTAGAATTACCCAAAAACGATCGTGCACAGCAAGTCACCTAATGCTGACATTAGCATTCAGCGAACCACACAACAACCACGCATGGCAATGGAACTAGGAACTGATTTAGATACCAGTACCCCTGTAAATAACGTCTCACCGAAAGATGTTAAAATAGGTAGAACTGCTGCAAGCTGTTCTAAGAAATTCTTACCCAAACGTGGTGACCTCACCACAATGAACAAATTTCGCCGGGTTGAGACTAATGACGGGGAAGAATACTTTGTATTCAATAAGCTTGCTGAAAGTAAGACTGTCAAAAAACCCTCACCTCTTACGAAAAGTTCCTCTCGAAACACAAGTATATCTGGTGGTTTTCAGTATGCTCCACCTTATAGAAAGTCAGGCCCCAAAACCCCCAAAGTCTTGCAACCAAAGCACTTTCCCTCTCAATTTCCTTTAAGTTATAAAACCAACACGGTGTGTACTGCTATGACGGATAGCACGTGGATGGATAGACCATTTGATGCTATGCTATTTAACCGTCAACCCAGGCCCAACCTCTACTATCCTTATATCCAGGATCACATGGTAAATTTTCCAAGTGTCCCGAATCACTGGTACGACCCATGGCACCTAGGACCACCTCACTGCACTCTAACCCCGATGTACAGACACCCAGTCCGACCCCCGTATCATTCATAAACTCTTGCGTTGTTGACGCACAAACAGAGTTAGGTTATGGTGATATCTTAAGCCAGTTTGTAGTATCCCGTGACTTATTCACGATATTGCTAATTAATGCGCGTTCCTTAATCAATAAGATATCTGAACTAAGGGCATTATTATTTATCGCCAAGCCTACTGTAGCTTTGATTACTGAATCATGGTGCTCATATTCTGTACTTGATGTGCATATAGGCATAGATGATTACACTGTACACCGTGCAAATAGAGACTGCAAGCGTGGTGGAGGATGTCTCATATATACACATAACTCATTCGTAGCCAGTAAGGTGGAAGATGAAATACTGAACGATGTACCTGATTCACTCTGGGTCGTCTTACAAGGAGATAAGTACAAGCTTCTCATAGGCTGTGTTTATCGAGCACCAAGCTCAACCAAAGAAACTGATGCGTTATTAGCTAAATCATTCGCACACGCCTCATCGTTTTGTACTAATTACAAAATAATTGCAGGGGACTTCAATCTTCCAGAAGTCAATTGGTTAAGTAGTTCCGGCCCCCAACGCTTCGACGAATTACTTGCCACTATCGATTGTTATGGATGGCAGCAACACGTCCAGACACCCACTCGTGGTGACAACATGTTGGACCTTGTGTTTTGTCATGGCACAATCCCAGTCTCCACCTATCTTGGTAACAGATTTTCCACTAGTGACCATAGAATGGTACTCTGCTCTCTGCCTTTCTCACCACTAAATACAGGAAAGAAACAGGATTCAGGGAGCCTGATATGTCGTAGTTACAAACATACAGACTGGGGATTAGTCCAAGAACTCATTCGACTCTGTCACTGGGATGAATATGTTACCACTGACTCCCTGGAGGCTGTAGTGTCCCTATTTTACAGGAATGTTATCCTTTGTCTAGATACTGTTGCTCCTAAGAAGGTAGTGAAATTAAGTAGACACCAAGCTGAATACATTCCGAGGACATGCCACAATAAGTTAAGGAAGTTGAAGAAACAGTACTATTCCACTATGGATGTATCACTACTGCACTCAATCCACGAGTCTCTTGAATCTATCAAGTGCCAACGCTCTCAAAAGGACCTCGACGAAGAATTAAGGGCACTTGAGAGCACCTCCAAAGTTTATAACCTAACACTTCTTAAAAAACGAATGCAGTCGACGAGGGATATCCCCTATTTACTTCATGACAAAGTTATCTACAATGAGCCTGCCACCATCTGTAAAATATTCAGTGAGTGGTTTGCAAACTTCAGTTTAGAAACGCGCATTCCTGGTGAAACCGGCCCCCTTACTAGCTCTTTCCTCGGAAGCATAGTGTTCACCGACCAATTAATAGAACAAGCAGTTAAAAGCCTGAAACCTTCCACTAGCACGGGACCAGATGGCCTTGCTTCTATAATTTTCAAAAACAGTGGGTGTGATATTCCCCCTACTACTTCTTAAATTCTTCTCGATATCTATGGACACTGGCACTTACCCTAATGAGTGGAAAACTAGCTTCAGAATTCCACACTATAAATCCAGTGATAAGGCAAACGTCCGCAATTACAGACCTATAAATATGACCCCAGTTGTCTCGCGAGTCATGGAGAAAGTTGTCAAAGATCAGTTGTCAGACTATCTACTTAAGGAAGATCTTGTTACAAGGTCTCAACACGGATTTCTCAAAAACAGGTCTTGCGTTACTTGCCACTTCGACTTTTTCAACTGCGTCACTAGTAGTCGCGAAGCACGTAAGCTAGTTGTTGTTCTCTACTTCGACATATCTAGGGCATTTGACATGGTATCTCACAGTATTCTCTTTGAGAAGCTGTATTCATGTGGGATTCGCAATCCATTACTGAGCTGGTTAACATCGTTTCTAAGCAATAGGGTACAAATAACCAAGGTTGGATCTGTATTGTCTCATCCTAGGCAGACCACAAGTGGGGTTGTGCAAGGTAGTCTCCTAGGTCCACTTTTATTTACAGTATACATTAACAGCATTTGCAACTGCTTCATCTCAGGTAAATCATTCCTATATGCTGACGACATCAAAGTCGTTTACTCCTGCTACGCTCATGAACTAAGCGATATGGTGAATAATATACATCTTGAACTAAGTAGTCTCGCAACATGGTGTACTGAATCCTGTCTAAAGTTCAACATTGATAAATGCGTCTGGATTTGTATCGGAAACAGTAACCTTGACCTGAATCTTGAAATAAATGGGCGTAAACTAGCCAAGCTCAACTCAGTCGTAGATCTCAGATACTCTAGTAACTTAACGTTCTCTGAACAAACTGATTATGCCAGACGTAAAACACGAAGGCTCCTAGGATGCATAACTCGCAATTTCTTTTGTTGTGAAACTAGGGTTTTATTATATAAAGTATGTGTCCGACCTATTTTAGAATACTGCCCGTTTATTCTTAGCGGACTCAGACAAAATGACAAGCTTAAGTTAGAAGGAGTGCAACGGCAATTCACCTTAAGAATTCTTGGTTTAGAAAGTGGTCTCCAATACTATGAACGTTGCGACAGACTAAGTTTAGAACCACTCTGGAAAAGACGTCTTAAGCTAAACCTGACTTTTTACTACAAGCTAACTAATCTGCTCGTGCACTCCTCCGAGCCAATAATTAGACCTTCTGCTGTCATCAGTTACAATCTTAGAAACCATCACAACCTGTCTATCGTCAGATCTTTTCAGACCGCTCCACAATGTCTTATCTCATTTATTTTGTGACAACGTCTTTACTTGATCCTCATTTTACTCCATTAAACTTAACATCTTATAGCTCTTCATTACTTATTATACTCCTACTCTCTGAAGGGTACGGTTGTGCACTAAATGCACAAAATGTATAAAATAAAAACAACTGGCATGAGGATAATTGTATTAAAACCAAAAGTGGATATCGTGATAGTTTGTGATATATCTGTAGCATTATACATTGCAAATGAATGTTGTTACCCTAGGGTGTTTCCTTTATTAATGCATTTATTAATGATACTTGCACTCACCTATCTCATTACAATTTAATGATTCACCTCAGCACTCTAATTTTTCTAAGACAGATTCCAATCCCTTGTAAAAGGTGTACTTACCTCAATATCGGTTGGTTATCGTATGCCTACAACCACGGGATGAAAACGGAACGAAGTCGATTTTCCCGCTCAACCTGGAGGACAACTGTACAATTCAATAACTATACGGCCTAATTCAGAAAATGAGTGTATTATATGTATCGAATATTTAACAGTTGAAATACGATTAACTTGTAGACAATCTACGATTTGATATTATATCATACTTGATCGTGCCTGTAAAAATGGCATGCATTTTCATGTAAATTTGTAAATTTATATGAAATACATTATTATTATTATTATAGTTGCTACAGAGCATTGTCAGACTTACATGCGGTATAATTTCTTCTTAAATAAGTTTTCAGTCATTTGGAATAGACTACCAGCTGATGTGCGCGATGCAAACACACTCGCAGTGTTCATCTCCTCAGTCACCAGACTGCTCAAAGATGACAGTGCACTTCTGAGTCTGATTCCTACACCCACTTTTTCGCCCAACATAGATATTTTAAGTTCATTAAACGTGTAGTTACAACAAACTACAATTATAAATTTTTATATTATTGGAAGTACATGATAGACATTTTTACAGAGGACAATAATATTAGTTCACACAATATAAAAGTTAGCATCACGGGACTAGTTAGTTAGTGCACCAAAATAACCATAGTTACTAAACAGAATATAAATGTATATATACACATTAATCACCCCCTAAGTACTCCACTTGCTTTCTTTTGCGTTGTTGTTGTTTGTCTTCTTTTGTCTCTCACCATTTCAGCTTCCATTTAACTTTTTGAATGAGAACAAAGAATGTACATTTTTGACCATTTACAATGACAAATGATCTGCAAACATTACTGGTCCCATAACTTACAATTCCCTCGTGAATTGCGCATTGCCTTCACCAACGACGTAACCTGGATTACAGTTGTGAAATATACCTGTATACCAATAAAATAGTATTGATTTACAATACTTCACGAATGTAACTTATAACATAACTGATCGTGTCTGTTAAAATGGCTTGCATTTCTTGAAAACACTCGTTTATAAGAAAATATAAACTGTCATTATTATTAGTCTACATTGAGTACAATTCACCTGTGATGTTACGAAGAAAATGCTGACAAAAGTATACAAGTGGATTACTTATTTTAAATTATTATCAAATTTGGATATAAATCAAGAATAAGACTCGATGCCGTACACACCAAAGTTATATAGAGGAATTACTTCAAGCTTTATTTTTTTCCCAAGTATTTGTAATCCATCGAAAACATACTTGGGTTTTTTTGTTAATGCGAAGACAATATTTCTATATTTCTTGATGTGCTCCATTGAATGACTAGTTATCATATTGTTCCCATAGACAAAATGACTGCAACCTTATAATTTTACCATGAACCAAATTTATGTAATTTAAATAATACTTATCCATGCCTGTACAACTGGTGTGTCCTACACAGGTAGGAAAAAATGTATTTTATTAAATTACTATTATTAAATATGTTTACTCATCGTATATGTAATTTATCATATTGATGATTCCTGCGTCCCCCATGTGAAAAATGAGAATATTATTATTAATATAACAGTGTTAATATCCCGAATAATGGAGAAAATGATTAAAGACCAAGTGTCAGACAACTTACTAGAACATGAACTTATCAATCCATCACAACACGGATTTCTTAAAAAAAATATCATGTGTGACCTGTCACATAGACTTTTTCAGTGAAGTTACAAGAAGTAGGGACAACAGGGATCTAGTAATTGTACTATACAAGTATCAAAGGTTAAAAGGCTTTTTGGGTTTTTATTCCGAAACTTTAAATCGTGTGAATCCAAAATTATGCTGTACAAGTTATGCATAAGGCCCTTACTTGAATTTTGTCCTCCTGTCATGGACAGTGTTTCCGTAAAAGACAGGTGCAAATTGGAAAGCCTACAAAGGGCGTTTACCAAACGTCTAGTAGGTGAAAATCTTTGCATTTCCTACTACGACAGATGTAACATATTTGACTTGGAACCCTTATGGGTCAGACGACTGACGTTTAACCTAAAAATTACATTTAGGATCGCTAAAGGGCTTATATATTTCCCCCACAATGAATTTACTTTTAGTTCACCTAAGAAATATAACCTTAGAAATAAATCTTCATCTTTTGAAGTGCCCCGCTGTCATACAAAGTACAGATCAAATTCTTTCACTGTCAGATACCGCTGCATTTGGAACCGTCTTCCAACTGAAATTAGAAACAGTCCTACCCCAAAAACCTTCTCATCTCTGCTGAACAAATATTTTATCAACACTGGGTTAGAAGGCGTATGTGACAGACTAAAAATCAGAGATCTAATACGGCACTCCTCTGACCCTCACTGTTAGCTCCCGAAATCTGTGATCTCTATGTTTGACTCTACCTTCACTATGATTGTTTTCACAACCCCAGTCACCTATTCTATATCAGCCTTAAATTTTAATTATTTCTTCATTCAAATATTAAAAAATTTTTTTTCCACATATCACTGATAACATGGTATTATGAGTATTTCAGCATGCTAAGAGTTCAGTCTCAAGTTCCAGATGCAAATCAACTGAAGACGACTGGTATTAAAATGTCTCTGGAGACTGCCTAATGCTACATGTTAGCACTGTCTGCCTATACGCAATTTAAGGCCCGAATGTTGGTAGTCTAAATAATCAACTATACGGTGAGTCCTAAATAGTAATGAATCCTATCTTACTGTTCTATAACTATAATCTTGTTTAGTCAAATCTTTCGGAACAAAATATCATAAATTACTACTACTTATATGTTTAATGCTGCATGATTATGCACTGTTTTCCGAAATTACACTTGTTTATATCTAAAATGTAGACTCTGATAGTCTATTTTCCTTATACTTTTATTATTAGCATTTTGCCAGGTCCTTGCACAAAAAAGGCGGGAGGGTGGTGATTGTTAGTCAGCGGATATGATGGTGGGGACATATGAGAACCACTTTATCTGTGGGACAGCACTCTATTGCTAAGGCTCCTGAGTTCGAATGGCTTCTGCAAAATAAGGGAAGAAATAAAATTTAAAAAAAGACAACAGAAGTTGAAAATTTGCCTAAAGCTGAAGTTTAAATAACAAACTCCTCGAATGCAAGTACATGGTATGAGTCCCCTACTTCAGAAGGACACCTATATGTATACTTCAGAAAAACAGTAGTTATTATTAAGCCCTCGCTTTTCTTCTACATAGTTCACGCACTTTGACTTTTGTGTTTAACTCATATTCAACCTATATAAGTAGGTAAAATTATCATCTTTTTTCACTTAAACTTTTATTTTCTTTTCGCAAGAAAGACTAGAATTCCATCACTAGAATATCTCAGGGGGAAATAGTATTTTTTAAATGAAAAAAACAAAAAAATGATGAACCCCATGTTTTTTACATATGTTTTGAATTATTAACACCTATTATATACTTCTGCACCTCTCTGTCGGTTTCCTTGTGTCTTCTTCTCTTTTCAAAGGTACTGCCTTAAACGAAGGCACTGAAACAGTGCCGCTATCCTCGGAATATTGCTAGCCCACCTGGTAAATAACGGAACCACCTCTATCATGAAATCTGCTGACAAGTTCAAAGTTGGTCTCATATACAACTGGAAATGTCACAATTATGGTGTACTTACCGGTGAATTTGAAGTTTTATGGACTTTCAAACACTCTATGAATCATTTACTTACAATTACTGTTCATTCCGCATCTCTTATATTTCACGTCAGCACCTGTACAAAAATGCTACTTACCTTTCACAATTAACGTAATCGTTTATAATTCCCGCGTGGAATTGACATACCGTATTTTTTTTCAATTACAGTTTTGATTTGATGCTATATCTCATGAATTATTCAGTTGAAAGCATATCTCGAAAATTACCTATTGCCTTATTTGTACATTTCTTTTTAAATATTTCTCTCAAATTTACCAGCATTCAATCTATTTCTAGATTAACAAATCATACATATTCTATAAGTTCTAATTAGTGTACATTTGTTCATGCCTGTAAAAATGGCTGGTTTCTGTTCCAGAAATTAAAAATTATTATTATATTTCGATATAACAAAAGCCTTCGACAGAGTTCCACATAATCTGCTAGTCAGCAGGTTATGCTCACTAGGGATATGTGATCCTCTCCTGAGCTGGATAAAATCATTTCTCTGTGGCCGAAGTCAGACAACGAAAGTTGGCTCGATAATCTCAAGGCCTAAATCAGTAAGTAGTGGTGTGATCCAGGGAAGTGTATTAGGCCCACTCTTATTCATAATATATATAAACAGTATCTGTGAATGCTTTAGTGTAGGTAAACCAATACTATATGCAGATGACTTAAAAGTGACGTATAAATGCAAGAACACAGATCTTGGAATAACAGTAGACGCCACACAGCAAGAATTAGAAAAAAGGGATAGATGGTGTGACACCTGGCAACTCCAATTTAATGTCGAAAAATGTGGCTGGCTCTGCATAGGTTGCAACAATTTAGGACTTGACCTGACATTTCAAGGCCATACACTTCTACGACTGGAATCTGTACTGGACCTAGGGCTGAAATATTCACACAGCTTATCATTTTCTGAACATATCTCCAAACAAGTGTCAAAGTGACGCAGACTTATCGACTTTCTACTCAGGAACTTCTACAGAAATGAGTCTAGAATTCTGTTGTACAAGGTTTGTGTGCGTCCTTTATTTGATTACTGTTCATTCATGTATAGTAGCATACGCATAGAGGACAAATTGAAAGTCGAGGGAGTGCAGAGGTACTTCACGTTAAAATTACTCGGAACCGAAAATGGTGCGAACTACTCCACTAGATGTGATGCCCTAGGACTAGAAACACTATGGCTAAGACGCCTGAGACTAAACTGAACACTTTACTATAAGCTTCTAAACCACTTAGTTTTTACCTCTACTAATGGCACTCGACTTTCAGATAACAATGGTTACAAACTAAGACACACTAAGGGTACAGTAGCTATCGAACAATGTAAAACAGCCACCAGGCAAAAGTTTTACTTGATTAGGTATGCACAGATATGGAATGAACTACCAATGGAAATGCGTCAAGCAAGTACATTGGCCTCCTTCAAAAAGGTGCTTAATGACAAACTACAAGAGTTTGCAATCGATAGTAGTTCTAGTTCCTATTTGAGAGCCTCCGAAATTATAGGTCCATTTAATGTATAAGCTTAAATACTACACCTGTTGTTTTTTGGCTATATTTATAATTCTAGATAAAACATTAACGGTTAACATACGTATCCTCAAACAGACAAGAAATCTCGTTTGTAAAACTACTACCCAACACAATAAGTGGAATAAAGTGGACATAAACCGACAACTTGAAAAAGGTATAACTCACCACAACATCACATGGACAGATGAACGCTCGTTGGGCACCATATATTCCTCACCAACTGCAACCCACCTTTCCTCAGATAATTTGATGAACTTATATCCATAGTGTTGCTGAGCAGTTAATATTCTCAGAGGAGTTATACACCTTGGTGTGTAGTCCTTTCCGCAGTTAAATCACAGTAGTTTAGACGTGAAGTATCGCTGGACACTTTCTATTTTAAGTTTGTCACTTACGCGAGTGCTGCTGAGAATAAATGGACAGTATTCAAGTAGTGGTCTGACACAAGTTTTATATAATAATAGTTTCGCCTCGTAGTTGTGGAAATTCCTGAGTATGCATCCTAAGAGCATCCTCGATTTACGCGTCTGTGTTGCCACTTGCTCAGAAAATGTCAAGTCACTAGAGTACCTGAGTCCTAGGTCAACAACACTTTGGAGTTTAGGCAAGTCAAGAGATTCAAGTACCAGTTTAATATTTATCGACGGTGCACCGAAACAGATCCAACCACATTTTTTAAGGTTGAATTTTAGGTTCCATGTGGAGGACCATGCGGTTACTCGATCTAGCTCTTCCTGAACAGCTTTCTGAAAGTAACCTTAGTCATCACAGTGGAATGTGTAAGCTACTTTAAGATCATCTGCAAAGATGAATGGTTTACCAAGTGAGAAACAGCTGCATATGTCGTTGATATATAGAGTGAATAGGAGGGGGCCTAAGACGCTACCTTGAGCCATTCCAGAAGTGACTGGACTAGGTTTAGAATTTACAGACCCCAGTTTAACTACTTGGGACCTATTGTTAAGGAATGACTCAATCCATCCTAATAATGGGTTACTTATTCCTAAAGAGTTCAGCTTATTTATTAGAAGCAAATGGTCAACGCGGTCAAAGGCTTTGGATATGTCGAAGTAGATGACTGGTACTAGTTGTTGTTTGTCTCGGCTGCTAGTTATATAGTTAAAGAAGTCAAGGGGACATGTCATGCATGATCTGGATTTTAGGAATCCATGTTGGTTTGGACTTAGAATATTGCAGCTGAGCATATGTTTGAGGATATCATCTTCAACTATTCTTTCAATGATTCTAGATACTATGGGTGTAATATTGATTGGCCTATAGTTGTTGACTTCAGTTTTTGATCCGGATTTGTGTTTAGGTACTATAAATGTCGTTTTCCATTTATCTGGACACGTTTGGCTTGTTAGGAACATTGTAAAGATCTTAAGTAATAAAAAGAAAATGTCAGAACCACCGTGTTTATAAAGATACGATGGTATACCGTCAAAACCGGCACTACTAGAGCTTTTAAGAGTATTAACGGCTAGGTTAATATTAGAGTAAGTGAAGTGAACTGTAGTGATTTGTTTCAGCGTTGAAGAAGAAGGGAGTTCTATTGTAGATTGTAAACCGAGAAGTGGACTTGTAGGCTTAAGGTAGTTAGCTGCAAACGTCTCATTGAACAGTTCACACATGTCTGCATGGTTGCTGTATAGTTTGCCCTTGTTTATAAGGAGAGAAATTTTATCGCTTTGGCGATTCATTCGTTTCTTCAGTATTTCTGTGAGAGCACCTACTCTGGTGGTGCTGGCTAGTGCGGTGCATTCTTCATCTCTCATACGCAAGTTATGAGCTTGCGAGATGGAGCTAAGAGTACTAAGTATTGACCCTAGTGTACTAAAGTCATGTCGCCTGAAGCAACTTGTTGACAGTCTTTTCAGTTTCCTACGATCCTTTGGCTTTATGAATGACTTTCTATGTGGGGAAAACTTTAGTGTTTGAAGTGGGATGACAGCATCTAAGCATGTGCTGGAGTTATAGTAAAAGATGTCTAGAGCTTTCGAGAGGCTATCAGTATAGAAGTACTCTCTCCATTCTGAGGATCTTAGCATTGATTTTACTAGAGTCCAGTCTGCTTCACTGTAGTTCCTGTAAGTTATTTGTTGTGAAGTAGGGGTATGGGTTGCATTGCAACTTGACGGCAGTAGCAGTGCACACAGCACTGTTTTGTGGTCACTCCCTGAAAACTCAGAACCTACTAGGGTAGAAAGGGGACTTATGTTGTGGCAGAAGATTAAGTCTAGTACGTTATTACCTCTTGTTGGGGTTGTGACAGTCTGTTTCCAGCCAAGTATATCCAGTGTGCCTAAGAACTTATCAAATTTAGTTGGACCTGTGGGTATTTCCCAGTTGATTTCTGGTAAGTTAAAGTCTCCACATAGGATCTTATGATCGTAGTGTAGGTAGGATAATTGTTCCAGAGTATTAATAAGTTGGGTCTCGTAATTACTAAAGGTACCAGGTGCTCTGTAGGTGCATCCAATTAATACTATTGCGTTATTTAAGTGTAAGTTAACCCATGGAGTCTCAGGCATGTTAAGTGTACAAGTTTCTAGCCGTGATACAGTAAGTGCATTCAGAATGTACGTGAGACAACCCCCTCCCTTACCACCTTCCCTGTCACACCGAAAGTGTGTGTAGTTATCTAAGCTTATCTCCTCATCCAGTATGTTCGAATTACACCAGGATTCAGTGATGACAATTATAGGGGGTTTGTATACTACTGTGAGTGCTCTGAGCATCGGTAGTTTATTTAGAACAGATTAAGCATTTATGAGGATCAGGTAAAATGAGATTTGAAATAGCATTTGAAGTATTTAAGTTCGTTAATCAGCCCCGAATGTGGTTCAGCACCCAGTAGTACTGTTTGACATGACGACCCTATGTTAAGAGGAGTTTCAGCATCATGCTCATCTATGTCTATCGAGTTGATGTGTGCTGTTTTCGGTGAAGGAGTAAGCGTTGGAGTACTGGATGTGCTATAGGCTAAGGTATTTTTATTTTTAGTTAAGCTAGAAACGGGGGTAGGGATCTTTATTTGACCTAAACTTGTGGATGTACCAAGTGTGCTTAGTGGATGCGGGCGAACTAGACTGTTCCTACATTCATGCAAAGGGGGAGCCAGCACTAGCGGTTTAGGGGTGTTAGCATCCCTACCAGCTGTTTTTTCAACGCTGACAGGGACGCAGGGGATAAAAAATGATTGGGACCTTGTGAAGACCATGACTTATTATTCCACCTATTGCTAGGTACTAGTGGTGTCCTTGTAAGGGTTTCGTATGTACTGCTTTGTGGGTTAGTTCCCAGCAGACTTGTACCGTATATCCGATCAAAATTTATTTGCGTACCATACTGTGAATGCCCTGAGTTGTTGGTGGTCGAGTTCTGACTATTGTCACTTGTACTCTTGAGGGTGGCATTGTTGTGGTGTTGGTTATCAGTGTGGGCCATGGTGCTATTTCGCACGTTGTGGGTGCCAATACTATTGACCGTGGGGAATGTGGGCTTACTTATACTGCCATTGTTGTTGTTGGCATGATTTGGGGTCATATTCTTCTCTTTTTTACCAATGGACTTATGGCTAGAAGAGAACAGGGTCGACTTTCGGGGGATTTTAATTTTTTTTCCGGGATTATTTAGTGACATGTCTATATCTACGGTGATAGATGGTATAGTTTTATTGGCTATTTGATTACAATTTAGTGGCCTTGCGGTTGGTGTCGCTATCTGAGAAGATAATTCTGTGTGGTTAGAGTGGGGTGGTGCGGTGGATTCTACGGTGTCTCTCAAAGGGTTGGATATAATTGCTGCTTGCAATGTCCCATTGTTTATTCCACAATTAGACTCAGTGTGATAACTATATATGCGCCTTTCTATGACGGTCTTGTCCACCGCAACCTTTATTAGTTTGTAATTTCTGGCTTGCGATAGGGTGTGTTGGGAGTGGGTAAATTTTCTGGCCTCAGCCGGTGTTTCGAACTGAAAACGAATAGGACAACACTTGTCATGTTGACTCTTCTTCAGCCTGTAGCACTTAGTCTTGGAGTTGGGCATTTTTGCCTCACTAAGTAAGATGCGCTGTACCTTTTTTAGTGCCTCATTGTCCGGAACGTTGTAGACGATAGCATTTAGTTTAGCATCGAGTCGTTTTGTTACTTCTGTAGTAACAAAGTTAATTAGGTTATCCACCTTAGATACCGATTCCGTGTCAGGTTTGTTAAGGTCTACAGCTCTCATGAGGATAGTTAAAGGTGGCAGTTCACAGACCTGCGATCTGATATTTTGATATTGGTATCAGAAATTCCTGGATTTACTGACTTGTTTTTTATTTCCCTTAACTCGGCCTTAAGTTCTCCTATAGACAACTTTAGGAGTTCTATTTCAGAAGATAGTTCTGAAACAGAGCTTGAAGGCTGGAGCTTTTCGATGAGTACGTAAGGTGAAGGGAGGGTTTCTGTGTCAGCAGAGGGTACTGAATTTTTGGGAGTAGTGCTAATACTAGCTGTCAGTGCAGTTTTATCCTCAGTTTCAGCTCGACGCTTACGACATACAAGTGAGCTATGTGGCTCACTGCAACCATTTGTAGGGAGTGTGTTGCTTGATGTAGCAATCAAAGACGTAAAATTAGTCATCAGATCTACAGGGGATTGAGTTCGTTGCTTTTTACTTTGATTAGCCATAACTATTTGATATGACAGTTAATGGTTACAGGTATGGAAATACATATATATATTTCCTATCTATGTAGGACACACCAGTTGTACAGGCATGGATAAGTATTATTTAAATTACATGAATTTATAGTGAAATTACATGGTTGCTGTCCTCTCTGACATCAGTTAGTGAGTACATTCTGATAGTATAGTACTTGTGCAAGTATTACAACAGGAAGTGTTTTATGTAACGAATCACGCAAAAATGTAACATAAACGTTGAGTATACTGCCAGATGGTTTGTTGACACGCTTACTCTCAGCAGGCTTATTGAATAGAAATTATTCTTCCCATCACTAGAATCAATCCTGCGAAATTCGTTCACCTTGGTGAGGGTAATACGTTTGAGTGAAAATTTCTTAGTGCAACTTGCAGCAGTTCTAGATATTTTAACACTTTTCAAGGAGACTTTTCTTACGGAGATACTGATACTTTAACCAGTTCCTAGTTCCATTGGCAAGCGTGGTTATTGTGTAGTTTGGTGAATGCTACTGTCAGTACTACGTGACTATTGCCGTACACAACCCACCTTTGGTAAATTCAAGCCAGAGGTGACTAGATTGTTACTATGCATTGTTCCGCGCTGACACGGTGTTTTATCCTGAGCTATGTCTACGGACTTATAACTGCTATTCAGTCTTAAATAATCCTGAAATTCAGTAAATTTGCTTGCATCTGGAGAATTACTGAACTTAACAACGATGGAACAGTTTTTTAAATAAATAAATAATAGTATATTCTCATTTTGTACATGAGGGACGCCAGTTTACAGGCATCATCAATATGATAAATTACATATACGATGAGTAAACATATTTAATAATAGTAATTTAATAAAATACATTTTTTCCTACCTGTGTAGGACACACCAGTTGTACAGGCATGGATAAGTATTATTTAAATTACATAAATTTGGTTCATGGTAAAATTATAAGGTTGCAGTCATTTTGTCTATGGGAACAATATGATAACTAGTCATTCAATGGAGCACATCAAGAAATATAGAAATATTGTCTTCGCATTAACAAAAAAACCCAAGTATGTTTTCGATGGATTACAAATACTTGGGAAAAAAATAAAGCTTGAAGTAATTCCTCTATATAACTTTGGTGTGTACGGCATCGAGTCTTATTCTTGATTTATATCCAAATTTGATAATAATTTAAAATAAGTAATCCACTTGTATACTTTTGTCAGCATTTTCTTCGTAACATCACAGGTGAATTGTACTCAATGTAGACTAATAATAATGACAGTTTATATTTTCTTATAAACGAGTGTTTTCAAGAAATGCAAGCCATTTTAACAGACACGATCAGTTATGTTATAAGTTACATTCGTGAAGTATTGTAAATCAATACTATTTTATTGGTATACAGGTATATTTCACAACTGTAATCCAGGTTACGTCGTTGGTGAAGGCAATGCGCAATTCACGCAGGAATTGTAAGTTATGGGACCAATAATGTTTGCAGATCATTTGTCATTGTAAATGCGCAAATATCTACATTCTTCGTTCTCATTCAAAAAGTTAAATGGAAGCTGAAATGGTGAGAGACAAAAGAAGACAAACAACAACAACGCAAAAGAAAACAAGTGGAGTACTTAGGGAGTGATTAATACGTATATATACATTTATATTCTGTTTAGTAACTATGGTTATTTTGGTGCACTAACTAACTAGTCCCGTGATGCTAACTTTTATATTGTGTGAACTAATATTATTGTCCTCTGTAAAAATGTCTATCATGTACTTCCAATAATATAAAAATTTATAATTGTAGTTTGTTGTAACTACACGTTTAATGAACTTAAAATATCTATGTTGGGCGAAAAAGTGGGTGTAGGAATCAGACTCAGAAGTGCACTGTCATCTTTGAGCAGTCTGGTGACTGAGGAGATGAACACTGCGAGTGTGTTTGCATCGCGCACATCAGCTGGTAGTCTATTCCAAATGACTGAAAACTTATTTAAGAAGAAATTATACCGCATGTAAGTCTGACAATGCTCTGTAGCAACTAGGTTGTGATGGTTTCTAAGATTGTAACTGATGACAGCAGAAGGTCTAATTATTGGCTCGGAGGAGTGCACGAGCAGATTAGTTAGCTTGTAGTAAAAAGTCAGGTTTAGCTTAAGACGTCTTTTCCAGAGTGGTTCTAAACTTAGTCTGTCGCAACGTTCATAGTATTGGAGACCACTTTCTAAACCAAGAATTCTTAAGGTGAATTGCCGTTGCACTCCTTCTAACTTAAGCTTGTCATTTTGTCTGAGTCCGCTAAGAATAAACGGGCAGTATTCTAAAATAGGTCGGACACATACTTTATATAATAAAACCCTAGTTTCACAACAAAAGAAATTGCGAGTTATGCATCCTAGGAGCCTTCGTGTTTTACGTCTGGCATAATCAGTTTGTTCAGAGAACGTTAAGTTACTAGAGTATCTGAGATCTACGACTGAGTTGAGCTTGGCTAGTTTACGCCCATTTATTTCAAGATTCAGGTCAAGGTTACTGTTTCCGATACAAATCCAGCCGCATTTATCAATGTTGAACTTTAGACAGGATTCAGTACACCATGTTGCGAGACTACTTAGTTCAAGATGTATATTATTCACCATATCGCTTAGTTCATGAGCGTAGCAGGAGTAAACGACTTTGATGTCGTCAGCATATAGGAATGATTTACCTGAGGTGAAGCAGTTGCAAATGCTGTTAATGTATACTGTAAATAAAAGTGGACCTAGGACACTACCTTGCACAACCCCACTTGTGGTCTGCCTAGGATGAGACAATACAGATCCAACCTTGGTTATTTGTACCCTATTGCTTAGAAACGATGTTAACCAGCTCAGTAATGGATTGCGAATCCCACATGAATACAGCTTCTCAAAGAGAATACTGTGAGATACCATGTCAAATGCCCTAGATATGTCGAAGTAGAGAACAACAACTAGCTTACGTGCTTCGCGACTACTAGTGACGCAGTTGAAAAAGTCGAAGTGGCAAGTAACGCAAGACCTGTTTTTGAGAAATCCGTGTTGAGACCTTGTAACAAGATCTTCCTTAAGTAGATAGTCTGACAACTGATCTTTGACAACTTTCTCCATGACTCGCGAGACAACTGGGGTCATATTTATAGGTCTGTAATTGCGGACGTTTGCCTTATCACTGGATTTATAGTGTGGAATTCTGAAGCTAGTTTTCCACTCATTAGGGTAAGTGCCAGTGTCCATAGATATCGAGAAGAATTTAAGAAGTAGTAGGGGGAATATCACACCCACTGTTTTTGAAAATTATAGAAGCAAGGCCATCTGGTCCCGTGCTAGTGGAAGGTTTCAGGCTTTTAACTGCTTGTTCTATTAATTGGTCGGTGAACACTATACTTCCGAGGAAAGAGCTAGTAAGGGGGCCGGTTTCACCAGGAATGCGCGTTTCTAAACTGAAGTTTGCAAACCACTCACTGAATATTTTACAGATGGTGGCAGGCTCATTGTAGATAACTTTGTCATGAAGTAAATAGGGGATATCCCTCGTCGACTGCATTCGTTTTTTAAGAAGTGTTAGGTTATAAACTTTGGAGGTGCTCTCAAGTGCCCTTAATTCTTCGTCGGGGTCCTTTTGAGAGCGTTGGCACTTGATAGATTCAAGAGACTCGTGGATTGAGTGCAGTAGTGATACATCCATAGTGGAATAGTACTGTTTCTTCAACTTCCTTAACTTATTGCGGCATGTCCTCGGAATGTATTCAGCTTGGTGTCTACTTAATTTCACTACCTTCTTAGGAGCAACAGTATCTAGACAAAGGATAACATTCCTGTAAAATAGGGACACTACAGCCTCCAGGGAGTCAGTGGTAACATATTCATCCCAGTGACAGAGTCGAATGAGTTCTTGGACTAATCCCCAGTCTGTATGTTTGTAACTACGACATATCAGGCTCCCTGAATCCTGTTTCTTTCCTGTATTTAGTGGTGAAAAAGGCAGAGAGCAGAGCACCATTCTATGGTCACTACTGGAAAATCTGTTACCAAGATAGGTGGAGACTGGGATTGTGCCATGACAAAACACAAGGTCCAACATGTTGTCACCACGAGTGGGTGTCTGGACGTGTTGCTGCCATCCATAACAATCGATAGTGGCAAGTAATTCGTCGAAGCGTTGGGGGCCGGAACTACTTAACCAATTGACTTCTGGAAGATTGAAGTCCCCTGCAATTATTTTGTAATTAGTACTAAACGATGAGGCGTGTGCGAATAATAATAATAATAATAATAGTATATTCTCATTTTTTACATGAGGGACACCAGTTTACAGGCATCATCACTTCGATAAATTACACATACGATTAGTAAATATAGTTAGTAATGATAATATAATAGGGTACATATTTGTTCATACAAATATAGGAAAAACAAGTTCTATAGGAATGGATAAGAATTATTTAAGTTACATATTTAAATTACATGATTTACGGTTAAATAACATGGTTGCTGTCATTTTATCTTTAGTTTGTGGGGAAAATCGGATAACTGGTGATTCAATGGAACACATCAAGAAATATAGAGATATTGACTTCGCATTAACAAAAAAAACCCAAGTGTGCGTTGGATGGATTACATATACTTGGGAAAATAAATAAAGCTTGAAGTCAATTCCCTCATAAAACAATAAAATGTGTCTTACAATAATATATTCCCACTTCATGCACTTGAGGGACTCCAGTTGACAGTCATCATCAATATGATAATAATGCACACATGAAGTAAAAATGTTTAAAATTTTTCACTAACACAAAATATATATACAAGGGAAGATAATGAAATATTGACCGTAAGTACACTCTGCATAAGTTGGAACAGTTTATATGGCATAATCCCAGACACAATTATTGTTTGAATTTGTTGAACATGAGCGAAACAACTGAGTGTTGCGTTACATTCGGTCGATATGGTGGGCTAGTCACAAAAGTATAAAAATGGCTTATAAAACGTTACTCAGTTTACCGTAAACGATGTTTTAAGCAATATAAACTGCAAAAGGCTCACCACAGCAGTTAGTATCCAGTTAAACATGCAGAGAAGTAATCATAATTCAGCAACTTGTGAATTTTTATTCTTTTCTGTCTGGAACCTGAGTAACTGCGAACCAATCCATACAAAAATGTCGAAAGAGGCATGCAGGAGCAGAATTTTGCCATCGAATGAGTCATTGGTATCTGAGATGCAGCTATCAGCATATTTTCGTCATTTCATAGATATCCAGATTTATTGACGCTGTATAGGTTGTGATTTGGATTTGTCATCATGATCGACATATGGACGAATATTCAAAATCGGAATACAACTTGTTTGCCTTTCGGATTTACTTAATTACATCGCGTGTTGGGTTTGATTACTCTGCGGTTTTGATATATTCCGCGGTGTCGCCGTGATTATGGGAAGTGTGCATATGCTTTAAATGCATTACTTTGTTGGCTGCAATCCCCACTGAGTGTATACAACGGGAACTGTGGATTTATGTATTTGCTCATAACTGTGGATAAAATATCGCCGCATTCTTTTTGGAAAGGAGACCAGTTGGTGGATTATAAATAATGTCCAAGTAACTTATATCCTTCCATGTGATGTTGTGGTAAGTCTCGACCTTGTTTTCTCATACTTCATTCATATGTTGATTATGGTTCAGGCTTTGTATCAGGTAGACATAATTCGATCGATTCTTATTTGTATGAGTGTTATTTTCATGACTGCTGCTTGTTTGTCTGAAATTATAGATAAAGGCAAAAGAAACAACAGGTGTAGTCTCTAAGTTCATACATTAAATGGGCCTATAATTTCTGAAGCTCTTACATGGGAATTAGCACTGGTATCACTTACAAACCCACTTAGTGTGTCATTAAGAGCTTTTTCAAAGGACACTAGTGAGCTTGCTAGTCGCATTTCCTCAGGTAGTTTGTTCCATATTTGGGCATACCTAATCATGAAAAATTTTTGCCTGGTGGCTGTTTTACATTGTTCTATAGCCACCGTACCTTGAGTGTGTCTAAGGTTATATCCAGTGTCTTCTGAAAACCGAGTACAATTAGTAGGGGTATACACTATGTGGTTAAGTAGTTTATAGAAGAGTACCAGATTTAGCCGCAGTCGTCTTAACCATAATGTTTCTAGTCCTAGAATTTCACATCTGGTAGAGTAGTTTGTGCCGTTTTCGGTTCCGATTACTTTCAGCGTGAAGTACCTCTGTACTCCTTCTACTTTTAGTTTGTCTTCTATGCGTATACTACTAAATATGAATGAACAATAGTCTAGGAGTGGGCGCACACAAACCTTGTACAGTAGTATTCTGGATTCACTTCTGTAGAAGTTCCTGAGTAGGAAACCAATAAGCCTGCGTGATTTCGATACTTGTTTCGAGATATGTTCAGAAAATGATAGATTGTGTGAATATGTCAGTCCTAGGTCTAGCACAGATTTGAGTCTAGGGATTTTGTGGCCCTGAATTGCTAGGTCGAGTTCTAGGTTGGGACAGCCTATGCAGAGCCAGCCACACTTTTCGACATTAAACTCAAGTCTCCAGGTGTCACACCATATATCCATTTTTGTTAGTTCTTCATGTATGGAGTTCATAGTTGTACCGATATCTGTGTTTGTGCAGGTATATGTCACCTTTAAGTCATCTGCATACAGTATTGGCTTGCCTATACTAAAGCACTCACATATACTGTTTATGTATATAATGAAAAGAAGGGGTCCCAATACACTCCCCTGGATGACACCACTGCTAATCGGCCTAGGCCTGGAGGTCATCGAGCCAATATTTGTTGTCTGACTTCTGTCACTGAGAAATGATTTTATCCAGTTGTGGAGGGGGTTGCGTATCCCTAGTGAGCATAGCCTGCTGACTAACAGACTATGTGGGACTCTGTCGAAGGCTTTCCTGATATCGAAATAGAGGATAATTACTAGTTCTCTCCTATCTCTTCTATAGGTGACTTCGTTGAAAAAGTCTATATGGCAAGTGACGCAAGATCTTTTCTTAAGGAACCCGTGTTGTGACTGGTTGATGAGTTTGTGTTTTAGAAAGTAGTCTGACATTTGGTCTTTGATTACTTTCTCCATGATCCTTGATATAACAGGTGTTATATTGATAGGCCTATAATTACATGCACTAGTTTTGGTCCCTCCTTTATGCTTAGGTAGTATATACGTGTTTTTCCAAGTTTCAGGGTAGGTCCCAGTCACTAGTGAGAGGGTGAATATTCTAAGTAATAGTACTATCATATCCGAGCCACCGTTTTTATAAATGATAGATGGTATATCATCTATCCCACAACTACCGTTAGCTTTTAGTGTCTTTACCGCTGATGCTATATTTTGCATATTAAAGTTGATTTCACCTAACTCGTAGTTATTTTTGCAGGTTATATCGAGGATTGGAGACGGATGCGCTTTGGTGTTATTGGAGAACCATTGGTTTAGGAGTTCACAAATAATCTGGGGATCATCATAAATTATACCTTCATGCTCCAAGTGGCCAACATTATTTTCTTTACCCTTGTTTAGTCGTTTTTGCAGGATCTTGCAGAGTTCCTGAGTTTTAGAGGTGCCCCCTAGGGCTTTATTTTCCTCGAGTTGTGCCTTCATTTTATGTCTCTGCTCAAGATTTTTAAATGTTTCATGTATCTGGTGTAATGCACTAAATTCTTTATATAAATAAAATTTCCTTTTCAATTTCCTTAGTTTTAATCGCGTTTTGCGGTCTATGAAAAGAGTTGGTGTCCTTAAGGCAGACTTTAGGGGTGCGATTGTATCTCTTACCGAACTGACCGTCTTGTAGAAGGTATCAAGTGTTACTTCTAAGTTATCATTGGTAAAGTATTCATCCCAGTCAGAGCTTCTCAAGAGCGTTGGTAGGAATTCCCAGTCGGCATTAAAAAAATCCCTATATAGATAGTGAACCGGGGAATTTTTAGGTGTGTGTTTAGTTATTAGTTGAAGAGGTAGGGTGCAGTACAGTATGTTGTGATCACTGTTGTCGAGTTTATCCCCCACCTCTATCGAGATCGGCTCTATTTTGTGGCAGAGGACTAAGTCGAGAATATTGTTATGTCGTGTTGGGAGGCGTACACACTGCTTCCATCCTCCTACATCTATAGCTTCTAGGAGCTCGTCATAGATTCTAGGTCCAGTGCAGGTATCCCAGTTCACTCCGGGGAGGTTAAAATCGCCACAAATTATTTTGTAGTCGAATTCCAGGGTAGGTACATGCTCTAGTATTTCTGCGATAACCGTATCAGTCGTTTTAGGGCTGCTGGGGGCTCTGTATATACATCCCACTAGAATTTTATTTTCATTCGTGTGGATGCTTATCCACTTAGATTCTGGGAGTTTGTCGATAGTTAGGTTTGTAAAAGTATTGGGGTCAGTAGATTTAGAAGCATATATTAGACACCCGCCTCCTCTTTTGTCCACTCTATCATTCCTGTGGATGTCATAGTTATCAATTATCAGCTTTGTGTCAGGTATATCATTAGTTAGCCAAGTTTCAGTTACCAGAATCAGTGTTGGCCGTCTCATGTATACCAAGCTGCGAAGGGAAGTTATTTTGTTAAAAAGAGATCGAGCATTTAAGAGCATAATTTTTAGAAAACCAGTTTTGTTGGGAGGGTAATTAGTGGGTTTTCTTGTTACTATCCCTAACTCCTGGTAGCCTATGTTATGTTCCGAGGGATTCTCAGATGAGACATTGTCAGTGTGTCTACTATTCCCTGAACAAATTGTGCTGCAAGAGGGGCTATTGTTTGCTGCAACCGAAAATAATCCTGTTGCATATATTGGTTTCTGGCCTCATTACGTGGGTATCTGGAATCATTCCTTGACATTAGATAATCTGTTTCACTATTCAGATTGTTATTTACAGGGCCGAAATAACCTGTTTCTAGGTTGTTTTGGGGGTAGTGCGCGCCAAGTCTCTCGCAGTTGTACATTTGTGGACTCATTTCGTGCATGTACATAGAAGGACCGTGATTCAATCTATACCCGTCATGCCGATGGGGATTTACATAGCTACTATGAGGGTCCGAGTATGCATTTCCATCCATATGGTACCTAGTGGTGTCCCGTCTAGTAGCCCATGTGTTTTGATTATTTATTCTGGGTCCCGTTCTCAGGTTATATGAGCCCATAGGCATATTACAACCTCGGCTATTACGGAAATCGTGGGTCTGACCCTGTTGTTTAATCAGCTGGGCTCCTCTTGCGTGTCTGCTAGAGTGTGATTTTGTGTGGATAGAGCTATATTTGCTGTTAGTTTTGACCTCGTATAGTCTGTCATCCACAGTTTGTCTACCACCCTTAGTTCGACGAAGAGCACTTCCACCCTCGTGTTCCGTCTCCTTTATGGGACCTGCCGTAATGCGTGCATAGCTCTTTTTTAGGCTTACATGCTGCTTGTTGGGCTTGTCACAAGGGAGATATGTGGACGCCTGTGGAGAGACCCTGGTTTTAGGGGACTTCTTTTCAGCTTTTACAAGGAGATTACCTTGCTTGGCCCTGGGTGCAGTGTTATCTGCCGATATTTGTAGGTTATCTGTCACAGAAGCATCTATGTCTACCTCATGTGCGGGGTCGGTAGCTTTCTTAGGAGTGTTCTCAAGAACTTTGAGACTCATTCCAGTGTTACTGCCCTTTTTGGGTTTCCCTTCACCTTCGCGTGTCGCTTGTTCACCTAGTACAATGCAAGTGTCACTTTGTGCTTCAGTGTCCTTCGATACTTCGGCACTGATGCTATTCATGATTTGTGGTATAATCGTCTTCGTATCTAAGGTATTTTTAGCTACCTGTCGTTGGCTGGGGGTTTTGTCCGAGACTATCTTAACATTTTTGAATTTCGTGGTGGAGGCCAAAGTATCCCCAGATTTCCTAAATTGTTCTGCTATTATACAGCTGTCAAACCTGAAAAGTATGGGACATGTGCGGTTTAACTCTTTTTTATTTAGTCTGATACACTGACAGGGTGTACTTAAGAGGTTTGCAGCCCTTAACAAGGAGTGCTGAACCGACTTTATGGGCTCATTGTCAGGTATGTTGTACACTATGGCGTTCTGTTTGGAAGCAAGTCTCTTAACAACTTCGCTCGATAGATAGTCCATAGCGTTCTCTAGCTCCTTAACATGTTCCATTTCAGCATCGGTTGGCTTAGTCTTCAATTTAAACAGTTTTAGGAAAGTGAGATCTCCCAGTTCTTTTTTAAGATGGAAGATTGTTTCTGGTACCGGGTCAAGTAGATTTAGTTTCGTCCTAAGGTCATTTATTTGTAGCTGCATGTCGTTTATGATAGAGACTAAGTTACTAATCTCTGCCTTTGCTGACAGGATATCTTCCACCTGTATTACAGGGGTTAGCATTATGTTGGAAGTATTTGTATTGGGTGAACTACTAATTATAGCTGATTTTAGGGGTGATAATACGTTACTAGATAAGCTTAAGCTATTTTCTAGATTACTAGAGTTCCTAAGAATACGTTTGTTAGAGTTTTTGCCCATTATTATTTGTGATAATATAGCAGAACTGAAAAATGAATATCAGCGAAAACACGTGCAAAAGTGTCACCAAATTCGAACGTACCGCGAGGTACGTAATAACGCATCAGTTTCTTTGGTTGAGCTTGGTGCTCGATAAACACAGCCTATGAGAAGCTTGTACTTATCTCCTTGTAAGACGACCCAGAGTGAATCAGGTACATCGTTCAGTATTTCATCTTCCACCTTACTGGCTACGAATGAGTTATGTGTATATATGAGACATCCTCCACCACGCTTGCAGTCTCTATTTGCACGGTGTACAGTGTAATCATCTATGCCTATATGCACATCAAGTACAGAATATGAGCACCATGATTCAGTAATCAAAGCTACAGTAGGCTTGGCGATAAATAATAATGCCCTTAGTTCAGATATCTTATTGATTAAGGAACGCGCATTAATTAGCAATATCGTGAATAAGTCACGGGATACTACAAACTGGCTTAAGATATCACCATAACCTAACTCTGTTTGTGCGTCAACAACGCAAGAGTTTATGAATGATACGGGGGTTGGACTGGGTGTCTGTGCATCGGGGTTAGAGTGCAGTGAGGTGGTCCTAGGTGCCATGGGTCGTACCAGTGATTCGGGACACTTGGAAAATTTACCATTTGATCCGGCATATAAGGATAGTAGAGGTTGGGCCTGGGTTGACGGTTAAATAGCATAGCATCAAATGATCTACCCCTCCACATGCTATCCATCATACCGTTACATACCTTCGTGTTGGTTTTATAACTTAAAGGAAATTGAAAGGGAAGGTGCTTTGGTTGTAAGACTTTGGGGGTTTTGGGGCCTGACTTTCTATAAGGTGGAGCATACTGAAAACCACCAGATATACTTGTGTTTCGAGAGGAACTTTTCGTAAGAGGTGACGGTTTTTTGACAGTCTTACTCTCAGCAAGCTTATTGAATACAAAGTATTCTTCCCCATCATTAGTCTCAACCCGGCGAAATTTGTTCATTGTGGTGAAGTCACCACGTTTGGGTAAGAATTTCTTGGAACGGCTTGCAACAGTTCCACCTATTTTAACATCTTTCGGTGAGACGTTATTTACAGGGGTACTGGTATCTAAATCAGTTCCTAGTTCCATTGCCATGCGTGGTTGTTGTGTGGTTCGCTGAATGCTAATGTCAGCATTAGGTGACTTGCTGTGCACGATCGTTTTTGGGTAATTCTAAGCTAGAGGAGGTGACCAGGTTATTACTCCGCATCATTCTGCACTGACACGGTGTTTTATCCTGAGCTATGGTTATAGACTTATAACTACTGTTCAGTCTTAGGTGATCCTGACATTTAGTAAACTTACTAGAATCAAGGGAATTACTGAACTTAAAATAATGGGACAGTTAGCCTGGTTAGACTTTTTACGAAGTCTTCTGCATTCACATGGAACACTAGCCATGCCGCAACAAATCAAGATTTTGTGTTTCACAGTCTTCAGAGGAAGAGAATCTGGGACATTGTAAACTATAGCCTGGTGAGAAGAGGTTATACGCTTCATCACCTCCGCAGCCAAGCAGTCAATCAGATTTTCAGCCTTATTTAGGGTGTCTGGAGACATTTTAGGATGGTTTCTTAACAGACAGGCTATCAGGTCTAAATCTGAAAGCTTGCTTTGAGTTACATCCAGTAAAGACTTAACCTGGCCAATATCAGAACCGCTCTCCGTGATATTTGAGATTGGCAGTGACATTCTATCAAACTGACCTAATTTTTCCTGAAGTTCATTTACTTGCCTTTGGATATCTTTCACAAGGAGGTCTAATTTACAGATCTCAGAGTTCTCTAACAGAACATCTTTCATCTGTATCACAGGAGTGAGAATTGCACTCAAGCCATTTTGTGAGCTAGTAGTTAATACTGTATTACAGGGTGGTAATGCAGTTATAACCGAGGTTCAGGCACTATCTAAAACAACTGTGTTTCTACGAACACGTTTTTTAGAAATTTGGACCATAATTTCAAGGATTATATGACTTTAGGCAGTAAATGAATATCAGAGCAAACACGTGCAAAAATGTCACCAATTTCGAACGTACTGCCTGGTCGACGTTTTACGAAGTCTTTTGCATTCACATGGCACGCTAGCCATGCGCAAAAATCCGGGATTTTGTGCTTCATAGTGTTCAGAGGTATTGAGTCTGGGATGTTTTAAACTGTAGCCTGGTAAGAACAGGTTAAACGCTCCATCACCTCCACAGCCAAGCATCCAATCAGATTTTCAGCTATGTTTAGGTTGTCTGGAGGCATTTCGGGATGTTTCTAACAGGCAGGCTATTGGATCTATATCCGCAATCTTGTTTTGAGTTACATCCAGTAAAGACTTAACCTGGTCAACATCGGAACGGCTCTCCGTGGTATTTGAGATTGGTAGGGATATGCTTTCAAACTGACCTAATTTTTCCTGAAGTTCACTTGCTTGCCTCTGGATATCTTTCACAAACTGCTTTAATTAACAGAAGTCAGAGTTCTCTACTAGAGCACCTTTCAACTGTATCACACAAGTAATAATAATATTCTATTCACATAGATCAAGCATGCACATGATTGACATAACGTTTGCACAGGCATCATCATATATGAGAAGTGCAAATTTGAAACGAAACACAGTTTCGACATTAAAAATTGGAAAAGTTGGAAATCGAGGTGACATGTCATGCATGATTTGGATTTTAGGAATCCATGTTGGTTCGGACTTAGAATATTGCAGTTGAGCATATGTTTGAGAATATCATCTTTAACTATTCTTTCAATGATTCTAGATACTATGGGTGTAATATTGATTGGCCTATAGTTGTTGACTTCAGTTTTTGATCCGGATTTGTGTTTAGGTACTATAAATGTCGTTTTCCATTTATCTGGACACGTTTGGCTTGTTAGGAACATTGTAAAGATCTTAAGTAATAAAAAGAAAATGTCAGAACCACCGTGTTTATAAAGATACGATGGTATACCGTCAAAACCGGCACTACTAGAGCTTTTAAGAGTATTAACGGCTAGGTTAATATTAGAGTAAGTGAAGTGAACTGTAGTGATTTGTTTCAGCGTTGAAGAAGAAGGGAGCTCTATTGTAGATTGTAAACCGAGAAGTGGACTTGTAGGCTTAAGGTAGTTAGCTGCAAACGTCTCATTGAACAGTTCACACATGTCTGCATGGTTGCTGTATAGTTTACCCTTGTTTATAAGAAGAGAAATTTTATCGCTTTTGCGATTCATTCGTTTCTTCAGTATTTCTGTGAGAGCACCTACTCTGGTGGTGCTGGCTAGTGCGGTGCATTCTTCATCTCTTATACGCAAGTTATGAGCTTGCGAGACGGAGCTAAGAGTACTAAGTATTGACCCTAGTGTACTAAAGTCATGTCGCCTGAAGCAACTTGTTGACAGTCTTTTCAGTTTCCTACGATCCTTTGGCTTTATGAATGACTTTCTATGTGGGGAAAACTTTAGTGTTTGAAGTGGGATGACAGCATCTAAGCATGTGCTGGAGTTATAGTAAAAGATGTCTAGAGCTTTCGAGAGGCTATCAGTATAGAAGTACTCTCTCCATTCTGAGGATCTTAACGTTGATTTCACTAGAGTCCAATCTGCCTTACTGTAGTTCCTGTAAGTTATTTGTTGTGAAGTAGGGGTATGGGTTGCATTGCAACTTGACGGCAGTAGCAGTGCACACAGCACTGTTTTGTGGTCACTCCCTGAAAACTCAGAACCTATTAGGGTAGAAAGGGGACTTATGTTGTGGCAGAAGATTAAGTCTAGTACGTTATTACCTCTTGTTGGGGTTGTGACAGTCTGTTTCCAGCCAAGTATATCCAGTGTGCCTAAGAACTTATCAAATTTAGTTGGACCTGTGGGTATTTCCCAGTTGATTTCTGGTAAGTTAAAGTCTCCACATAGGATCTTATGATCGTAGTGTAGGTAGGATAATTGTTCCAGAGTATTAATAAGTTGGGTCTCGTAATTACTAAAGGTACCAGGTGCTCTGTAGGTGCATCCAATTAATACTATTGCGTTATTTAAGTGTAAGTTAACCCATGGAGTCTCAGGCATGTTAAGTGTACTACTTTCTAGCCGTGATACAGTAAGTGCATTCAGAAAGTACATGAGACAACCCCCTCCCTTACCACCTTCCCTGTCACACCGAAAGTGTGTATAGTTATCTAAGCTTATCTCTTCATCCAGTATGTTCGAATTACACCAGGATTCAGTGGTGACAATAATGGGGGGTTTGTATATTGCTGTGAGTGCTTTGAGCATTGGCAGTTTATTTAGAACAGAATAAGCATTTATGAGGATCAAGTAAAGATGAGATTTGAAATAGCATTTGAAGTATTTAAGTTCGTTAATCAACCCCGAGTATGGTTCAGCACCCAGTAGTACTGTTTGGCATGACGACCCTATGTTAAGAGGAGTTTCGACATCACGCTCATCTATGTCTATCGGGTTGGTGTGTGCTGTTTTCAGTGATAAACTCGTCCTCCCTGTAGTGCATACGAAAGCCAGATTGGCAACCGGTGTATTTTGCACTGCAGAAATAAATAATAGGGTTCTTACGGTTTGATGCGTAAACCTGAATCTCTAGTTTTTTGCTTCATGCCATATGTACAACGGAAGACTACTAATTTGTACTTTAACTCCCGAGATTCATGGTTCCGTATGCACTTCTTCATTACATAATGTGTACGAGTGTGCCTAGGAATACTCTCCCATATATATCGTACTGATTCCAGCTAACGTAGTGCATCTTCTACTTGAACCCAACAGGTATACCGGTGACTAAACATAATTTCGTCAAAAGATTATTTGATGTCCACTGATATAGGAAGAGCAGGTTGGTTGCCATTGTCTCCAGGTGCCAATGCGTTCACTGGGTATCGCTGTAAATGAAAACTGAAGCTTTTGAATTAAAAATTCATGAATCGCCGACAGAATACAATAAGGAACTTGAAAGTGACATTGACTTGGAAACTGTAGTGGAATTTCTTAGCACAATTAATGCTCTAGAAAGTTCCTGATTGTAGCCACAAACATTTACTGAAACAGTCGTGAACGACAAATATGGACACAAACGATAAAACGAAGCTCTGCAGAAATCATTCAGACGCTACAAACAGGAGGACTCAGATAGGTTGCAGGCAAATCTAAAGCTTTTGGAAGACTGGGCGGTGGCAAGTGGCATGACTTTCATCCTGAAAAAGTGCAAAGTAGTGAAGCTACGCACCTGTAGACGGCAGAATGCAAGTTACACCCTGTGCAATGAAAGCTTGTCCTGCACAACGTCGGAATGCAACTTCGGTCTAGTTCTAACGGAAAAAATGGACGCAAGCGTAAATTACACGGGGGATGTATCGAGGGCATATGCGGTCATACACTTTGCACATAGACAGTTAGGTGTACTCACTCCTGAGCTCTTTCTAAGGTGGTACCAGTCATTCATCAGACCACACCTTGAAGTGCATAATATTATTGCACCCCCACAGCTTAGAAGAGACGCCAACCTGTTACAAAGAGTCCAACGACGGGCAACAAAAGGAGTGGTTGGTCTCCAAAATAAACCATATGATGAAAGGCTAAAGAAATTAGGCCTCTTCACACTTAGCTACCGTTGGCTCAGGGGGATTTAATTACTGTCTACAAAATAACAAACGATCAGAATCACTCAAACAAAGGTGTTCTGCCATTGAATAGGTATAGGCTCCCTCGTGGAAATCGCAGAAGGGCAGCTCACCAGAGGGAAAGGACTTGGGTGCGCTCCCACTGCTTTTCACTGCGGGTTTGCCGTCTCTGAAATTCCTTACTGGCAGATGTAGCTATGGCACCATCTGTGGACGCCTTTAAGCGACGGCTGGACTGTTATGCAGCGACACAAGGACCAAATGGCTTATCCGCTCAAAATCCCACACCATTCATGGGTATACAACTAAGTTCGTCGTTTTACTTCTTTACATACCCTCCCGTCTTACTCTCCTGACAACTTCAACTACACTTGTCATCATTTTTATTATCATTATCACCAATATATATATTATTCATATTACCCTTCAAATTTAATTAGCTGACTGCTGCTACGTTTTCTTATCTCTTTTTCTCTCTGTTAGTCTGAATAACTTCACCAATTATATCTACTATTATTATTAACTCTTTTCTTTAGAAAACGATGCCGGAGGACAAACTGCTGAAAGGATCAACTCCATTCACAACAGTAACAGTCTTAACACACCTCATACTACAAACCATATATAATTATTCCCTGCACTACTCCTTTTGGAGTCAACCAAAGCTACGACAGTCGAGTGGCGGGACGAGCTACGCAGAAGTTTACCGAAGATCAGGAACCTATACCTCACAATCAAGAGAGGAGCACAAAGAAATGAAATTGGATATTGAAAGATAACTTCTCGTGCGTTGGCAATTCGAAGATCTTGTTGCTTTCTCGCGCGCTATTCCCCAGTTATGTTTTGCACTATAGGCCCCTTTTAATAGGTCTCTAACCGATAGTATTATACATTTAGTCCTATTCTTTCACAAGATATACCTTCTCAGGTTAGAACTATCCGTTGTGGTTGGTGTCTACTTAAGTTCTTCTGTCATCGCATATTCGCATTTATATTATGCGTTTTGAGCATCTTTACACTCTAATCTCATTTGTTTATCCGTAAAACTAGACTATCAAAATCTGCGATGCTCTAAAACGGACCTTACATACAATTCGCCCATCCTCTCATATTTAATAATTTAAAATCTATGAAAAATGCCAATAGTCCAACCTAAGTGTCTTACTCCACTGTCTGCTGCTGGCCCCGGTTAGAAACGCAAATCAAACAGAATAAGTAAGCCTGTAGGAAGTGGGAGCTCTCCACCCGGTCATTTAACAGCTACACACAAGTCTGCTGCAGCAGATACATCAAGCCTGGACAGTAATAATAATGTATTTCATATAAATTTACAAATTTACATGAAAATGCATGCCATTTTTACAGGCACGATCAAGTATGATATAATATCAAATCGTAGATTGTCTACAAGTTAATCGTATTTCAACTGTTAAATATTCGATACATATAATACACTCATTTTCTGAATTAGGCCGTATAGTTATTGAATTGTACAGTTGTCCTCCAGGTTGAGCGGGAAAATCGACTTCGTTCCGTTTTCATCCCGTGGTTGTAGGCATAGGATAACCAACCAATACTGAGGTAAGTACACCTTTTACAAGGGATTGGAATCTGTTTGAGAAAAATTAAAGTTCTGAGGTGAATCATTAAATTGTAATGAAATAGGTGAGTGCAAGTATCATTAATAAATGCATTAATAAAGGAAACACCCTAGGGTAACAACATTCATTTGCAATGTATAATGCTACAGATATATCACAAACTATCATGATATCCACTTTTGGTTTTAATACAATTATCCTCATACCAGTTGTTTTTATTTTATACCTTTTTGTGCATTTAGTGTACAACCGTACCCTTCAGAGAGTAGGAGTATAATAAGTAATGAAGAGCTATAAGATGTTAAGTTTAATGGAGTAAAATGAGGATCAAGTAAAGACGTTGTCAGAAAATAAATGAGATATGACATTGTGGAGTGGTATGAAAAGATCTGACGATAGACAGCAAGTTAATTTATAAGATGCCCCATAAATCTGAGCAGATCACACATGGTCGCATCTCAACAATAGGCTGGGTGAATGGTATATATTTAAAGGTAGAAGCATGATCTGTCAAGGCGTTCATTGTTATCTTTTTCAAGATAAAGATTTAAGCCCTCATAAAAATCAGAAATATCTCGAGCCTTCAAATTTTTTAATGCTGTTCCTGCAGAATGGGGCGATTCACCTTAGTGACCTCCCACCTTTATCCTCCCCTCACATGCTGGCTTAGTAAAAAACGTCACGAATGATAAACATAGTGATACTGCACTTTTTCGGCAAAAACTCACATAAAAAGGAGACACCTCAGGATAACTAGTTCTGCTAACTAGCTGTTTTCTTCAATATCACACCACAGAATTTTATCACTAATTGTTCCACTACACATTTTACCCTGCTAAATAAACTACAACTTAGTTGCTGTGATTACAGAAAAATTGCTAGCTGGGTAATACTTACTACTTCTTTACTTCACAAATTTTTAAGCGAAACTTAATTTCCTAGTCGTTTGTAACAAATACTTATAATAATAATATATTCTTATTTTTGTACATGAGTGACGCCAGTTTACAGGCATCATCAATTCGATAAATTACACATACGATTAGTAGGTATAGTTAGTAATGATAATATAATAAAGTACATATTTATTCCTACAAATGTAGGACACACAATTTGTATAGGCATGGATAAGTATTATTTAAGTGACATATTTAGATTACATGGATTACGGTTAAATAGCATGGTTGCGGTTATTTCATCTTTAGTTTGTGGGGAAAATCAGATAACTGGTGATTCAATGGAACACACCAAGAAATACAGAGATATTGACTTCGCATTAACAAAAAACCCAAGTATGCGTTGGATGGATTACAGATACTCAGGAAAATAAATAAAGCTTGAAGTCAATTCCCTCATAAAACAATAATAATGCACACATGGAGTAGATATGTTTAAAATTTTTCACTAACACAAATATATATTCAAGGGAGGATAATGGAATATTGACCGTAGGTACACTCTGCATAAGTTAAAACAGTTTACATGGCATAACCCTAGCCACCATTATTGTTTGAATTCGTCGAAAATGAGCGGAACAACCGAGTGTTGCGTTACATTCGGTCGATATGGTGGGATATTCACAAAAGTATAAAAATGGCCTAAAAACGTTAGTTAGTTTACCGTAAACGATGCTTTAGGCAATATAGTTTGCAAGAGGCTCACCACAGCAGTTAGTATCCAGTTAAACATGCAGAGAAGTACTAATAATTCAGCAGCCAGTGAATGTTTGATTCTTTGCGGTTAGGAACCAGAAAAACTGCGAACCAATCCATACAGAAATGTCGAAAGAGGCATGCAGGAGCAGAATTTTACAATCGAATGAGTCAGTGGGATTCAAAATGCAGCTATCAGCATATTTTCGTTATTTCATAGATATCCAGGTTTATTGGCGCTGTATAGGTAGTGATTTGGATTTGTCATCATGACCGTCATATTGATGAATATTAAAATATGTACTGCAACTTGTTTGCCTTTCGGATTTAGTTATTTACATCGCGTGTCGGGTTTTATTACTCTACGATTTTGACATATTCCGCAGTGTCGCCATGATGGTTGGGAGTATGCATATACTTTAAATGCACTACTTTGTTGGCTGCTACCTCCACTGAGCGTATACAACGAGAAATGTGGATTTATGTATTTCCTCATCACTGTGAATAAAATATCGCCGCATTCCTTTTGGAAAGGAGACCAGTTGGTGGATTATAAATGATGTCTAAGTAACTTGTATCCTCCCATGTGATGTTGTGGTAAGTCTCGAGCTTGTTTTCTCATATTTCATTCGTATGTTGGTTATGGTTCACACTTTGTATCAGGTAGACATAATTCGATCGACTCTTATTTGTATGGGTGTTATTTTCATGACTGCTGCTTTTTTGTCTGAAATAATAGATAAAGGCAAAAGAAACAACAGGTGTAGTCTCCAAGTTCATACATTAAATGGGCCTATAATTTCTGAAGCTCTTATATGGGAATTAGCACTGGTACCACTTGCAAATTCACTTAGTGTGCCATTAAGTGCCTTTCTTAAGGACACCAGTGGGCTTGCTAGTCGCATTTCTTCAGGTAGTTTGTTCCATATTTGGGCATACCTAATCATAAAAACTTTTACCTGGTGGCTGTTTTACATTGTTCTATAGCCACCGTACCTTTAGTGTGTCTGAGGTTATATCCAGTGTCTTGTGAGAACTGAGTACAATTAGTAGAGGTATACACTGTGTGCTTAAGTAGTTTATAGAAGAGTACGAGATTTAGTCGCAGTCGTCTTAACCATTATGTTTCTAGTCCCAGAATTTCACTTCTCGTAGAGTAGTTTGTGCCGTTTTCGGTTCCGAGTACTTTTATCTAGAAGTACCAATGCACTCCTATTTTTAGGTTGTCTTCTATGCGTATACTGGCAAATATGAACGAACAATAGTCTAGAAGAGTGGGCGCACACAAACCTTGTACAGTAGTATTCTGGATTCACTTTTGTAGAAGTTCCTGAGTAGGAAACCAATAAGCCTGCGTGATTTCGATACTTGTTCCGAGATATGCTCATAAAATGATAGATTGTGTGAATATTTCAGTCCTAGGTCTAGCACAGATTTGAGTCTGAGGATTTTGTGGCCCTGAATTGCTAGGTCGAGCTCTAGGTTTGAACAGCCTATGCAGGGCCAGCCACACGTTCCGACATTAAACTCAAGTCTCCAGGTGTCACACCATATATCCATTTTTGTTAATTCTTCATGTATGGAGTTCATAGTTGTACCGATATCTGTATTTGTGCAGGTATATGTCACCTTTAAGTCATCTGCACACAGTATTGGCTTGCCTATATTAAAGCACTCACATATACTGTTTGTGTATATAATGAAAAGAAGGGGTCCCAATACACTCCCCTGGATGACACCACTGCTCATCGGCCTAGGCCTGGAGGTCATCGAGCCAATTTGTGTTGTCAGATTTCTGTCACAGAGAAATGATTTTATCCAGTTGTGGAGGGGGTTGCGTATCCCTAGTGAGCATAGCCTGCTGACCAATAGACTATATGGAACTGTTTCGAAGGCTTTCCTGATATCGAAATAGTGGATAATTACTAGTTCTCTCCTATCTCTCGTATAGGTGACTTCGTTGAAAAAGTCTATATGGCAAGTGACGCAAGATCCATTCCTAAAGAATCCGTGTTGTGAGTGGTTGATGAGTTTGTGTTTTAGAAAGTAGTCTGACATTTGGTCTTTGATTACTTTCTCCATGATCCTTGATATAACAGGTGTTATATTGATAGGCCTATAATTACATGCACTGGTTTTGGCCCCTCCTTTATGCTTAGGTAGTATATCTGTGTTTTTCCAAGTTGCAGGGTAGGTCCCAGTCACTAGTGAGAGGGTGAATATTCTAATTAATGGTACTATCATATCCGAGCCACCGTTTTTGTATATGATAGATGGTATATCATCTATCCCACAACTACCGTTAGCTTTTAATGTCTTTACCGCTGATGCTATATTTTGTATATTAAAGTTGATTTCACCTAACTTGTAGTTATTTTTGCAGGTCATGTCGAGGATTGGGGACGGATGCGCCGTGGTGTCAGTGGAGAACCATTGGTTTGGGGGTTCACAAATAATCTGGAGATCATCATATGTTATACCTTCATGCTCCAAGTGGCAAACATTATTTTCTTTACCCTTGTTTAGTCATTTTTGCAAGATCTTGCAGAGTTCCTTTTTAGGCTTACGTGCTGCTTGTTGGGCTTGTCACAAGGGAGGTATGTGGACGCCTGTGGAGAGACCTTGGTTTTAGGGAACTTCTTTTAGGCTTTTACAGTGAGATTATCTTGCTTGGCCCTGGGTGCAGTGTTATCTGCCGATATTTGTAGGTTATCTGTAGCGGAAGCATCTATGTCTACCTCGTGTGCGGGGTCGGTAGCTTTCCTAAGAGTGTTCCCACGAACTTCGAGACCCATTCCAGTGTTACTGCCCCTTTTGGGTTTCACTCCTCCTTCGCGTGTCGTTTGTTCACCTAGTACAATGCAAGTGTCATTTTGTGCTACAGTGTCCTTCGATACTTCGGCACTGATGCTATTCATGATTTGTGGTAAAGTCGTGTTCGCGTCTGAGGTATTTTTAGCTAATTGTCGTTGGTTGGGGTTTTGTCCGAGACTATTTTAACATTTTTGAATTTCGTGGTGGAGGCCAAAGTATCCCCAGATCTCCTAAATTGTTCGGCTATTATACAGCTGTCAAACTTGAAAAGTATGGGATATGTGCGGTTTGACTCTTTTTTATTTAGTCTAATACACTGACAGGGTGTACTTAACAGGTTTGCAGCTCTTAACAATGAGTGCTGAACCGACTTTATAGGCTCATTGTCGGGTATGTTGTACACTATGGCGTTCTGTTTGGAAGCGAGTCTCTTAACAACTTCGCTCGACAGATAGTCCATGGCGTTCTTTAGCTCCTTAACATGTTCCAATTCAGCATCAGTCGGTTCAGTCTTCAATTTAAAGAGTTTTAGGAAAGTGAGATCTCCCAGTTCCTTTTTAAGATGGAAGATTGTTTCTGGTACCAGGTTATATAGGTTTAGTTTCGTCCTAAGGTCATTTATTTGCAGCTGCATGTCGTTTATGATGCAGACGAAGTTAGTAATCTCTGCCTTTCTGACAGGGTATCTTCCACCTGCATTAAAGGTGTTAGCATTATGTTGGAACCGTTTGTATTGGGTGAACTGCTAATTGCAGCTGATTTTAGGGGTGATAATGAGTTACTAGATAAGCTTAAGCTATTTTTTAAATTACTAGGGTTCCTAAGAACACGCTTTTTAGAGGTTTCGCCCATTATTATTAGTGATTATAGCAGAAATGAAAAATGAATATGAGCGAAAACACGTGCAAAAGTGTTCCCAAATTCGAACGTACCGCAAGGTGATTGTGAACTGTTTTCGCGGCACAAATAGTAATAATATATATTTTCCTATCAATGTAGAACACACCAGTTGTACAGGCATGGATTAGTATTATTTAAATTACATGAATTTGATTTATAGTGAAATTACATGGTTGCTGTCCTCTCTGACATCAGTTAGTGAGCACATTCTGATAGTTAGTCGTTCAATGGAGCACATTAAGAAATATAGAAATATTGTCTTCGAATTAACAAAAACACCCAAGTATTTGTCGGATAAATTACAAATATTTGGGAAAAAATAAAGCTTGAAGTCAATTCCTCCATATAACTTTGTTGTGTGCGGCATCGTATCTTGTTTTATGTTCAAATTGGGTATTAATTTAAAATAAGTGATTAATTTTTATGATTTTGACATCATTTTTTGCAAGTAATACCAGATGTGAGTTCAACTGAATGCAGATTAATATTGGTCAATTTCAAGCAGATTTGTTTTACTGCACTCAAGTCACCCATAGCCCGCCATTTGTCACAGCATGGTTGCTCCGTACGAGTAAGTTGGTAAACACGTAGAAAGCTATATAAAAACCATTTAAGATCGTTGGCAGTGCTTGTATAAGATGCTGTACAGCGTCTAGTTATGGTGACAGTGGATTTCATCAAGGATGCTGAGCCATTACTAGCCAAACCTTGAGGGATGATATATGAGTAAGTGACTTCAATTGTTTCTCAGCTACAGTCGGAATGTAGATCAATGCAACTTGTACTACAAAATGAATGCAACAGAAGCGTACCAGAGGACAAAGAAAAAGTACGTGGATTCCATAATATTTGTTTATATTCGTTGTACATTGTAATTTGATGAACAAAAATTTGTTTCTACTATGTCTTCTCATGCATTTATGCCACTAGTTTATTTATAGTCTTTAGAGAAGTAAGGGTATTTATGCGCGTTTAGGCTTAAGGTAGTTACCTGCAAAATTTGAGTTAAATAATTCACACATGTCTGCGGAATTAGTACATAGCCTACCTTTGTCTATGAGGAGGGAAATGCTGTGATTTTTGCGATTCATTCGCTTCTTTAAGATTTTCGTGAGTGCAAACACTCTAGCAGGACTGGCTACTGCGATGCGTTCTTCGTTTCTCATACGGAAATTTTGAGCTAGTGAGATGGATCTAAGGGTGTTAAGTATCAAACCTAGTGTACCAAAGTCGTGGTGTTTGAAGTAACTTGTTAAGAGTTTCTTCAATTTCATACGATCCTTTGGTTTTATGAATGACTTCCTATGTGGGGAGAGCTCAAGTGTTTGGAGTGGAATGACAGCATCTAAGCATGTGTTGGAGTTATAGTAAAAGATGTCTAGAGCTTTCGAGAGGCTATCAGTATAGAAGTACTCTCTCCATTCTGAGGATCTTAACATTGATTTCACTAGAGTCCAATCTGCCTTACTGTAGTTCCTGTAAGTTATTTGTTGTGAAGTAGGGGTATGGGTTGCATTGCAACTTGACGGCAGTAGCAGTGCACACAGCACTGTTTTGTGGTCACTCCCTGAAAACTCAGAACCTATTAGGGTAGAAAGAGGACTTATATTGTGGGAGAAGATTAAGTCTAGTACGTTATTACCTCTTGTTGGGGTTGTGACAGTCTGTTTCCAGCCAAGTATATCCAGTGTGCCTAAGAACTTATCAAATTTAGTTGGACCTGTGGGTATATCCCAGTGGATTTCTGGTAAGTTAAAGTCTCCACATAGGATCTTATGATCGTAGTGTAGGGAGGATAATTGTTCCAGAGTATTAATAAGTTGGGTCTCGTAACTACTAAAGGTACCAGGTGCTCTGTAGGTGCATCCAATTAAAACTATTGCGTTATTTAAGTGTAAGTTAACCCATGGAGTCTCAGGCATGTTAAGTGTACTACTTTCTAGCCGTGATACAGTAAGTGCATTCAGAAAGTACATGAGACAACCCCCTCCCTTACCACCTTCCCTGTCACACCGAAAGTGTGTATAGTTATCTAAGCTTATCTCTTCATCCAGTATGTTCGAATTACACCAGGATTCAGTGGTGACAATAATGGGGGGTTTGTATATTGCTGTGAGTGCTTTGAGCATTGGCAGTTTATTTAGAACAGAATAAGCATTTATGAGGATCAAGTAAAGATGAGATTTGAAATAGCATTTGAAGTATTTAAGTTCGTTAATCAACCCCGAGTATGGTTCAGCACCCAGTAGTACTGTTTGGCATGACGACCCTATGTTAAGAGGAGTTTCGACATCACGCTCATCTATGTCTATCGGGTTGGTGTGTGCTGTTTTCAGTGATAAACTCGTCCTCCCTGTAGTGCATACGAAAGCCAGATTGGCAACCGGTGTATTTTGCACTGCAGAAATAAATAATAGGGTTCTTACGGTTTGATGCGTAAACCTGAATCTCTAGTTTTTTGCTTCATGCCATATGTACAACGGAAGACTACTAATTTGTACTTTAACTCCCGAGATTCATGGTTCCGTATGCACTTCTTCATTACATAATGTGTACGAGTGTGCCTAGGAATACTCTCCCATATATATTGTACTGATTCCAGCTAACGTAGTGCATCTTCTACTTGAACCCAACAGGTATACCGGTGACTAAACATAATTTCGTCAAAAGATTATTTGATATCCACTGATATAGGAAGAGCAGGTTGGTTGCCATTGTCTCCAGGTGCCAATGCGTTCACTGGGTATCGCTGTAAATGAAAACTGAAGCTTTTGAATTAAAAATTCATGAATCGCCGACAGAATGCAATAAGGAACTTGAAAGTGACATTGACTTGGAAACTGTAGTGGAATTTCTTAGCACAATTAATGCTCTAGAAAGTTCCTGATTGTAGCCACAAACATTTACTGAAACAGTCGTGAACGACAAATATGGACACAAACGATAAAACGAAGCTCTGCAGAAATCATTCAGACGCTACAAACAGGAGTTAACACCAAGGATTTTAGGTGCACCGTTTAATTTTTACATGAAACACATTCTCAAGCATCCTCTCGCACGATGAATGCCTTCAGGCTTTGAGACAGCTTTTGTAGACTATTCTTAACAAAATCAACACAGTTCAAGTCAATAAAAATCAGAACCACGTCAAATGCAGCCACCTATATCATACTCAACAAATCAGCCAAACTCAAATCAACTAGACCGCGCAAATGTCGTCAAGATAAAGCTGGAAGCACCACTTCGATCAGGGAATATGCCATATCAACACCTGCTTGGAACGATTAGACACTACGTTGGGATATGAATGTTCCAGTCCATGTGGTTGAAGGACTACCTGGCTGAAAGGCTATTTCACACTAAGATCAATCGAGTCCGATCATCTTGGCCCAGATCCTCATCAGGAGTGTCGCAGGGTCTTCTCCTAGGACCACTGATGTTTTTGATTTTTATCAATGATATACCATGCCATCTAAGCTGCCCAAATCTTCCATATGCTGACAACGCGAAGATATGAAGGAAGATTAAGTGTCCAGAGGATCCAGATAGGCTGCAGACAGATCTAAAGATTCTGGAAGACCAATGGCATGACTTTTAGCTTCAAAATGTGCAAAGTGGTGAAATTACGCACCTGTAGAACGCTGAATGCAAGTTACACCCTGTGTGACGAAAGCTTGTCCTGCACAACGTCAGGGTGCGACTTCGGTCTAGTTCTAACGGAGAAAATGGACACAAGCGTAAATTACACGGGGGATGTAGCGAGGGCATATGTAGTCATACACCTAACACATTGACAGTTGGGTGCACTCACTTTCGAGATCTTCCTAAGGTTGTACAAAACACATCAAAACACACCTTGAAGTAGATAATATCATTTCACCCTCACTGCTTAGAAGAGACGTCAACCTCTTGGAAAGAGTCCAGAGACAGGTGACAAAGGAGTGGTTGGTCTCCGAAATAGAAAGATTCATGAAAGGCTAGATAAATTGATCCTCTTCACACTGAGCTACCGTCGGCTCGGGGGGATTTGTGTACTGCCTACAAGATAACAAACGACGAGAATCACCCGAAGAAAGGCGTTCTGCTTTTGAGTAGGTGTAGGCTTCCTCGTGGAAATCCCAGAAGGGTAGCTCACCAGAGGGCAACGACCCGAGTGCAATCCCACTTCTTTTCACTGTGGCTTTGCCATCCCTGGAACTTCTTGCCGTCATATGTAGCAATGCAACTGTCTGTGGACACCTTTAAGCGAAGGCTGTACAATAATGCAGCGATACAAGGACTGCGTCCAAATGGCCTATCCCCTCAAAATCCCATACACCATTCGGGGGTAGACAACTAAGTTCGTCGTCTTACTTCTCTACATTCTCTCCCGTCTTACTCTCTTGACAACTCCAACTGCTACACTTATCATTATTGTTGTTACTGATATTATGTATATCAACTTCAGGTTTACTTAGCAATCTTTTTTACGTTGTTTCCATTTCTTTTTCTGTCTTTTAGTCTGAATAATCTACACTGATTTTGTCGACTATTATTATTAACTCTTTTCTTTAGAAAACGATGCCGGAGGACAAACTGCTGAAAGGATCAACTCCATTCACAACAGTAACAGTCTTAACACACCTCATACTACAAACCACATATAATTATTCCCTGCATTACTCCTTTTGGAGTCAACCAAAGCTACGACAGTCGAGTGGCGAGACGAGCTACGCAGAAGTTTACCGAAGATCAGGAACTTCTACCTCACAATCAAGAGAGGAGCACAGAGAAATGAAATTGGACACTGAAAGATACCTTCTCGTGCGTTGACAATTCGGGGAATGGGAGAGTACTTCTATACTGATAGCCTCTCGAAAGCTCTAGACATCTTTTACTATAACTCCAACACATGCTTAGATGCTGTCATCTCATTTCAAACACTAAAGTTTTCCCCACATAGAAAGTCATTCATAAAGCCAAAGGATCGTAGGAAATTGAAGAGACTGTCAACAAGTTAATTCATACGACATGGCTTTAGTACACTAGGGTCAATACTTAGTACTCTTAGCTCCATCTCGCAAGCTCATAACTTGCGTATGAGAAATGAAGAATGCACCGCACTAGCCAGCACCACCAGAGTAGGTGCTCTCACAGAAATACTGAAGAAACTAATGAATCGCCAAAGCCATAAAATTTCTCTCCTTATAAACAAGGGTAAACTATGCAGCAACCATGCAGACATGTGTGAACTGTTTAACCAGACGTTTGCAGCTAACTACCTTAAGCCTACAAGTCCACTTCTCGGTTTACAATCTACAATAGAGCTCCCCTCTTCTTCAACGCTGAAACAAATCAGTACAGTTCATTTCAGCTATTCTAATATTAACCAAGCCATTAATACTCCTAAAAGCTCTAGTAGTGCTGGATTTGACGTTTACCATCGTATCTTTATAAACACGGTGGTTCTGACATTTCCGTTTTATTACTTAAGATCTTTACAATGTCCCTAGAAAGCCAAACCTATCCAGATAAATGGAAAACGACATTTATAGTACCTAAACACAAATCCGGATCAAAAACTGAAGTCAACAACTATAGGCCAATCAATATTACACCCATAGTATCTAGAATCATTGGAAGAATAGTTGAAGATGATATTCTCAAACATATGCTCAGCTGCAATATTCTAAGTCCAAACAAACATGGATTCCTAAAATCCAGATCATGCATGACATGTCCCCTTGACTTCTTTAACTATATAACTAGCAGCCGAGACAAACAAAAACTAGTACTAGTCATCTACTTTGACATATCCAAAGCCTTTGACCGCGTTGAACATTTGCTTCTAATAACCCATTATTAGGATGGATTGAATCATTCCTTAACAATAGGTCCCAAGTAGGTAAACTGGGGTCTGTAAACTCTAAACCTAGTCCAGTCACTTCTGGAATAGTTCAAGGTAGCGTCTTAGGCTCCCTTCTATTCACTCTATATGTCAACGACATATGCAGCTGTTTCTCACTTGGTAAACCATTCATCTTTGCAGATGATCTTAAAGCAGCTTACACATTCCACTGTGATGACTTAGGGTACTTTCAGAAAGCTGTTCAGGAAGAACTAGATCGAGTAACTGCATGGTCCTCCACATGGAATCTAAAATTCAACCCTAAAAATGTGGTTGGATCTGTTTCGGTGCACCCTCAATAAATGTCAAACTGGTACTTGAATCTCTTGACTTGTCTAAACTCCAAAATGTTGTTGACCTAGGACTCAGGTGCTCTAGTGACCTGACATTTTCTGAGCAAGTGGCGACACAGACGCGTAAATCGAGGATGCTCTTAGGATGCATACTGAGGAATTTTCACAACTACGAAGCGAAGCTATTATTATATAAAACTTGTGTCAGACCACTACTTGAATATTGTCCATTTATTCTCAGCAGCACTCGCGTAAGTGACAAACTTAAAATAGAAAGTGTCCAACGATACTTCACGTCTAAACTACTAGGATTTGACTGCAAAAAGGACTACACATCAAGGTGTATAACTCTAGTTATCGACCCACTCTGGTTGAGACGACTGAGCATTAACCTAACATTCTTCTTTAAAATATTGCATAAAATATCATTCTCAGACAGCAAGGAGATACAGTTCTCATCGGAAGGCTCTTACAATCTTCGTAACCAAACGTGCACAGTATCTGGGAAAAACTGTAAGACAGCACTCCGTGCAGACTTCTTCATAGTCATGTACTCTAAGATCTGAAACAGTTTACCCCTAGAAATAAGGACCTGTCACTCTATCATAACCTTCAAACGCTTGCTATACAAATTGCTTCATCCCAAAGTCTATGCCATTCACACTGCACCACTTATTTCTAAAACGCATAAGCCATTAGAACACTATAACGCCTAGACTCATTACTAAATATTATGACACTAAATTAACTCTAAGACTTCGCAAAATTACATGAAAAACAACTAGATTATGGGTAGTGTTTACTATACAATGATATACATTTATATATACATAAAATAATAATGTTTAAGACTTCGCAATAACACAAGAAAAAACAACTAGATTATAGGTAATATTTACTATATATTATACAATGATATACATTTATAAACATTCATATAAACATAAAATATTAATGTTCTTTTCATATTCACATACTTTCTCTTTCTGGGATCTTACTACTGAGCCTGCACTCCTACATACATCCTGGTCGAGGTCGAACAACCCAACATTTAATCTGAAATGACCATTTCAGTAAATTCAAACTCGAATTCCATGAACGATCCGATGCCACCATTTGAAAACGCTGGCCAATATTCTGTACAAGGAGTATTCTTGATCTGAAATAAAGAAGCAACTGGTTTTCAAACAGTTATCATTGTCTTACTCAACTTACGTGTACAGTCTGTCACGCGGACACAAACGGCACCAATGAAGAGTTCTGGAATCGACCTCGACCCCATTTGATGCAGTAAAACAATCCATTATGACCTCATCTAGTTTTCGTATCAATGATCAAATTTCTTTCCTGTTATAAAACTAAAATAAGACTGCTCAATAATAATAATGATAATAATAGTATATTCTCCTTTTTTTACATGAGGGACGCCAGTTTACAGGCATCATCAATTCGATAAATTACACATACGATTAGTAAGTATAGTTAGTAATGATAATATAACAAAGTAAATATTTATTCTTACAAATGTAGGACACACAAGTTGTATAGGATTGGATAAGTATTATTTAAGTTACATATTTAGATTACACGGATTACGGTTAAGTAACATGGTTGCTGTTATTTCATCTTTAGTTTGTGGGGAAAATCAGATAACTGGTGATTCAATGGAACACACCAAGAAATACAGAGATATTGACTTCGCATTAACAAAAAAAGCAAGTATGCGTTGGATGGATTACAGATACTCAGGAAAATAAATAAAGCTTGAAGTCAATTCTCCCATAAAACAATAATAATGCACACACGTTGTAGATGTTTAAAATTTTTCACTAACACCAGATATATATTCAAGGGAGGATAGTGGAATATTGACCGTAGGTACACTCTGCATAAGTTAAAACAGTTTACATGGCATAACCCTAGCCACCATTATTGTTTGAATTTGTTGAAAATGAGCGAAACAACTGAGTGTTGCGTTACATTCGGTCGATATGGTGGGCTATTCACAAAAGTATAAAAATGGCTCATAAAACGTTAGTTGGTTTACCGTTAACGATGTTTTAAGCAATATAGTCTGCAAGAGGCTCACCACAGCAGTTAGTATCCAGTTAAACATGCAGAGAAGTACTAATAATTCAGCAACTGGTGAATATTTTATTCTTTTCGGTCTGGAACCTGAGTAACTGCGAACCAATCCATACGAAAATGTCGAAAGAGGAATGCAGGAGCAGAATTTTGCCATCGAATGAGTCATCGGGATCTGAAATGCAGCTATCAGCATATTTTCGTTATTTCATAGATATCCAGGTTTATTGGCGCTGTAAAGGTAGTGATTTGGATTTGTCATCATAATCGACATATGGAAGAATATTCACATACCTACTACCACTCGTTTGCCTTTCGGATTTAGTTAATTACTCCGCGTGTTTGGTTTGATTACTCTGCTATTTTGATATATTCTGCGGTGTCGCTCTGATTATTGGAAGTATGCATGTGCTTTAAACGCATTATAATAATAACCGGGGAATTTTTAGGTGTGTGTTTAGTTGTTAGTTGCAGAGGTAGGGTGCAGTACAGTATGTTGTGATCACTGTTGTCGAGTTTATCCCCCACCTCTATCGAGATCGGCTCTATTTTGTGGCAAAGGACAAAGTCGAAAATATTGTTATGTCGTACTGTGAGGCGTACGCAATGCTATCATCCTCCTACATCTATAGCTTCTAGGAGCTCGTCATGGATTCTAGGTCCAGTGCAGGTATCCCAGTTCACTCCGGGGAGGTTAAAATCACCACAAATTATTTTTAGTCGAATCCTAGTGTAGGTACACGCTCTAGTATTTAATTATAATAATAATATATTCTCATTTTGTACATGAGGGACGCTAGTTTACAGGCATCATCAATATGATAAATTACATATACGATTAGTAAACATATTAAATAATAGTAATTTAATAAAATACATTTTTTCCTACCTGTGTAGGACACACCAGTTGTACAGGCATGGATAAGTATTATTTAAATTACATAAATTTGGTTCATGGGTAAATAATGTGGTTGCAGTCGTTTTTGTCCTTGGTTTGTGGGAACAATATGATAACTAGTCATTCAATGGAGGACGTCAAGAAATATAGAAATATTGTCTTCGCATTAACAAAAAACTCAAGTATGTTTTGGATGGATTACAAATACTTGGGAAAAAAATAAAGCTTGAAGTAATTCCTCCATATAACTTTGGTGTGTACGGCATCGAGTCTTATTCTTGATTTATATCCAAATTTGGTAATAATTTAAAATAAGTGATACACTTGTATAATTTTGTCAGCATTTTCTTCGTAACATCACAGGTGAATTGTACTCAATGTAGACTAATAATAATGACAGTTTATATTTTCTTATAAACGGGTGTTTTCAAGAAATGCAAGCTATTTTGCAGACAAGATCAGTTATGTTATAAGTTACATTCGTGAAGTATTGTAAATCAGTACTTTTTTATTGGTATAAAGGTATATTTCACAGCTGTAATCCAGGTTACGTCGTTGGTGAAGGCAATGCGCAATTCACGAGGGAATTGTAAGTTATGGGACCAGTAATGTTTGCAGATCATTTGTCATTATAAATGGGCGAATATCCACATTCTTCATTCTCATTCAAAAAGTCAAATGGAAGCTGAAATGGTGAGAGACAAAAGAAGACAAACAACAACAACGCAAAAGAAAGCAAGTGGAGCCCTTAAGGAGTGATTAATGTGTATATATACATTTATATTCTGTTTAGTAACTATGGTTATTTTGGTGCACTAACTAAATAGTCCCGTGATGCTAACTTTTATATTGTGTGAACTAATATTATTGTCCTGTGTAAAAATGTCTATCATGTACTTCCAATAATATAAAAATTTATAATTGTAGTTTGTTGTAACTACACGTTTAATGAACTTAAAATATCTATGTTGGGCGAAAAAGTGGGTGTAGGATTCAGACACAGAGGTGCATTGTCATCTTTGAGCAGTCTGGTGACTGAGGAGATGAACACTGCGAGTGTGTTTGCATCGCGCACATCAGCTGGTAGTCTATTCCAAATGACTGAAAACTTATTTAAGAAGACGTTGTACCGCATGTAAGTCTGACAATGCTCTATAGCAGCTAGGTTGTGATTTCTAAAATTGTAACTGATGAGAGCGGTAGATTTAATTATTGGCTCGGAGGAGTGCACGAGCAGATTAGTTAGCATGTAGTAAAAAAATCAGGTTTAGCTTAAGATGTCTTTTCCAGAGTGGTTCTAATCTTAGTCTATCGCAACGTTCATAGTATTGGAGACCACTTTCTAAACCAAGAGTTCTTAAGGTAAATTGCCGTTACACTCCTTCTAACTTAAGCTTGTCATTCTGTCTCAGTCCACTAAGAATTAACGGGCAGTATTCTAAAATAGGTCGGACACATACTTTGTATAATAAAACCCTAATTTCACAACAAAAGAAATTGCGAGTTATGCATCCTAGGAGCCTTCGTGTTTTACGTCTGGCTTAATCAGTTTGTTCACAGAACGTTAAGTTACTAAGTATCTGATACCGAGATCTACGACTGAGTTGAGCTTGGCTAGTTTAGGCCCATTTATTTCAAGATTCAGGTCAGGGTTACTGTTTCCGATACAAATCCAGACGCATTTGTCAATGTTGAACTTTAGTCAGGATTCAGCACACCATGTTGCGAGACCACTTAGTTCGAGATGTATTTTATTTACCATATCGTTTAATTCATGAGCGTAGCAGGAGTGAACGACTTTGAGGTCGTCAGCATATAGGAATGATTTGCCAGAGGTGAAGCAGCTGCAAATGCTGTTAAAGTGTACTGTAAATAAAAGTGGACCTAGGACACTACCCTGCACAACCCCACTTGTGGTCTGCCTAGAATGAGACAATACAGATCCAACCTTGGTTTCCACGATAACCGTATCAGTCGTTTTAGGGCTGCTGGGGGCTCTGTATATACATCTCGCTAGAATTTTATTTTCATTCGTGTGGATGCTTATCCACTTAGACTCTGGGAGTTTGTCGATAGTTAGCTTTGTAAAAGTATTGGGGTCAGTGGATTCAGAAGCATATATTAGACACCCGCCCCCTCTTTTGTCTACTCTATCATTCCTGTGGATGTCATAGTTATCAATTATCAGCTTTGTGTCAGGTATAGCATTAGTTAGCCAAGTTTCATTTACCAGGATCAGTGTTGGCCGCTTCATGTATACCAAGCTGCGAAGGGAAGTTATTTTGTTATGGAGAGATCGAGCATTTAAGAGCATAATTTTCAGAAAACCAGTTCTGTTGGGAGGGTAATTAGTGGGTTTTCCTGTTACTATCCCTAACTCCTGGTTGCCTTTGTCATATTCGGAGGGATTCTCAGATGAAACGTTGTCAGCGTGTCTACTATTCCCTGAACAAACTGTGCTGCAAGAGGGGCTATTGTTTGCTGCAAATGAAAATAATCCTGTTGCATATATTGGTTTCTAGCCTCATAACGTGGGTATCTGGAATCATTCCTCGGCATTAGATAGTGTGTTTCACTATTCAGATTGTTATTTACAGGGCCGAAATAACCTGTTTCTAGGTTGTTTTGAGGGTAGTGCGTGCCAAGTCTTTAGCACTTGTACATTTATGGACTCATTTTGTGCATGTACATAGAAGAACCGTGATTCAATCTATACCCGTTATGCCGATGGGGCTTTACGTAACTACTACGAGGGTTCGAGTATGCATTTCCGTTCATATGGTACCTAGTGGTGTCCCGTCTAGTAGCCCATGTGTTTTGATTATTTATTCTGGGTCCCGTTCTCAGGTTACATGGACATATAGGCATATTACAACCTAGGTTATTACGGAAATTGTGGGTCTCACTCTGCTGTTTAATCAGCTCGACTCCCCTTGCGTGTGGTTTCGTGTGGATAGAGCTATTTTTTCTGTTAGCTTTCACCTCGTGTAGTCTGTCGTCCGCAATTTGTCTACTACTCTTATTTCGATGAAGAGCACTTTCACTCACGTGTTCCGTCTCCTTTATGGGACCTGCCGTAATGCGTGCATGGTTCCTTTTTAGGTTACATGTTGCTTGTTGGGCTTGTCACAAGGGAGGTATGTGGACGCCTGTGGAGAGACCTTGGTTTTGGGGAACTTCTTTTAGGCTTTTACAGTGAGATTATCTTGCTTGGCCCTGGGTGCAGTGTTATCTGCCGATATTTGTAGGTTATCTGTAGCGGAAGCATCTATTTCTACCTCGTGTGCGGGGACGGTAGCTTTCCTAGGAGTGTTCTAACGAACTCCGAGACCCATTCCAGTGTTACTGCTCCTTTCGGGTTTCCATTCTCCTTCGCGTGTCGTTTGTTCACCTAGTACAATGCAAGTGTCACTTTGTGCTACAGTGATTTTCGATACTTCGGCACCGATGCTATTCATGATTTGCGGTATAGTCGTGTCCGCGTCTGAGGTATTTTTAGCTACTTGTGTTTGGTTGGGGGTTTTGTCCGAGACTATTTTAACATTTTTGAATTTCGTAGTGGAGGCCAAAGTATCCTCAGATTTCCTAAATTGTTCGGGTATTATACAGCTGTCAAACTTGAAAAGTATGGGATATGTGCGGTTTGACTCTTTTTTATTTGGTCTAATACACTGACAGGGTGTACTCAACAGGTTTGCAGCTCTTAACAATGAGTGCTGAACCGACTTTATAGGCTCATTGTCAGGTATGTTGTACACTATGGCGTTCTGTTTAGAAGCGAACCTCTTAACAACTTCGCTCGACATATAGTCCATAGTGTTGTCTAGCTCCTTAGCGTGTTCCAATTCAGCATCAGTTGGTTCAGTCTTCAATTTAAAGAGTTTCAGGGAGGTGAGATCCCCCAGTTCCTTTTTAAGATGGAAGATTGTTTCTGGTACCAGGTTATATAGGTTTAGTTTCGTCCTAAGGTCATTTATTTGCAGCTGCGTGTCGTTTATGACGCAGACGAAGTTAGTAATCTCTGCCTTTCTGACAGGGTATCTTCCACCTGTATTACAGGTGTTAGCATTATGTTGGAACCGTTTGTATTGGGTGAACTGCTAATTACAGCTGATTTTAGGATTGATAATGAGTTACTAGATAAGCTTAAGCTATTTTTTAAATTACTAGGGTTCCTAAGAACACGCTTTTTAGAGGTTTTGCTCATTATTATTGGTGACTATAGCAGAACTGAAAAATGAATATGAGGGAAAACACGTGCAAAAGTGTTCCCAAATTCGAACGTACCACGAGGGAAATGACTTCCAATATCCAATATCGTTTTTACGAGCTAGTACAAACCAATTTGATTTCCTTGTGCTCGCCTCTTGATTGTGAGGTAGAGGTTCCTGATCTTCAGTAAACGTCTGAGTGGCTCGTCCCGCCACTCGTCTGCCGTAGCTTTGGTTGACTCCAAAAGGAGTAGTGCAGGGAATAATTATATGTGGTTTGTAGTATGAAGTGTGTTAAGAGTGTCACTACTGTGAATGGAGTTGATCCTTTAACCAGTTGATCCTTCGGTATAGTCGTCAATAGAAAAGAGGCTAAACTGAATGTTTCAGCCATCTCCAGACTAGTGAGATATTGACCGTTTGGGCCTACTAATGCGCATGCCCCCTGGTTGGTTGGTTTCCTTTCCGACATGAATCGCTACAAATTCTTGGGGTTTGATAGGAATTTTTTAGCAAGGTTAGCCTGGAATGACCTCCTGTCCCTCCTGACTCTTGCATTGCACCGGTTCCTGAGTTCCAGGTATGCATCATGGTCGATCTGGCTTTTAGATACGCGCCACGTAAACCAAGCCTTCCGCTTCGCTTGCAGAATATGCTGCGTGCCTCTCTTTAACCATGATGACTTTCTTTTGGGCTGTGTTGTGACTAAAGGGACGGTATTCGAGATGACTGTATGAATAATCTTTTTTACCTCTTCCCAGTGTTCATCCACAGACAGCTCATCCCATGCTTAGGGCCAGTCTGCGTTGGACAAGAGCCTCCGCATTTCAGCATAGTCAGCCTTGCTGTAACACAGACATGGTTGCGTAGCGTCCCACTGCAAATGCTCATGGAGAACGAGGTCGAAACCTATGACTGCATGGTCACTACTTCCTAGAGGAGTCATGATCTGGACCTTCTCGACAAGAAGTTGGTCACTAGTTAGTATGTAGTCTAGTTTTGATGACTTTCCACTAGGGCCCCACCTAGTGTCGTCTCCAACGTTCTCAGTCAGTCCCGTATTCCAAATAGCTTGCAGTAGATTTCGGCCGAATTTTCCCTTAGCATACCCCGAGCCAAGGTTCAGTGATGGGGCATTGAAATCTCCAGCAATGGTGATTTGGTCATAGCCTAGGTCTCGTATCCCTGTGATAGTGCTGAGCAGTAGCTGATTGTGCTCTGCCCCACAGGTGGGGGATCGGTAGATGCCACCAAGTAAATGCTTGGTGTGGCCTACGGTGAAATGACACCATATGGAGTCTGGGAGTTCAATAGGTGGTGGGTCCGTTGCGCGCACACATTCAAGTTGCCTATCATAGTATATGGCAACTCCCCCTCCCTTCCTTATTATCCCTGTCTCTCCTGACCAAAAACATTTCACCTATACTGATTTCATTATCGGCGATAGTGGGGTTAGCCATGTTTCGGTGAAAATGATCATTTTCAGTTGTAGGTGTGCTTGGAGATTTCGGAGTTCACCTATTTTTACTCTCAGCCCCCTCACATTGCTATATAGGCAGCTGAAAGTGAGTCTTACAACCTCAGTGTGTTGTGGGGTAGTTGACGTGAAGCTGTCTGCTGGTAGGGGACTTAATGTTGGGACTAGTTGGCCAGTCCCGATGGAACCGGCCCGTTTTGGTTTTTTCCCTTGGATTTAGGCAGGACAATTGGGTGGCACAGACTGTTATTCTCAGAACTGCATCGTTCTAGTGTCAATGAATCTTGAGGACGTATTAAGGCCTCCGTTTGCTGCCTCCTTAGGGTTCGAGGTCTGCTTTCGCAGCATCGGATGTGTCCTCCCACTTTCCCTTGGTCTCATACCACCGTTGAAGTGTTATAGCCAACTGCTCTGGGGAGTTGAATGTGACACTTGGCAGCTTTGGGGAGCTAATCAGTGTGAGATGAGCGGGGCGAGGTAGTCGGTAAACGGAGATGGCTCCAGAAGCGCAAAGGGCTATCTGAGACGACAGCCATCTCCACTGCTGTACATCATGCATGTGTTTTTCACAGGCAGTACGCGTTTCGAGCTCCGGGACACCATGTACTACCATAGAGGTAGAAGGCAAAAGTTCCGGTGACTCCCTCGCCATTTGTCTGACAGCCCATGGTCTGTCTTGTCTTACCCTTATGTTAGAGCTTCTGTCGATGGCTAGTACCTGAGCCATCAATAGTACCTTTTCGGCCTCTTCGGCAGAGTCCAGAGAAACCCGTAATGGGGGTGGCTTACCTTGAGGTGTGTGGACACCCCTGTACAGCCTGCACAATTTCACTGAACTAATATTCAGACCTACTTTATTGCACAGGTTGGACCACTGTTCCTGATCAAACAGGGCACGCTGTTCAAGCAAGCTGTCCTTGCTCACAGGTACGTTAAAGAGGATGAGCGAATTAGACCGATTAACCTCAGACTTAGGTTTGGCCTTTGGCTTCTCATATTCCTTTGTAGCATCAGCAACTTTAGGCTTCATCGGGTTCTGGCCAGCCTTTATTGTGTTGCCAAGCTTGCTTGTGGATGCAAGTGGTGCTTCTCTAACTCTATCTTTCCTTAATGTTTTAGGTCCAACCTTGTGAATCTTCACCTTGTGAAAATTGGCATTTTCAGTCAGTAGGACTGGAGTGTCCTTCTTACTGTCTGTGCCAAGTTTTGGCAATGTGATGTTTGCAGGTGGGGAGCTACATAAGGCCGTGTTGGGACACAAGGGTGGCGTGTTGTTTCTGCTATCCGCAGACACGCTCTGTGTGACTATGCCAGGGCGACAGAGTGGACATATGTACCAAAACCACGGGCACGGTTTATTTCTCATAAACTCGTAGTATGATTTCGGTACCTCTTTGTCGCAACGGCAGTGCACCCACCGTTTGCAAAAATTGCATTCGAACGCTGAGTCAGCTTTAGAAACAATGATATTGCACGCCTGGCATTCGTCTCCCTTACTTGGTGACGCCTTCAAGGTCTTATAACGTCTTGAGCGTTTCCTTTTAGGCTTGTTATACTTCACACATTGGCTTTCAGTTGGTGCAGGTTTAGTATCCTGTCCCCCTAGTATTGCCTGTGCCGTTTCAGTACTAGACTGTGCCAATGCAGGCATAGTATCAGGACAGACGAGTCCTACACGAGTCTTTAGGATGGGTATGCGACTTGGGGATGGTGTCCCCGGGTTTTTACCTTCTCTGGCTGAAGCCCTTGTGACTACAGAGTAAGGTGTTTTGGTGCCATTTCTAAGGTTACTTTCTACAGCCATATTAACTAACTTATGCTGTATATGAATAAGAGTGCAACAGTATCTACCCACAAGAACAAGAATAAGACTGAAAGAGTACAAGACAAGGAAAAGAAAAGGTTTTCGACTTTACCTAGTACTTTCTGGATGATCGGCTTCACAGCAATCACGTGGTAGACCAACAAGTCTTGTTTATCTGAACGAGTGAGGAAGATGCTGCTACAAAAATAGCACCTGAAGCTTTGGCAGTAGTTCGAGACAGCTGGACTTACCACACAGAGATTCGATATGTAAGTAATGGTTGAATTTAATTCACCGGCTAGGAAGATCAGGTTTCCCAAGCGGATAATTCACAAAATAGTTATTTTCCAGTTAGAGAGGAAAAAGCACGTCGTATTCAAGGAGCGCGCGCGAGTTCAATTTTCATTTTCTCTCACTTATTTCTAATCCATCCAAAACATACTTGGGTTTTTGGTTAATGCCAAAACAATATTTTAATCATCACGGATGATGATAAAAAAGTGTTTGGCATCCTCGAAACGTATATTTAACTTGTGTCTGTGGGCTAGTCCTCCTTCAAACGTCTCGTTATCATAGAATAACTGCTATGAAAACAACCATTGCCTACAGTTAATTTTCAACCTTAATATCCTCAAAAAACTAGCAAATAACAAACCATTACGGCTCTAAAAGTCTTTCTATGCTAAATTTCTTATATACGATGAGTTCTTGAAGTAATACATCCTCTGGGATATCACGACAGTTTTATCCATTAATACGAAGATAATACTGGAAAATATTGCTATTTTCGGCTACAGAAGCTTGAAACCAGTCCTATATAATCTACTTTCAGAAAAATAAACGCTTATAACGCCTCTATAGGCGTGAACACGATAACCCATACAGTGCGCGATAATATATCACGATAACTTTTATCATCACCCATGCAAAAGTGTCAACAAATTCGAACGTACCGCGAGGTCATGTGTGCATGCACAAAGGTGATACTGCTAAGAATGTCCTCAGTTATCGATGTATCTGGTGATCTAATGGGAAGCGCTTGTCTCGAAAGCCATTAATGTACAGCATACTGTATGATTGGGACGGGCTCAAAACAATGCAATGCTGCAACTACAGCTATCACCAGAAGAATCTCAGGGCTTAACGTCGAAAAGGAGGGAGGGTCGTGCGTGCTGATCAGCAGATGTGATAGTGGTCACAAACGCGAATCGCCTCGATCTGTAGGACAACAACATGCATTTTTTGACAGTTCGATAATTAAACATTAGTCTGGGCTCTTAAAAATTAATAAGAGTTGTACAGATCTAAATTATTAACCAAATATGCTTTTGCTCCTACCATCTACAAGTCTGTTCATCTTCTTGTCAAGATGCTACCCATTGGTCCCTACGGAAATTCTTGGGACATCTTACGGATCAGCTTGTCCCACGGGTCTTAATCTTTCAGATCTTTGAAACTTCTCACTTAATCATCACATATAACTTGCAATAATTTTTATCTACATAGTATTATACTTTGTTACATATAAACTGTTTAGTTACTTAAAAAGATAATACTTCCCGTTTTCATTTGTATTCTTTGCTCACCTAAGCTCTGGTGGGAATCATGGAATGTAGCACAAAAACACCATTGTTTGCGGAGAGGTTTATTTTCATCGAATGTGTCACACAATACATGGCGAGCAAAATATGGCGAGAATTTGACATTGAAATAAATATAATCAATCCAAGAACACGACAGGAAATTGTTAACCCCTTGAAATTGGAGTGAAAATTAGTGCTGAAAAGGACAGCTGCACTTCGTTCTACCTTCTGCTGTCCTCTTCACCCATCTACACGATTCCCTTTAGCCTTTAATTTCCTCATCGCGCGATCTCCTTCATGTCACCCTAAGACGACCCATTCGTCGCTTCCCATTGGATTCCATCTGATGGCCTGGTGCATGATGTCATTCGACAGTCTACTGAGCTTATTCCCGATTCATCTCCATTTTCCTCTGAATATTTGTTGACCAATCGGCTCTGGGTTGGTTTTCTACCATAGTTTTATGCTGCTGGTTCTTCATGGCTGGCATTCGACCCTCAGTATGAAGCTGTTAATAGAAGTCTGCACCCTGTTGAAAATCCTCCTCGTCGTGCAGTGACTCCGACCAATGAGAAAGAACTGACTGACTTCACATTCATTTTGAAAATCCGAATCTCGTTCTATATTGCTGAGCCGATTTCAGGTTGATGAAGGCTTATCTCGCTCTTCCGAATCTGGCTTTGACATCTTCAGCGAATACTTCAATGTGAAGTGAGCCTTTACAATTCTCCACGAGTTTGTAAATCATCCTTCCTGGTGACCATGAAAGTGACTGCTTGTTTCCGCGTGTTTTCATATCCTCCATGCTACCTGCATTGGTACTGATTGTTTCCTTGAACTGAAGTTTGACACTTTGTGTATGAGATTTCCTTCTTACCGACTGGTAGATTTCGTCAAAGTCAGAGAGTCTATTAATTGATGATTCACCGGAATACCAGACTTATAAAGATTCTCCTCTTTTCTTGACGTTTCCACTCTGTAATATTTGAACTATATCCTCGTGGAATTCATGTCCGTGGTTATCTGTGTTCAGTGATATGAGACAGTGGGTGTCTCGTCCTTTAAGTTTAGTTTATGTCCATGAATTCGAAGATGATGAGAATGCATGTTTTCGCCAATGTGGTGCTTTTCGCAATTTTTGCAACTTATTTTGTAGATAATTGTTGCTTAACTTCTTTCTCTGATAGGTGTTTTGGTTTAGCAATTGTGTTGGTTCCTGTTTGACGTCAATCCATAAAAGTGGAGCGATTTTTTCATGTTCTTCTTGGGTGCCTTTGATTTGGTATGTTGTCTATGAGGTAGATGTCTTTTGATGAAGCTCCGTGGATATCCATTCTTTTGGAAGACGTATATGAAATATTTTTCCTCAGTTTTCCTTAAAGTAGAAGTTCTGCAATCATTCCTATCTCTCCTAAATAGTGTTTGTATACAACTACTTTGTGTGTTATTGGTTTGTTGCTGTTGTAATTGAGTATTTGGTCTCAGTGAGTTGACTTTTCATAAACTTGAGTTTCCAAATTTTCTGTGTTTGTTCACTTGACTGGGACGTCTGCAAATGAGATGTATTTCTCGAATTCCACTTCTCGTGTGGATTTGATGTTGTTGAAGATGTTGCTTATTAAGTTATGAGTTTTGTTTGACGTATCCCAATTTCGGATTTAATTTTTGGTAGGATTATGTTTCCGAGTCTTTGCTGCTTCATGGTTTCATTTGCTAGTTTCTGTCCTATCGAGGTATATAATGGTGTGATAATGAAAGGACACCATTATTTCTTGAACATATACTTGAATGCCATTGCTTTAGGTTTCTGTTAGCAACATCATGATAGCCATTTACTGCCCCAGTGTTCTCGTAGTTGTCGTCGTCTAGGTTACCGGAGTAGATTACTGACTCACTATTTGACAATTTAGAAAGCACTTATCCATTCCATCAGCTCTCGCGGATTTCAAGCTCTCCTGTACCTTATCTTCTCATTTCTTTACCTATCTCGGCAGTCTTCCTAGCCCCCAACTTTGTACGTACATTTTAAGGCCTAATTCCCATTCTTGTTCTCATAGAAGGAAGACATATCGACTGATTGGCTTTGCAAAGACTTTCACTAATTCACATCATTTCACCTTCCTGATTCCGGAGAAAAATAGTCTGTTTTTTAAACCTTTCATATTTTTATGGCTTCCTCGTGCGTTGATGTTCCTGTAGCACTTTGAGGGTAGGGTCGCTAGCCCTAAGTCCAGCCCTCCTCTTTTACTGAGTTTGTGACCGGTTAGAAAACTAACGAGTTAATAAATTAGGCGAGGTTAAGGACTCTATAGCTCCTTCTCGTATATAGCTTGTGCTTGTAATTTCAGTGATGTACTGTTCGTAATTGTACTTTATACCATTTTGAAGTTTCTCAGGACATTCTTCTCTTCCTGAAATAGCTTTCAAACACGTGTGGGCCAATCATTTACCCAAATGGATGCTGTTTGTTGGATGACAATAACTATCAGCAGCGAACGCAAGGAAGTTTGAGTCGCCAATCGACCTTAGTGGCGGCCTTAGTGAAAGGTTTACTATTTAACACCTATACGGACTTGTTCTGATTACTTGTACCATAAGCGAAATATTTAGACTTTTGAAAAAATGCTAGTTTACTGATATTTCACGATTGAAAATCATACCCTGTCTGACCTTGTCTGTAATAAGGGCCAGTGTTTCACGTTAACTTACACGTTTATATGAAATATAAAAATTTATAATAATCAAGTTATATTCATTATTTGACATCACAATATTAATTTCGATTCCAAAGAAACGAAGTATATCAGCTGGCTGACTTCTTAGAGGCCCTCATCATTCCGCTACATTCTTCATCTTTTATACATGAGAGGATCATTTTACCCCTTTTTTGCTTTATTGGGTGTTAAATTCTTTCAAGTGACTGGGTTGATTTTTCTGGGTGGGGTTGCCAGTCGTACGACGAGCCCTCCGTATTCACCCAGGCTTACGGTCTAGTGAACCAAATGAGGTCACTCTGTATATTTCCTCCACCTAATCGTCTTTAGAAAATACTTTTGAGTCCTACCTATTAACAGATAGAACTGATGGAAATTAACAAGTCTGTTGAGTAGTGGTTTTAGATGAAAAAGGCGTGTCAGAACACTTCTGAAAGGAGATAAACTAGATATGGAAAGACTAAGAATTCGTATTTTGTGGGCAATAACTTGATTATTGATGCAGCACTTCGGAAGCTTTGAATGGGAGTCAATCGAGTTGACATTATGCCAGAATACTTGAGTGTGAAAAGTGAGTTTCACAACAGCTAACATGACGGTGCATCACATATTGAAGAAATTGAAATATGCAGGTATTCGGACAACCGCAGTAATTCGAGAGGTCGTTTTACCTCATACTTTGAAGTGAAACTGACACTTTCTTCAGAGTGAGAATACAATTACTTTTCATAATATTTATAATCACACTATTTAATCTTATATATATCACAGTTGAACTCTCTACCAATAATAGAATAACGTTTTATTGCAAGATTGAGCTATATCGAGAAGAATCTTGGAGGTTCCTAGCTATTTTGAGCCCTACTCACAGCGTTATCACACGTATCTAAGATTAATGCAAGAGGAGCATCCGGATCAGGATATTTCAGGATTGCAGTTTTCGCCAATACCTTTTTCAGTGAATGCATCGGATGCCTACTTTGACAGCTCAGAGTCATTTGCTTTCCCCCCTAATGCATCTGTAAGGGGCAGCATATATTGCTTGCAATTAGGTATAAAGCATCTATGGAAGTTGATCGACCCCAGAGGATTCTGGAGTTGCGTTGAGTGAGTGGGTGGGCGATACTGCTTGATGGTAATCATCCCTTAAGGCATTGTTGTGTTCCCAGTACCATTGGTGACATGATTCAGGGAATCTTTTGTTTTTGACCCTAAAACGCATTTAAAGGTTGGCTACTTTCAGATTTAAGGATTCTACTGGCATTTTCCAGGACCTTCCGCTCTATACTGGAGGAGACTGGACTAGGTTCAATCAATGGTGCTCGGCTGCTCTGCCGTTCATATGCTAGAAGATTTCCTGCTCTGCTATACGTCTGTTTTGAGTATTCACCCAATGAGTCATATCTTTCTAGGAGTTCTATGACACTGATTACTAGGTCTAAGGCAGAGACAGTGAAAGCTCATAACAGATACCACCTAAACCAGAGGTCATGCATCAGTGCTCTGAATGTCGTCATCTAGGTTTCATTAGCAGCCTGCAGCGTGACAGGGGATTTTTGTTGTCCCATCACGCTTTTCGCTTTTGGTATGATACTTAGTGCAGCTTCCGTATCAACCAAGAAGTTTACGCAAGTGTTTCTATCCGCGATGTACAATGAGTGGCTGTCCATCACCACTTCTGAGTAGTCGCTAACTGAGAAGAGGTTGATCCTTTCCCTGTTACTTGTGATGCAGTTTAGGTCAGTCACGTGGTTGCATGCATTTCGTCAACTACATTCCAAACCATCAGGGATACCGAGAGAATTGACCTCCAGTTTGTCTGGGTCTATTGCTTGGTGGAGGACGTACTCTATTGAGCGATCTACCACGTTTGCCCTATGTTAGCTTCATTTGTGCCAGTTGTTCTGTTAGTGACCTAGCATTAACCATAGTTATGGGATTATTACGTCTTTCCTCACAGTCAAATGGTGCATCTAGCCTTCCGTCAGTTGTGTCCTCTCCACCATCTGGTGTACGATGGGTTCGTGTTCAAGAAAGTGGTCAGGATCTTGTGTGTCTAGCGCCCGCTGTACATTCTCAGTGCGGGGGTTCTTGTTTCTAACCTTGTTTCATCACAGCCTCTACCACTATAATGTCCCCTACAAGTTGTTGCAGGTGGCGGAAGGACTGTAATGATGAACTGTCTTCGATGTTCTCCCACTGAAGTGACCAATCTAAACTTTGATTTTCCGACATTGACGTGTTATCTCCTCGTGCCTAAGCACTGTGCATGACTACTTGTTTGAGGGGTGAACTACAAGGTGCCGCACCTCCTTGCTAAATCTCATATGGCAACCGGCGTTACACGTCTCTACACCTGACGGTTTTAAACTTAGTGTTAAATCAGTCGAAGTATTGTGGTAGTTGAAGAAACCCAAGCTCGGCATCATGCGATCAAATTCAGGTTACAAAGGATTCTACCTCTGCAGAAGTTCAGTTCCTATGTCTAGCGAATGAGACATTATGCATGAATAAAGACACCAGACTAAATAGTAAGCACGATCGAGAAGCAATCAAGGAACACCCAAAAGACAACGACATTCAGATCGTAGTCAGCTATAACAGAATGGAATGCCAGATTTAGACGAAGCTGAATCACCAATTTAGAAACCGAATTTCCTACCGAAATAATCTTTCAAATTTATGACCGATGTCCGGTAATGCTGTGGAAAAGTAGTGGTGTTCTCAAGCTTTTATTTTCAAAAGCATGGCAGAGGGCAAGTGAAGTGGACGACCTAGTCAAACACAAGTAAACAGAATTCATCGACCAAAAGATAATGGAATCCTTAGAAATCGTAGGGAAACTATAGTTCCCGCTTGATTACTCGTCCCATTCTTTTGAGTTCCTTAATCACGTATTAAACCTGAGTGGTGATGGCATACTGTGTTAGAGAAGCCCTAGAATTGCATATCACACATTGGCTTTGTATGAAGGAAGGGAAGACAGTACGAGAGCCTGTTTCGAAACACTTGATTGACTTTAGGCAATCAACTAATCCGGCAATGGTTTCAAGGTTGCTCAACGAAATAGAGCAGATCTGTGTGACATCCTAGTTCCACAACTATTCAGGACAACAGACACCATCATTATTCGTGAAGCCAGTCGTTTGTGAACAACGGGATTACGCACAATGCTCAAGGCACTGGTTGTGTTGTTAATATGCTACTCTACATCAGCCATACCAAATTAAATGTGCTTAATTACCTGTTTTGTTTCAGTACACTGCCTTACCTGTAATTACTGATAGTAAAACACAAGACATAAAGACTCAATGAGCAGTATATGTGCATTTCATTGAGTGTTAGGGATATTTGCTAGTTTGACTGAACTACAGGCTCTTGGAATGTAGGCGTTCTCAAGAAAACAGATGAATGCGAAGTGGAGAACGAGGCTATTCATATGTGTTCACGTTCAGAGAAAATATATGACACTTCATCAAGAACTCGCGGGCAGACTAGTAGCCGGTTTAGTTGAGACTAGGCTAATTCAGTTCCATCGATTTATTGCTGTCTTAGTTCCATTCTATTGGCATAGAAAAGATACTATAAATTCATGAGTTTCGATTGGTTGTGGAATAAAACCAAAGGGTGAGATGAGGCGATGCTGGCACTAGTTTATTCATTTTGTCAAATTTACACAAGTCAAAATTAGCACTATTACAATTAGTGATAGTCGTATTCGTAGTAATGTTGTTAGTTATTACCAGTACTAATGCTATTCTGGTTCATGATTTATCTTCAATTTGTGCAGTTTCGGCTGCTGTTTATTCATATCCATCGAATATTGACGGAACTAAAAGTGCATGCAACTAACTGACATGCAAGCGACCACGAAAACACCACTGATATTTACTGATGAGACTTCTCCTAATTGCCGACCTAAATATCGAATGAACATTAGAGCGTACATAGTTGAATACTTGGAAGAGAAAATGGACTTATTCTAGAATTCATTTGACTTGGGAATTCGAAGTGGAACTAACGATTTAATATATGTGTGAGACTTGAGCACTGTAGTAGTTAGGCATGTTATACGCTTACAGAAATTAATTTCACTTATACTCGTTCAATATTCGCCATCGTATTATTGGATATCGCTTTCCGTTTGTCATGTGCATATATATTTAAAGCAGTTATGCACTAAATGCGTTCATCTCACGCCTTTTGAAATTCGATTTCGTTGACAGTACATCTTTTCAAGCTTTCACTTTTGCTTCTTAACACAACGTTGTTTGTCTTCGACCGAGTACACAGTTAGCACATAGTAGAACGTGTAAAACGTGGAAGTACTATGATGTCATAATCGGAATCATAATAAGTGTACCATGTTGTTTCCCCCAAAACAAGATTCATTGATGACATAAACAATTTGTGTGTTAGAAAGGTAGACGTGATGTCCATGCGGAGACGGATGATGACAGTGAGAAAACTCCATTGAAAAGTAAGAAATATTTTATTTGTTAGAGACTACATTACAAGAAGTGAGTATATCAAATGAAAAGTAAGCGGTACATTATCATCCTTATTATGATTCCCATATTTATAGACTAACAAAAGTTCAATACTACTCACAATGATGATAATCTTCATCGAATTCATTCTCATCATCTTCATCATAATTAATTCCCTTTAGGATCGACGTGGATGGAACGTGTGTATTTTTTGGCGTCTCCAAGTATTTTGTACTTGGGAATGATGAACTTGGCTGGACACAAGATTTGAGACTCAATTTCCCCACGAAGTAATTTCTTATCTTTCACATACTCATCAGGTATAAATTTCTCTAGATGGCTAGCGTATTCTGATGGACAGTTGACGAGTGATGACGCTTCATTGAAACAGAATACCAATTCGTGTAAGTAAACACTCCCAACCTACAGAATGCGAAATGATGAATAAGAAAGAGAATTGTGTTAATTTGGTAGTTAAAAAAGCGATGATTCGTCACTCGAAATGTGTCTCCAACACACAACTTCACTTATCTCTCAATTCCGAACAGAGAAGTTCAAGATAGTTAAGGCCTGAACACTTTGAATGCTGTTGGAAGCGACTGACGTGAATTCTGGTTGTGGTTGGCTAAATCAAGAGATTCGCAAATCCAATCGAAACACACTCATTCAACAATCTGCACAGCATATGTTATTTATCACTAGATGTATTAGATCGCAATTATAGTGACATGATGAAATATTTGAAAATGTGTGAATAGAAAAGACATAACCCACCTTACTCCGAGCACAGATCAACTTGGGTTGTACACCGAATATTTTCAACAGGTTTTTTTCCATTTTTGCAGTCTACATGAATAGAGTGGATGAATGTAGTTTGTGAATTAGTGTGATTATTCAATGTTGATTACTCTGAATTAGAATGAATTTGTCTGATGGAGAAATTGAATGTCAACTTACCGAGTGAACCTTCGTCTGTAATAATCTATGGAGCTTTTTAACGTTTCTAAAATGAAGGGAAATGTGTGTTATTGGTCGAATGTGAAAAATCACATCAAGAAATGTGTTGGTGCGTCATTATTGTCTCGATGTAGAATGAAAACACAGAAACTACTTGATACATTCCTCGAAACAGTAGTTCCGTGAATGAGTCGAATCTGAATCAAGACACCGACTCATCTATCCTGATCCCGATACTACCATACTGTTTATAACTTCAACACAGTATGTCTCACGAATCACTGACTCCATCAGCATAAACCAACTTTTCTAGTCCACTCCAGTGCAGTCCCTATTCAGATCAGTCCACAACTGGGTGCAACACACAGTACACATGGTAATGAAGCTGAGTATGGACACTGTGATTTTCGAGTGTGAGATCAGTGTGAGGATGCACACTTCATACCATGAGGAAAGATAAATGGATGTGAGCTGGCACAAATCCAGCTTCACAATCCACACAATTAAATGATTACTATAACTCGAACAGTAATAATAATATTAATAGACACATTTAGAAAGAAACATGTGTTGACGTACTTTGGTGTCATGAGTTTTTTGTAGAGATTAATGCTGTGATTGATGTAGAGAATTAAACTGGATCCAGATTCATCCACAACTGCACAAGATCCATAAGTATAGTAAACCCCATAGCTGAAATATGAGATTTGTTTGAGAAAAATAATCAGAATGCACGAGAATAGATACAGTATTGGGAAATCTTATCGCTGGTAGATTGTCAACACCACCACCATCAACAACAAAAACAACAACAAACAAACAGGCAGACACACACGCACACAAACATGGTGTACATCAACACTTTCGTCAACCATCTACACATCTTCACACTAACTGATTTCCCTTCTCCGGAAGTGGGATTTTGAAGTGTAGGTGTGTCGAAAAGGCGATCACTCATCCCTCCAATGAATCACTATATGCGAACAATTGCCAACACAAACACACGCACTGATTTGCTCTGACTAGTGAAAAACCACAGTAAAGTCCATGATATGCATAGTTGTGTTAAAGACAATAGCAAAACTGAGAGGTGACTCACTGTGCAAAAGGTTCATTAGTTGGATTAGTCCAATAAGTATTCAGATCAGGTATTCTTTTCTGATAATGAAGAGGAAAGGCGAGAGAAAATTAAAGTGGAATGGTTAAATAGTGCTCAATGTGTGCTATGCCAGCTGCTCTCTCACAAGTACCGTCACTGGTGCAAGTTATGCGAGTGAATGACATGGTGAAATGTTGTTATGTGCAAAGAAGTAATATTTTGAAGACACCTGCGTAAAATGTCAGTTTTGTCACTCACAATATCCTTGTCGGAGGAGTTTAGACGACGTGTGCATGCGAAATCAGTCCAGTCAAAGTGAGGTGATGTTCTGAAATTGTGAAAGAACTCAGTATTAACACGACAGATGAAGCAAAAAATATTGATACACTGAAATCATGCTCGGGAAAGATTCATCAATTCAGTCACACACCACTAAGCGAGCATATGTGAAAGTGTACTTCGAACAAGTGTCTACCTAAATAACATGATATCATGCTATAACATCTTCAATCAGTTATCCCAGTTTTGTCAGAGTTGCTCACGGAAAGTCCTTCGACATCCGATCAATATATAAATTATCTAACGTATACGAAGTGTGCCCTGCAATGTATAACATATGAGAGGATTCATTGTGATGATATTTTGGCGAACTTTACAGACCACCGTGTAATTATTCAGAAGCATCATTGCAGTGCAGTCAGTCACATATCCACTCATATTCATCTGTCTTCATGTGACGGAGTGATTCATCTTGCATAACTCTGACTGTTTGATTGATCTCACCAACTGTGCACATTGGTAAAGATCAAATGTGCATTATCATCATGAAACAGGTCGACTGGTGTCAACTGATTCATCTTATAAGTTCCGATGATTATCTTCTCAACTCTATCCATGTTCACACCCTTCAGTGAAGTACTGATACATTTAAGAGATTACATACAACTCATTTATTGCATTTAGGGGAGCACCACACCACGATGATGTTGGAGAATGTGTCAATATAGAAAACACATATACACAGTAATCTCACCTCAATCTCGAAATGTCCATAGTCATATTCTTCGGGACAGTACACTGAAAAGCAAATTGAGATTTTTAATCGTCGTTTGAAATTAACTTAGCTGGTGAGTACTGTCGATATCAATCTTATACGTGTGTGCGTGTGTTTGTATGGCTTGTACAGCGTGTGGTTATGTAGTTCGATACTGATTTGTCATGAAACGCCTCATGCACTGGCACCGATTGATGTTTCAGATATATGGTTATGGTTACAAAGAAGAAGTTGTGTATCAAGTAGCATTCAACGAGTTTGACTCGTTCATTAGGTGAATAGAATGGACGTGATACATGCACACTGCAAGTTCCCTCCACATCGATCTATGTCTGAATTCAGATGCATGTATGTGTGATTTTGCCTGGAGAACTCCAACGTCGCCTATCGATGAATGGACGCACTGACATTCATCGATTGAGCCTGATAGCTCAGTGACACAAAAGCGTGTGACCGCGCATGTGTATGCATGAAATGGATATCAAGTGACTGAACAGGTTGGTTTTGTGATGTCTGTGACGCTAACAAACACTAGGATGACACGTCCACGTGAGGTTGGATAGTCGATGAATCGAAATGATGAAATGATAATAATAATAACAATCAACATGGTCACCACAAAATTATGTGGATGAGTAAACGTACATATCTGTTGAGACAGTGTGTTGGAAGCCAACGTAAATGAAGCATGTATGTCTTGCTGGCATTGGATTCAGCGAGTAATGTGTGGATACACACGAGAAGACTGAGAATGAAGAGTCTGTAAGGAGAGGAAGAGAATGAGAGAGACATGCACATTTTAATGCTTAATGCAACGCTAGGAATACAAACGAAACAATAACTCTGCATGTGCAGTGACATACAAGGAGATGTTGCATGTCTCATTTATGAAAGAGAGAAATCACATTGATCATGGTAACTCACCGCATGATGAAGACGTTCAAATCTGAGAGAAAAATAAACAGTCACTATTGAATATCACAATGAGAATAAAATCATTGAGAAAACAAATTCATGTGCAGACTGTTGCGATTCCTTGATGAATTCATGTTGCATAGCTATTCATGTGTGCATGTGAATGGATTCATGTGCAAGCGTATGTATTGCAAAAATGTGGAATCTTCTTCACCTCAGCTAGTACAACAGACCGACTTGTACACAGTCAGTGTTTCAGTATGGCACATAATCGAGTAATTCATCAATTGTTCGAGTCTCTTGTGTGTGCTTTCAATGGATGTTTTGAGTTGAGTGCATATCACACATCATGTCCATGTTGAATTGACTGCGCTTACATTCATTGATTTGTGAGCATATGCTGAGTGAACGTCATAGGGAATATCACATTTCAACAGTGTGTATTCTCATTGTCAACACACTTGACAGTGAAACGACCACACATGCATCTCACCGACTATCTCTGACCATCTAGGAGAATACAGTGAGGGACAAGTCTCCTTCCTCAAATGAGAAGACATTCTGCGGTTGAATATCTGTGTCGTGTTGTTCACTTACAGAATAATGCATCATGATAACAGCAAAGAATATTGGAAACGTCGTGGACTTACCTATTCTCAGATGTGGTCTACCCGTCTGGTTAAAACGATGAGTTGTCTCTGTGAATAGCCAGTCTATTTATACCTGATTCATCTGAAGTCTCTCAAATACAATTGGTGTTTTACAAATTAATTTAGCACATGGACAATGGAGATAAGAAATAATGTAAAGTGCATTACATTTCAATGGAATGTGAGATGAGGTGAAGTGAAAGTATGCGGTCAAGATGATTTTGTTTTTCATTCTGTTTCAGAATATTGGCAAAATAATAATTAGTGTAAGAAGTGACTTGTTTTCATCGTTTGTTTCTGGGTAATTTATCTAACCAACATCTCAATAGACCTGGATTTATGATTTTCAACCGTTCGTTGACAGACGGTGAGAGTGAAGGCATCTTGAGTATGTGATGAATGGTTTGCCAACTTAATCCAAATAGGCACCAGTCATTACAGAAATTCAGGAGGTGGAAATCTCCTGTCTACTGAAACTCTGTCTCAAATAGACAATCCCCTCTGTCTTTATGGTGGGTTCTCACAGTGCAGTTTCATCATGGAGTGACATAACTCAGGATTATGTAGAGCGAATCTATGAGTATTTTCCACACTGTGAATATATGCTGAACGTAGTGTATATTTGTGATATTATTTGACTCACCGAAAATCGATTCACATGTGACGCTATATTTACTTGACACTAAAGTGAATCATAGTCTGTGTCCACAGTAGGTGTCTGAGGGTTGACAGATTCAGATAATTGTATGAGAATCTATTGTGGTTAACGTTTTCCATTACTGTGTTGTTTAAATGTTCAGCACTATTTGTTTCTATTTATAGTACGTTCACAAAACAGATAACACCGTGTACTTTGCTAGTTCTCTAGCTTCTCAATCAATCCTAAGCTGGTGAAAAGCTGGAAGGTTGTGGTATTGAGGCGGCTAGTGGACATACACCGAAGGATCAATCTAGCAGCTATCAGAACTTCAAAGCACATGAAAATATAAGAAAGCAACAACTTATTCTTCCCTGGAATCTCAGAGGTGAAATGATTTGGTCTGGTGAAAGCCTTCACGAATCCAGTCAGCCGATGTTTATTCTTTTGATGAAAGCTAAAGTACCAATTGGAACTTGGAATGTTCGTACATTGTATGAGGCTGATAAGACTGGCCGGGTAGTCAGAGAAATGAGAAGATAAAGCATGGACATGCCAGGAGTTTGTGAGAGCAAATGGAATGAATTTGAACTATGCGAATTGTCAACTGGAGAAACAATAATCTACTCCTGTCAGCCAGACGAAACCATGAGCATACGGAAGCAGTGAGTGATTATTACGTTGTCACCAGTGGCAACCAAAGGTCTAATGCTTTGAGAACCAATCTCATCTGGAATAATGGCAGGACAATTCAAGGGAAAATGAAGGGAGGTTACAGTCATCCAATGCAATGCACCTCAAAGAAGGCGGTGGAAGACTGAAAGGAGGATTTATGTAGACAACTACAAACAATAATGGACAAGATACAACATGTTGTCATTGAAATCCTAAAGGGCTATATGAATGCCATCTGCACTGGGCGAAAGCGATATAGGAAGTGAATTATTCATGGGTCGAGAGGCTCTCAGCGGAATGAATCAGAACGAAGAGCCCTTCTCGCTATTCTGTGCATTCAGTGATTTGGCGATAGGATTCTGAATGTACAAACATAAGGATATACCCGAGGCAATATGGATTTCACCTGAAGGACACACCACAAACCAGATAGACTTCATCTCAGTGTCATTCAAAGAAAATAGAGACGCGGCCTGCTGAGCACATAGTCAGGAGAGGGAGTAGACGCTGGTTCAAACCGTCATCTCGTCCAAGAAAACTTCAAGGTGAAGCTGAAAACACTGAAAGGATCTGGAGATAGACCACCATTCAAGTTTAATACTTAAGAGCTGGGAGGTAAAACTAAAATATGCATCTTCACTGGAAATATCAGTGCAAAGTCAGAGATATTATGTGGCATCAACGAAGGAACCTGAGTGGGGAGTACTCGAGTTCTCTGAAAGCGATATTCAAAGAAATGTGTACAACCATATTAGGAAGAAGGGGGAGGGAAGAAAAGCAATGACTCTCAACGGACACTTGGAATCTAATAGATGAAATTGTGATGGTGAAGCAGAAGATGAAACAATGCAAACATCGATAGTGGAGGGAGGAGTCGAGTTCTATGCACGTCTCACTGAATAAAGAGATCAAGAAGAGTGTTAGCAGAGAAAAAAATTACATGGTCTTTCCAAAATACTGTGAAAGCAAGGTGTAACAAAGAGAGACAATGCAAAACACTGTCAACTGAGGCAGAAGAGTTAGAGTGCGGGAGAACGAGACCTCAGACAACTACATCAGATAATCAGTTGCCTGTCCTGGAAGAGATCAGCGTATATGCAACTTATAAATGATGATCAAGGGAAGCTGCCTATCAAAGAAGAGACACAAAATAAAACAATAAACTGATCACTTCAAATGATTCGAAATAGACTATCACCTCAAGAACGTTGAGAAATACTATCTACAGCTGTCACAGGACAACGAAAAGGCACCAATCCACCTCTGAAATCAGAAATACTGAACGCAATGAAGCTACTGAAATTCAAGCTAGAATGTAACTGAACCTCATGAACGTGCTCCAGAAGCGTCGGAAACTGACATATAGACTGCAGAAAACACGCCGACTAAACGAATAAAAAGAGTTCGGAAAGAAGGAAAGGTTCGGGCAGATTGTTAGAAAGGCTAACCAGTCAAACGACAAAAAAAGTTGATATTAGAAACAAATTACACATTATGGAGTGCAGTGCCACAAATCAATCTCAAACTCTTTCAACACCTGAGTGACAATTCCATACGTCAAGTGATTAACGATGGCAAACTCAGTCAGGGCGTTACAGGGAAGATAGCTAAGCAAGGACGATTATTATCAACGATGATATTCCAGATCACGACGGACTGGAATATCCGGAACATCGTACGTAGAGGGCAAGAAGACAGGAATATGTTGGATGGATAAGATGACACAATAAGACCTGAACGTCTTGGAAGATAAATGTGTAGTGCAAAAATAATTCGGTGAAATACGGGGTGAAAGCGACATGCTGCCAAAAGACGTGGCTATTATGGAACTTCAAGTGAACTAAAGAAGACATAGGTCATCGACATAATCAACAAACAACAAACTAGACCAATCACAATCAACAGGAGAAATTTGAGAGAGGTTGCTTCATTCACTGATCTGACCAGGCAGCATCGATTCAACTATACGTGACTGTACGGATGAAGACGTCGAAGTCAGAATCGAGAAGGCAAAGTACACCATCATCACTCTGAAATCACTTTGAATATCTTCTGTCTTCAGTGTGAAGAAGAAGAATCGGAATTGCAACATCAATCAATAAATCGAACCAGTTGTGTGTGTTCATGGTGTCGTAGTTTGTGGAAGCTACTTAAATCACATTCAGTAGTGTCGACATTGAGAGACATGCAATATTTCATCCTGAAGAGTGAAATGTTGGCCGAAGTGCATAGAAACCACTAATGGTCGATCTGAGTGACACACAACTATTCATCTCGATCAATCGATAAGGTGTAATTTGACACAAGTGCACTTGATCAACAATTATGGTAAGAATCAGATTATATGGTGCGATTTCAGGATTTGCTGACGAATGCTTGGTTTTTCTGCTGAATGTCCCTAGCGTATGCTGAAAGAATGAAAATACCCAAGGTATCTGTTAGTCGTGAAAATATATGACGCAGTATAAAAAGTTAGAATTCAGGTGATTCTGTGTTTCGCTTCTGTCCGCTAGACTGAGGGAACAAGATGAATGTTTTGGAAGATGTCAACAAGAAGTAATCAGTCGTCACAGTATACGATGAGATCTTATATTATTATCGCAAAATGACACAAACGAAAACATTCGCTTATGCACGCAAGAGTGGATTTCGTGCTGCTGACAAGAATGTGTCAGAATTAAACTGGTGTCATCTTCTGAAGGAATCTTTATCAGCGAAGCGACCAATTTTGTCTTAAAGACAAAACGATCCAGATAATGAGGAGGGAATGTACAGAATATGAAGCATGGACGGAGATAGCAGAATATGACTAAACTACAACAAACGAAGTTTCAATGTAGGCTTCTCACAATCTGTCATCGCATTATGTCAATATGCCAAATGAACAACACTGATGCCAAATATCTCTGTGCTCTGCTATCACAATGCAAGCATCTCAATGATCCGGCCATCATACTCATTTGTCATACTTGTGTACACAGAATGACATTCCTCTTTCACTTATTTCTTCTAATCACCACATTATCATGTGATTCATTAACATACTTCCGCTTTCTTTCAAGTCATTCTTATGATAAATTCACTTTTCCATTTATAAAGTCTCTTGTCAAGAAACTGATAACTAATTAATTAATTAAATAATTAATTAAGACGATGAGATGAAGAGAGATTCCAGTTAATTAAGTAGAGAAATTGTTTATCACAGTGTGGAATGTGATCAGGCCACACTGTCAATACGAAGGAATGCTTAGTTTCTTTATTGAAGGTCATTGAACATCACTGCCTACAGGTATGTGCAGAGATCAACAGGATGTTCATTCAACTTGATGCTTTATATGAGTAAGGTGTGATGTGTGTGTGTATCATGTGATTAGAGAATGTTAACCAACGTGTACTGAGAAGGATGTTGTTTCAATGTGTAGTTATGTTTGGCAGAGTGGACGTAGGAATCGACTTATCTGTAGATGCTGCCTGTTGCAGGTACTTCTGAACACCACTGTGGTTTCAGTTGGCTGACCATAATCTTAATGAGGAGCATTTCTCCAATTGGTGTCTCTCCTGTATATTTTGGAATCGATTCTGCAACCACATAGTTCGTAATCGACCTTTTCACTTTAGAGTGTAATATATAATTATACCACTGACGTCACTACTACACCTCTAGTATTGTTATTATTAGTGTTCACCTGCGACGTGTAATCCGGTGAGCATCAGTCACTCGTGTTGTCAAGGAATAAGGTCGACATTGATCCGCTACGCACAAATAGCACATAATTCTCGTTTGGTGAGATAATAATAAGTGTACCATTTCGCATATACTCCAGTGTACTAGAATTTCCAGCCTAAATATTCAAGCAAAGAAACAAAACTACACGGTGTCAATTGGACCACTAATATCTGGGAAAGTTCCACTGCTACTTGTGGACAGTGAGGAAAGTAAATCTCGTAGAACATTTTATCCTGATCCTCCTAGAAAATGCTGGAGATATGTAGATTAAAAACTCACAGGCCTAATTTCTAAAAATCTCTGTAGTTTTTTCACATATCTTGAATAATTCCGAAAATTTATACACGACGCTAATCCTGACGATTATAATAACCGTACGTCGACTGTCACGTTTTATCGGTAAACAAAACTTTCATCTTAACTATGGTAATTCATTAAAGATAAAATAATTCAACATAATATTGGTACCCAGATTTTGATGTGTCTAACAAATAATGACGTCAAAATCAACTTACAAATACGCAATGCTGTGTTAAATGCGATTCACGTGTAGATTTAAATAATGCGTGATGGACAGACAGAGAATAGAGGAGTACGAATCAACAATGTTCAGCAGCTACGGGTACTGAAATGAGGCATATACAGTGGACAATGTTTGACTATAAGAAAACAATTACCATTCATCAAATAGGCTGGTATTCCAATAAGTGAGTTGAACTTCAATAGCAAGCGGAGTCAAAGCTAAGAATGTACAATTAATACTCATTCTACTTACTTGCGTTAAGTAGTATGAATTTTAACACAATAACAAACAGCAAAGTGGGAGGAAACTAACACCACCCCCACAAAACCAGCCTGATTCTGCCTCGTCTATCTCCTGACAAGATTCGGAAATGGTGGAATCTACCCTTGTCACATCTGCCTCGACTATTCTGGCATATTTCCCTAAAGGTGCTAACCTTTGCTCAATATCTTCTAATAGGCAAACTTTGCGTACATCACGGTCGATTATACCTCTAGGTGTCTTGATTTCCACCTTGCTCTTTCGAGATCGCCCTGAATAATCGACTCACAGTTGTAATCAACCTCTCCCATACTCCACGAAGGTGACAGGGACAAGGTGGGTTTAGGTGCCATTCTATGCCACGATTGGTCATCGCAATAATTATACAATCGATTTCCAGTTGTGTTACTGTAGCTGCAGAAGTCAGGACACGGGAGCCAAAGCATATTTTCAAGTGATCAAACCAATTTATACATATATATATACTTTAAACAGTTTAATATTCTATAACCAGTCACTGACCATGTGAAATTCGATCAAGTTGACAGCCTTAATGGTATACCTGCTTATGTTCTAAAACAATGTGCAGATGCTTTATGTTCTCCACTAACTAACTAACATCCTGAATGCTTCTTCCTCCAAGAACGTCGTACCTGTTGCATGGAAAGACATTAAAATAGTCCCTGCCCCTAAACCTGGAAATAGCAAGAACGTAAAGCTCAGACCCATTGCCATCACTTCCCCGTTTCTAAAGCTTATGGAAAAACTAGTACTTCCTAAACTTGAACCCTACCTAAAAAGCTGTGAAGACCCCAAACAATTTGCCTATAGACAGGGTAGGAGCACTTTAGACGCTGCAGCCGTCTTACACAACAGTATCGTCTCATCATTAGATAAAGGTGCCAAATACGTCCGCTGCACGTTTCTCAACTTCACTTCTGCTTCCAACTCTCTATCTGGATGTCTCTTGCTAAATAAGCTCTCTATGACACAAACTGAGTCCTGAGTCACTAAATGGTTGCATTCCTACTTCTCTAACAGAAAGCAGTAAACTGTATACAAAGGTAAATCCTCCTCTGCTGCACCCACTGAAGCTGGTGTCGCCCAAGGTGCTGTACTCTCAGCACTTCTCTTTTCTTTCTTTCTTTCTACATGACTTACCATCTTCAAATGACAATTATTTTGTTAAATATGCTGACGACCTGACTGCATCTTTGCCTGTCAAATGTCAAAGTGACTGCTCCAAACTAAATGGCTTTCTATCAGAAATCAGCCAGTGGTCCAAGGAAAATGATCTTACCTTAAACCCCTCCAAATGCCAAACAGTCAATTTCACCTTTAGGCATAAATCCGACCTAAACAAACTGGTTAGCTCTCATGAGGTATGCAACATAGATGGCACTGAAATACAGACCAGGTCGGAAATTAAATACCTAGGCGTCATTCTATCTGCTGATCTCTCCTGGTCGTCCCATATCTTCACGATTCCTTCTACATCAAGAAGTTAAGTCATTCTGGTATAACCCAACCCTTACTCCTACAATTCGTTAACTCTCGAATTCTGCCTATTATTCTCTATTGTTCCCTCTTAGGTTTTCCCGGGCTACTGAAGAAAGAATATAACATATTACGCAGGATGTTAAAGGTTATCATCAGGGTAAGCAAAGTGCCACTTAACCAGCTTCTTAATATTCCATGTGACAGACACATGGACTGATGTGGAAAGTGGGCCAAATCCATTATATCTAACTCACACCATCCTCTTCATTCACACCTCTCTCTTGGCATCTCATCAGGCGAAACAAGAAGCCTATATCGGACACTATATTCTCGCACTAGCAAGTACTATACTCAGCCACACCCTACTTACCTCGTGTTCTGGGCGATAAATAAAGCACTACGCGTGATGCCTATAACTTATTAAATAGTCAGTAGCACAAATGGAAACCTCGCCTAGATTACTAGCTCGCTAGTTTTCTAGCCGGTCCTAAGCCCGGATGAAGAGTGAGGGTTGGGGTGTGGTGGTAGCAACTCCACACCTAAAACCCATCCAAATTGCTACAGAAACTTCAACGCACAAATATATTAAAATTTCTAAAAACATAAGCAATAACCTTATTTTTGGCTGTAATCTGAGAAGTGAAATGACGCAGGCTGCGGAAAGCCTGCCTTCGGGAAGCCAGGAAGCCGATGTGCCTCCTTTCGTTGAAATCGAAAATAAGGATGGGGACGTGGAATGTTCGTACAATGTACGAAGCTGAGAAGGCTGCCCAGGTAGCCGCAGAAATGAGAAGATGTAAAATAGAAGTGTTGAGAATCTGCGACAGCAGATGGAACGGATGTGAAAGGTGCCAACTACCAACTGGAGTGTCCAACAGGTGAAATCCATATTGCCTTGGGTATATCCTTGTGTTTGTACATGCAGCCTACAATCACCGAATCACTGAAGGCACACAAGTTTGCAAGGCTTTCGCTATTCTTCTTCATTTCGCTGAAAGCCTTACGATTAATGATACCTTCTCTTCCCGTATTGTCTGCTCCCAGCCCGACTGGCATTCATATCGCCCATAAGTATTCCGATGTTGCAGTGTGGGATGCTGTCCATCGGTTTTTGCATTTGTCCATAGAAATCGTCCTTCTTCACTTGTTCTGAGTTGCTTGTAGGCACGTAGCTTTGGATTACTGTGACCTTCTTTCCTTACTTCTGAGTTGAATCTTTCATTCATCTTCGTGAATGAGATTGGTTCCGGTTGCATGAGAGCTTTCTGTGATGTTGGTGACATGAGTATAGCTTCTCCATCATTGTGCTCGTAGTTGTCATTTGGGTAAATTATTGACTCTCTGGTTGGCGATTTGCACAATCCACATCCATTCCACTTACTCTCACTGATTCTCAGCACTTGCATTCCATATCTTCTCATTTCTTCCGCTACTTGGACAGCCTTACCAGCCTCGAACGTTGTGTGAATATTGCACATCCCCACTCTGATTCTTGCATTCGTCGGATGGAGATATATCAACTAACTGGCTTCTCAAAGACATTCACAAAATCGCGGCAGTTCGCCTCTCCAATTCAAGCGGAGAAAAGCTTTGATACAACTGATGTTAACTTGAATCTCCACTTTTCTTCAGATCCTTCAGCATGTTTGTTAGCTGATTTCATGCCTTTCTTTTAAGATCTGTTGAGTTGTTGGGCTTCTGTAACTTCAGTAATTCGTTAAGAAAAGAATTCATTCTGTCGGCGTAATCACACTCATTCATCAGCACTGATCTGGCTCCTCTTCCACACCCACTGGCTATACTGTTTTCATTACTCCTTCACTTTCTCAGGGCTTCTCAGTTTTGCTTAGTCAGCAGGCCCCTGCTAGAATGAGTATCGTTTTTAAATTGCTGATAACATTCTACTAGTGTGGTTGTAAACCTAGCGAGTTCATCGTCTGACCATAGGATCAAGCCTCTTATTTGTAGGAGGAAGTTTTCAAACTTGATATCGGTATCCAGTCGATTGATCTTACACCCTTGGTCACACAATCTTAGTCCCAACGATACTGCTCCCGACTGAAATTTATCTAGTGTAACACTGGAAACATTATAGACATACCGATACAGGTGTGAAGGGAATTCTTTTTCAATATTTTGACTTTATGAAGATTTGATGACTTTCATTCTCCCTTCCTCCGCTGTCTTTTGAATAACTCGGTCATCGTAATCAAGGCAATCTAACAATAAATCCTTGGGAAGTTCATCAGCCGCAAATTCGTTTCGTGCTAAATTTCTTTCTTTATCCCAAAAACGAGTTTTTAAAGAATCCAGTTGGTCAAGCGCATATCTTTTCCATGATCGGAAATTTGGATGAACTTAATTACGGCGGAGAGATTTTCAGTAAATTTCAGGATATCGATTATTATGTTAAGATCCAATTATGAAATCCAAACATTTTTTCGCTCCTGTGAGTCTGAGATTATACTTCAGGTGGTCATTGAGTGCCTTCAATGCACTGGGATCCACACGTAACTTCAAATCTTTAGATATTACATGAATTCCGGACTCTGTATCAGAGGTACATTGGTGGACAATGATGCGACATCTAAGGATGGCATATGCTTCCCATTTACACTGAAATCGTGTAGCTTGTAAATGGATTCAAAGCCATCTTTAACACCATGATATACCACCTTCTTGTGGAAAAGTCATAGGAGTTTATCTAGCCACGGAATAATCCTATTCATAGTGTATCTATAAGTTACGTCTTCAAGCCATCAAGAAGTAACACCCCATCATCTTAGGTGACTTGATATATGTCGATCGACGACTGAGCAATAGCAGACTGTCAAGTTCGGCAATACATCCAGCCATTTTACTTGAAACTTATCTTGTCATGGAAGTTGTCATTCGCCATTGTCATGAGACAGAAGGACATACGGAGTTAGCTCATATTTTGAAGCAGATCACACCAGCCCCTTTAGTGTTAAGTCAGGACGCAATACATATAAAAGATGTGGGTGTATATATACTTGTTTGATTAAAAACTCAGGCGGTTCACTTAAAAGTGGCTTACACTATTTCTATCGATCCATTATTGATGATGGCTTCATGCCTCACCGACCATAGATGGACTCCAAGTGATTGGCAGTGAGTGAGGTAAATATTTTGTTGGAGGTGATCGCGAATTACGCCAACTTTTACGGTGGTGGCGTGATACAGATAATGTGTTCCAACGGGTTATTATTCTCACATAGTCTCACAGTTCAATATTCCATTAGCAACAGAATAATATGTGTTTGAAAATTCTATCCCATGTTTAATAATAATAATTTGCTTTATTCCAAAACAGTACATGTGATACAGAATGGAATTCTCAGTATTTCTTTTACTACAGTATTGCATCCAGTTAGTACATTATCAGTAAATAAAATTCTACATAGATTAAGGAAATCTCAGTTCATTATGGCAACAACATATTGGCATGTCGGTAGCAATCCCAAAGTTGAACAGTGTTTGAAGGTTTTAGAAAAGTAGGTGCTGTCATATTTACTGGCGCGAGCGGAAGAAAGAAACAAAGCAGCACATAACGGAAACAAAGAGAGAGAAAAAGGAAGAGAAAGAAAGAAAACGTTGCACCTATAAATGATATGAGTTGGGAGGACGAGATCCAGTTGTTCTTCTTCTTATTATTATTGTTCCCTTGGGTTCCTTGTGGAACGTAGGGCTTCAACTGCACGTCTTCACTTGTTTCTGTCTTCTGCTGTACTTTTCACTTGCATCCAAGTTAGTTCATACTGTTTCAACTCCTCTTCACACGATCTCCTCCATGTCACCCTTGGACGTCCCACTCGCCGCTTCCCTTTCGGGTTCCACTCGAGGGCGCGATGTCACCCAACGGCCTCCTCAGCGAGTGTCCAATCCATCTCCACTTTCTCCTGCATATTTTTGTTGAGCGATTGGTTCTTGTTTTGTTTGTTCCCGTAGTTTCTTGTTGGTGATTCGTTCCGGTCATCTGATCTTGAGTATAGAACGAAGACAGCTGTTGATAAAGGTCTGTAACAGGCTGTTTGAATTATTCTTTGTGACCCGCCAAGTTTCTGATTTGTATAGAAGAACTTACTTGACGTTTGTATTGAAAATCCGAATTTTGTTGTTGATGCTGAGTTGAGTGACGAAGATTTCCAGATTGTTTTCAGGTTGATGAATGTGTTTCTCGCCTTCCCGATTCTCGATTTGACATCCTCGTCTCTTCCTCCTGTAGTTGAGACAATGCTCCCTAGATAAGTAAGTGAATGAAGTAACCTCTTTCAAATCCCTCCCGTTGATGGTGATTGGCGGTGGATGTTGCTGCTGCTGTTGTTCCTGTTGGCTGGTTATTTTCAGAACCTCCGTCTTGTCTATGTTCACCTGGAGTCCTGTCTTCACTGCCTCCTTCTTCGACCAGTTTGTCGGTTTTCGCTTGTAAGTCTTCGATTTTGTGTGACATCAAACATAAATCATTCACGCGCGAAATCCAGGTCTTCTAGGTTCTTCATGTCTGTCCAGAATATCCCTGTCTTCTCGTTTCCCACTGTCTGATGCATAATCCAGTCCACCACAAATAGGAATATCATTGGTGATAATAAGCACCCTTGTCTGACTCCTGTGTTTACTAAAAACGCTTCGCTGAGTTTTCCGTTGTGGATTACTTGTCATATGCCGTTGTCGTACAGCTGTTGAATAAGGTTGATGAATATTTGGGGTACGCCGTAGTACTCGAGTAGTTTCCAAATTACTTCGCGGTCAACGCTTTCGAAGGCCTTCTCAAAGTCTATGAAGGAAGTTGAGGTAGAGGTTGGATTGCCATTCCATGCTTTGTTCGATGATAATGCGTAGAGTTGCAATTTGGTCAGAACATGATTTGCCTTTCCTGAATCCAGCTTGTTCTGGTCGGAGTTCTGTATCCAGTGCGTCCTTGATTCTCTCCAGGATGATGCGACTCAGGATTTTACTTGGCGTCGACAGGAGCATGATTCCTCGCCAGTTCTTGCAGGGTCCTAGATCGCCCTTCTTTGGTAGTTTCACCAGGTAACCTTTCCTCCAGTCAGTAGGCACCTTTCCCTCCTTCCAGATGTTTTGCAGTAATGGAGTCAGCATATCTGCTGTCGTCTCTGGGTCCGCTATCAGTGCTTCCGGGGGTATTCTATCTGCTCCAGCTGCTTTTCCAGCTTTCAGAAGCTTGATTACATTCAAGACTTTAGCTTTCGTTGGAAGATTGGTGTCAACTTGCAGTTGTGTACGCGCTGTTGTTGGTATTTCTGGACAGGTTGCAGGTGGTGGTCTGTTCAAGAGTCCTTTGAAGTGATCCACCCATTGTTTAATCTGTCTTTCTTCCTTGGTAATTGGGTTCCCTTGGTTGTCTTTTATAGGTTTCACTTGTGTAGATCTCTTCCCGGATAGAGACTTGGTTATCTGATATAGTGTCCTCAGGTCCCTTTTGCCTGCTGCCTTCTCAGCTTCAGTGCCCAGATTGTCGTAGAATTGTCTTTTGTCCTTCCTGGCACTCTTCCTCACTTCTTTGTCCAGTGCTGTGTCAGTTGAGCTCAGCCTCTCTTTCTCTTTTCCATCTTTGCATTGAATCATTTTCTCTTTCACCATTCTCCTCTCCTCCATTAGCTTTCAAGTGTCCGCTGAGAGCAATTCCTTGTCTTGTTTCTTCTTTCTTCCTAACACCGTTGAACACGTTTCGTTGAAAATCACCTTCAGAGAGTTCCAATGGTCTTCCACGGATGATTCCTCAGTGGTGCCACGTAGTGTTTCCTGCTTTGCTCTAACAGCTGCAGTGAAAGTGTCCTTTGTGGTTGTGTCCTTCAGTTTTTCCGTGTTGAACTTGCATTGTGGCCTATCCCCAGCAATCATCGAGGCTTTAGTTTCACTTTGAAAGTCCCTTGTACTAGATAGTTGTCCAAACCTACATCTGCTCCTCTCCTTGATCTTGTGTCCAGTAGGCTCCGTCTCCACTTCTTCGAGATTTCAATGAAGTCTATCTGGTTTTTGGTATATCCATCTGGTGAAATCCATGTCACCTTGTGTATATCCTTGTGCATGAACACACTGCTGCCAATCACCAAATCATTGAAGGCGCAGAATTCTGAGGAGAGTTCACCGTTGTCTTTCATTTCACTGAGGGCCTCACAACCCATGGTGAGTTCTCTTCATGTATTGTCTCATCCCAGCTTCGCATTCATATCACCCATCAGGATTCTGATATCGCTCTTTGGGACGTTATCCAGTACTGTTTGTAGTTGTCTGTAGAAATCGTCCTTCTTCTCTGGTTCGGAGACGTTTGTAGTCGCATAGCATTGAATGACTGTAACCTTCTTTCCTTTTGAGTTGAACCTGGCTGTCATAATCCTGGAGGAGATTGGTTCCCACTGCATGAGAGCTTTTGCCGCTGTTGGTGAAATCATGATAGCACCTCCCTCGGTGTGCTCGTGGTTGTCCTCTGGGTGACCGGAGTATATAATTGTCTTTTCAGTTGGTATTTGGCACCTTCCACATCCGTTCCATCTGCTCTCGCAGATTCCCAAAACTTCTATTTTATATCTCCTAATTTCTGCGACTACCTGGGCAGCCTTCTCAGCTTCGTACATTGTACGAACATTCCACGTCCCCATGCTTATTTTCGCTTTCATCGAATGGAGGCACATCGGCTTACTGGATTCCCGAAGGTTTTTACCAGCCTGCGTCATTTCACTTCTCCGATTCCAGCGAAAAACAAAGTTATTGTTTATGTTTTAAGAAATTTTAATATATTTGTGCGTTGAAGTTTCTGTAGCAATTTCGTTAAGTTTTGGGTGTGGAGTTGCTAGCGCCACGCCCCAACCCTCCTTCTTTATCCGGGCTTGAGATTCGCTAGAAAGCTAGCGAGCTAGTAATCTAGGCGAGGTTTCCATTTGTTCTACTGACTATTTAATAAGTCATAGGCATCACGCCTAGTGCTTTATTTATCACACAGAAGACGAGGTAAGTAGAGTATGATTGAGTTTTTGTACTTGCTAGTGCGAGCATACAGTGTACTTTATAGGTTTCTGGTTTTGCCAGATGAGATGCAAGGGGAGAGTTGTGAATGTAGAGGGGTGTGTGAGTTAGATGAAATGTATTCGGCCAACTTTTCACATGAGTCCATGTGCCTGTCAACCAGAATATTAACAAGCTGGTTAAGGGGCACGTTGCTTACCTTGCTGACAGCCCTTAAGATCCTGCGTAATATGTTATAGTCTTTCTTCAGTAGCCCGGGAAAAACTAAGGGGGAACAATAGAGAATAATAGGCAGAATTCGAGAGTTAACGAATTGTAGGAGTAAGCGTTGGGTTATTCCAGAATGACTTAAGTACTTGATGTAGAAAGAATCGTCAAGATATGAGACGACCAGGAAAGATCAGCAGATAGAATGACACCTAGGTATTTTACTTCCGATTTGGTTTCTATTTCAGTGCCATCATTGTTGCACACCTCGTGAGAGCTAACCAGTTTGTTTAGGTCGGATTTATGCCTAAAGGTGAAATTGACTGTTTGCCATTTGGAGGGGTTTAAGGTAAGGCGGTTTTCCTTGGACCACTGGCTGATTTCTGATAGAAAGCCATTTAGTTTGGAGCAGTCACTTTGACATTTGACAGGAAAGATACAGTCAGGTCGTCAGCAACAGTTAGTGACCCAGTACTCAGTTTTTGTCATAGAGAGATTATTTAGCAAGAGACATCCAGGTACCGAGTCGGAAGCAGAAGTGATGGCAAGAAACGTGCAGCAGACGTATTTGGCACCTTTATCTAATGATGAGACGATACTGTTGTGTAAGACGGCTGCAGCGTCTGAAGTGCTGCTACCCTGTCTATAGGCAAATTATTTGGGGTCTTCACAGCTTTTCAGAGAGGGTTCAAGTTTAGGAAGTACTAGTTTTTCCATAAGCTTTAGAAACGGGGAAGTGATGGCAATGGGTCTGAGCTTTACGTTCTTGCTATTTCCAGGTTTAGGGGCAGGGACAATTTTGATGTCTTTCCATGCAACAGGTACGACGTTCTTGGAGGAAGAATCATTTAGGATGTTAGTTAGTTAGTGGAGAAGATAAAGCATCTGCACATTGTTTTAGAACATATGCTGTCAAGTTAACCAAATTCACAAGGCCAATGACTGGTTATAGAATATTAAACTGTTTAAAGTATATATACATGTATAAATTAGTTTGATCACTTGAAGATATGCTTTCACTTCCGTGTAGTCACAGTAACACAACTGGAAAAGGATGGTATAATTTTAGCGATGACCAATCGTGGCATAGAATGGCACCTAAACCCACCTTATCCCAAACACCTTCGTGGAGAATAGCAGAGGCTGAATACAACTGTGAGTCGATTATTCAGGGCGATCTCGAAAGAGCAAGGTGGAAATCAATGAAGCCAGAGGCATAATCGACCGTGATGTACGCAAAGATTGCTTAATCGAAGATTTTGAAGAAAGATTAGCACATTTAGGAAAACATGTCTGAATAGTGAGGGCAGATGTGACAAGGGTAGATTCCACCATTTCCGAATCTTGTCAGGAGATAGACGAGGCGGAATCGGGCTGGTTTTGAGGGGGTGGTTTTAATTTCCTCCCACTCTGTTGTTTGTTTTTTGTGTTAAATTTATACTACTTATCGCGAGTAAGTAGAATGAGTAATAATTGTACATTCTTATCTGTGAATCCGTTTGCCATTGAAGTTCAACTCACTTATTGTAATACCAGCCTATTTGATGAATGGTAATTGTTTTCTTATAGTCAAACATTGTCCACTGCATATGCCTTATTTCAGTACCCGTAGGTGCTGAACATTCTTGATTCGTATTACCCTATTCTGCCTTTGTCCATCACGCATTATATATATCTACACGTTAATCGCATTTAACACTGCTTTGCTTATTTTTACTGTGATTTTGACGTTATTATCTGTTAGACACATAAAAATCTGGGTACCAATATTATGTTGAATTATTTTATCTTTAATGAAGCACTGTAGTTTAAATGAAATTTGTGTTTTCTGATAAAATGTGACAGTCGACGTACGGTTATTATAATCGTCAGGATTAGCGTCGCGTATAAATTTTCGAAAATATTCAAGATTTGTGAAAAGCTACTGAGATTTTTAGAAATTAGGCCGTTTTTTTCTAATCCACATACCTCCAGCATTTTTTGGGAGGATCAGGATTAAATGTTCTACGAGATTTACTTTCCTAACTGTCCACAAATAGCAGTGGAAGTTTCCCGGATATTAGTGATCCAATTGACACCGTGTAGTTTTGTTGCTTTGCTTGAATATTTAGGCTGGAAATTTGACCACACTGGAGTGTAAGCGAAATGGTACTCTTATTATTATCTCACCTAACGAGAATTATGTGCTATTAGTGCGTAGCCGATCAATGTCGACCTTATTCCTTGACAACACGAGTGACTGATGCTCAACGGCTTACACATCGCAGGTGAACACTAATACTAACAATACTAGAGGTTGTGGACTGAGATGAATTAACAGTTAAATACTACTACTAATAATAGTAGTAAAAGTCGTACTGTGGGCAGTAGTATGATTTCATGATCACATTCCATACTGTGATAAACAATTTCTCTACTTAATTAACTGAAATCTCTCTTCATCTCATCGTCTTCATTAATTAATTAGTTATCAGTTTCTTGACAAGAGACTTTATAAATGGAAAAGTGAATTTACCATAAGAATGACCTGAAAGAAAGCGGAAGTATGTTAATGGATCACATGATAATGTGGTGATTAGAAGAAATAAGAGAAAGAGTAATGTCATTCTGTGTACACAACTATGACAAATGAGTATGATGGCCGGATCATTGAGATGCTTGCATTGTGATAGCAGAGCACAGAGATATTTGGCATCAGTGTTGTTCATTTGGCATACTGACATAATGCGAGGACAGATTGTGAGAAGTCAACATTGAAAGTCCAGTTGTTGTAGTTTAATCATATTCTGCTATCTCCGTCCATGCTTCATCTTCTGTAAATTCCCTCCTTATTATCTGGATCGTTTTGTCTTTACAACGAAATCAGTCGCTACGCTGTTCGAGATTCCTTCTGAAGACGACACCAATATTCTACTCACACGTTCTTGTCAGTAGCAAGAAATCCACTCTTGCGTGCACAAGCGAATATTTTTTTGCTTGTCGTTTCGCGATAATAATATAAGATCTCATCATATACTGTGACGACTGATTACTTCTCGTTGGCATCCTCCAAAACATTCATCTTGTTCTCTCAGTCTAGCCGACAGAAGTGAAACACAGAATCACCTGAATTCTAACTTTTTATACTGCGTCATATATTTTCACGACTAACAGATGTATTGTGCATTCTCATTCTTTCATTATATTATCATTTGACCAGACGTTGTTGGCAACAGACCACTGAGAATTGATAAAAGTAGCGAACCACCACCTCGCTTTTCACTTGAACTGCTTCGGTCCTGTCTGTACAAAGTGAAACTGCTCGGAGAGCTTGATTTGTCGTCATATGAATCGTGGAGTCACGTTTCCTTGAAACGTTATTGCGCCTGTAATATGATAGATACTTGAACATAATAGAGCATCCAAGTAATAAATCTTGTTCGATAATGACATGCAGTTTGTGCCGATAATCACGGAAACAGTCATCGTATGCACCGGAGTGCACCTTGAGGCTCGATGCCGCCTAACATCATGGTTTTTCTAACGTTGAGAGGGAGAATGACATAAAAATCCGCAACAAATAATGCCCATTTCAACTCGAACTGAAATGTCGATGACATGAGCCATGTAAATGTTAGATGACATGCTATTGAATAATGTAAACGAAAGGGCCAGGCGTTTGAAAGTATGAATTCATCTCTGACACGTGAAATCCTTTTTTCATTGTTTTATTCGTTCAAGGTTCCGAGTGGAATACAGGGCTTCAGGGTAACAGGTCTGATGATTCGGTAGCGGTGGTTTCGATTCTACGTTGTAGGGTTGGTGGCCTATTTGACGACCAACCTTCCCGCTTCAACGGATTAAATATTGGCCTAACGAGGTTAAGGAGTGCTCCGCACATTAGTTGAGCCTAGAACCACGTGAGGCGTAGTCAGTGGGCGTTCTACCACTGAACCATCGACACACACTTCATCGTCTTATTCTACATAATTCGGAATATTTTAGTAAAAAGCGACTGGTTGTCACCGAACATCACTCAAAAATATCCGGAAACCTTTGTATCTATTATTTCTGAGGAAATGAATAGCCAATATATCAGACGCAATTAAATCGAAGAGACTGAGTAAAGTTACGCGTGAAGTGACCGAACATTACAGCATCAAAAACACAAAGTGGGCAATTTTGAAACTTGTATAATCATTATCATTTTCGTCAGTGTGTGGCTGATCAGAATCTGTGAAACAGAATGATGCATTTTTGTGATGAACACACGATAACAGTGTTGATACTGCAAGTGACTTGTTTTCAAGGGATACTTCTGACCGACAATGAATCATTTTTGAATTGAATAATGAACCACGACAATCTGAGCACGGTCCCTCGGTTCAAAGTTCTGCACAAAACCATCGAAAATCCAAAAACTTCAAACCCAAGTTCAGTTCGAAAACTTGATAAACCAAACATATGATCTATCACCAACTTCCGAAGAGAACCTGCAACAGTTCAGGTCAGTAGTCCTCGACAGCTGCCATAAATTTATGAATACCAAACCAAATGGAAAGTCAATACTGACCAGAAAACACTATAAAGAGCTCAAGGAATTAATAAACAACAAAGAGATTATTCTGTTACGCCCGGATAAAGGTGGGGGAATCGTAGTCATCAATCGTGAAGACTACATAAGTAAAATGCTGACCATCCTATCCGACGAATCTAAATTCATAAAACCAGCAAACGAAAAGAACATGACGGAACAAACTGAACAAAAAATAACGAACCTTCTCCGAAAAATAAAGACTGAATCATTCATCGGTCTTGAAACCTTGGAATCGTTGAAACCGTCGGGCTCAAATATACCCCGGCCATATGGACTACCAAAGGTGCACAAGAAAAACGTACCCCTTCGACCCATTCTCGATATGACTAATTCACCTTATCACAGTACCGCACAATGGCTAGTAGACATACTAGAACCAGTCAGAAAGGAAATCTCCCGCCACTCACTTCGAGACTCCTTCGATTTTGTCAATTCCATTGAAAACGTCAGCGTTTCCAATCAAACCATTTTCTCACTGGATGTGGTATCACTGTTTACAAACGTTCCACTAACTGAAACAATATGCTATATATGTGAATATATTGATTCAAAGGAGATGAACATTGGTATACCCACGGACTATTTGAAAGAACTCCTGTTATGATGTACTCTAAACGCCCAATTCACTTTCAATAATGAAATATATAGACAAAAAGATGGTATAGCTATGGGCTCACCACTCGGCCCGCTGCTAGCAGATATTTTCATGTCAAAACTAGAAAATACACACCTAAAGAAGACAATAGATAACTTCAGGTACTACAAGAGATACGTGGATGATACCTTTATTATCGCCAATAATGAGGAAAATTTGGAGAACATATTGGACTTCTTCAACAGTTGCCATCCAGCAATCCAGTTCACACTAGAGAAGGAGTTCAACGCAACAATATCTTTTCTGGATGTGCAACTAACAAGACGCGAACAAGATGGGACACTCAAAAGATCCATTCACAGAAAACCGACATGGAATGGACAACTCATCAGCTTTCACAGTTGGGTGCCTCTATACACAAAACGAAATCTAATCCGCTCACTGACCCACAGAATCCACAAAATTTGCAGTCCGGAAACTATAAAAGAGGAGCTGAAAACCCTGAAAAGAATCCTCCTTGAAAACGGTTACCCGGAACGTTTCATCACAAAAGCCATGAAGCGCAAAACACAAAAACAGTCTATGCTTACTGCTGCCAAGAAACTTCTCTATTTGAATCTACAATTCAACGGAGATTCTTCAGCAGAAATACTGAGAAACTGCCTGTGCCGTTCACTGAAGAAAACCTTCTTCGCAGCTGAACTCAGACTAACTTTCTCTACGAAACCAATGATTCGCACGAACGTGAAGGACAAGCTTCCACTGGGGGCCTCATCAATGTGCATCTACCAATTCACCTGCTCATGTGGAGCTAGGTATGTCGGCCGTACCCAGCGTTTGCTATCCAAACGAATCTGCGAACACCTACCTTCATGGTTTCATAAAGGAGAAAGAAGATCCCTCCACCACAGCTCTATCCTAGAACACTTGATCGAATCCGGACACCAAGCAAACCCACAAGACAACTTCTCAGTTATCTACACAATACGTGGGAATCTTGCCAAAAGAGTACGAATTAAACTTCTTCAAACTGCAGAAGCAATGGCAATTCACATATTGAATCCTGAACTCTGCATACAAAAGAAGTTTGTTCAGTCACTAAATCTACAATGGTCCTGATCTATCTCAACACCAAATACGTAATTTTGTCTTACCTCTTTCTTCTTTGTTTGTCTGTTTCTTAATTGCATTATTTTCTACCCCCACCCTCTATTAAATCTCTACCCTCATGACGACTGTTGCTAACTCCATTTTCGTTTATTTTTAAGTGAATTCCACTCAGCTTATCAACTTAACTCTCATTCATTTTCAAGTGAATTCTACTCAGATTATTAACTTGACTCTGATTCATTTTTCATTGAACCCTAGCAATTAGATTACGTCACCCAACCTACTTTTGTAACTTTATTTTAGTTTCTAACCGATTAACGCCTTCTAAATTACGTAATTTGTTGTCAAAAATTAAGAATTGCATTAACACATCTTTGGAAATATTCCTTTTGTTGCCAAGAAAAATTACTATAAATTTGCGGTTTGTACAGCTTGAGAATGATATCGCCGAAAAGAGTAACTCTTTGCTGAATGCCTTTTCTTTTCTATATCTATGAAAGTAATCACTCATCATGCAATATTAGTTTGTTTCTTAGAGGTATCACACAATGAAACAGAATTATTTACTGGATGACTTTTCGAACAACATTTATTGTTCATAATCATATCAATTATATTCACACAACTTCTTGGACGATTAGTGTCTAGTGCTACATAAATTCGATGAACTACAGGCTGAAACCGACATGCTGCCAAAAGATGTGGCTAATATGGAACTTCAAGTGAACATAAGAAGATAGAGGTCATCGACATAACCAACAAACAAGCAAACAAACAACAACAAACTGGACCAAATCACAATCAACAGGAGAAATTTGAGAGAGGCTGCTTCATTCACTGATCTGACCAGGCAGCATCGTTTCAACTAGACGCGATAGCACGGACTAAGATGTCGAAGTCAGAATCGGGAAGGCAAAGTGCACCATCATCATTGTGAAATCACTTTGAATATCTTCTTCCTCCAGTGTGAAGAAGAATAGTCGGATTTTCAACACCAATGTCAAGTCAGCGAGGTTTTCCATGCGGGTCAGAAAGTTGGTGAGGATGACACGGAAAGCATTTTGAATGGTCAGCTGCAGTTGTTTGTCAATGGCCACCTCCCTTAGCTCCTCACTGTGGATCACACGACCAGCCGGGCGGAAAGAATTAACAACAAGCAACCATTAGAGTAATCCAATTAGGGACAGACGTTTTTCTCTAACACTATCACTGCCATAATGGAGATGGATTCAACAAACGCTGCTGAGACCGTCGGGTGAAATCACGTGCATTTAACACTAATGGTAATCGATTACAGAAACGTTCGATAGCAACACGGTGGCTATCACCTCAGCAGTAGAAGAAGAAACGTGGGCAATTATTCGGTCAGCTAAAAGCGACAGCAGATAATAGAGAGAAGTAGAGATGTGCTGTTGAAGCCTCATGCCCCAATGGGTAGCTATTGATATCCTGAAAATCAGTGTTGTGGTTCCATTTCCTGGAATTTAGTTGTCTCCATTTTCAAACAAGAGTCATAATAACTGCCTGTGATGAAGAAATAAAACACTTCAAGTCAACTGTACTTGTCCCCACAGTGTAAATGCAATATGAGTATGACTCCAGTTGATTTATTCAAACATCGTGAATGTGTGTCCCATATGATTGTAAACTACGAGTGCGTTGTCAGAATACCAGCGGTAATCAGTGCCTCTCCCTATTTCGAGTCTGTTAAATATAAGTCATGAATATGTTGGCAGGAACGGGAGTCGAAATTATCCTAAAGCCAACCCGTCAATTAATCGGTACAGCTGGTAATTGAACCGTAACTCCACATTATTTGAACAAATGAGTAATGAATTTCCTAGTTCCGTTTCAGGCAGAGGAAGTAGATCAGACTACTGGAAAGTGGTGTTCTCCGTCTCATCTATGAGTATGTTAGTGAATAGTGAACAAATCATGTCGAATTGGAATCCTTGAAATCTACACCATCAGTGTTGTTATTGTTCCGTTTACCGGTTTTCGGCTGATTCAATGAATACAGATTCGATAATCAACCTCTGTCTCCATCTGGATATTTCACTTTTCAATAATTCCACCATATCTCACCCTAATGTGTGAATGATTATGTGCAAGTGAATGCATCGCAATGCCTGGCGTTCCTCCTGAGTAATTCAATTCAACGTGGTAAATAATTGTAGGGGCCTAGAGAAATTCCTATCTCTCAAACATCCTCGAGGTTCAACTATCCAATTGACCTCACAGTCAATTCATGATACTTGGTATATTGGTGATATGATATTTCTCGTCATTCCGTGTACTGACACAGACTGTCTCTCATCTGGTTGGTTTATTTGAAGGCTATACTGGTTCCAGCTTGAATTATAACCCTGCGTATAGCTTCTCATGTTCCCATTTTAAAAGGCACCACTTTAAATATTTTCAATTCCTTATTATCCGTATTAACTTCATTATTTACACTACAACGCTTATTTCCAATAGAGGTCTTCACGCATACATTTTTGAATGAAATCTACTGTGTAGTTATCCGCAGTTATTCCTTTTTAATAATAGTAATAATAATAATTTGCTTTATTCCAAAAACAGTACTAATGATACAGCAAGGAATTTTCAACATTCAGTACAATACTACATCTAATTTACTAAAAAACGATAACAAAAAAATAAATAAAATAAAAATCTTTACATAATAATGATAACAAAACGTTTTTATAGCAGCTATTTACCAAATTAGTGTAAGCAGTACGGAGAAAAATACGCATTAAGTATAATAATAATAATTTGCTTTATTCCAAAACAGTACATGTGATACAGAATGGAATTCTCAGCACTTTAACTACAGTATTGCATCCAGTTAGTACATTATCAATAAATAAAATTCTACATAGATTAAGGAAATCTCAGTTCATCATGACAACAACATATTGGCATGTCGGTAGCAAAGGTAAAGCTGAAACATCCTTTGAAGGTGTTAGAAAAGTGGGAGCTGTCTTATTAACTGGCGTAAGCGAGAGAAAGAAACAAAGCAACACATAACGGAAAAAGAAGAGAGAGAAAAGGAAAAGAAAGAAAGAAAATGCTGTACCTATAAATGAAATGAGTTGGAAAGACGAGGTCCAGTTGTACTACTGACTGTTTAATGAATTATAGGTGTCACGCCTAATGCTTTCTTTATCGCACAGAACACGAGGTAAGTAGGGTATGGTTGAGTTTTTGTAATTGCTAGTGCGAGCATATAGTTTTCTATATAGGCTTCTGGTTTTGCCTGATGAGATGCAAGGGGAGAGTTGTGAGTGAAAAGGGTGGCATGAGTTAGATAAAATGGATTTGGCCCATTTTTCACATGAGTCCATGTGCCTGTCAACCAGAATATTAACAAGCTGGTTAAGTGGCACTTTGCTTACCCTGCTGACAACCTTTAACATCCTGCGTAATAAGGTATAGTCTTTCTTCAGTAGCTCGGGTAAAACTAAGGGGGGAACAATAGAGAATAATAGGCAGAATTCGAGAGTTAACGAATTGTAGGAGTAAGCGTTGGGTAATACCAGAATGTTTTAACTTCTTAATGCATTAGGTAAGACTGAATATTTTCTAAGGTATCGTCAAGGTATGAGACGACCAGGAAAGATCAGCAAATAGAATGACACCTAGGTATTTAATTTCCGATTTGGTTTCTATTTCAGTGCCATCTTTGTTGCACACCTCGTGAGAGCTAACCAGTTTGTTTAGGTCGGATTTTTGCCTAAAAGTGAAATTGACTGTTTGGCATTTCGAGGGGTTTTAGATGAGATCGTTTTCCTTGGACCACTGGCTGATTTCTGATAGAAAGTCATTTAGTTTGGAGCAGTCATTTTGACATTTGACAGGCGAAGATACAGTCAGGTTGTCAGCATATTTGACAAAATTAATGTCATTTGAAGATGGTAAGTCATGTAGAAAGAAAGAAAGGAGAAGTGGGGAAAGTGCAGCACCTTGGGGGACACCAACTCCAGTGGGCACAGCAGAGGTGGATTTACCTTTGTATACAGTGTACTGCTTTCTGTTAGAGAAGTAGGAATGCAACCATTTAGTGACCCAGGACTCAGTTTTTGTCACAGAGAGATTATTTAGCAAGAGATATTTAGGTACAGAGTCGGAAGCAGAAGTGATGTCAAGAAACGCTCAGCGGACGTATTTGGCACCTTTATCTAATGATGAGACGATACTGTTGTGTAAGACAGCTGCAGCGTCTAAAGTGCTCCTACCCTGTCTATAGGCAAATTGTTTGGGGCCTTCACAGCATTTTAGGGAGGGTTCAATTTTAAGAATTACTAGTTTTTCCATAAGCTTTAGGAACTGAGAAGTGATGGCAATGGGTCTGAACTTTACGTTCTTGCCGTTATCAGGTTAAGGGACAGGGAGTATTTAAATGTCCTTCCATGCATCAGGTACGACATTTTTGGAGAAAGAGGCATTTAGGATGTTAGTTAGTTAGTGGAGAACATAAAGCATCTGCACATTGTTCTAGAACATATACAGGTATACCATCAGGGCCAGGGCTACGTTGGGGCTTGAGCGTTTTAAGATATTTTAGAACATCAAGAGCATTAAAGTCATGAATGTTATCAGCTACATGATAGGTAACACTAGAAGTAGTTAAAGTAGAAGGACAGCGTATAAAAGACTGATTAAGAGCATTAACATCATAAGAGGGAAAAGCATCACAACGCTTACCATTGCCAGTAATTTCATTGAAAATTTTCCACATGCTGACGGGAGATTCGCACGATAAAAGTGTATCATTGTAGGTGGTATGACGACTTTTGATTTCAGATTTGATTTGAGCATTAATCTTTTTGAGTCCTAACTTGTCTTTGGATTTGTATAATGTTTCTTTTTGACTGCGAAGTTGTTTGAGATAAGGATATGAGAAGCGGTCGAGGTGTTTGAATAGTGTTTGTTTGGGACAGCATATATCAAAGCAGAACTTAAGATAATCCGTTATATCGGCAATTGTGTCATCTAATGTACTTTCATAGAATAAATCCCAGTTAGTATTGTTTTAATATGCACCTTATATTGAGTAAGTTGTCAAATGAGTAGCATCTTTGTTGTGCTTTCATAGACAAGTGTGAGAAGACTTTAATATGTGTTTTGCTGGCTATTTTTGGTAAAGCACGAACAATAGAGTGATCAGAGTTGAGGATCGGTGCACGTTTACGTGTTTCGTATATTCCTTCGTCATTTGTGAAAACTAAATGGAGTGTTTTGTCAGGTCGAGTGGGAAATTTGACTATGTTTGTATGACCAAGTGCTTCAAGGAAGGAGCAATCTGACGAGTTGAAATCACCAGTAATAACAGATAGAGAGTTGTCGAAGTTGGCAGCGGCAAACATGGTGAATTCGTCAGCAAAATTTGAAAGATTAGATAGTGAGCAACTTGGAGAAATGTACATGTTAGTAACAAAGATATGTCTATATTTGGGGAGATGTTTGGGACGACATGTGACGGTAATACAGTCTATGAAGTCATTTGAGAATGAGAAGCAAACATTATTAGAAATAAACCACTTGGAGTGAATAAAAGTTGCGAAACCGCCCCCATTTTTTTATTACGACATTGTCGGTCTTGTCTAAATAGGATGAAGTCCTTTAGTGAGATACGATTGTCGTCATACAAATCATGTAACCATGTTTCTTGTAATGTGATTACCGCAGTATTATGATAAGTGTCAGTGGACATCAAGGAGTGTACGTACATTATCTTGTTAGGAAGAGAGCGGCAGTTAGTGTTCATGATGACAGGGACCGTAGTTAAGTGTATTGGTGTACGTTTAAGAGCTCCCTGCCAACCACTACGATGCTTCCTCCTTGATTTCTTGGGAATAAGAAACTCGTTGGGTCGTAAAGTATTTATAATGTAACGAGAGTAAATGATCCTGTTTGAATTCATATTTGGGTGATAAATAAACAGGAGTAAACAATATATGGACGCAATATGTAAATATTGTGATAGCAGGCCCAAAAGCACGAACAGGTCGATTGGAGAAATGCCCCTCATCGAGATTATAGTCAGCCAACTGAAACCACAATGGTGTTCAGAAGTACCTGCAACAGACAGCATCTACAGATAAGCCGATTCCTTCGTCCACTCTGCCAAACATAACTGCACATTGAAACAACATCATTCTCAGTACACGTCGGTTAACATACTCTAATCACATGATACACAAACACACACACACACACCCGTCACTCCTTACTCATACAAAGCATCAAGTTGAATGAACATCTTGTTGATCTCTACACATACCTGTAGGCAGTGATGGTCAGTGACCTTCAATAAATAAACTAATCATGCCTCTGTATTGACAGTGTGGCGTGATCACATTCCACACTGTGATAAACAATTTCAATAGTCAATAAACTGGAATCTCCTTTCATCTCATCGTCTTAATTAATTATTTAATTAATTAATTAATTATCAGTCTGCTGACAAGAGATTTTATAAATAGCAACGTGAATTTATCATAAGAATGACCTGAAAGAAAGCGGAAGTATGTTAATGAATCACATGATAATGTGGTGATTAGAAGAAATAAGAGAAGGAGTAATGTCATTCTGTGTACACAAGTATGACAAATGAGTATGATAGCCGGATCATTGAGATGCTTGCATTGTGATAGCAGAGCACAGAGATATTTGGCATACTGACATAATGCGAGGACAGATTGTGAGAAGCCTACATTGAAAGTCCAGTTGTTGTAGTTTAGTCATATTCTGCTATCTCCGTCCATGCTTTATCTTCAGTACATTCCCTCTTAATTATCTAGATCGTTTTGTCTTCAAGACAAAATTGGTCGCTACGCTTTTTGAGTTTCCTTCTGAAGATGACACCAATATTCTACTCACACATTCGTGTCAGCAGCACGAAATCCACTCTTGCGTGCACAAGCGAATATTTTCTTGTTTGTCATTTTGCGATAATAATATAAGATATCATCATATACTGTGACGACTGATTGCTTCTCGTTGACATCTTCCAAAACATTCATCTTGTTCTCTCAGTCTAGCGGACAGAAGCGAAACACAGAATCACCTGAATTCTAACTTTTTATACTGCGTCATATATTTTCACGACTAACAGATACCTTGGGTATTTTCATTCTTTCAGCATACGCTAGGGACATTCAGCAGAAAAAAGAAATCATTCGTCAGCAAATCCTGAAATCGCACCATGTAATCTGATTCTTACCATAATTGTTGATCAAGTGCACTTGTGTCAAATTACACCCTATCGATTGATCGAGATGAATAGTTGTGTGTCACTCAGATCGACCATTAGTGGTTTCCAGACACTTTGTCCAACATTTCACTCTTCGAGATAAAATACTGCATGTCTATAAATGTCGACACGACTGAATGTGATTTAAGTAGCCTCCACAAACTAGAACTCCATGAACACACATTTTCGCCATTGATGAACGTCAACAGTAATGGGATTCACAACTGGTTCGATTTAGTGATTGATGTTGCAATTCCGAATCTTCTTCTTCACACTGGAGGAAGAAGATATTCAAAGTGATTTCACAATGATGATGGTGTAATTTGCCTTCCCGATTCTGACTTCTACATCTTCATCCCTACTATCGCGTGTAGTTGAAACGATGCTGCCTGGTCAGATAAGTGAATGAAGCAACCTCTCTCAAATTTCTCCTGTTGATTGTGATTGGTCCAGTTTGTTGTTGTTTGTTTGTTGATTATGTCGATGACCTATGTCTTCTTTAGTTCACTTGAAGTTCCATATTGGTCACGTCTTTTGGCAGCATGTCGCTTTCACCCTGTATTTCACCGAATTTGTTTGCACTTTACATTTATCTTCCAAGTCGTCAAGGTCTTATTGTGTCTTCTTATCCGTCCAACATATTCCTGTCTTCTCGCCCTCCACATATGGTGTTCCGCATAATCTAGTCCACCGTAATCAGGAATATCATCAGTGATAGTAATCGGCCTTGTCTAGCTGCTATCTTCTCTGTAATTCCCTGACTGAGACTGCCATCGTGAATCATTTGACCTATGGCGTTGTCACTCAGGTGCTGAAAGAGTTTGAGAATGATTTGTGGCACTGCACTCCATAATGTTTAATTTGTTTCGAATGACACCTTTTTCGGTTGTTTGACTGGTTAGCCTTCCTAACAATCTGACCGAATCTTTCCTTCTTTCCGAACTCTTTTTATTCGTTTAGTCAGCGTGTTTTCTGCAGTCTATATGTCACTTTCCGACGCTTCTGGAGCACATTCTTGAGGTCCAGTTACATTCTAGCTTGAATTTCAGTAGCTTCATTGCGTTCAGTATTTCTGCTTTAAGAGGTGGATTGGTGCCTTTTCGTTATTCTGTGCCAGCTGCAGATAGTATTTCTCGACGTTTTTGAGGTGATAGTCTATTTCGAATCATTTGAAGTGATCAGTTCATTGTTTCATTTTGTGTCTCCTCTTTGATAGGCAGCTTCCCTTGATCAACATTTATAAGTTGCATATACGCTGATCTCTTCCAGGACAGGCAACTGATTATCTGATGTAGTTGTCTGAGGTCTCGTTCTCCCGCACTCTAACTCTTCTGCCTCAGTTGACAGTGTTTTGCATTGTCTCTCTTTGTTACACCTTGCTTTCACAGTATTTTGGAAAGATTATGGAATTTTCTTCTCTGCTAACACTCTTCTTGGTCTCTTTATTCAGTGAGATGTACATAGAACTCGACTCCTCCCCCCACTATCGATGTTTGCATTGTTTCATCTTCTTTTTCACCATCACAATCTCATCTATTAGATTCCAAGTGTCCGTTGAGAGTCATTGTTTTTCTTCCCTCTCCCTTCTTCCTAGTATGGTTGTACACATTTCTTTGAATATCGCTTTCAGAGAACTCGAGTACTCCCCACTCAGTTTCCCTCATTGATGCAATATAATATCTCTGACTTTGCACTGATATTTCCAGTGAAGATGCATATTTTAGTTTTACCTCCCAGCTCTTGGGTATTAAACTTGAATGGTGGTCTATCTCCAGATCCTTTCAGTGTTTTCAGCTTCACCTTGAAGTTTGCGTGGACGAGATGACGGTTTGAGCCAGCATCTACTCCCTCTCCCGACTATGTGCTCAGCAGGCCGCGTCTCTATTTTCTTTGAATGACACTGAGATGAAGTCTATCTGGTTTGTGGTGTGTCCGTCAGGTGAAATCCATATTGCCTCGGGTATATCCTTATGTTTGTACATTCAGCCTCCTATCGCTAAATCACTGAATGCACAGAATAGCGAGAAGTGCTCTTCGTTCTGATTCATTCCGCTGAGAGCCTCTCGACCCATGAATAATTCACTTCCTATATCGCTTTCGCCCAGTGCAGATGGCATTCATATAGCCCTTTAGGATTTCAATGACAACATGTTGTATCTTGTCCATTATCGTTTGTAGTTGTCTACATAAATCTTCCTTTCTGTCTTCCTCCGCCTTCTTTGAGGTGCATTGCATTGGATGACTGTAACCTCCCTTCATTTTCACTTGAATTGTCCTACCATTATCCCAGATGAGATTGGTTCTCAAAGCATTAGAGCTTTGGTTGCCACTGGTGACAACATAATAGTCACTCACTGCTTCCGTATGCTCATGGTTTCGTCTGGCTGACAGGAGTAGATTATTGTTTCTCCAGTTGACAATTCACACAGTTCATATCCATTCCACCTGCTCTCACAAACTCCTAGCACGTCCATGCTTTATCTTCTCATTTCTCTGGCTACCCGGCCAGTCTTATCAGCCTCATACAATGTGTGAACATTCCAATTTCCGATGTGTACTTTTGCTTTCATCAAAAGAATATACATCGGCTGATTGGATTCGCGAAGGCTTTCACCAGACCATATCATTTCGCCTCTCTGATCCCAGGGAAGAATAAGTTGTTGTTTTCTTATATTTTTCGTGCGCTTTGAAGTTCTGATGGCTGCTAAATTGATCCTTCGGTGTGTGTCCACTAGCCGACTCAATACCACAACCTTCCAGCTTTTCACCGGCTTAGGATTGATTGGGAAGCTACAGAACTAGCAAAGTAGGTGGTGTTATCTATTTTGTGGACATACTGTGAATAGAAAAAACAGTGCCGAACATTTAAACAACACAGTAATAGAAAACGTTCACCACAATAGATTCTCATACAATTATCTGAACCTGTCAATCCTCAGGCACCTACTGCGGACGCAGACTATGATTCACTATAGTGTCAAGTAAATATAGCATCACATATGAATTGATTTTCGGTGAGTCAAATAATATCACAAATATACACTACGTTCAGCATATATTCACAGTGTGGAAAGTACTCATAGATTCGCTCTACATAATCCTGATTTATGTCACTCCATGATGAAACTGCACTGTGAGAACACACCATGAAGACAGAAGGGATTATCTGTTTGACACAGAGTTACAGTAGACAGGAGATTTCCACCTCCTGAATTTCTGTAACGACTGGTGCCTATTTGGATTAAGTTGGTAAACCATTCCTCACATTCTCAAGATGCCTTCACTCTCACCCTCTGTCGACGAACGGTTGAAAATCATAAATCCAGGTCTATTGAGATGTTGGTTAGATAAATCACACAGAAAGAAACGACAAAACAATTCTCTTCTTACACTAAATATCATTTGGCCAATTTTCTGAAACAGAATGATAAACAAAATCATCTTGACCGCATATTTTCACATCACTTCAACTCATCTCACATTCCATTGAAATGTATTTTCCATATGCCAAATTAATTTGTAAAACACCAATTGTATTTGAGAGACTTCAGATGAATCAGGTATAAATAGACTGGCTATTCACAAAGACAATTCATCGTTTTAAGCAGACGGGTAGACCACATCTGAGAACAGGTAAGTCCACGACGTTTTCAATATTCTTTGCTCTCATCATGATGCATTATTCTGTGAGTGAACAACACGACACTGATATTCAATCATAGAATGTCTTCTCATTTGAGGAAGGAGACTTGTCCCTCACTGTATTCTGCTAGATGGTCAGAGATAGTCGGTGAGATGCATGTGTGGTTGTTTCACTGTCAAGTGGTGTTGACAATTAGAATACACACTGTTGAAATGTGATATTTCCTATTACGTTCATTCACAATAGGCTCACAGATCAATGAATGTAAGCGCAGTCAATTCAACATGGACATGATGTGAGATATGCACTCAACTCAAAACATCCATTGAAAGCACACACAACAGACTCGAACAATTGATGAAATGCTCGATAATGTGCCATACTGAAACATTGACTGTGTACAAGTCTGTCTGTTGTAGTAGCAGAGGTGAAGGAGATTCCACACTTTTGCAATACATCCACTTGCACATGAATCCATTCACATGCACACATGAATAGCTATGCAACATGAATTCATCAAGGAGTCGCAACAGTCTGTACGGGAAATATTTTTCTTAATGATTTTATTCTCATTACGATATCCAATGGTGACTGCTTATTTTTCTCTCAGATTTGAACGTCTACATCATGCAGTGAGTTACCATGATCAATGTTATTTCTCGTATTCATAAATGAGGCATGCACCATCTCCTTGTATGTCACTGCACACGCAGAGTTATTGTTTCGTTTGTATTCCGAGCACTGCGTCAAGCATGGAATGCTCGAAACTCACCATGAATCACTCACTCTAGTCATAATGTGCATGTCTCTCTCATTCTCTTCCTTTCCCTACAGACTCGTCATTCTCAGTCTTCTCGTGTGTATCCACACATTACTCGCTGAATCCAATGCCAACAAGACATACATGCTTCATTTACGTTGGCTTCCAACACACTGTCTCTACAGATATGTACGTTTACTCATGCACATAATTTTGTGGTGACCATGTTGATTGTTATTATTATTATCATTTCATCATTTCGATTCATCGACTATCCAACCTCACGTGGACGTGTCATCCGAGTGTCTGTTAGCGTCAGAGACATCACAAAACCAACCTGTTCAGTCACTTGATATCCCTTTGCATTCATACACATGCGCGGTCACACGCTTTCGTGTCAGTGAGCTATCAGGCTCAATCGATGAATGTTAGTGCGACCATTCGTCGATAGGGGACGTTGTAGTTCTTCAGCCAACATCACACATACATGCATCTGAATTCAGATATAGTTTGATGTGGCGGGAACCTGCAATGTGCATGTATCACGTCCATTCCATTCAGCTGGTGAACTAGTAATACTCGTTGAATGCTACTTGATACACAACTTCTTCTTTGTAACCATAACCATATATCTGAAACATCAATCATCGTCAGTGAGTGAGGTGTATCATGAAAAATCAATATCGAACTACATAACCACACGCTGTACAATCATTACAAACACACACACATATCAGGTTGACGTCGACAGTATTAATCCGTAAAATTAATTTCAATCGACCAATAAAAATCTCAATTTCCTTTTCAGTGTACTGTCCCGAAGAAAACAACTATGGACATTTCGAGATTGAGGTGAGATTACTGTGTATTTGTCTTTTGTACATTGACACATTCTCCGACATCACCAGGGTGTGTTGCTCCCCTAAATACAATGAATGAGTTGTATGTATTCTCTTAAATGTATCAGTACTTCACTGAAGTGTGTGAACATGGATAGAGTTGAGAAGATAATCTTCGGCACTTATAAGATGAATCAGTTGACACCAGTCGACCTGTTTCATGATGATAATGCACATTTGATCTTTATCAATGTGCACAGTTGGTGATATCATTCAGACAGTCAGAGTTATGCAAGGCGAATCACTCCATCAAAAGAAGACAGATGAATGTGAGTGGATATGTGACTGGCTGCACTGCAATGATGCTTCTGAATGATTACGCAGTGATCTGAAAAGTGAGTAAACTATAACGAAGCTGGTATAACTGATTGAAGATGTTATAGCATGATATCATGTTATTCAGGTAGACACTTGTTCGAAGAACACTTTCACATATGCTCGCTTATTGATATGTGACTGTAGTGATGATTCTGTCCCGAGGATGATTTCAGTGTATAAATATTATTTGCTACATCTTTAGGGCTAATACTGAGTTATTTCACAATTTCAGAGCATCACCTCACTTCGACTGGAAGGAATCCGTATGTCCACGGCGTTTTAACATCTCCGAGCAGGATTTTGTGAGTGACAAATTTGACTTTTCATGCAGGTGTCTTCAAAATATTACTTCTTTGTACATAACAAGATTTCACTATGTCATTCACTCGCATAACTTGCACCAGTGACGGTACTTGTAAGAGAGCAGCTGGCATAGCACACATTGGGCATTATTTAACCATTCCACTTTAATTTTCTCTCGGCTTTTCTTTGCATCTTCAGAAGAAAATACCTGATCTGAATACTTATTGGTCTAATCCAACACTTGAACCTATTGCACAGTGAGTCACCTCTCAGTTTTGCTATTGTCTTTCACACAACTATGCATATCATGGACTTTCCCGTGTTTTCTCACCAATCAGATCGAAGGAATGCATGTTTTTGTGTTGGCAATTGTTCGCTTATAGTGAATTCATCGGAGGGATGAGTGATCGCCTTTTCGACACACCTACACTTCGACATCCCACTTCCGGAGAAGTGAAATCAGTTAGTGTGAAGATGTGTGGATGGCTGACAAAAGTGTCGATGAACACCATTGTTGTGTGCGTGTGTGTCAGCCTGTTTGCTTTTTGTTGTTTTTGTTGTTGATGGTGGTGTTGGTGACAATCTACCAGCGATATGATTTCTTGATACTGAAGGCGTTCTCGCGCATTCTGATTATTTCACTCACAAAAATTTCATATTTCAGCTTCTGGGTGTACTACAATTATGGAGCTTGTACAGTTGTGGATGAATCTGGATCCAATTTTATTCTCTACCTCAATCACAGCATTAATCTCTACAAAAAGCTCATGACACCAAAGTACGTCAACACATGTTTCTTTCTAAATGTGTCTATTAATATTATTATTACTGTTCGAGTTATGGTAATCATTTTATTGTGTGGATGGTGAAGCTGCATTCACGCCAGCTCACATCCATCTATCTTCCTTCATGACACAAAGTGTGCATCCTCACACTTATCTCACACTCAAAAATCACAGTGTCCAAACTCAGCTTCATTACCATGTGTACTGTATGTTGCACTCAGTTGTGGACTGATCTGACTAGGGACTGCACTGGACTGGACAAGACAAGTTGGTTTATGCTGATGAAGTAAGTGATCCGTGAGACACACGTGTTGAAGTTATAAACAGTATGGTAGTATCGGGATCAGGATAGATGAGTCGGTGTCTTGATTCAGATTCGATTCATCGACGGAACTACTGGATCGAGGAATGTATCAAGTAGTTTCTGTGTTGTCATTCTACATCGAGACAATAATGACGCACCAACACATTTCTTGATGTGATTTTTCACATTCGACCAATAACATGAATTTCCCTTCATTTTAGAAACGTGAAGAAACTCCATAGCATATTAGAGAAGAAGGTCCACTCGGTAAGTTGATATTCAATTTCTCCATCAGACAAATTCATTCTAATTAAGAGTAATCAACATTGAATAATCACACTAATTCACAATCAACATTCATCCACTCTATTCATGTAGACTGCAAAAATGGAAAAAAACCTGTTGAAAAAATTTGGTGTACAACCTAAGTTGATCTGTGCACGGAGTAAGGTGGGTTATGTCTTTTCTATGCACACATATTTTCAAATATTTCATCATGTCACTATAATTGCGATCTATTACATCTAGTGATAAATAACATATGCTGCGCAGATTGTTGAATGAGTGTGTTTCGATTGGATTCGCGAATCTCTTAATTTCGCCAACTACAACGAGAACTCACGTCAGTAGCTTCTAACAGCATTCAAAGTAATCAGGTCTTAACTGTCTTGAACTTCTCTGTTCGAAATTGAGAGATAAGTGAAGGTGTGTGTTGGAGACACATTTCGAGGGACGAATCATCGCTTTTTCAACTAACTTATTAACACAATTCTCTTTCTTATTCACCATTTCGCATTCTGTAGGTTGGGAGTGTTTATTTACACGAATTGGTATTCTGTTTCAATGAAGCGTCATCACTCGTCAACTGTCCACCAGAATACGCTAGCCATCTAGAGAAATTTAAACCTGATGACTATGTGGAAAACAAGAAAATACTAAGTCTGGAAATTGAGTCTCAAATCTTGTGTCCAGCCAAGTTCATCATTCCTGACTACAAAATACTTGGAGATGCCAAAGATGACACACATTCCAACCACTTCGATCGTGATGGGAAACATCATGGTGGCGATTATTATGATGAAGATGATGAGGATGAATTTGATGAAGATTATCAACATTTTGAGTAGTATTGAACTTTTGTTACTCTATCAATATGGGAATCATAATAAGGATGATAATGTCCCACTTTCTTTTCATTTGATGTACTCACTTCTTGCAATGTAGTTTCCAGCGAATAAAATATATCTTACTTTTCAATGGAGTTTTCTCACTGTCATCATCCGTCTCCGCATGGACATCGCGTCTACCTTTCTAACCCACAAATTGTTTATGTCATCAATGAATCTTGTTTTGCGGGAAACAGCATTTATTTTTATCCTTCACGTTCCCCAGTGGAACATAGGGCTTCAAGCTAGTGGCTTGAATTTTCTGTAGCAGTGTTTATTTTACAGGATGGGGTTGCTAGCCTCATGCCCAACCTTTCCTCTTCACCAGCATTATTTCTGGCTTAGCGAGATTGAGGAGTGCGTTGGCCGGGGTTTGAACCCCAGACCATGTGCATGGTCGGCGGGCGTCCTAACCGCTATGCCACCGACGCACAGCAGCAGGAAACAGCATGGTACATTTATTGTGATTCCGATCATGATACCATAGTACTTCCACGTTTTCACGTTCTACTATGTGCTAACTGTGTACTCGATCGAAGACAAACAACGTTGTGTAAGGAGGCATAAGTGAAAGCTTCAGTTTCGAAAGGCGTGAGACGAACGCAATTAGTGCATAACTGCTTGAAATATATATACACATTAAAAACGAAGAGCGATATCCAATAATACGATGGCGAATATTGAACGAGCATAAGTGAAATTAGTTTCTGTAAACGTATAACATGCCTACGTGAACTAGTTTCATAGGCGTACGTTTAGGCTTGCTTGGTGGAAACAGTAGTTGAAGATGAATTTACGATTTCACCCTTTTGACTTTCTCCATATCGTATTAATCGCTTTCAGGGTTTCTACTTCACACAGTCAGTATTCCCTGATACATTGTTGCGTTTGTACTGAGCTCCTGGAGCTTATGCAAGAGTCGTGCTATTTCGAAGTTCGCAGTTATTTGTACAATCAGGAGAGTTTCAGTTCGATATCAATTTGTATATTAAGTATGTCAAACAATGAAAGGGTATTATAACTGACAGGATTACGTTTCGAACACAATGTATTGTCCATTTTCATATCAGTTATAACTACACAACTTAGAAACTTCTTTCTTTTGAAAAAACATGCTACTACAGTGCTCAGTATTTACACATGTATTGAACCATCAGTCCCACTGCAAATGCCGAGGTTAAATGACTTCCAGAACAAGTCCATTGTTCCTCGCAAGTATTTGACTATGTGTGATCTGATATTCATCCGATATTTAAGTCGTCATTCAGGAGAATAGAATTCAAGTCTAATCAACAATTAATAGTGCATGTCTTATGATCGCTTGCATGTCAGTTTGTTGCACACACTTTCAGTTTCGTCAGCATTCAATGTGTGCGTGCGTGCATGTGTGTGTGTGTGTGACCAGTACTTATGATAACCGACAACATTGCTACCAATACGACTATCACCAATTGTAATAATAATAATAATTTCGACACAGGTCAACTTGACAAAATGAATAAACTAGTGTCAATATTTCCTCATCTCACTAGTCGCTTTCATTTCACAACCAATGGAACTCATGAATTTAAAGTATCCCTTAGATGACAACGAAATGGAACTAGGAATTTAATAGATTAAATCGCTGAAACTGAATGAACCTAGTCTCAACTAAGCTGACTACTAGTCTGCCCGCGAGTTCTTGATGAGGAGTCATGCATTTTTTCTGAACATGCGCACGTATGAATAGACTCGTTCTCCACTTCGCACTCATCTGTTGTCTAGGTAACGCCTTCATTCCAAAAGCCTGTAGTTTAGTCAAACCAGCCGAATAAGTCCCAAAATCTTTGACGCAAATATTTCTAACACCTAGTGGCATTCACATATACTGCTCATTGAGTCTTCATGTCTTGTGTTTTACTATCAGTAATTACAGGTAAGGCAGTGTACTGAAACAAAACAGGTGATTAGGCACATTTAATTTGGTATGGCTGATGTACAGCAACATATTAACAACACAACCAGTGCCTTGAACATTGTGCGAAATCCCGTTGTTCACAAACGACTGGCTTCACGAATAATGTTTGTGTGTCTCTTGTCTTGAGTAGTTGTAGAACTAGGATGTCATGCAGATCAGCACCATTTGGTTAAGAAACCTTAAAACCATTGTCGGGTTAGTTGGTTGCCTAAAGTCAATCAAGTGTTTCGAAACAGGCGATCGCCCTGCCTTCCCTTCCGACATACAAAGCCAAAGTGCGATATGCAAATTTAACGCTTCTACAACACAGTTTGCTGTTGCCACTCAGGTTTAATGCGTGATTGATGAACTCAGAATGATGGTACGAGTAACCAAATGTGAACTATATTTTTCCCCATGATTTGTAAGTCTCATTTTACCTGTTGAATTATGAATACTGTTTACTTGTGTTAGACTAAGTTTCCCACTTCACTTGCACTCTGCCGTCTTTTCGAATATAAAGGTTGGAAAATACCACTATTCGGCTACAGTATCACGAGCCATTGGTCAGTGATTTGAAAGAATATTCTTGTAAGAAAGTCATTTTTGAAATCGATGATCGCGTTTCGTCCATTCTGCTATAGCTGACTACGGTCTAACTGTCGCTGTCTTTTGGTTGTTCTTCGATTGCTTTTCGCTCGTTCGTGTATACTATTTAGTCTGGTGTTTTAATTCATATATAATGTCTGAGACACGTTTGAGCGAGGGCTGGACAATCATGCAGCGACACAAGGACTGCGTCCAAATGGCCTATCGCCTTAAAGTCCCATGCACCATTGGGGGTAGACAAGTAAATTCGCCGTTTTACTTCTTTACATTCTCTCCCGTCTCACTCTCCTGAAAACTCCAACCAGTAGACTTATTATTATTGTTACTGAGATTATATATATCAACTTCGAATTCAATAAGCAGTCTGGTTTTACGTTTCCTTATTTCTTTTTCTGTATTTTAGTCAGAATAATCTACACTAATTTTAACGATCATTATTATCTCTTTTCTTATGACGACGATATCGGGGACTAACTGGTGGAAGGATCAACTTTATTCACAGTAGTAACAAAGTCTCAACACATCGCATACAACAAACAACATATAATTAATCCCAGCACTACTCCTTTAGGAGTCAACCAAAGCAACGACAGTCGAGTGGCGGGACGAGCTACGCAGAAGCTTACCGAAAATCAAGAACCTATACCTCACAATCAAGAGAGTAGCACAAAGAAATCGAATTGGTTTATACTAGCTCGTGAAAGCGATATTGGATGTATCGGATATTGGAACCTGTATACTATTTACTAAGGCCATGCTAAAGATTATGTGCCAATCCAAACTTCGTTCCGCTGCCTGCTGATAGGTATGGCCAACCGATGAGAAACGTATGTGTGGGTAGATGTTATGCCCCCAAGTGATTAAACGCTATATAAGGACGAGAAAGACGTCCTGGAAAACTGTGAAATGGTATAAAATGCAATTATGGATAATCCATCATGGAAAGTATATTCTCAATATATATATACAAGAAGGATCTATAGAGTACTTGGAATGATAGTATACATTGCAATGTATAATGCCAATCATACTGATCATACCATGGAGAATATGAGATCTTCGATGAAAATACAGTTATTCTCAAACATTGGTGTCGTTGTTGTTGCTTTCAACAGAGCAATCAGACATTAGGCGAGCGACTTATATGAAAAAGAGTAAGATTTAGGTTTGTAAATGCCTACTTAATTGAGGTAAGATAGAGTATAATAGTAATGAGATGGAATGATTATCGCGAAGTATATAAGAGACATTTCAGAGAGGAGTGGCTTTAAATATTAGAAGCTGTAGGATTCGCTGACCTGTAAGACGTTTGGCGTATTTGTGTGGGGCACGTAGTGAAGCATCTTGACAAGAAGCTAGGCAGGCTTGTAGATGTTAGTAGCAAAAGCATTTTTTTGAAATTCGGATCTGTGCAGTCACTATTGTTTTCCTTACAATAGCATTTTTATATTGAGGATCTAAACTCATTTTTAATTCTCGAGCTATCGAAAATGCATGTTGCTATCCCACACATAGGAGCGATTCACACTTGTGACCAACACTATCATGCACCACCCTCCCTCCTTTTTCATGTTAAGCTCTGAGATGTTTTGCGATAGTGTAGTTGTCACATTGCACTACTTTGAGCCTGTCTCAATCATACAATATGCTGCACATCAATATCTTTCATGAAAATGCTTATTCAGGAACTCTGCAAGATCTTGCATAAACGACTGAAGAGGGGTGAAGACAAAAATATTAGCCACTTGGAATATGAAGGTATAATTTAAGATGATCCGCAGATTATTAGTGAACTTCCTAGCCAGTGGTTCTTTAACGACATCAAAACGCATCCACCGCCAATTCTTGACATAACTTGTGAAAATAACTACAAGTTAGATGAAATCAACTTTGATATACAAAATATAGCATCAGCGGTAAAGACATTAAAAGCTAACGGTAGTTGTGAGAAAGATGATATACCATCTGTCATATACAAAAACGGTGATACGGATATGGGAACAAACTTTTCGCTGTGGAACAGCATGGTTTTAGAGCAGGTCATTCTTGCTTGACCAACCTTCTTTTGGCCAGAGAAAGTTGGGCAAGCTCAGCTGATGCTAATATACCGGTGGATGCCATATTCATCGACCTTAGCAAGGCGTTTGACAGGGTTTCTCATTCAGGTCTTCTAGTAAAGTTAGGTAGTCTGGGAGGCAATAAAGTGGTTGCCAGCTGGATTCAAGACTTTCTAAAGGACAGAAGAAAAACAGTACGAGTTAACGGGGTTTTATCAACATGGGAATCGGTTAAGAGTGGCGTTCCTCAGGGTACAATTCTAGGCCCATTTCTTTTCCTGATTTATGTTAATGAGATTCCATCGATAGTTAGGTCATCCTGCTTACTGTTTGCTGATAACATCAAGATATGGAGGGCTTTACACGATGACAGTGATCAACTTGCTTTGTAGGAAGATTTAAACTTGTTAAGTGATTGGTGTAAGCACTGGGCCTTGCAGATTAACTTAAGCAAGAGTGTAGTTATGCATGTATCTCATAGTCACGTGCACAATTATTCAATGAATGGCATTACTCTGCCAGTGATCACTGAGTACAAGGACTTGGGAGTAGTTGTGCAGCATGACTTGAAAACAGCAACAAACTGTAGAGCTGCAGCCACTAAGGGTTTTTGAATGTTATGGGCCATACGCAAGGCATTTGCGAATTTTGACGCTGAAATATTTCGTATATTATATCCGACTTATATCAGACCTCATTTGGAATATGGGATCCAGGCAGCGAGCCCGTGTTTCAAATACGAAATAGACTTATTAGAAATGGTGCAAAGAGTAGGAACTAAGCTAATAAAGGGTTTCTCAACCCTCTCATATGCAGAGGGGTTAAGTCGACTGGGTTTATTTCCACTGTCATACAGACGACTTAGGGGTGACCTAATACTAGCATACCGTATCCTAAGAAATGATTTTGGAGCAAATTTATCTAATTTATTTCTTCCTTCTAGCACCAGCCGATTGCGAGGACATCACCTCAAGGTTCAAAAACCACGGTCGAATCGTCTGCGTTTGGAGATCCGTTTTTCGCATCGAATTGCGAAACATTGGAACTCCCTACCGGAACACGTCATTTCAGCGCCATCCGTTGATTCATTCAAGGTGAGATTGGACCTCCTGTGTGTAACAAATCGAAAGGATTAACACAGGCGTATAGACTACTATCCTAAATAAATTGTAAACTGTAAACTATATATATATATATGTGTATTAGTTTGATAACTTGAAAATATTCTTTGTCTTCCGTGTCCTGACTTATGCAGCTACAACAACACCACTGGAAAGCGATGGTATAATTAAAGCGATGACTAATCGTGGCATAGAATGGCACCTAAACACACCTTATCCCACTCACCTTCGTGGAGTATGGGAGAGGTTGATTACAACTGTGAGTCGATTATTCAGGGCGATCTCGAAAGAGCAAGGTGGAAATCAAGACACCCAGAGGTATAATCGACCGTGATGTACGCAAAGTTTGACTAATCGAAGATATTGAAGAAAGATTAGCACATTTAGGGGGAACATGTCTGAATAGTGGAAGCAGATGTGACAGGGGTAGATTCGACCATTTCCGCACCTTGTCAGGAGGTAGATGAGGCAGAATCAGTCTGGTTTTGAGAGGGTGGTGTTATTTCTTATTGTGTGAAAGTTTATACTACTTAACGCGAGTAAGTAGAATGAGTATTATTTGTACATTCTTAGCTTTGACTTCGTTTGCCATTGAAGTTCAACTCACTTATTGTAATACCAGCCTATTTGATGTATGGTAATTGTTTTCTTATAGTCAAACATTGTTCACTGTACAAACACAAGGATGTACAGAAAACAATCTGGATTTCACCTGATGGACACACCACAAACCAGTTAGACTTCATCTCGGTATCACGCAAGGACGCAGCTGGCATGCTGAATTCTAAGTTGAGAGGGGGAACAGAGGCTAGCTTAAACCATCATCTCGTCCAAGCAAACTTCAAGGTGAGGCAAAACTCCTGTAAGTAGCAGAAGATGGATCGCAATTCAAGTTCGACTATCAGAAACCGAAAGATAAAACTAAAATGAACACGTTCACTGCAGGCATCAGAGCAAAGTCATAGATACTGCATGACATCAATGAGGATACCTACGTGGAATAACAGTCAGCTTACTACTTGTTGAACGTTGTGTGTTAGGTAATCTAGGAGCGTTTCCCTCACATTACCAAATATCTCGGGTCTATGATGTATAAATCACAAATTCCAGGAGAAAATACCGCTTGAATTCAATTCCTCTACACAAGCAACTAAAAAATATCCAGTGATTGAAGTGAAAGAAAATTGGTTCAGTGAAGTGTTCCTTCTGTTTTCTGTGATATCATTTGCAATCTGTACAATCGCAATAATATGGTAAATTTCTTAGCAACAAAGAGAATATTCCCACAAATATGCCACTGAAATTGTAAACTGTTCAGCCAACAAATCACGTACCGTGATAGGTAATAATCGACAAGAAACTGGAAGAAAATTAAACAAGCAAATGCAGTGACGTAATATCGTTGACGGGACTGAGTAGATTTCAGCTGACATTGAACGAGATTCAAGTTAACAACGGTCGTATCAAGGGGTGGAACACTTGATCGAATCTGACGCATACACCAACTTCATAGTCATCTACACAGAGAGAGAGTACTAATGAGACTTCTTCAAACCACAGAAGCAGTGGCAATTCACATATTAAATCCCGAACTCTACATGTAAAAGAAGTTTATTCAGTCACCAAATCTACAATTTGCCTGATGTGTCTTAACTCCGGATATGTAATTTTTGTGTTTTGTATCTGACTGTATTATTCACCTCCTTCACTCTCAACTAAATTCTTACGCCTTATTACCAATATTATTCTCGCCTAGTTTGCTAGTGAGCTATTGCACTAGCCGTCTCTAGCTCAGGAAAAGAGGGAGAGCTTTGCCTGGGACTAGTTACCCTTCAGCCGATAATCAGTCAAACTGCTACAGAAATTTCAACGAACATGGAAAATAATGATAATCCCAAATATGTAGAAAACAAATTATTCTCCATTTGAATCGGGAAGGGGAAATGACGCGAGTTTGTCAATGTCTTTCCTAAGCCAGTCAATCGATGTGTCTCCTTTCGATGAAAGCAAGAGTCAGTGTAGGGATGTGCAATATTCGAACAATGTTCCAGGCTGCGAAGGCTGTCCAAGTAACCAAAGAAACGAGAAGATATGGAATTCAAGTTCTGGGAATCAGCGAGAGTAAGTGGAATGGATGTGGATTGTGCAAATCGCCAACCAGAGAGTCAATAATCATCCCAGTCGGCAAATACGAGCACATTGATGTAGAAACTATACTCATGTCACCAACATCACAGAAACCTCTCATGCAACCGGAACCAATCTCATTCACGAAGATGAATGAAAGATTCAACTCAGAAGTAAGGAAAGAAGGTCACAGTAGTCCAAAGCTACGTGCCTACAAGCAACTCAGAGCAAGTGAAGGAGGACGATTTCTATGGACAAATGCAAAACCGATGGACAGCACCCAACACTGCAACATCGGAATACTTATGGGCGATATGAATGCCAGTCGGCTGGGAGCAGACAATACAAGATGAGAACGTATCATGTGTCGTAAGGCTCTCAACGAAATGAAGAAGAATAGCGAAAGCTTTGCAAACTTCTGTGCCTTCAGTGATTTCGCGATTGGAGGCTGAACGTAAAAACACAAGGATGTGCAGAAAACAATATGGATTTCACCTGACTGACACACCACAAACCAGATAGACTTCATCTCAGTATCATTCAAGGGAGTGTAGACGCAGATGGCATGCTGAATTCTAAGTCAAGAGGAGGAGCAGAGGCTAGCTGAAACCATTGACTCGTCAAAGCAAACTTCAAGGTGAGGCAAAAAACCCTGAAAGGAGCTGGAGATGGATCGCAATTCAAGTTCGACTATCAGAAATCGAAAGATAAAAATAAAATGGACAATTTCTCTTGCAGATATCAGAGCCAAGTCATAGATATTACTTGGTATCACTGAGCATACCTACGTGGAAGAATACTGGAACTCTCTGTGGGTTTTTCTGTGATAAAGGTTGTTGAGTGTGAAGTGTACATTCACAGTGCATCTTAGAAGTCTCTCTTTGAGACTAATGATTGGAATTCCGATATCGAACTGCTTGTCTAATATTTGTTGGCACATGAATTCTGGATCTCTGTCAGAGATACATTGGTGCACAATGATGAGACATCCAAGGATGGCGTATGCTTCCCATTTACACTGAAATCGTGTAGGTTATACATGGATTGAAAGCCATCTTCAACACTATGATATACCACCTTCTTGTGTGAAAGTCATAGGAGTTTACCTAGCCACGGAATAATACTATTCATATTGTATATATAAGTTACGCCTTCAAGCTATCAAGACGTAGCACCCCATCATCTTAGGTGACTTGATATATGTCGGTCGACGACTGAGTAATACCAGACTGTCAAGTTTAGCAATACATTCAGCGATTTTACTTGAAACTTACCTCGTCATAGAAGTTGTCATTCCTTGTTGTCATGAAACTGAAGGACATACGGAAGTAGCTCATATTTTGGAGCAGATTTCTCCGGCCAGGACGGAATACAGATGAAAGATTTGGCTGTATATTTACTTGTTTGACTGAAAACTCGGGCGGTTCACCTAGAAATGGCTTACACTATTTCTATCGATTCATTATTGATGATGCTTTCATGCCTCACTGACCACAGAGGTACTCCAAGAGATGTGCATTGAGTAAGGTGAACATTTTGTTGAAGCTGATCGTGAATTCTGCGAAGTCTTACGGTGGTGGCGTGATACAGACAATGTGTTCCAACTGGTTATCATTCTCACATAGTCCCAAAGTTCAATATTGCATTAGCAACAGAATAATATATGTGTTTGAGCATTCTATTTCACGTTGTCAAGTTAAACCAAATAAACATGGTCAGTGACTGGTTAGAGAATATTAAACTGTTTAAAGTATATATATACATATGTATAAATTAGTTTGATCTCTTGAAAATATGCTTTGGCTTCTGTCAAGGAACTTAGCCCTAAGTTCCTATCGTAATGAAGACTTAAGCGATTGAGCCGATAAATACTATGAGCTTTCTTCAACTTTAAATCCAAAACACCAGTATTCCTCGAACGAAATTATATTGTTTGGCAATTAAATTGAAGAAAACTACAAAGTCTGCAAACAAATGTTAAGTACAAATGAAGTTATAAAGTACTTTTATTCGTATTTAAATCCAGTCTTCTTTCAACTTGCAAGCGATCGTTCCATTCGCGCCTTGAATTGCCTGCCAATGGCTGCCAGACCCAGTAAAACAAACGTTCAATGTTCACGTCCATTGACACTCCCCGGCAAAAAAGGGTCCATCCCTTTTTTCCACAGCGGCGGTAACCTTGAACTGAACTGCCAATGCGGGAACCTGGGCCAATCGGGACTAGGCTAAAATTGGAAAAGCAAGACAAAAAAGCCCAACACACAGCAAACATACCACATCACACCTACACGCTCTCCCCGGCGCATGGGGTCTAGGCTCTCTGACGACGATACCACCACTGATCTCTTTCACAAAGTATCGATTGCTTCATTCCACTCTAGCCCAATCCTCTCCCCGGCGTATCCAATCGCGTACGCTGACTCTAACATTACACGATTCACTCACAAGTTTAGAAGCGAATTCAGAAGTGCTTACAAAACATTACAAGATGATTCACACAATGCGACAACTATAAGATTAACCGACAATCAGATGAATCGAAGCCCACTTAATTACTCAACACAAACATATGTACAATCAATACATCAAATATCGCGGATTCTGCCTTGACGAGCTACCCTTGAAGAACTGTAGGACTTACAGCAGTACGCCTACATTTCTTCTCAGGTTGACGATCCAAGTGGAAGACGTCCGGATACAAACAAAATTAATCAACAGGTAGAAGAGGGATGATACCAATTCATTATATACAACATGAACATATGTACAAAATAATACACCAAGTACGATGGACTGCTCTTCGACGTACTACCCTTGAAGAATTGTAGGACTTACAGCAGTACGCCTACAACCCTTCTCAGGTTTACGCCCTTAAGTTGGAAAATCGTCGTTGAGCTCATTTGCTGACCTCCTTCCATCATCTATATCCTCGACTCTGAATGGTAACACGCCCATGACATTGTATCGTGGAAGGTAGATGACTAACAAACATACGACATATCTGACCAACCAAGCGAATGTACACAGTAATTTGCACCAAAGATAATAACATTCAAATAGTAGTTTGAAACATGAAATGCCTTTATTCGTGCAAGTCAGTCTAACAGTTACCACCCTGTACACAGTTGGCTTATCGTCACTAAACTGGCCATTGACTTTCGTCCCTTCGAACGGACCGACACTAGCATAATCACTGCATAAGACACGTTGATTCATGGACGGCTCTTTTACTGCATGTGACAACACCAACGACGACTGGCTGACACCAGTTGATGAACTTAGCGGTGTATCAGAGGCTGTTGTTGTTAGACCTTTAGGAGGTTGTCTAACCACAGGATTACCACCACTGCCATCTTTCATTATTGGCTCCAGTTCTGCATTAACATCTGTCGATAGGTTGACTACACGCGAATCATTTAGACTGACGGCCTCACGAGTATCCATATCTGCAGCAGCCGCATCTGCCTTTAATTCTACTTCACTTTCAAGTTGTACAGAATCTTCGTTCAACTCAGTAGTAGTAGGCATTCCGCTAATCTCATCATGAACAGCCAAAGACAAATGTGAACTATCGTGACCATTGTCACAAATACCCACTTTACCGCCGTCTGTATGATAGACTTCATCATTTTCACACTCTTTAATAACAGCCCTAGATGACTCACGTTCTTCTTCATGAATCTTTAAAGGTTTTATTCCTTTACTCTGACCAGTAATACCTTGTAAACTTGTGGAGTCAGAAGTGGACACTGAAACTGTAACCCTATTCTTATGCACAAACTGCGGTGTCGTCTGAGACACTCTTTTCAACAATGGATTACCAGTTACGATCACAGGCTTTTTCACCGCACCATTAGCGTTACACAATTCGGAGTCAGAACACGATGACGCTGACTTCACATTTAGCTTGCAACTAAACTTGCTCGTTGCTTCACAGTTCGCCTTTGTATGCACTTCTTGCAAACGGACGAAGCACAACCGTGTTTGTCTCGCAGCTTGTAACTTATCCGTTGGGGACGTCTCACTAAAGCTGTCACAACCATTAGGTTTACTAGACACCATACAGCTTTCTCGATATCCACTACGCTGAGACCCTTTCGTCATAAATGATTGCATTTCACTCTCTGATTTCTCTACTCCAGGGGAGGGATGCAGTATACTAGCAAACTTGCTCAAAGCTTGGTTGACACTGTCTTTCAACAGGCTCACAATGTCATCCAACCTAGGCTCTAAACCTTCCTCCTCTAGACGTGAACAAACCTTTATGAACTTCCTTTGTAGACGAACAGGTAATCTCTTGGCAACAGTTTCAAGCACGGAACTTGAGTTCAATTCATCTACGCAGTTAAAAGACATGAGTGTATTTCTATATACCATCAAATTATCCAAGAACTCTGCAAGTTCCTCTGCATTATCGCTTAACTGTGATCCGTTACCTTTCACTGTCTCGAAAATACTACGGGATATCATATATGGTTTTCCAAATCTTTGACGTAGTATCTTCATGGCCTCAGTATATCCTTCGTTCGGAGGCATAAACTTGCAGCACTGTATGGCTCTTGCAGCTACACCAGTACAATATCTCAACAAATACATTAACTTCATTTCATCATTCAATACAAAACCACTCAGCATGACCTCAAACTCTTTGATGAACTGTGGGTAGTCGGCTGGGTTTCCATCGAAGTATCTCGGTTCAAACTTAGGCAATCTTAAACCCTTACTGTCACTTAACGGTGAGGCGTGAACATCAAACTTAACATGCTGAGCATCAAACATATCATTACAATTAACAGGCAACTCATCGTGACTTACTTTTTTGTCTGCTTCCATTGTGCCATGTCCCTTTCTTGACCCAGGCATTATCAAACGTCACCAAAGAATCCAAATTGCGTTGATAATCCTTGTCCAAAGAGAAGCTGGCTGCAGATCTAGTAAGTACACCCAGACGATTTCCAGAAGGCGCCCACGAAGAATGAAAACTGTTCCCGAGGACGAACAAACGAATAAAAACTTTCAAGGAACTTAGCCCTAAGTTCCTATCGTAATGAAGACTTAAGCGATTGAGCCGATAAATACTATAAGCTTTCTTCAACTTTAAATCCAAAACACCAGTATTCCTCGAACGAAATTATATTGTTTGGCAATTAAATTGAAGAAAACTACAAAGTCTGCAAACAAATGTTAAGTACAAATGAAGTTATAAAGTACTTTTATTCGTATTTAAATCCAGTCTTCTTTCAACTTGCAAGCGATCGTTCCATTCGCGCCTTGAATTGCCTGCCAATGGCTGCCAGACCCAGTAAAACAAACGTTCAATGTTCACGTCCATTGACAGCTTCCGTGTCCTGACTTATGCAGCTACAGTAACACAACTGGAAATCGATTGTATAATTATTGCGATGACGAATCGTGGCATAGAATGGCACCCAAACCCATCTTATCCTTGTCACCTTCGTGGAGTATGGGAGAGGTTGATTACAACTGTGAGTCGATTATTCAGGGCGATCTCGAAAGAGCAAGGTGGAAATCAAGACACCCAGAGGTATAATCGACCGTGATGTACGCAAAGTTTGACTAATCGAAGATATTGAAGAAAGATTAGCACATTTAGGGAAATATGTCTGAATAGTGGAGGCAGATGTCCCAAGGGTAGATTCGACCATTTCCGCATCTTTTCAGGAGGTAGATGAGGCAGAATCAGGCTGGTTTTGAGAGGGTGGTGTTAATTGCCTCCCACTCTGTTGTTTGTTTTTTGTGTTAAAATTTATACTACTTAACGCGAGTAAGTAGAATGAGTATTATTTGTACATTCTTAGCTTTGACTCCGCTTGCAATTGAAGTTCAACTCACTTATTGTTGCACCAACCAATTTGATGTATGGTAATTGTTTTCTTATACTCAAACATTGTCCACTGTATATGCCTTATTTCAGTACCCGTAGCTGCTGCACATTCTTGATTCGTATTCATCTTTTCTGTGTCTGTCCATCACGCATTATTTGAATCTACACGCGGATCGCATTTAACACAGCATTGCTAATTTTTACTGTGATTTAGACCTTATTAAACCATAGACAAATCAAAATCGGGATACAAATATTATATTGAATTATTTTATCTGTATTGAAGTACCTCAGTTTAGATGAAATTTGTGTCTTTGGATAAAACGTGAATGTCGCCTTGCGGTTAATATAATCATGGAAAATTCCCCTTGTAACATATAGAAAATCAAAACAAATGATTCAGCGAAGAGACTCTTTTCAACGAATTTATCATCAAGCTGTACAATCGTATATATATGGTTTTTAACAAATTATATCCGGAAAGGGAATTGAATCATAGGTGTGAATACATAAAATAACAATAGTATGAAATGCAATTAAAACTAAAAATGTTTGTGATTATAATCGTAGTTAAATGTCAAGTGGCAAAGCAAATTAATGTCATATATAGAATAATTCATAGGATGGATAGAACTTGGAAAGGGTGTGCAATTATAGGATCAGTAGACAAATCGAATAAAATAAAAACGTTACGTATTATTGTGTGAAATTTGATAACATAGAATTTAAGGTTGTAAAAAAGAAGAATTGATTAAGAATGACAAATGGAACAAGTGAAATAATACCGGGACAGCTAAAAGTGAGAGTAGTAATAGTAACAATTGACTTAATAAGGAAGAGTATACAAATTGAATAGACAAAAATGAAAAAATGGAGAGTTGGTAGAGCTAAAGTATGATTGGGGATTACCCTACTTTAGCATAGAGGGATTAAGACCATGAAAGTTGGAGGGGTTGAACGAACTTTTTCTGTACACAGAGATCTGGCTTTTCTGTTTCGATAGCCAAAGCTTCAGCAATACAGATGAGTCGGGTACGTAGGGATTTGGGTAGATTACTCTTTGCCTTGTAGATGACTTTGAAGGCGGAGGCTATAGAGATAGGGTGATCATTATCGACCAGATGTTCAATGATCGCGCTTCTTATTGCTCCACTACCACCTTTTCGTAACCATGCAGGATAGTGTTCTTGCACCCTCTTAGACAAAACTCGTGTCGAACGACCGATATACCTAGCTCCACAAGAGCAGGTGAATTGATAAACACACACAGAGTTGGTCAGCAGCGGGATTTTGTCCTTCAGGTTATTGAACAATAATGGTCGACTATTATTATTATTATTATTTCATGCATTCACACCTGTTTCAATTCCCTCACCGGATATAACTTCTTAAAAACCATATATATACGATTGTAAAGCTTGATGATAAATTCGTTGAAAAGAGTCTCTTCGCTGAATCATTTGTTTTGATTTTCTATATGTTAATATAATCCTCAGAATTATCGTCCCAAATACATTTTCGAAAGTATTCATAATATGTGAACAAAGTGCAGAGATTATCAGAAATTAGCCCTGTTTATTTGTTATCCCCATATATCGAGCACAGTCTGAGAGGAACAGGATTAAATGTTCTACTGGATTTACCTTCCTCACTGTCCATACATAACTGCGGAAATTAACAGGATAAATGCGATATTATTGCCATCGAGGGACACAGATCATTAACATAACCAACAAACTGGACTAATCACAATCAACAGGAAAAATTTGAGAGAGGTTGCTTCATTCGCTTATCTGACCAGTCAGCATCGTTTCAACTACACGCGATAGTACGGATGAAGATGTCAAAGTCAGAATCGGGAACGCAAATTACACCATCATCACTCTGAAATCACTTTTAATATCTTCTGTCTTCAGTCTGAAGAAGAAGATTCGGATTTTCAACACCAATGTTAAGTCAGTGAGTGTTTCTATGTGGGTCAGAAAGTTGGTGAGGATATCACGGAAAGCATTTTGAATGATCAGCTGCAGTTGTTTTTCAACGGCCACCTCCCTTGTCTCCTCACTGGGGATCAGACGACCAGCCGGGCGGAAAGAATTAACAACAAGCGACCATTGGAGTATTTCAACTAGGGACCAACATATTTCTCCACTAATATGTCTACGATAATGGAGATGGATTGAACACACGCTTCTGAGACCGTCGGGTGAAATCCAGCGGATTTAACACTAATAGCAACCGGCGACAGAAACGTCCGATAGCAACATGGTGGCGATCACCTGAGCAGCAGTAGAAGCAACGTGGCAATTATTCGGTCAGCTAAAAGCGACAGAAGATAATAGAGAGAAGTAGAGATGTGATATTGAAGCCCCATGTCCCACTTGGTAGCCACTTATATCCTGACAATCGGTGTTGTGGTTCCATTTACTGGAATTCAGTTGTCTCCATTTTCAAACAAGTGTCATAATAACTGCTTCCTAGATAAGTAAAGGAGATAACCTCTGTTAGATCTCTCCCATTGATGACGATTGGTCTCGCTTGTTACTGCTGTTGATTGGTTATCTTCAACAATTTCGTCTTCTTTAATAATAATAATAATCACTTTATTCCACAACAATGACAATTTACAGCATGGAATTTTCAGCGTTTCTTTTACATATTGCAATGGCTTAGCTCTGTTTATAATTATATAAATGTATAAAATGTTAAAATAAAAGTAGTTAATAGGAAAAAATACAAACCCCGCAAAATCACACCATTGCTAGGTCATAGTGAATAATAAATGAATATATAATATAACAAATCACACATGCATTAATATGCATCATTACATTTTATAGTTTAGTTAATGATTTAAAAGTTGTAAAAGTTCTTTTCTGATATTTGTCTCTTCACACAATACTCGTGCCAAATATGGTACGGTCGAATTTTTATATTTTGTAGTACGAGCATAAATGTTTATGAAATTTCTTCTGGTCTTAATCGAAGAGATACAAGGAAACAATTGTGAATAAAGAGGATGTTCACAATCAGACGAGATAACTTTAGCTAATTGTTTACAAGAATTCATATGCCTATTGACAACAGTGTCAGTTAGTTGAGTCAAAGGGATAGCACTGAGCCTACTTACAGCCTTCAATGTTCTTCGTAGTATTATATAGTCTTTCTTGAGTAGCCCAGGGAAGAATAATGGAGAACAATACAGAATGATGGGCAAAAAACATGAATTAATAAATTGTATGAGAAGAGGTTGGGTTATACCTGAGTGCCTCAACTTCTTTATGTGATAAGTCAGACGGAAAATCCTCTTCGAAACTATAAGTATATGAGACGACCAGCAAAGGTTTGAAGAGAAACTAATGCCAAGATAAGAAACACTTGATTTACTCTCTATCATGATACCATCAATATTACAACCATCATGAGATTGGATCAATCCATGCATGTCTTTTTCACTTCTCAAGCTGAAATCAACAGTATTACATTCAGTTGGATTTGTGCTCGAAACGTCATCAGTTAATATAACTGTACAACACTGTGTGATTTATCAGAATAAAATCTTAACCATTATGGAGTTATTTTAAGACCATTTGAGCCAGACCAATCCTTAACCTCAGCTAAGAAGCCATTCATATGGGAACAATCCGATGTGGAAACTATAGGGAGAGAAACGGTCAGATAATCAGCATACGTAATGAAGTTAACTTTTGGTGAGTTCGGAGGGTTATACAAAAAAGAAAGAGAAAAGAAATGGAGAAAGTACTGCACCGTGAGGCACACCTCTTTCAGTTAGATGAGAAGTGGAGCGCTTTCCAGCCAAAACAGTATGCTGTTCCCTATCCTAAAAGTAAGGAGACAGCCATCTAGTTGCTGTATGTTCACCTGCAGTCCTGTCTTCGCTGCCAGCCTATTCAGCCAGTTTGTTGGTTTTCGCCTGCAGGTCTTCGAGTTTATGTAACATTGGACATATATCATCTGCGAAATCTATATCTTCTGGAGTCTTCTAATCCGTGGTCCAGGGTATTCCTGTTATCTCACTCCCAACTCACAGCCTGACACATAATCCAGCCCACTACAATTTAGAATTCTATCGTGCGTGATAATAGGCAACTAGCCTTGTCTCACTCCTGTATTGACTTCGAACGCCTCACTGAGTTTCCCGTTGCGGATCACCTGACACATGGAATTGTCATATAACCAGCTGTTGGATGAGTTTGATAACGAATTGGACACTTCACGCCTTAGTGTTGAAGTAGTCTCCAAATTACTTCTCGGTCAACGCTGTCTTAAGCTTTTTCGAATTCAATGAAGTTTAATTAGAGGTTTGACTGCCATTCTATGCTTAGTTCTGCAATGACGATGCGTATAGTTGCGAAACGATCAGCACATGACTTGCCGTTACTGAAAACAACTTGTTCTGTTTCGGGATTAACCTTTATCCTCTGCAGGTTGATGTGACTCAGTATGTTACTTGGTGTTGGCAAAAGCACGATTCCACGGTAGTTCTTGCACAGGCCTAAGTCGCCCTTCTTTGTCAGCTTGACAAGTTAACCTTTCTTCCAATCGATAGGTACCTTCAAACCAATCTATCACACTCCATTGCATTTTTCGAATGGAATTCGAACCTGTCTTCAACACACAGCCGAAGAAGCCATGTGAATAATTCGAGAGAATAATCTTTGTCCTTGCATACAAGAGAAGTTTGTTCTACCTTCAGTTGCTCTTGGCGTGGATGAATTCTAATTGCAACCCTCCCACACTTATGATGTTTCCCTTCGTTCAAATTTATATGATATTTATTTGAACTCTAATTATCTGTCCACTCCACCCAGAATATTGTGTAACTTTTTGGGATTTGACCTAATTACTTATTTATTGAGTTGTCTACATACACACATATTATCATCAGCGAGCGCCGAGATTCCAGACAGCAAGACAAACGAACAAACCCCTAGGACCAAGAAGACCGAACCAACTTCAGTCATAAGTCTCTGACGGGGTATCGAGTGTGGAGAGAGCTGGCTGCTAGCTAAAATTGGTAGACAGTAATTTACGTCAATGTTTACGTCCCCAATATTGGTCATGAAAAAATAAGAACAAAGACTGAATTAAAAACCAACCACAACAGACGCTGCGTAGGCAGATACAATTCGTATGTAGATAATCTGAACTTCAATAAACAGCCAAAAAGAAATGAAAGATTAAAGTTCGACGAGAAGCCACCAGTCAGAAGACTGTGTTTGTTTGCTTGAAATAATCTACAATAATGTACATGAAAATCTACTAATATCTGTTGATTTCCTAAATAAATGATCTGTTGTCTGGCTCTTGTCTTCTGTTATTACAATACTACCACCTTCGTTGTTCTTATCGTCACGTACATAAACCGCAGTATCATTAATTCTGTGGTCATCAGAATCTTCGGTATTACTGACGTTCGAAACGTGACTATTCAATCAACAAAATCACCGTCACTGGTTAAATTTTGAAATATAAAACTATTTGAATTAGAGTCAAGCCTGAAGAAGATCTGATTGAAAACGAGAATACTGTTCGTTTATATGTCCTGCCATGATAATAGTAATGGGAACACTGAATGATTTTCAAAGAATCATTCTTGTTTTGTGTATCTTTTGTGTAACTTTTGCGTTTTGTATCCGACTCTATTGTTTACTCCCGTCATCCGCTATTTAATTCTTATTTTTACCATTGTTCTTCTCACCCAGTTTATTAACTCACTAGTTTTCTAGACGACTATAGCTCGAGAAAAGAGGGAGGGTTGTGCGTAAAGTTAGTTACCCCAACCCGGAAAATCAATCAAACTGCTAGAGAAATCCCAATGCACTAGAAATATACTTAAGATGCAAAAAATGTTAAAAATTACTTATTCTCCGCTTGAATCAGAGAGGCGGTTTTGTGAATGACTTTGAGAAGCCAGTCAATCGATATGTCTCCTTTACATGGAAGCAAGAATCGGTGATGTGCAGTGTTCGAAGCTGGGAAGGCTGTCCAAGTAGCCGAAATAGTGACATGAATGCCACTCGGACCGACAGCATACAATACAGAAAGAGAACGTATCATGTATCGTAATCCTCTCAGCGAAATGAAGAAGAATATGGAAAGCTTTGCAAACTTCTGTGCCTCCAGTGATTTCGCGATTGGAGGCTGAATGTACAAACACGAGGATGTACAGAAAACAATGTGGATTTCACCTGATGGACACACCAAAACCCAGATGGACTTCATCTCAGTATCATGCAAGGAAGTGTAGACGCAGCTGGCATGCTGGCTTCTAAGTCGAGAGGAGGAGCAGAGGCTGGCTGAAACCATCATCTCGTCCAAGCAAACTTCAAGGTGAAGCAGAAAACCCTGTAGGGAGCTGAAGGTGGATCGCAATTCAAGTTCGACTATCAGAAACCGAAAGATAAAACTAAAATGGACACGTTCACTGCAGGCATCAGAGCAAAGTCATAGATGCTGCATGACATCAATGAGGATACCTACGTGGAAGAATATTGGAACTCTCTGTGGGTGATGCCTAGGGAAACGTGTACAACCGTGCTAGGAAATAGAACAGGTAAAACCAGGAATGAGAATGGGATTGCGTAACACAAAATGAAACAATGGAGGGAGAAGCCGACTTCCGTGTACATCTCACAGAATAAAGCGATGGAGAAGAGTGATAGGACGGACGAAAATTCCATAGTCGTTCGAAAACACTGTGGAAGCAAGCCATAACATAAAAAGACAATTCTACAACACACTGTCAACTGAAGCAGAAGATTAAGATTGTAGGTGAACGAGACCTCAGGAAACCACATCAGATAATCAGTTGCCTGTCCTGGAAAAGATCAGCGTATATGCAAGATGATCAAGGGAAGCTGCCTATCAAAGAGGAGAAACAAAATCAAACAATGAACTGATCATTTCAAATGATTCTGAAATCGAATATCACCTGTTAATCCTCCAGGAATATCACCAACAGCTGACAAATATCAACGAGTGGACACCAATAGTGCACCGAAAGCAGAAACTCTGAGTGAAATGAAGCTACTGGTGTCCGGAAAGGCACACGAAACAGATGGAATTCTCTTCGAAGCACTGAGAACTGACAAGGAGGCTGCAGTGGATACGCTGACGCCATGATTGCACAAGGTTTGAAAGGAGAGAAAAGCGCTCAGTTGGACATCAAGGAAATGTAGTCCATCATCATGTTTTCGTGAGAAGTAAAGATGAGCGTCGGATGTGCATCATGAAATTCTATCAACATTTCATTCTCGTCAGCTTTCTCATCAAGAATAACAAACTTATGCTCAACACAAAAATATAAGAATCCACATTATCAGTTGCCACATCTCATGGACCGTTTTCGACCTCATGGAGAAATAAACCTGACATAATTCAACATAGAGGGAGAACCAGTGGCAATACTGTCGGTTTGTCTGTAATAAAGGTTGTTGAGTGTGAAGTGTACATTCACAGTGCGTCTTAGAAGTCCCTCTTTGAGACTAATGATTGGAATTCCGATATCGAACTGCTTGTCTAATATTTGTTGGCACATGAATTCTGGATCTCTGTCAGAGATACATTGGTGCACAATGATGAGACATCCAAGGATGGCGTATGCTTCCCATCTACACTGAAATCGTGTAGGTTATACATGGATTGAAAGCCATCTTTAATACCATGATATACCACCTTCTTGTGTGAAAGTCATAGGAGTTTACCTAGCCACGGAATAATCCTATTCATAGTGTTAACATAAGTTACGCCTTCAAGCTATCAAGAAGTAGCACCCCATCATCTTGGGTGGCTTGATATATGTCGATCGACGACTAAGCAATAGCAGACTGTCAAGTTTGGCAATACATTCAGCCATTTTACTTGAAACTTACCTTGTCATGGAAGTTGTCATTCGCCATTGCCATTAGACAGAAGGACATATGGAAGTAGCTCATGTTTTGGAGCAGATCACACCAGCTCCTTAAGTGTTAAGTGAAGACGGAATAGAGATGAAAGATATTGGTGTATATTTAATTGTTTGACTGAAAACTCGGGCGGTTCACTTAGAAATGGCTCACACTATTTCTATCGATTCATTATTGATGATGCCCTCATGCCTCGTTGACCACAGAGGGACTCCAAGAGATGTTCAGTGAGTGAGGTAAAACTTTTGTTGGAGCTGATCGTGAATTACGCCAAGTCTTACGGTGGTGGCGTGATACAAACAATGTGTCCCAACGGGTTATCATTCTCACATAGTTCCACAGTTCAATATTGCATTGGTAACAGAATAATATATGTGTTTGAGCATTCTATTTCACGTTGTCAAGTTAAACCAAATTCACATGGTCATTGACTGGTTAGAGAATATGAAACTATGTAATTGAATATATATATACGTATTAGTTTGATAACTTGAAAATACGCTTCCGCTTCCGTGTCCTGAATTCTGCAGCTACAGTAACACAACTGGAAATCGATTGTATAATTATTGCGATGACCAATCGTGGCATAGAATGGCACCCAAACCCACCTTCTCCCAGTCACGTTCGTGAAGTATGGGAGAGGTTGAATACAACTGTGAGTCGATTATTTAGGGCGATCTCGAAAGAGCAAGGTGGAAATCAAGACACCCAGAGGAATAATCGACCGTGATGTACGCAAAGTTTGACTAATCGAAGATATTGAAGAAAGATTAGCACATTTAGGGGATATATATTTCTGAAAAGTGGAGACAGATGTGACAAGGGTAGATTCTACCATTTCCGCATATTGTCAGGAGGTAGACAAGGCAGAATCAGGCTGGTTTTGAGAGGGTGGTGTTAATTGCCTCCCACTCTGTTGTTTGTTATTGTGTTAAATTTATACTACTTAACGCGAGTAAGTAGAATGAGTATTATTTGTACATTCTTAGCTTTGACTTCGTTTGCCATTGAAGTGCAACTCACTTATTGTAGTACCAACCAATTTGATGTATGGTAATTGTTTTCTTATAGTCAAACATTGTCCACTGTATATGCCTTATTTCAGTACCCGTAGCTGCTGAACATTCTTGATTCCTACTCCTCTATTCTGTGTCTGTCCATCACGCATTATTTAAGTCTACACGTGGATCGCATTTAACACAGCATTGCTTATTTTTACTGTGATTTCGACGTTATTAGGCCATAGACAAATCAAAATCGGGATACAAAAATTATATTGAATTACTTTACCTTTATTGAAGTACCTTAGTTTGGATGAAAGTTGTGTTTAACGATTAAACGTGACCGTCGTCGTGCGGTTAATATAATCCTCAGAAGTATCGTCCCAAATACATTTTCGAAAATATTCATAATATGTGAACAAAGTGCAGAGATTATTAGAAATTAGCCCTGTTTATTTGTTATCCCCATATATCGAGCACAGTCTGAGAGGAACAGGATTAAATGTTCTAATAGATTTGCCTTCCTCACTGTCCATAAATAGCTGCGGAAATTAACAGGATACATGCGATATTACTAAAATTGAGGGACAGAGATCATTAACATAACCAACAAACAAACAACAACAAACTAGACCAATCACAATCAACAGGAGAAATTTGAGGGAGGTTCCTTCATTCACTTATCTGACCAGCCAGAATCGTTTCAACTACACGCGATTGCACGGATGAAGATGTCGAAGTCAGAATCGGGAAGAAAATGTGCACCATCATCACTCTGAAATCACTTCGGATATCTTCTGTGTTCAGTGTGAAGAAGAAGATTCGGATTTTCAACACCAATGCTGAGTCAGCGAGTTTTTCTATGTGGGTCAGAAATTTGGTGAGGACGTCACGGAAAGCATTTTGAATGGTCAGCTGCAGTTGTTTTTCAACGGCCACCTCCTCTGGCTCCTCACTGGGGATCAGACGACCAGCCAGGCGGAAAGAATTAACAACAAGCGACCATTGGAATAATCCAATTAGGCACCAATCTATTTCTTCACCAATATCACTACGATAATGGAGATGGACTGAACACACGCTTTTGAGACCGTTGTGTAAAATCCCGTGGGTTTAACATTAATGGTAATCGACGACAGAAACGTCCGATAGCAACATGGTGGCGATCACCTGAGCAGCAGAAGAAGAAACGTGGCAATTATTTGGTCAGATTAAAGTGACAGAAGATAATAGGGAGAAGTACAGATGTGATGTTGAAGCCCCATGTCCCACTTGGTAGCCACTGATATCCTGACAATCAGCGTTGTGGTTCCGTTTACTGGAATTCGATTGTCTCCATTTTCAAACAAGTGTCATAATAACTGCTTCCTAGATAAGTGAAGAAGATAACCTCTGTTAGATCTCTCCCATTGATGACGATTGGTCTCGCTTGTTACTGCTGTTGATTGGTTATCTTCAACAATTTCGTCTTCTTTAATAATAATAATAATCACTTTATTCCACAACAATGACAATTTACAGCATGGAATTTTCAGCGTTTCTTTTACATATTGCAATGGCTTAGCTCTGTTTATAATTATATAAATGTATAAAATGTTAAAATAAAAGTAGTTAATAGGAAAAAATACAAACCCCAACAAAATACACCATTTCTAGGTCATAGTGAATAATAAATAAATAATATAACAAATCACACATGCAATAATATGCATCATTACATTTTATAGTTTAGTTAATCATTTAAAAGTTGTAAAAGTTCTTTTCTGATATCTGTCTCTCCACACAATACTCGTGCCAAATATGGTACGGTCGAATTTTTATATTTTGTAGTACGAGCATAAATGTTTATGAAATTTCTTCTGGTCTTACCCGAAGAGATACAAGGAAACAATTGTGAATAAAGAGGATATTCACTATCAGACAAGATAACTTCAGTTAAGTGTTTATAAAAAATCAAATGCCTATTGACAACAGTGTCAGTTAGGTGAGTCAAAGGGATAGCACTGAGCCTACTTACAGCCTTCAATGTTCTTCGTAGTATTATATGGTCTTTCTTGAGTAGCCCAGGGAAGAATAATGGAGAACAATAAACAATGATGGGCAAAATACATGAATAAATAAATTGTATGAGAAGAGGTTGGGTTATACCTGAGTGCCTCAACTTCTTTATGTAATAAGTCAGACGGAAAACTTTCTTAGAAACTATAAGAACATGAGACAACCAGCAAAAGTTTGAAGATAAGAAACACTTGATTTACTCTCTATCATGATACCATCAATATTACAACAATCATGAGATTGGATCAATCCATGCATGTCTTTTTCACTTCTCATGCTGAAACCAACAGTATTACATTCAGTTGGATTTAGTTTAAGACCATTTGAGCCATACCAATCTTTAACTGTAGCTAAGAAGCCATTCATATGGGAACAATCCGATGTGTAAACGACAGGGACAGAAACGGTCAGAGCATCAGCATACTTAATGAAGTTAACTTTCGGTGAGTTCGGAAGGTTATGCAAAACGGAAGAGAAAAGAAATGGAGAGAGTACTGCACCGTGAGGCACACCTCTTTCAGTTAGATGAGAAGTGGAGTGCTTTCCAGCCAAAACAGTATGCTGTTTCCTATCCTTAAAATAAGAAGACAGCCATCTATCTAGTTGCTGTATGTTCACCTGCAGTCCTGTCTTCGCTGCGGCCTATTCAACCAGTTGGTTGGTTCTCGCCTGCAATTCTTCGAGTTTATGTAACATTGGACATATAACACCTGCGAAATCTATATCTTCTAGAGTCTTCTAATCGGTGGTCCAGCGTATTCCTGTTACCTCACTCCCAACTCACAGTCTGACGTATAATCCAGCCCACGACAATTAAGAATGTCATCGTGGGAGATAATAGGCAACCAGCCTTGTCTCACTCCTGTATTGACTTCGAACGCCTCACTGAGTTTCCCGTTGCGGATCACCTGACACATGGAATTGTCATATGGCCAGCTGTTGGATGAGATTGATAACGAACTGGACATTTCACGCCTTAGTGTTGAAGTAGTCTCCAAATTACTTCTCGGTCAACGCTGTCTTAAGCTTTTTCGAATTCAATGAAGTTTAATTAGAGGTTTGACTGCCATTCTATGCTTTGTTCTGGAATGACGATGTGTAGAGTTGCGAATCGATCAGCACATGACTTGCCGTTACTGAAAACAGCTTGTTTTGTTTCGGGATTATCCTCTATTCTCTGCAAGTTGATGTGACTCAGTATATTACTTGGTGTTGGCCAAAGCACGATTCTACGCCAATTCTTGCACAGACCCAAGTCGCCCTTCTTTGTCAGCTTGACAAGGTAACTTTCTTCCAATCTATAGGTACCTTCAAACCAATCTATCACACTCCATTGCACTATTCGAATGGAATTCGAACCTGCCTTCAACACACAGCCGAAGAAGCCATGTGAATAATTCGAGAGAATAATCTTAGTCCTTGCATAGTAGAGAAGTTTGTTCTACCTTCAGATCCCCCTTTTTTTTCCTTCACGTTCCTTAGTGGAACATAGGGCTTCAAGCAAGGGGCTTGAAATTTCTGTAGCAGTGTTCATTTTTACAGGATGAGGTTGCTAGCCTCATGCCCAACCTTTCCTCTTCACCAGCATTATTTATGGCTATGGCTTAGCGAGGTAAAGGTGTGCGTCGGCCGGGGATCGAACCCCGGACCATGTGCATGGTCGGCGAGTGTCCTAACCGCTATGCCACCGACGCACCATATCCCCCTTGGTGTGGGTGAATTCTAATTGCAACCCTCCCACACTTCTTAATTTTCCTTTCGTTCGAATTTATATGATATTCATTTGAACTCTGATTATCCACATGGAATGTTGCGTAACTGTTTGGGATTTGACTTAATTACTTATTTGTTGAGTTGTCTACATACACACATATTATCATCAGCGAGTGCCGAGATTCCAGACACCAGGACAAACGAACAAAGCCCCTAGGACCAAGAACACCGAACCAACTTCAGTCATAAGTCTCTGACGGGTGAACGAGTGTGGTGAGAGCTGGCTGCTAGCTAAAATTGGTAGACAGTAATTTACGTCAATGTTTACGTCCCCAATATTGGTCGTGAGAAAAATAAGAACCAAGACTGAATTAAAAACCAACCACAACAGACGTTGTGTAGCAGATACATTTGGCAGATAGATAATCTGAACTTCAATGAACAGCCAAAAAGAAATGAAAGATTAAAGTTCAACGAGAAGCCACCAGTCAGAAGACTATGTTTGTTTGCTTGAAATAATCTACAATAATGTACATGAAAATCTATAAATATCTGTTGATTTCCTAAATAAATGATCTGTTGTCTGGCTCTTGTCTTCTGTTATTAAAATACTACTACCTTCGTTATTATTATCGTCACGTACATAAACCGCAGTATCATTATTTCTGTTGTCATCATAACCTTCGGTATTACTGACGTTCGAAACGTTACTATTCAATCAACAAAATCAACGTCACTGGTTAAATTTTGAAATATAAAACAATTTGATTTAGAGTCAAGCCTGAAGAAGATCTGATTGAAAACGAGAATACTGTTCGTTTATATGTCCTGCCAAGATAATAGTAATAGGAACACTGAATGATTTTCAAAGAATCATCCTTGTTTACTGGCAGACTTTTGTGATACCTGATCTCGAGAATTTGTGGTTCAACAATCCACTCGAATTACATTATTGGATAATATAGGCACTTTGTTTAAATACTGTGTTCCACAGAGCGATAGCTGTAAAAGGACGTAGAGGAGACGGAAAATTCTGAGAAGTATAAAACATATTTGTTCCTGTCTCTGCAGTGACATACCAATTATAGAGAAATGAATACCTTATTATTTCAATTACATAAATCCGGTTTATGATGAGGTTACATTTGTGGTCTTCTTGTTGACAGTCAAATCGACTGGAACAGTCGGATAACTACTTGGTGAACGTTGTGTGTTAGGTAATCTCGGAGCGTTTCCCTCACATTATCAAATATCCCGTGTCTGTTATGTATAAATCACAAATACCAGGAAAAAATGTCGCTTGAAGTCAATTCCCCTACACAAGCAACTAAAACATATATAGTGAGTGAAGTGAAGGAAAATTGGTTTAGTGAAGTGTTCCTTCTGTTTTCTATGATATCATCGCAATAATATGGTAAATTGTTTAGCAACAAAAAGAATATGCCCAAAGATGTGCCATTGGAATTGTAAACTGTTCAGCCAACAAATCACGTACCGTGATAGGTATTAATCGACAAGAAACTAACAGAAAATTAAACAAACGAATGCAGTGACGTAATATCGTTGACGGGACTGAGTAGATTTCAGCTGACATTGAACGAGATTCAAGTTAACAACAGTCGTATCAAGTGATGGAACACTTGATCGAATCTGACCCATACACCAACTTCATAGTCATCTAGAGAGTATGTGAGAATCTTGTCAAGAGAGTACTAATCAGACTCCCCTGCCGCCGCACATCCGATATCTATGGTCGGCCTGAATTTGGGCTACCGATATCCATGCTGAAAATTCCATACTTGTACTGAAAATACGGTGTGGAATCAAGCTGTAATAAAAATAAAAATAAATATTCAAAAATAAAATATTCTTCAAATCACAGAAGCAGTGGCAATTCACATATTACATCCCGAACTCTGTAGGCAAAAGAAGTTTATTCAGTCACCAAATCTACAATTCGCCTGATGTGGCTTAACTCCGGATATGTAATTTTTGTGCTTTTTATCTGACTGTATAATTCACCTCCTTCACTCTCAACTAAATTCTTACGCCTTATTACCAATATTATTCTCGCCTAGTTTGCTAGTGAGCTATTGCACTAGCCGTCTCTAGCTCAGGAAAAGAGGGAGAGCTTGGCCTGGGGCTAGTTACCCTTCAGCCGATAATCAGTCAAAATGCTACAGGAATTTCAACGAACAAGAAAAATATTGATAATCCTAAATATTTAGAAAACAAACAATTCTCCATTTGAATCGGGAAGGCGAAATGACGCGAGTTTGTCAATGTCTTTCCTAAGTCGGTCAATCGATGTGTCTCCTTTCGATGAAAGTAAGAATGAGAGTTGGGATGTGCAATATTCGTACAATGTTCTAGGCTGCGAAGGCTGTCCAAGTAACCAAAGAAATGAGAAGATATGGAATTCAAGTACTGGGAATCAGCGAGAGTAAGTGGAATGGATGTGGATTGTGCAAATCGCCAACCGGAGAGTCAATAATCATCCCAGTCGGCAAATACGAGCACAGTGATGTAGAAAATATACTCATGTCACCAACATCACATAAAGCTCTCATGCAACTGAAAACAACCTCATTCACGAAGATGAATGAAAGATTCAGCTCAGGAATAAGGAAGGTAAGTCACAGTCACGCTACGTGCCTACAAGCAACTCAGAACAAGTGAAGAAGGACGATTTCTATGGACAAATGCAAAAACCGATGGACAGCATCCCACACTGCAACATCGGAATACTTATGGGCGATATGAATGCCAGTCAGGCTGGGAGCAGACAATACAGGAAGAGAAGGTATCATGAATCGTAAGGCTTTCAGCGAAATCAAGAAGAATAGCTTTGCCAACTTCTGTGCCTTCAATCGTTTGGTGATTGTAGGCTGCATGTACAAACACAAGGATATACCCAAGGCAATATGGATTTCAACTGATGAACACACACCAGATACACTTCATCTCGGTGTCATTCAAAGAAGAGGAGACACAGCTAGTCTGCTGGGTTCTAAGTCGAGAGGAGGAGCTGACTGGCTGAAACCGTCGTCTCGTTCAATCAAACTTCAAGGTGAAGCAGGAAACCCTGAAAGGAGTTGAAGATGGATCGCAATTCAAGTTCGACTATCAGAAACCGAAAGATGAAACTAAAATGGACACGTTCACTGCAGGCATCAGAGCAAAGTCATAGAAACTGCATGACATCGCTGAGGATACCTACGTGTACGAATGCTGGAACTCTCTCTGCGTGATTCCTAGGGAAACGTGTACAACCGTACATGGAAGATAGAAGAGGAAAGACAAGCAATGAGAATTGGATTGCGTAACAGAAGATGAAACAATGGAGGCAGAAGCTGACTTCCGTGTACATCTCACAGAATAAAGAGATTGAGAAGAGTGCTAGGACGAACGAAAATTCCATAGTCGTTCGAAAACACTGTGGAAGCAAGCTATAACATAAAAAGACAATTCTACAACACACTGTCAACTGAAGCAGAAGATTTAGATTGTAGGTGAACGAGACCTCAGAAAACTACATCAGATAATCAGTTGCCTGTCCCGGAAGAGATCAACGTATATGCAAGATGATCAAGGGAAGCTGCCTATCAAAGAGGAGAAACAAAATCAAACAATGAACTGATCATTTCAAATGATTCTGAAATCGAATATCACCTGTTAATCCTCCAGGAATATCACCAACAGCTGACAAATATCAACGAGTGGACACCAATAATCCACTGAAAGCAGAAACTCTGAGTGAAATGAAGCTACTGGTGTCCGGAAAGGCACACGAAACAGATGGAATTCTGTTCGAAGCACTGAGAACTGACAAGGAGGCTGCAGTGGATACGCTGACGCCATCATTGCACAAGGTTTGAAAGGAGGGAAAAGCACTCAGTTGGACATCAAGGAAATTTAGTTCATCATCATGTTTTTCGTGAGAAGTAAAGATGAGCGTTGGATAAGCATCATGAAATTCTATCAACATTTCATTCTCGTCAGCTTTCTCATCAAGAATAATAAACTTATGCTCAACACAGGGAAAATAAGTATCCATATTTTCAGTTGCCACATCCAATGGACCGTTTTCGACCTCATGTAGAAATAAACCTGACATAATTCAACATAGAGGGAGAACCAATGGCAGTACTGTCGGTTTGTCTGCAATAAACCTTCTTGAGTGTGAAGTGTACATTCACAGTGCATCTTAGAAGGCTCTCTTTGAGACTAATGATTGGAATTCCGATATCGAACTGCTTTTCTAGTATTTGTTGGCACATGAATTCCGGAGTCTCTGTCAGAGGTACATTGGTGCACAATGATAAGACATCCATGGATGAAATATGCTTCCCGTTTACACTGAAATCGTGTAGGTTTTACATGGATTGAAATCCATCTTCAACACTGTGATATACCACCTTCTTGTATAAAAGACAAAGTAGTTTAGCTAGCCACGGAATAATCCTATTCATAGGGTATATATAAGTTACGCCTTCAAGCTATCAAGAATTAGCATCCCATCTTCTTAGGTGACTTCATATATGTCGATCGACGACTGAGCCATAGCATACTGTCATCTTCGGCAATACATCCAGCGATTTTACTTGAAACGTATCTTGTCATGGAAGTTGTCATTCATCAATGTCATGAAACTGAAGGACATGTAGAAGTAGCTCATATTTTGTAGCAGATCACTCCAGCCCCTTCAGTGTTTAGTCAGGACGCAATACAGATAAAAGATATCAGTGTATATTAACTCGTATAATTGGAAACTCGGGCGGTTCACTTAGAAGTAGCTCACACTATTTCTATCGATTCATTATTGATGATGCTTTCATGCCTCGCCGACCACAGAGGGACTCCAAGAGATATTCAGTGAGTGAGTTAAACATTTTGTTGAAGCTGATCGTGAATTACGCCAAGTCTTACGGTGGTGGCGTGATACAGACAATGTGTTCCAACGGGTTATTTTACTCACATAGTCCCACAGTTCAATATCGCATTAGCAACAGAATAATATATGTGTTTGAACATTCTATTTCACGTTGTCAAGTTAAACCAAATTCACATGGTCACCGAATGGTTAGAGAATATGAAAGTATGTAATTGAATATATATATATATATATATACGTATTAGTTTGATAACTTGCTTTGGCTTCCGTGTCCTGACTTCTGCAGCTACAGTAACACAACTGGAAAGAGATTGCATATTTAAAGCGGTGACTAGTCGTGACATAGAATGGCACCTAAACCCACCTTATCCCGGTCAACTTCGTGGAATATGGGAGAGGTTGATATCAACTGTGAGTCGATTATTTAGGGCGATGTCGAAAGAGCAAGGTGGAAATCAAGACACCTAGAGGCATAATCGACCGTGATGTACGCAAAGTTTACCTAATCAAAGATATTGAAGGAAGATTAGCACATTTAGGGAAACATGCCTGAATAGTGGAGGCAGATGTGACAAGGGTAGTTTCGACCATTTCCGCATCCTGTCAGGAGGTAGACAAGGCAGAATCAGTATGTTTTTGTTGTGCTAAAATTTATTGTGTTAAATTTATACTACTTAACGCGAGTAAGTAGAATGAGTATTATTTGTACATTCTTAGCTTTGACTCCGCTTGCCATTGAAGTTCAACTCACTTATTGGAATACCAACCAATTTGATGTATGGTAATTGTTTTCTTATAGTCAAACATTGTCCTCTGTATATGCCTTATTTAAGAACCCGTAGCTGCTAAACATCCTTGATTCCTACTCCTCTATTCTGTGTCTGTCCATCACGCATTATTTATATCTACCCGTGGATCGCATTTAACACAGCATTGCTTATTTCTACTGTGATTTCGACGTTATTAGACCATAGGCAAATCAAATTCGGGATGCAAATATTATATTGAATTATTTTACCTTTATTGAAGTACCTTAGTTTAGATGAAAGTTGTGTTTTACGATAAAACGTGACCGTCGTCGCGCGGTTAATATAATCCTCAGAATTATCGTCCCAAATACATTTTCGAAAATATTCATAATATGTGAACAAAGTGCAGAGAATATTAGAAATTAGCCCTGTTTATTTGTTATCCCCATATATCGAGTACAGTCTGGGCGGATCAGGACTAAATGTTCTATGAGAATCATTTTCATCACTGTCCATAAATAATTGCAGAACTTACGAGAATATATGTGATCCTATTGACACTGTGTAATTTTGACTGTTTTTTGAATATCTTAGTTGGAAATTCGACCACAATGGAGGTTAGGCCTAATTGTACTCCCATTATTATCTCATCAGCAGGGAACTTCGAACTATTTGCGTGTTGGAAATCAATGTCGATCTCATTCCTTGACTTACAATGCATCAAGAGTTGCTGATGTTCACCGGCCTACAAGTTGAAGTTACATATTGCTACTGAAAATCATACTAGTAGTAGTGGTAGTACTAATCGTACTGTAAGCAGTTGCAATATTTTCACATATTTTTTTTTGTTCTTGTTAATAATGCCAGTGGAAGTGTTAGTAGTGACGTCAGTGGTATAATTATATATTACACTCTCAAGTGAATATGTCGATTACGAACTATGTGGTTGCAGAATCGATTCCAAAATTTACAGGAGAGACACCGTTTGGAGAAATGCTCCTCATCGAGATTATAGTCAGCCAACTGAAACCACAATGGTGTTCAGAAGTACTTGCAACAGACAGCATCTTCAGATAAGTCGATTTCTACGTCCACTCTGCCAAACATAACTACACATTGAAACAATATCAATACCAGTACACACTGATAAACATAGTCCACTCACACGATACACACACACACGCACTCATCACTCCTTCGTCACACACCAAAATCAAGATTAATAAAACATCTTATTGATCTCTACACATACCTGTTGCCAGTGATGGTCAATGACCTTCAATAAACAAACTAATCATGCCTCTGTATTGACGGTGTGGCGTGATCATATTCCACACTGTGATAAAAAAATTTCTCCAGTTAATAAACTGGAATTTCTCTCTTCATCTCATCGTCTTAATGAATTATATATCAGTTTGTTGAGAAGAAATTTTATAAAGAGAAAAGTGAATTAATCATGAGAATGACCTGAGTGAAAGCGGAACTAGGTCAGTGAATCAGGCGATGATGTGGTGATTAGAAGAAATAAGAGAAAGAGTAATGTCATTCTGTGTACACAAGTATGACAAATGGGTATGATGGCGGGATCATTGAGATGCTTGCATTGTGATAGCAGAGCACAGAGATATTTGGCATCACTGTTGTTCATTTGGCTTACTGACATAATGCGAGGACAGATTGTGAGAAGCCAACATTGAAACTTCGTTTGTTGGAGTGAGCTCATATTTTGCTACCTCCATCCTACCTTCGTCCTATGTACATTCCTTCGCAATGGTCTTGCTCGTTTTGTCTTTACAACAAAATCAGTCGCTTTGCTGTTCGAGATTCCTACAGAAGACGATACCAATATTCTGCTGACACGTTCTTGTCAGCAGCACGAAATCCACTCTTGCGTGCACAAGCGAATATTTTCTTGTTTGTCATTTTGCGATAATAATATAAGATATCATCGTATAATTTGCTGCAAAAAGCAAAACGTTCAGACATAGTTGTTTTAGCAGGCGACTTCAAGCCCAAGTAGGGAAGTTGTGCCAGACTGAGAAGTATATAGGTGGTACGTATGGAGTTCCCTGCCGACGAACCGACAACGGTGATCGTCTTCTTCAGTTTTGCTTTGACAATCATCTGTTCCCAGTCAGCACTAACTTTAGGCACAAAGAAAGACATGGTGTAACTTGGCGACCTCCATCACTAAATCAACGCTGGACTCAGAAAGACCACATAGCCATAGGGTATCGTTGGCGAGGGTCAGTAGAAGACTGTCGCTCCTTCTGGAACACGTGCGTAGACTCTTACCACGCTCTGGTTTGCGCACGTTTATGCTTACGACCAAATGGACATAAGAAATTGACGACAACGAAACAGTTACGTCCCCAACTAGATCGTGACACTGAGTCCTTATTTAAGGAAGAAATAGCGAAACTAGTTTCTGAGGTCGATAGCAGGACTTCCCCTGAGGTAGACTGGCACAACATACAGTTAGCTGTGGACACAGACGTGAAAGCTGTCAATAAGCTAAAACCTAAAGTTATTAAAAGCCATTGAATCTCTACCGCCTCATCCAAACTGATTGACGCAAGAAAACTGATTTCAGCGAGCTCCGATTATGATAAGGAGCGAAAGGTACTTAAACGAAGACTAAGAAAAAGTCTTCGCAACGACCGTGAACAGTGGTGGGCAACAAAAGCGAAAGAGATGGAAAAGGCATCGGCGATTGGCAACACCAGACAACTATTTAGGCTTATCAGGGAAACAGGTGGCAGAAGGCAAATGATAAGCGAAGCAATCTCGGAGAAAAATGGCACCATAATTAGCTCCCAGGATAGACGTCTGGAGCGCTGGAAAGAACACTATGAGGAGCAGTTTAATTGGCCCACAGCCACACTTAATCTGCCGAACATCCAACACCTCCCTGAATGGGATATAGACACAGGTCCTCCGTCCTTAACTGAGGTTACTCAAGCTGTCACTAATCTGAAGCAAGGCAAAGCAGTGGGACCTGATTTATTGACTCCAGAGGTATTTCAGTACGGAGGCGACAGTTTACTGTCTGCGTTAACTGAGGTTCTAGGCAGCGTCTGGGAATCAGAGGAAGTCCCATCGGGTTGGTGTAAGTCACTGATCATCCCGATATACAAGAAGGGAGACAAGTCCTCTTGTGATAATCACAGAGGGATTAGCTTGACTAATATAGTATCTAAAATCCTAGGCTCAATAATACTGCGTAGACTAAGTGGTGCTCGGGAGGCATAAACACGAGAAAACCAGGCAGGTTTTAGGCCAGGTAGAAGGTGTATTGATCATATCTTCACCCTTCGACAGGTTCTAGAACATAGGCATTCCTACCGGCGTCCGACAATCATTATATTTCTTCACCTAAAGGCGGCATTCTATTCTGTCCACCGAGAGGTTCTCTGGCGATGCTTGGCTGTAAAGGGAATGCGAGAAAATACATTGCACAGATTAAGGCACTCTACTCGAAATCATGCAGCCAGGTGAGGGCTTACGGCGAGTTGTCATCTGAAGTGGTGATGACTAGTGGCGTCCGTCAAGGATGCCCATTATCCCCATTCCTATTCAACTTCATCATAGACGTACTAATGGACTTAACCCTAACACACTTCAGCGACTCAGGGATTGACTTGCTACCAGGGAAGAATCTCATTGACTTAGAATATGCGGACAATATAGTCCTTCTAGGCGAGGACTCTGACAAAATGCAGAGTCTACTGAACACCTTGAGCAACAACCTTCGTATGTTTGGCATGCGATTCGCCCCTGTAAAATGTAAGATAATGTTGCAGGATTGGACCACACCGACTCCTAGATTACAGATAGGAAGTGAAGTGGTAGAGCACGTTGACCGCTTCACTTACTTGGGAAGTACCATCAGCCAGTGCCAACGGGTTGATCTCCGACGAAATCTCAGCACGAATACAGAAGGCTAGTTTCGCATATGCCAGTTTACGCCGTCTCTGGCATAGACGCGATATCCGACTATCGACCAAAGGGCGTGTGTACTGCTCAACAGTCCGCTCCGTCCTCCTTTATGACTGTGAGACCTGGCCACTGAGAGCAGAAGACATGGAAAGATTAGCTGTCTTCGATCATAGATGTCTGCGTTCTATCTCCCGCGTGAAGTGGTATAATGAGGTGAGCAATATTGAGGTTAGGCGTCGAGTGCTAGGTAAGGCGGGGAAATCAGTCGACGAGACTGTGAAATTACATCGACTGATATGGTTAGGACATGTGCTACGTATGCCTAGTCATCGCCTACCTCGACGGGCAATGTTAGCTGATATAGGGCCAGGCTTGAAAAGAGCTAGCGGCGGTCAAACCAAAACTTGGCACCAGTCAATGAAATCCACGACAGTTAGTCTAAGCCACGTAGGAAGATGTAGACTTCCTGGTTGGGGTCCTCGGGATGGTAAGAACCAATGGTTGGAAACAATTGGTGACATGGCTCAAAATCGTTCTCAATGGCTGGCGCAGATGCATCCACTCCTTGTGACTTATGATTTCCAATTAAACTGTTTTGTTCTACGTTATTACTATTCCTTTGTCTCACACCTCTGTTTACTGTCTCTAATATGCATTTCTCCTTCTTTCTCCTCTTCCTTTGTGTGCTACATGGAGTGTGGCGACTTGAACTACCGCACATATGTGCATAGTTCTATGTCAAAAACCGGCCATATACTGTGACGACTGATTACTTCTCGTTGACATTGTCCAAATTGGTTCTGAATGAATGAATGTATTCATTGTATTTCGTCAATCCTGATCAGCATTGTACATTTGTGAAACTCATTAAATCAAGTTGGAGTACTTCGAAGTCAAATTAGTCCACAACTCGGTCAACTCATTCGCACTCTACGCAGATCGAAGTGATTATTTCCCTACGGTTTCTGTTGGAAAGCGAGATTGTTCAGATCACACCATGTCATCTGATTCATACCATACGTGGTGATCAAGCCCACTTTTATCAAATTACGCATTATTGATTGACCGAGATGAGTAGTTGTGTGTCATTCAGATCAGCCAATTGTGTTTTCTAGTCACTTTGGCCGACAGTTCACTTTTCACCATAAAATATTGCATGCCTCTGAATGTCGACACGACTGAATGTGATTTAAGTAGCCTCCACAAACTACGACACCATGAACACACATTTTCGCCACTGATGAACGCCACCAGTAATGGAATTCACAACTGGTTCGATTTCGTGACACATTCACACTCTGTATAGTCGAATGCTGCACACACTTAGTCTTATTTGTTTTTTTGAAATGGGCACATTTTGAACTAATTTGTATATTGTTATTTTGGTTTATTGTATCGCATGTCCACTCAAATACTTAGCCAGAGACAGGGCAGTTTTAAGACTCAAGGTGTGAGTTACCACGGCCATTGAAGTCTCTCAACAGATTCTTTTTAAACGTGCAGGTTAGGTTTCTTATTTATTATTGCGACAAACTCAGATGCCTGGTGAAGTCTTGGCATCTCATATTCGTTGGCTATTGTGAATGATCTCAACGCCTCAACTCGGTGTTCTATGTCTATCTTCTATTTTACGACTGACGAGTGCCCATTATTCAGCCCTTTCAACTCAAGATTATTTCGTGCAAGATAAACGAATGTGATGCAGTTCCTTCCCTCTCTTCTCTCAGTGTAATTTCTCTCTCAGCTGGGTAAAAGTGAACTAATCTGCACATTTGGAAATAACATGCGATAGGTGCTTGTCGATATTTGACAACGTTCACGAGCAGGATGTTATCAGCCCTCAGAATCTTTTGCTGTAGCATACGTTGGCGTCGTCACTGTCTTCGATGCTGTACTCTAACGTTTAATTATCTTTGTCATCATCAACTTTGAAATCGAGTATATTAAAAGTGAGTATTTTGTTGACCAAAAATTTACCTACTATTTAAATTCATTCTAGACATATTTATTGATGGAGATTGATAGGTAACCAGCATGTGTCCAATCCATCTCCATTATCGTAGACATCTAAGTTGCATTAATCCAATAGTCCCTTGTTATTACTTCTTTCCGCCCAGTTGGTATTCTGATCCCCAGTAAGGAGCCAGGGAAGGTGGGCGTTGGCAAACAACTGCAGCTGACCATTCGAAATGCTTTCTGTGACGCGCTCGCCAAGTTACACGTGTTTACCGTTGATTCGATAAACAAAGCCTCTGTTATCATTTTCTCCCTCCACTATGTTACATTAGATTTTACAAATGTCATCTTTTCCCATCCATCATATTGTATGGTTGTGTGTAACTACATGTAGTGCTATCTATGGCTGAACTATTCTCCAGATTTGTTTTCTTCTTATTCGGGTCAACTAATCTAGATTTTTCAAGGATTTTGTGCTCCTCTGGTTTGACTGACCATTTCTACTATTTTGACCTATGTATTTGATCAGACAGTCATTACATGGTATTAGATAAACTGAGTTATTTCGTTTAATTGGCTCCACAGGATCCGTTAACCAACAAAGCTTGTTTCTAATTGAATTTGTGGGTAGTCTGAATGCCACTTTTATTCTTGCATTTTTAATAATTCTCTCAGTTAGAATCAGACAACAAGATGAATGTTTTGGAAGATGTTAACGAGAAGTAATCAGTCGTCACAGTATATGATGAGATCTTATATTATTATCGCAAAACGACAAGCAAAAAAATATTCGCTTGTGCACGCAAGAGTGGATTTCGTGCTGCTGACAAGAACGTGTCAGTAGAATATTGGTGTCGTCTTCTGAAGGAATCTCGAACAGCTAAGCGACCGATTTAGTCTTAAAGACAAAACGATCTAGATAATAAGGAGGGAATGAACAGAAGATAAAGCATGGACGGAGGTAGGAGAATATGACTAAACTACAACAAACGAAGTTTCAATGTAGGCTTCTGACAATCTGTCCTCGCATTATGTCAGTAAGCCAAATGAAGAACAGTGATGCCAAATATCTCTGTGCTCTGCTATCACATTGCAAGCATCTCAATGATCACGCCATCATACCCATTTGTCAAACTTGTGTACACAGAATGACATTCCTCTTTCTCTTATTTCTTCTAATCACCACATCGTCGCCTGATTCATTGACCTAATTCCGCTTTTACTCAGGTCATTCTCATGATTAATTGACTTTTCTGTCAATAAAATTTCTTGTCAACAAACTGATAAATAATTAGTTAATTAAGACAATGATATGAAGAGAGATTCAAGTTCAATAAGTAGAGAAATTGTTTATCACAGTGTGGAATATGATCACGCCACACCGTCAATACAGAGGCATGATTAGTTTGATTATTGAAGGTCATTGACTATCACCATTTACGCAAATGAATACTACTAATACTACTGGTATTATCAGTAGTATCTAACTGCAACAACTTCTCACTAACACTAATAATATTATTGTTATATGCAGCTTAGTTAATGATGTAATCCGGTGAATATCTGCCGCCACCATCCCACATTCTTCCAGCTTTTCACCGGCTTAGGATTGATTGGAAAGCTAGAGAACTAGCAAAGTAGGTGGTGTTATCTATTTCGTGGACATACTATAAATAGAAACAAACAGTGCTGAACATTCAAATAACACAGTAATAGAAAACGTTCACCACAATACATTCTCATACAATTATCTGAACCTGCCAACCCTGGAACACATACTGCGGACACACAATATGATTCACTATAGTGTCAAGTAAATATAACGTCACATGTGAATCGATTTTCGGTGAGTCAAATAATATCACAAATATTCACTACGTTCAATATATATTCATAATGTGGAAAGTACTCGTAGATTCGCTCTACATAATCCTGATTTATGTCACTCCATGATGAAACTGCACTGTAAGAACACACCATAAAGACAAAAGGGATTGTCTATTTCAGACAGAGTTTCATTAGACAGGACATTACCACCTCCTGAATTTCTGTAACGACTGGTGCCTATTTGGATTAAGTTAGTAAACCATTCATCACATTCTATAATGTCTTCATTCCCACCGTCTTTCGACGAACGGTTGAAAATCATAAATCCAGGTCTATTGAGTTGTTCGTTAGATAAATCACACAGAAACAAACGATGAAAACTACTCACTCCTTACACTAATTATCATTTGGTCAATATTCTGAAGCAGAATGATAAACAAAATCATCTTGACCCCGTACGTAGAATTCACTTCAAATCATCTCACATTCCATTGAAATGTATTGTCCATATGCCAAATTAATTTGTAAAACACCAATTGTATTTGAGAGACTTCAGGTGAATCAGGTATAAATAGACTGGCTATTCACAGAGACAACTCATCGTTTTAAGCAGACGGGTAGACCACATCTGAGAATAGGTAAGTCCACGACGTTTTCAATACTATTTGCTGTTATCATGATGCATTATTCTGTAAGTGAACAACACGACACCGATATTCAATCACAGAATGTCTTCTCATTTGAAGAAGGAGACTTGTCCCTCACTGTATTGTCCTAGATGGTCAGAGATAGTCGGTGAGATGCATGTGTGGTTGTTTCACTGTCAAGTGTGTTGAAAATGAGAATACACACTGTTGAAATGTGATATTCCCTATGACGTTCACTCAGAATATGCTCACAGATCAATGAATGTAAGCGCAGTCAATTCAACATGGACATGATGTGTGATAAGCACTCAACTCAAAACATCCATTGAAAGCACACACAACAGACTCGAACAATTGATGAAATACTCGATAATGTGCCATACTGAAACATTGACTGTGTACAAGTCGGTCTGTTGTAGTAGCTGAGGTGAAGGAGATTCCACATTTTTGCAATGCATCCACTTGCACATGAATCCACTCACATGCATACATGAATAGCTATGCAACATGAATTCATCAAGGAATCGCAACAGTCTGCACGGAATTTGTTTTCTCAATGATTTTATTCTCATTACGATATCCAATGGTGACTGTTTATTTTTCTCTCAGATTTGAACGTCTACATCATGCAGTGAGTTACCATGATCAATGTGATTTCTCGTATTCATAAATGAGCCATGCACATGCAGAGTTATTGTTTCGTTTGCATTCCGAGCGTTGCATTAAGCATAAAATGGTCGGAAACCGCATTGAAGCACTCACTCTAGTCATAATTTGCATGTCTCTCTCATTCTCTTCCTTTCCTTACAGACTCTTCATTCTCAGTGTTCTCGTGTGTATCCACACATTACTCGCTGAATCCAATACCAGCAAGACATACATGCTTCATTTACGTTGGCTTCCAACACACTGTCTCAACAGATATGTACGTTTAGTCATGCACATAATTTTGTGGTGACCGTGTTGATTATTATTGTTATTATTATTATTATCACCTCATCATTTCGATTCATCGACTATCCAACTTCACGAAGACGTGCCTTCACCGTGTTTTTGCTATCACAGACATCACAAAACCAACCTGTACAGACATCGATCGATGCGGATGGAACCCGCAGTGTGCATGTATCATGTCCATTCCATTCACCTGGTGAATGAGTATTACTCGTTGAATGCTGCTTGATACACAACTTCTTCTTTGTAACCATAACCATATATCTGAAACATCAATCAGTGTCATTGAGTGAGGCGTATCATGACAAATCAATATCGAACTATATAACCACACACTGTACAAGCCATACAAACACACGCACACACATATCAGATTGATATCGACAGTACTCACCAGCTAAGTTAATTTCAATCGACCAATAAAAATCTCAATTTGCTTTTCAGTGTACTGTCCCGGAGAATATAACTATGGACATTTCGAAATTGAGGTGAGATTACTGTGTATTTGTCTTTTGTGCACTGACACATTCTCCGACATCACCGAGGTGGGGTGCTCCCCTAAATGCAATGAATGAGTTGTATGTATTCTCTTATATATTTCAGTATTTCACGAAGGGATGTGAACACGGACAGAGTTGAGAATATAAACTTCGGCATTAATAAGATGAATCAGTTGACACCAGTCGACCTGTTGCATGATGATAATGCACATTTGATCTTTATCAATGTCCACAGTTGGTGTGATCATTCAGACAGTCAGAGTTATGCAAGGCGAATCACTCCATCACAAGAAGACAGATGAATGTGAGTGGATATGTGACTGGCTGCACTGCGATGATGCTTCTGAATGATTACACAGTGGTCTGTAAAGTTCGCCTAAATATCATCACAATCAATCCTCTCAAATTATCTATATAATATGGGGCACACTTCGTATACATTAGATAATTTATATATTGATCGGATGTCGAAGAGTTTTCTGTGAGTAAACTATAACGAAGCTGGTATAACTGATTGAAGATGTTATAGCATGATATCATGTTATTTAGGTAGACACTTGTTCGAAGTACACTTTCACATAAGCTCGCTTAGTGATGTGTGACTGAAGTGGTGATTCTGTCCCGAGGATGATTTCAATGTATCAATATTATATGCTACATCTTTTGTGCTAATACTGAGTTATTTCACAATTTCAGAGCATCACCTCACTTTGACTGGCTGGACTTCGCATGTGTACGGGGTCTTCCATTCTCCGAGCAGGATATCGTGAGTGATGAAATTGACATTTTAAACAGGAGTCTTCAAAATATTACTTCTTTGCACATAACAACATTTCACTATGTCATTCACTCGCATAACTTGCACCAGTGACGGTACTTGTAAGAGAGCAGCTGGCATAGCACACATTGGGCATTATTTAACCATTCCACTTTAATTTTCTCTCGCCTTTCCTCTTCATTATCAGAAAAGAATACCTGATCTGAATACTTATTGGTCTAATCCAACTCATGAACCTTTTGCACAGTGAGTCACCTCTCAGTTTTGCTATTGTCTTTCACACAACTATGCATATCATGAACTTTACTGTGGTTTTTCTCTAATCAGATCAAAGGAGTGAATGTGTTTGTGTTGGCAATTGTTCGCTTATAGTGATTCATCTGAGCCAATTATTATCGCCATTTGACACACCTACACTTCGAGATCCCTCTTCCGGAAAAGTGAAGATGTGTGGATGGTTGACGAAGGTGTCGATGAACACCATGGTTGTGTGCATGTGTGTCTGCCTGTTTGTTTGTTGTTGGTGTTGACAATCTCCCTGCGATAGGATTTCCTAATACTGAAGCTCTTCTCGTGCATTCTGATTATTTTTCTCAAACAAATCTGATATTTCAGCTACTCGGTTTACTATACTTGTGGAGCTTGTACAGTAATGGATGAATCTGGATCCAGTCCAATTCTCTACTTCAATCACAGCATTAATCTCTACAAAAAACTCATGACACCAAAGTACGTCAACACATGTTTCTTTCTAAATGTGATTATTAATATTATTATTAATGTTCGAGTTATTGTAATCATTTTATTGTGTTGATTTTCAGGCTGCATTTGTGCCGGCTCACATCCACTAACCTTTCCTCATGACACAAAGTGTGCATCCCCACAGTGATCTCACACTCGAAAATCACAGTGTCCAAACTCAGCTTCACTACCATGTGTACTGTGTGTTGCACTCAGCTGTGGACTGATCTGACTAGGGACTGCACTGGACTGGACAAGACTAGTTGGTTTATGCTGATGAAGTAAGTGATTCGTGAGACACTCTGTGTTGAAGTTATAAACAGTATGGTAGTATCGGGATCAGGATAGATGAGTCGGTGTCTTGATTCAGATTCGATTCATCGCCGTAAATACTGGATCGAGGAATGTATCAAGTAGTTTCTGTGTTCGCATTCTACATCGAGACAATACTGATGCACCAACACATTTCTTGATGTGATTTTTCACATTCGACCAATAACACACATTTCCCTTCATTTTAGAAACGTGAAGAAGCTCCATAGCATATTAGAGAAGAAGGTTCACTTGGTAAGTTGATATTCAATTTCTCCATCAAACAAATTCATTCTAACTATGAGTAATCAACATTGAATAATCACACTAATTCACAAACTACATTCATCCACTCTATTCATGCAGACTGCAAAAGTGGAAGACGAGCTGTTGGAAACATTCGGTGTACAACCCAAGCTGATCTGTGCAAAGAATGAGGTGGGTTATGTCTTTTCTATGCACATGTATTTTCAAATATTTCAACATGTCAATATACTTCCGATGTATTATATATAGTCATAATTACACATGCTGCGTAGGTCGTTGAATAGTTGTGTATCGATCGAATTTGGAAATCTCTTGATTTCGCCAACTACAACGAGAACTCACGTCAGTCGCTTCTAACAGCATTCAAAGTATTCAGGTCTTGAACTTCTCTGTTCGGAATTGAGAGATTAGTGAAGGTGTGTGTTGGAGACACATTTCGATTGACGAATCATCGCTTTTTTAACTACCTAATTAACACAATTCTCTTTCTTATTCACCATTTCGCATTCTTTAGGTTGGGAGTGTTTACTTACACGAATTGGTATTCTGTTTCAATGAAGCGTCATCACTCGTCAACTGTCCATCAGAATACGCTAGTGATTTGGAGGAATTTAATCTTGATGATAATGTGGAAGATGAGGACGTACTTAGTCAGGAAATTGAGTCTCAAATCTTGTGTCCAGCCAAGTTCATCATTCCTGATTACAAAATACTTGGAGATGCCAAAGATGACACACATTCCAACCACTTCGATCCTAATGAGAATGAACATGATGACGGTTATTATGATTAAGATGTTGAGGATTAAGATGGCCATGATGAAGATGATGATGAAGATAATCGTAATTATGAGTAGTATTGAACTTTTGTGACTCCATGTTAATTAATTAATAAAATTATTACTTTTCATTTGATGTATTCAATTCTTGTAATGTAGTTTCTAGCAAATAAAATATATTTTACTTTTCAATGCATTTTTCTCGCTGTCATTATTGGTCTCCGCATGGACATCACGTCTACCCTTCTATTACACAAAATGTGTATGTCATTGTTGTAATTATTTGTAATAGTAGTATTTCGCAACGACTGCATTACAGGAATTCAACCAAAAACACACAGAGTGATGAATTCAGGAATTTGTATTTAGCCGAATTATTTTAAACTTTTATAATAAATATATTAACAAACAACAGAAATTATTGAAACAATACAGAGATAGAAATTGTCAGTCACCACATCCGTCACATGCTCAATGTCTCCTTGCGTATTTACAATGATGTCACAATTGATATGATTATGAACAATAAATTTTGTTCGAAACGTCATCCAGTAAATAATACTGTTTCACTGTGTGATATATCTAATAAACAAACTAATATGGAAGAGCTATGAAAAGTTGAAAAAGACATTGACTTCATTTTTCCAGACACTTTGAGAGAATTATGAGAATTCTGAGTACCGAAGGGAGGATAACCTATAGTGAACATTCAACCTTCGAACTTTTGTTTGAACGGACTCACCTGACCTTCAGCACTACTTCATCTTTCGATTAGTAAAACTCTTGTGCGTCCTTGGTTCGCCCTCTCGTTGTGCTTTTATCCAGCGCACTCTCCGAGCCTACCACAGTCAAGACTGCAGATAAGTGTGTAACCTCTTATTTCTTATCAAATTCCATATCTCTTTTGTGTAAATACAATTCTGTTCCAGTCACACTTGCCATCTCAAGTCTTTTAACCTTGATTCCGTTGGTTAGTACTTGCACGTTAGGCACAGTACGATTAAGGTCATAAGCGGTGAAGAAGTTTTGTAAGAGTGGTTATTTTAGGTCTGAGTTAAGCCAAGCTTAACTCTTACAAGTGGTGAGCCCGCGTTTTTCACCGTTTGCCTCCATAGTAGCTTGACGTGTAAATAGTCCTTTTTCATATTGACAATTTGTTTTTCACACAGAGTTATAAAATTTTACTTGCCTTGTTTTTACTCATATTTTTTTTGTTATCATATTTGTTGTTATCATTCTATTAATATATCGTCTTGTTCGCAGGATGGCCGACAACAGTTCCGCCTCACAAATGGCTATCATCTTGCAACTCCCTACCTTCTGGACACATCGTCCTGTTGCATGGTTCGGCCACATAGAAGCTATGTTCGCCCTCCAACATATACACTCACAAGAGACAAAGGTGAACCTGGTAATCTTGAGTCTCCCTGAGAACGTCATGGAAGAAGTGTCTGATGTCCTCGCGGACCCATCCCCTGACTTGTATGAGCGTCTCAAGCAGGCGCTAATTAAGCGCGCTGCACTTACCGAACAACAGAAAGTGCAGGAACTTTTCAGAGATGTTCAGTTGGGTGATAGAAAGCCCACTCAACTGTTACGTCAGATGAGACAGTTAGTAGCTGACTTCAAAATAGATGACGCCTTTTTAAAATAGCTTTGGTTACAACGACTGCCACAGGCGATTCAGACCATTTTAGCCCCAATCAACAAGTCCCCTTATCCGAACTAGCTGAGGCAGCCGATAGAGTAGTGGAGACTACTACATCCAACATGAATATTTCGGCTGCCGTAACCGCTAGTCCCACTCAGACTAAGGACTCCTCTGCCGAGGGGTCATCAAACTTAAATGTGGTGGCCCATGTAACTAAGCTTTATGAGGAGATATGTAAGATAAGACAGGAGATGACACCTAGAGGTCGCTCGAATAGCCGCACCAACTCGACTCGTAGTAGATCTTCTTCCCGAGGTGGCAGCAGGCGTCGTAGGTCTCACAATTCCCAACCTGGAGTGTGCTGGTATCACCGGCGTTATGGTGACAGGACCCAAAAGTGTACTCACCCGTGCACCTTCGATGTCTAGCATACGGGAAACTAGTAAGCCAGCACGTATTGGCGACTAGCGTCGCTGGCGAACCACTTCCATGTCGCCTCTTCTATGTTACTGACCGCAACACTGGGACACGCTTCCTGGTTGACACTGGGGCGGAAGTTAGCGTGATTCCACCAACATCTGAAGAGCGCCAGCGGCCACTTTCCTTACAGCTTCGAGCCGCAAACGGTTCGCCAATCACAACGTATGGTAAAAGGTTCTTAGATCTTAACATAGGCTTACGCAGATCATTTCGTTGGGTCTTCCTAGTGGCGGATGTAACCACAGGTATAATTGGCATGGATCTGTTGCAGCACTACCAGTTATTGGTAGATACGGGTAATCGGACATTGAGAGATCCAGTCACAAACCTCAGCCCGTTGTATACTACACCCACTTCAACCGGCCCATATTCCCATATACTCCAATCGTTTCCTGACTTGTTTAAACCCAGCCGTGGCCTACCATGTGTGACTTCTAACGTCACGCATCATATTGTTACGACTGGCCCGCCAGTCTTTGCAAAGCCACGACGTCTTTCCCCTGAAAAGCTATAGGCCGGTAAAGCGGAGTTCAAGCATATGCTGGAAATGGGAATAATCCGGCCATCCAGCAGCCCATGGTCCTCACCCTTGCTCGTTGTACCCAAGGATGATGGGTTAGATTGGCGACCTTGTGATGATTACCGCAGGTTAAACGCACAAACTGTTCCTGATCGCTACCCCGTCCCTCACATTCACGAATTAACATCGTCACTCAAGGGAGCTAGGGTATTCAGCAAGCTGGACCTGACACGGGCTTACCATCAGATTCCCGTGTACCGCGATGATATCCCTAAGACCGCCGTGATCACGCCGTTTGGCCTATTCGAATTAATTCGAATGCCTTTCGGTCTTCGGAACGCTGCCCAAACTTTCCAGCGATTTATCCATGATGTTTTGCGTGGTCTCGATTTCGCCTTTCCCTATCTGGATGATATTTTGGTAGCTAGTCCAGATGAGGCAACACATCGACTTCACTTGCAGACTGTTTTCCAAAGGTTTACAACACACTCCCTCACACTCAACTTAGCAAAGCGTGAAATAGGGGTCACTTCTTTGAATTTCTCGGGGCACATGATAGACAAGAATGGGATTTATCCGTTATCTGAACGCTTAGAGACTATCAAAAACTTCCCTCTACCCACATCCCTCAAAGCACTACTCACCTTTCTTGCAATGGTTATCTACTACAGTCGCTTTATTCTCCAGTGCGCCCATATCTTGACCCCCTTGACTGATATGCTTAAGGGGAAATGTAAGTCCATCGCGTTCACTGAGGAAGCCTTGACAGCTTTTGCAACTATCCACCTGGATGTCCAGCTATCGCTCAGCATTTCAGTCGATGCCTTTAACACTGCGATTGGAGCTGTCCTACAACAGCGTGCGTCCAATGCTTGGTCACCTAGTGTATTCTTTTCTCATAAACTTACTGCATGTGAATCTAGGTACAGCACTTTTGGTAGAGAGCTTCTCACTGTTTATGCTGCTGTCAAACACTTTCATCACTTCGTGGAAGGCCGACAATTTACTGTGTTCACTGATCATAAGCCATTGACGTACGCCCTTCACACCACTACAGACAGGTACTCACCACGTGAACTACGCCACTTGGACTACATTTCACAGTTCACTTCAGATATTCAGCACGTTTCTGGAGCTGATAATCCTGTAGCAGAAGCGTTGTCTCGCGTATGCGTTATGTCAGCGCCATCAACCATAGATCTTAATAAAATGGTTGAACTTCAAATGAAAGACTTGAACTTAGAACACCTGTCAAACGAAAAATCGCTGAGAATAGAACGTATTCCCCTACCGAACAGCGAAGCATCCATACTGTGTGACATTTCAACAGGCACTCCTCGACCAACTGTCCCTAGGCCTTTACGTCGCACCGTGTTTGAGTGCTTACACAACCTCTCCCACCCTGGGATTCGAGCAACGGACAAGTTGATATCGGCCAGATTCGTGTGGCCTGGTATCAGCCGCGATTTGCGTCAGTGGACACGTGCTTGTGTTAAATGCCAACGTGCCAAAGTAACCAAGCATAACGTCACACTGTTGGGAACTTTTGCAACCCCAGATGCTCGTTTCCACCATATACACTTGGATATTGTGGGGCCCCTACCCCCTTCCAATGGTTGCTCGTATTTACTTACGTGTGTGGATCGCTTCACGCGTTGGCCAGAAGCCATTCCGATCCCAAATGTAACGGCCCAAACCATCTGCCGTGCGTTCATGGAAGGCTGGGTCGCCCATTTCGGATGTCCCGCCACTGTCACTACCGACCGAGGACAACAATTTGAATCCATAAGTTTCAAGAAAATCCTAGAGATTCTGGGATGCAAGCGTATTTGGACAACCGCGTATCATCCCGTGGCAAATGGACTAGCAGAGCGTTTTCACCGCCAATTAAAAGCCGCATTGATCGCAGTAGACAACAGTAGGTGGACGGATTCTCTGCCCTTGGTCCTACTTAGCATCCGTGCCACACTCAAAGTGGATCTACAGTGTTCCCCAGCCGGATTGGTGTATGGCACTACGCTGCGTTTACCAGGTGAGCTTTTCGACCCTGACACTGTCGATAAAATTTTCCCTGATATCACTAGTTACGCCCTGTTACGTCACCTGCTACGCCTTTGAACTTCTGCAAACAGACTTTATTGGCCTAATTTTACCACATTTATGGCACTCAGCACGTCAATGGAATTGTATAATAATAATAATCTACTTCATTCATATACAGTACTCATAAAACAGAATGGAATTCTCGGCATTTGTCACAATATTGCATCTGATTTACTTGAAGTGTACATTGAACCTTCGAACATTTTCATTCATCAATAATTCTCATTCGGACATTAGTAGACAAAAGACAAGTAGTTCAGCAAAGAGTCTCTTTTCGGCGAATTCATTTTCAAAGCTGTACAATCGCAAATATATATGGTTATTCTTTTAAGTGCGTGTACATTAAATTTGTCAAACAAAATACGGTTAGTAAGTTCAAATGAATTGGATGTTGATAAGAGGATAGCAACAAAAGTGATGAGTTGTCAAAAACGATTGTTAAAGAGGAGTAAGTTTAGGTGAATTGGATGTTCATATAAGAGGGTAGTAACAAAAGTGATGAGTTGTCATAAATGATTGTTAAGTAAGAGTTACGCAATGGTATGAATAGTTTGATGAATGAATTGTACTCAAAGGTTGTGCATGGAAACAAAATAATATGTAGAATTACACAAGGGTTTTAAGTTAGAAAAATAAGCATACAAACAGAAGTAAGGTCAAATCAAACAAACAAAGAAGAGTTGGGTCAAATCAACGGAGTTGTTACCATGCGAGTGGAAGTGGTTGGATAATTTTCTTTTGTATGCATAGTTCTGGTTCCACCAACTGGATGGCTGGGGCTTCTGCGATCCAAAGAAGACGAAATCGTACTGTTTTTGGGAGGTTGTTCTTCACTTTGTAGATCACTTTGAAGGAGGCGTTCGTTGAGATGGAATGACAAGTGTTGACTAGATGTTCGATTATTGCACTCCTTATATGGCCATTATTTCCTTTCTGTAGCCACGCTGGGTAGTGTTCTTTGACCCTTTTTGACAGGATGCGCTTTGAACGACCGATGTACCTGGCTCTGCAGCAACAGGTGAACTGATATATACACATAGAAGTGGTCATGTGCGGAATCTTGTCCTTTGGGTTTGTGCAGATCAGCGGGCGACTGGAGAACACTATTCTTAGTGTTGCCGCAGGGAAAGTTCTTCCTAAAGAGGTGGAAATTCTCCTTCTGAGGAGGTCACTAAGTAGGTCTCCTTTGAAGTCTAGGTTCATATAAAGTATCTTGACGCTGAGCTTACAAGGAGAGATGATGGAACTTTAAGAAGGTCAATCCACAGGAAACCGACTTGGAACGGACAATTAACAAGTTTCTACAGCTGGGTACCAATCAGTCGGAAAGGAAACCTAATTAAATCCCTTGCCACTCGCGTCAGACGCATCTGTAGCTCCGACACCATGGAAGAAGAACTAAACTTCCTGAGGGAAATCTTCATACAAAATAGCTATCCACCAAGATTTGTAGACAAAAACATCAAACAGAAAAACCAAAAGCAAGAGACACCATCCGTGCCAAAAAAGATACTTTATATGAACCTAGACTTCAAAGGAGACCTACTTAGTGACCTCCTCAGAAGGAGAATTTCCACCTCTTTAGGAAGAACTTTCCCTGCGGCAACACTAAGAATAGTGTTCTCCAGTCGCCCGCTGATCTGCACAAACCCAAAGGACAAGATTCCGCACATGACCACTTCTATGTGTATATATCAGTTCACCTGTTGCTGCAGAGCCAGGTACATCGGTCGTTCAAAGCGCATCCTGTCAAAAAGGGTCAAAGAACACTACCCAGCGTGGCTACAGAAAGGAAATAATGGCCATATAAGGAGTGCAATAATCGAACATCTAGTTGTATAGGAATGGATAAGAATTATTTAAGTTACATATTTAAATTACATGGATTACGGTTGAATAACATGGTTGTTGTCATTTTATCTTTAGTTTGTGAGGAAGATCAGATAACTGGTGATTCAATGGAACACACCAAGAAATATAGAGATATTGACTTCGCATTAACAAAAAAACCAAGTATGCGTTGGATGGATTACATATACTTGGGAAAAAAATAAAGCTTGAAGTCAAATCCCTCATAAAACAACAGAATGCGTCTTACAATAATATATTCCCACTTTATGCACTTGACAGGCATCGTCAATATCATAATAATGCACACATGGAGTAAACATGTTTAAAATTTTTCACTAACACAAAATATATATACAAAGGAAGATAATGAAATATTGACCATAAGTACACTCTGCATAAGTTACAACAGTTTATATGGCATAATCCTAGGCACAATTATTGTTTGAATTTGTTGAAAATGAGCGAAACAACTGAGTGTTGCGTTACATTCGGTCGATATGGTGAAAGACGCTATAGTCAGTTTCAAGGTCATGATGGGTTCCTGCGTCTACTGGTTATATGTTTTCGTGAATTCGTTTTCCATTGAATTTTAAAGGTTTTTTTGAACGTTTTGCTTGTTTTGGAGTATGTAGGTCAGTTTTTTGTACCTGGATGCTACTAAGACGTTTATTTTTAGCTTGCAGTTCCCAGTTTTTATGTTGGTAGTTAAGGATTATGGTAAATCTGCAATCATTGAGCCAATTCACGTATACTATGCTAATATAGTAACTTTTCTCAGTAATTAAACGCCTTAACTGTTCTGCCATTGTTGCATCAAACAGTGGCAGAACAGTTACGGATTATTTGCTGAAGGTAGAACTGTGCGCTGGTTTATCATCATGACTGGCACCAATTCAGCACCTTGTTCTTATTCTACGCATTATCAGAAGTAGCTTATCAGCCTTATTGCAGCCCTTCTAGTCCAGGTTCTGCTCCTCCCAAGCTTACCATAATGCTGAATTAAATCTCACTAATTCCAACGTTCTACAGTCAGTAAATTCTGGATCTTTTCTTAAATAGACTCTTTAATGTCGCAGTCTAGAACTCAGTTTTGGTTTTCAGCATGACTGACACTAATTCAACACCATGTTCTTTTTGTAGATATTTTCAGGAGTAGATGAGCACCTACTGGTTTTGCTTATCGGCTTTATTTAAACCCTTTGAGCTCATCTTCAGTACGGACTATCCTAACTTCAGAAGAAAAAGACTTAATTTAGCACATAGTGGCAATTTTTTTGAGCTTAAATTTGGAAATTATATTTGGAAGCTGTAGTACAATGTCACTGCAAATCTGTCAAGTTAGGTCCACTGGTAGCACCCTGTAAATAAGCAAAATAAAATATCAGTTGATGAAACATTGTGCTCATCACATTCTCAGCATTTACATTTAGGAAAGTTCGCTTACATAACTGCCACTGTTATATCCCCTGCTATCTTGGTATTTTAAGCGTCCCAAGCTTACTAAACTATACCTCCAAAAGTGCATTCATACCTCACAAACTTATATTCCATAGGACCGGATGGATCCTTTTTACTGGAATCAACCCGATACCATGTGTTGGATTCCTTTCAAAGAAATAATGAACAACTTAGTTAGTACCTTCATAAATGCATCTAAAGCTTCCTTAAATTGCATCCATGTATAAAATACACAGCAAAGCATTATCCTTTGGAATGTAGCTGTTACATCACACAATATAGATGACACATTCCGTGAAGTAGACGCAGTAGGAGTACTTTGCAACATCATTTAATGGTTCTAACAATTCCTAACGTGCACAACACAATGATTTCAAGTAAATGAACAGTTGTATGCATTTCATTGCTTATATACCACTTTTGTGACATAGGAAATTTACTTTATTTATGTTGACCTAGTATGTGCAATTCCCACAGGTCACTAAACTGAAAACTTAAAAAAGTAGATCACTTAATACATACATATATCTACATGTCCAAAATTAGACACATTATACGTTTAGCAATTTTTATTGAATTCTATTCCCATAGTAACAAAAAATGCATACATCCTATTTTGGACTTAAAATAAATGCATCAAAATTATCGTTAACTTATATTCACTTACTAGACATTCCCATATATCTCAATGTACTTTAAATACTACAAATGCATCCAAATAGCGTGTGACTATCACACTACACTCACACCAAAAAAATTAACACGCCGTTATATTATGGTAAGTTAAGACTGACTTTAAACTGACTGTAACTTTCCGTGTCAAAATAAAGAGACTGCCATTTTTACTTATATTTTAGACCAATAAGAAGCCAGCTAGCCAACAGCCAATCAAAATCTGCCTATATCGCTTTTCCGATATGGTGGGCTAGTCACAAAAGTATAAAAATGGCTTATGAAACGTTACTTAGTTTACCGCAAACGATGTTTTAGGCAATATAATCTGCAAAAGGCTCACCACAGCAGTTACCATCCGGTTAAACATGCAGAGAAGTAATCATAATTCAGCAACTGGTGAATTTTCTATTCTTTTCGGTCTGAGACCTGAGTAACTGCGAACCAATCCACACAAAAAGGTCGAAAGAGGCATGCAGGAGCAGAATTTTGCCATCGAATGAGTCATCTGGATCTGAAATGCAGCTATCAGCATATTTTCGTTATTTGATGGAAATGCAGGTTTACTGGCGCTGTATAGGTAGTGATTTGGATTTTTCATCATGACCGTCATATTTATGAATATTCAAATATGTACTACAACCTGTTTGCCTTTCGGATTCAGTTAATAACATCGCGTGTTGGGTTTGATTACTCTGCGATTTTGATATATTCCGCGGTGTCGCCATGATTATGGGAAGTATGCATATGCTTTAAATGCATTACTTTGTTGGCTGCTACCTCCACTGAGTGTTTACAACAGGAACTGTGGATTTATGTATTTCGTCATCACTGTGGATAAAATATCGCCGCGTTCCTTTTGGAAAAGAGACCAGTTGTTGGATTATAAATGATTTCCAAGTAACTTATATCCTTCCTTGTGATGTTATGGTAAGTCTCGACCTGGTTTTCTCATATTTCATTCGTATGTTGATTATGGTTCACGCTTTGTATCAGGTAGACATAATTCGATCGACTCTTATTTGTATGGGTGTTATTTTCATGACTGCTGCTTTTTTGTCTGAAATTATAGATAAAGGCAAAAGAAACAACAGTTGTAGTCTCTAAGTTCATACATTAAATGGGCCTATAATTTCTGAAGCTCTTACATGGGAATTAGCACTGGTATCACTTGCAAATTCACTTAGTGTGTTATTAATTGCCTTTTCAAAGGACACGAGTGAGCTTGCTAGTCGCATTTCCTCAGGTAGTTTGTTCCATATTTGGGCATACCTAATCATGAAAAAGTTTTTGCCTGGTGACTGTTTTACATTGTTCTATAGCCACCGTACCTTTAGTGTGTCTAAGGTTATATCCAGTGTCTTCTGAAAACCGAGTACAATTAGTAGGGGTATACAGTCTTCTATCCTTTTACATTATATCTTATTATTTTTATTCATGTTTAGGCCAGACTTCGGACTTAGCTAGCTTCATGCTTACTATGCTTGGGCACTTAGGGCCGAGACTTGCAATTTTCCTTAGGGAGGCCAGGACCTAGAGAAGCTATATACCAATGGATAGCCCTCGATGAGATCTATCCACTACCACCAGTCTCAAGGACACATAGATTCTCCTCGGCCAACTAGGGATTTTCAAAGACTAGGGAGGATACTCTGTCTCTTGGCCTGTAGGTCATGCTACAGGCGTAGCTCCTGACACTTTTAGCTCCGCAACATTAGGTTGTATGCTATGGCATAGGTCTGTAATAGGCAGCATCAACCTCAGGGACACCAGAGAGGCGGGAACGGCTACGCAGGGAAACCCCGGTATTTTCCTTAGGAAGAGCGTTGACCCCTTGATTTATATACCATTGGATTCTGCTCGACGAGAGGAATCTATTGGTACTAGTCTCGTCTCTGTAGGGCTTACGGTTGCGGAGACATGGTAAGGTAAGTAAGATAAGGTAAGTAATATAAGTCCACCTTAGGGAGACAACCCTTAGGGAACATCGCTCTAGGAGAGGAGATAGTTCCCACCAGGAACTATCAAACACAATACTGGGCAGATGGAGCTCATAAGTCCAGAAAGACAGTCCATCTTCGGGAGACAACCCTGAGGAAAAATCGGTCTTGGAGAGGAGATGGGTGCCGTCAAGACCTGTCAAACCCAGTGTAATGCTATGATGAGAACAATATCAGTAAACGCCATGCCGGATCGGTCGGGGCCCGGTTTAACAACGACCGCGCTTTCTGCTGCCGTGTCACAGGGCAGAAGTGATAAGTTAGCTACTGAGACACACCGACTAATAAAACTCCCAAATGCTGACACAGTCATAGGAACATGGAATGTTCGAACGCTTTATGCGTGTGGGAAAGTAAAAGAACTGACCCATGAACTCAGTAAATACCGATGGGACATCCTAGGCTTATCAGAAGTTAGGTGGACAGGCTCGGGAGTAACAACTACAGAAGAGGGTCATAAGATATGGTACAGTGGGGACGAAGAGAAACACCAACATGGTGTGGGTTTCATCGTAAACAAAAAACAAGTTAACTCTGTAATAAGCTGTAGACCCGTAAACAATAGAATCATTTCTCTACGAGTTAGGGCTCAACCACTTAACATAACAATAATACAAGTTTATGCGCCTACATCTGAATACCAGGACGAGGAAGTAGAATGCTTCTATGATGAACTAGAGGGGTGTATTAATGAGGCTCCGAAAAAAGACATTCTTATTGTCATGGGTGACTGGAATGCTAAGGTAGGTGAAGATGCATATGACCAATGGGCAGGCACAGCTGGACGTTTTGGATTAGGTGAAACCAATGAGAGAGGAATAAGACTGTTGGAATTTGCAAGCAGCCACAAGCTCACACTGGCCAACACTCTATTCCCTCATAAGACATCAAGGAAAACAACATGGCACTCACCTGACAACAAAACACATAGCCAGATAGACTACATTCTGTTCCCAGCAAGATTCAAGTCAAGCATTAACAAGGCTAAAACCAGAACTTTTCCCGGAGCAGACATAGGCAGCGATCATGACATGGTTTTAATGACTATAAAATTAAAACTAAAACAGAACCGCAGACAAATAAGCCGTCGAATCAGATATGACCTAGGGAAACTTAGGGATCCAAACATAGCAGAAATGTTTCAGGCAAATGTAGGGAGCAAGTTCGCTGCACTTACCTTGATTCACGACAATATCGATTCACTCACTGAAACCATTAAAACAGTGCTGCATGAATCAGCAACAGAAGTTCTGGGTAACAAAAGAAAGAAAATCAAACCATGGGTCACAGACGATATTTTAAACCTGTGAGATACAAGAAGAGAACTAAAAAAGAAGAAAGGACTTAATTCCCAGTACAGGGAAGAGTATAGAACAGTAGACAAAGAAATACGCTCCAAAATGAAGAGAGCAAAAGAGGGCTGGATTACTGAACAATGTAAAATCATCGATAATAGCTTAAGGGGAGGCAACAATAAAAAAGCATTCGAAACACTGAGTAAGCTGACCAATACGAAACTGAATAGAGCAACCGTAATTGAGGATGGTAAAGGCACCCTCTTAACAGAAGAAGCAGATATCCTTAGAAGGTGGACAGAATACTGTAAGGGACTCTACAATCATAAAATAAGCCCTAATTATAGCCTAATAAACAATTCATGCTGGGACAATAGGGAGATCGGTGATTCACCCATACTAGAGTCAGAAGTAGAGGAAGCAATAAAATCACTTAAGGGAGATAAATCACCAGGAATTGACAACATACCGGCAGAACTAATAAAACATGGTGGACCACAAACAGTTAAATGGCTGAAAGCAGCCTGTCAAAAAATCTGGCAAGAAAAAGAATGGCCTAAAGAATGGACTCAGTCACTAATCATTCCAATATTTAAGAAAGGGGACGCAAAGCAGTGCGAGAACTACAGAACAATAAGTTTAATCAGCCACCCAGGTAAAGTCATGCTGAAAGTAATATTGAACAGACTCAAAAAGAAAGTAGAGGAAATACTCTCAGAAGAACAGGCCGGATTCAGGCCGGGCAGAAGCACTGCTGAACAAATTTTTAACATAAGGGTACTAAACGAAAAATGTCTACAACACCAAAAAATGCTAGTACACAACTTTATCGATTTTAAGAAGGCCTTTGACCGTGTGTGGCACGAAGGCTTATGGCAAGTCATGAATAACTACAATATAGATAAAAACATAATTGAGGTTATTAAGTCTTTATATAACAAATCTAGTAGTGCAGTATCTCTAAATAATCAAACTGGCGAGTTCTTCAGAACAACTATAGGAGTACACCAAGGGTGCATTCTCTCACCAGTCCTCTTTAATTTATTCCTCGAACATATTATGACACAAACCCTACATGACTTTACACCGACACTTAGCATAAACGGAAGACCAATTTCCAACCTCAGATTTGCTGATGATATAGCCCTCATTGGGGAAAACATTGATCAAGTTCAGGACCTCACCTCAAGACTTGATGTTGCAACCAAATCTGTGGGCATGGAAATCAGCACAGAAAAAAGCAAAATACTCATTAACGGAGGAAACAACTCAGATAGATGTATCAGACTTGATGGACATGTATTAGAAGAGGTTGAAACTTTCAAATACCTTGGGTCTACCCTAACAAAAGATGGAAGGTCCACTAAGGAAATAAAAATTCGACTAAACCTAGCCTCTGCCACCATGTCCAAGTTAGGGAAAGTATGGAAGAGCAACATCAGCGTCTCAGCAAAAATGAAACTCTACTCGTCACTGGTCCTCTCTGTATTCCTATATGGATGTGAGAGCTGGACGCTGAATGCAGAGACAGAAAGAAGAATACAAGCCTTCGAAAACAAAAGCTATAGAAGGATCCTAGGAATAAGTTACCTTGAAAGGAAAACTAATGAATATGTCTTACACCAGGTCCATAGACTGGCAGGAAAACAGGAACCACTCCTTTCAATCGTAAAAAAACGGAAACTACAATGGTTCGGCCACACGGTAAGACATGACACATTGTCCAAAACGATTCTGCAAGGCACAGTAGGAGGAGCACGAAAGAGAGGTCGACCGAATAAGAGCTGGCTTGACAACATAAAAGAGTGGACTGAAATGCCCTTGGATACGCTACAGAAAATAGCATTAAACCGAGAAGAATGGCGAAGACTGATAGCGCGAACTGTCATAGCACCCCCACGACGAAAGTCAAGGGACTGATGATGATGATGATGATACAGTATGTGGTTAAGAAGCTTATAGAAGAGTACCAGATTTAGTCGCAGTCGTCTTAACCATAATGTTTCTGGTCCTAGAATTTCACATCTGGTAGAGTAGTTTGTGCCGTTTTCGGTTCTGAGTACTTTTAGCGTGAAGTACCTCTGTACTCCTTCTACTTTTAGTTTGTCTTCTATGCATATACTACCAAATATGAATGAACAATAGTCTAGGAGTGGGCGCACACAAACCTTGTACAGTAGTATTCTGGATTCACTTCTGTAGAAGTTCCTGAGTAGGAAACCAATAAGCCTGCGTGATTTCGATACTTGTTTCGAGATATGCCCTGAAAATGATAGATTGTGTGAATATGTCAGTCCTAGGTCTAGCACAGATTTGAGTCTGGGGATTTTGTGACCCTGAATTGCTAGATCGAGTTCTAGGTTGGAACAGAGCCAGCCACACTTTTCGACATTAAGCTCAAGTCTCCAGGTGTCACACCATATATCCAGTTTTGTAAATTCTTCATGTATGGAGTTCATAGTTGTACCGATATCTGTATTTGTGCAGGTATGTCACCTTTAAGTCATCTGCATACAGTATTGGCTTGCCTATACTAAAGCACTCACATATACTGTTTATGTATATAATGAAAAGAAGGGGGCCCAATACATTCCCCTGGATGACACTACTGCTAATCGGCCTGGGCCTGGAGATCATCGAGCCAATTTTTGTTGTCTGATTTCTGTCACTGAGAAATGATTTTATCCAGTTGTGGAGGGGGTTGCGTATCCCTAGTGAGCATAGCCTGCTGACTAACAGACAATGTGGGACTCTGTCGAAGGCTTACTTTTTATCGAAATTAAGGAGTTCTCTCCCAACTCTTCTATAGTTGACTTCGTTGAAAAAGTCTATATGGCAAGTGATGCAATATCTTTTCTTAAGGAATCCGTGTTGTGACTGGCTAATGAGTTTATGTTTGAGAAAGTAGTCTGACATTTGGTCTTTGATTACTTTCTCCATGATCCGTGATTTGACAGGTGTTATATTGATAGGCCTATAATTACAGGCACTAGTTTTGACCGCTCATTTATGCTTAGGTAGTATATACATGTTTTTCCAAGTTTAAGGGTAGGTCCCAGTCACTAGTGAGAGGGTGAATATTCTAAGTAATAGTACTATCATATCCGAGCCACCGATTTTGTATATGATAGATGGTATATCATCTATCCCACAACTACCGTTAGCTTTTAATGTCTTTACCGCTGATGCTATATTTTGTATATTAAAGTTGATTTCACCTAACTCGTAGTTATTTTTGCAGTTGTTTTTGCAGGTTATATCGAGGATTGGGGACGGATGCGCTTTGGTGTTATTGGAGAACCATTAGTTCAGGAGTTCACAAATAATCTGGGGATCATCACAAATTATACCTTCATGCTCCAAGTGGCAAACATTATTTTCTTTACCCTTGTTTAGTCGATTTTGCAAGATCTTGCAGAGTTCCTGAGTTTTAGAGGTGCCCCCTAATGCTTTATTTTCTTCGAGTTGTGCCTTCATTTTATGTCTCTGCTCAAGATTTTTAAATGTTTCATGTATCTGGTGTAATGCACTTAATTCTTTATATAAATAAAATTTCCTTTTCAATTTCCTTAGTTTTAATCGCGTTTTGCGGTCTATGAAAAGAGTTGGTGTCCTTAAGGCAGACTTTAGGGGTGCGACTGTATCTCTTACCGAACTGACCGTCTTGTAGAAGGTATCAAGTGTTACTTCCAAGTTATCATTGGTAAAGTATTCATCCCAGTCAGAGCTTCTCAAGAGCGTTGGTAGGAATTCCCAGTCGGCGTTTCTATAGTCCCTATATTGATAGTGAACCGGGGAATTTTTAGGTGTGTGTTTAGTTGTTAGTTGCAGAGGTAGGGTGCAGTACAGTGTGTTGTGATCACTGTTGTCGAGTTTAACCCCCACCTCTATCGAGATCGGCTCTATTTTGTGGCCGAGGACTAAGTCGAGAATATTGTCATGTCGTTTTGGGAAGCGTACTCACTGCTTCCATCCTCCTACATCTATAGCTTCTAGGAGCTCGTCATGGATTCTAGGTCCAGTGCAGGTATCCCAGTTCACTCCGGGGAGGTTAAAATCGCCACAAATTATTTTGTAGTCGAATCCCAGTGTAGGTACATGCTCTAGTATTTCTGCGATAACCGTATCAGTCATTTTAGGGCTGCTGGGGGCTCTGTGTATACATCCCACTAGAATTTTATTTTCATTGGTGTAGATGCTTATCCACTTAAATTCTGGGAGTTTGTCGATAGTTAGGTTTGAAAAAGTATTGGGGCCAGTAGATTTAGAAGCATATATTAGATACCCGCCTCCTCTTTTGTCCACTCTATCATTCCTGTGGATGTCATAGTTATCAATTATCAGCTTTGTGTCAGGTAAATCATTAGTTAGCCAAGTTTCAGTTACCAGGATCAGTGTTGGCCGTTCCATGTATACCAAGCTGCGAAGGGAACTTATTTTGTTAAGGAGAGATCGAGCATTTAAGAGCATAATTTTCAGAAAACCAGTTTTGTTGGGAGGATAATTAGTGGGTTTTCTTGTTACTATTACTAACTCCTGGTTGCCTATGTTATGTTCGGAGGGATTCTCAGATGAGACATTGTCAGCTTGTCTACTATTCCCTGGACAGACTGTGCTGCAAGCGGGGCTATTGTTTGCTGCAACCGAAAATAATCCTGTTGCATATATTGGTTTCTAACCTCTCCTAGATTACTAGGTCACTAGTATTCTAGCCGGTCCCAAGCCCGGATAAAGAGGGAGGGTTGGGGCGTGGTGCTAGCAACTCCACCCCCAAAACTTAACCAAATTGCTACTAAAACTTCAACGCACAAATATATTCAAAATTCTAAAATTACAAATAGTGACCTTATTTTTCGCTGGAATCGGGGAAGTGAAATGACGCAGGCTGGTGAAAGCCTTCGGGAAGCCAGTCAGCCGATGTGCCTTCTTTCGATGAAAGCAAAAATAAGGATGGGGACGTGGAATATTCGTACAATGTACGAAACTGGAAAGGCTGCCCAGGTAGCCGCAGAAATGAGGAGATATAAAATAGAAGTGTTGGGAATCTGCGAGAGCAGATGGAATGGATGCGGAAGGTGCCAACTACCAACTGGAGAGACAATAATCTACTCCGGTCACCCAGAGGACGATCACGAGCACACCGAGGGAGTAGCAATCATGATGTCACCAACAGCGGCTAAAGCTCTCGTGCAGTGGGAACCAATCTCCTCCAGGATAATGACAGCCAAGTTCAACTCAAGAGGAAAGAAGGTTACAATCATTCAATGCTATGTGCCTACAAACGTCTCAGAAAAAGGGAAGAAGGAGGATTTCTACAGTCAACTACAAACAGTAATGGACAACGTCCCAAAGAGCGATATCAAAATCCTGATGGGTGGCATGAATGCGAAGCTGGGAGGAGACAATACAGGAAGAGAACTCACCATGGGTCGTGAGGCCCTCGGTGAAATGAACGATAATGGTGAACTCTTCTCAGACTTCTGCGCCTTCAATGATTTGATGATTGGTGGTAGTGTGTTCAAACACAGGGATATACACAAGGCAACATGGATTTCACCAGATGGACACACCAAAAACCAGATAGACTTCATTTCAATCTCAAGAAAGTGAAGACGGAGCCTACTGGACACAAAATCGAGGAGAGGAGCAGATGTGGGTTCAGACCACTATCCAGTCCAAAGGACTTTCAAGGTGAAGCTGAAAGCCTCGAGGATACCTGGGGATAGGTCACAATGCAAGTTCAACACGCAAAAACTAAAGGACACAATCACAAAGGACACTTTCACTGCAACTGTCAGAGCAAAGCAGGAAACACTACGTGGCACCACTGAGGAATCATCCGTGGAGGACCACTGAAACTCTCTGAAGGTGATTTTCAACGAAATGCGTTCAACGGTTTTAGGAAGAAAGAAGAAACAAGACAAGGAATGGCTCTCAACGGACACTTGGAAACTAATAGAGGAGAGGAGAATGGTGAAAGAGAAGATGATTCAATGCAAAGACGGACAAGAGAAAGAGACGCTGAACTCAACTTACACAGCACTGGACAAAGAAGTGAAGAAGAGTGCCAGGAAGGACATAAGACAATTCTACGACAACCTGGCTACTGAAGCTGAGAAGGCAGCAGGCAAAAGGGACCTGAGGACACTATATCAGATAACCAAGTCTCTATCCGGGAAGAGATCAATACAAGTGAAACCTATAAAAGACAAAATAGGGAATCCAATTACCAAGGAAGAAAGACAGATTAAACAATGGGCGGACCACTTCAAAGGACTCTTGAACCGACCACCACCTACAACCCGTCCAGAAATACCAACAACAGCACGTACACAACTGCAAGTTAACACCAATCCTCCAACGAAAACTGAAGTCATGAATGCAATCAAGCTCCTGAAAGCTGGAAAAGCAGCTGGACCAGATGGAATACCCCCTGAAGCACTGATAGCGGACCCAGAAGCGACAGCAGATATGCTGACTCCATTATTGCAAAAGATCTGGAAAGAGGGAAAGGTGCCTACTGACTGGAAGAAAGGTTACCTCGTGAAACTACCAGAGAGAGGCCACTTAGGACTCTGCAAGAACTGGCGAGGAATCATGCTCCTGTCGACGCCAAGTAAAATCCTGAGTCGCATCATCTTGGAGAGAATAAAGGATACAGAATTCCGACCAGAACAAGCTGGATTCAGGAAAGGCAAATCATGTTCTGACCAAACTACAACCCTACGCATCATCACCGAACAAAGCATGGACTGGCGATCAAACCTCTACCTCAGCTTTATAGACTTTGAGAAGGCCTTCGACAGCGTTGACCGCGAAGTAATTTGGAAACTACTCGAGTACTACGGCGTACCACAAATATTCATCAACCTTATTCAACAGCTGTATGACAACGGCACATGTCAAGTGATGCAGCAAACAATAGCCCCACTCGCTGCACAATTCATCCAGGAAATAGTACACACACTTACTCTGTCTCACCTCAGAGCCCCTCCAAACATAACGTAGGAATAGTAACAAGTAACCATGTTAACCTCTCCCCCAATAACTCTGGTTTACTAACGATTATGCTCCTGAATGCTAGATCCCTCCTTAACAAAATAACATCGCTTCGCTGCCTGGCATACATAGAACGGCCAACACTAATAATGGTGACTGAAACCTGGCTTACTACTGATATACCTGACTCAAAGCTAGTAATAGACAACTACGACATCTATAGGAACGATAGAGTTGACAAAAGAGGAGGCGGCTGCTTAATATATGCCTCTAAATCCACTAACTCCAATACTTTCAATAACCCAACTACTGACAAACTCCCTGAATCTAAGTGGATAAGCATCCACACAAACGAAAATAAAATTCTCGTGGGATGTTTATACAGACCCCCTAATAGCCCTGAAATGACTGATATAGCTATTGGAGAAATACTAGAGCATGCAGCTACGCTGGACTTTGACTACAAAGTAGTTTGTGGCGATTTCAACCTACCTGGAGTAAACTGGGATACCTGTACAGGACCTAGAATCCATGACGAGCTACTACAAGCTATAGACGTAGGCGGATGGAAGCAGTGCGTACGCCTCCCTACAAGAAATGAAAACACTCTTGACTTAATCCTTTGTCATGAAATTGAGCCCATCTCGATAGAGGTAGGAAATAAACTTGATAACAGTGATCACAACATATTGTACTGCACGCTACCATTCCGACTAACAACTAAACACACACCTAAAAATTCCCCGGTGCACTATCAGTATAGGGACTATAAGAATGCCGATTGGGAATTCCTATCAGATCTGCTGAAAAGTTCTGACTGGGAAGAATACTTCATTAACAATAACTTAGAAGTATCACTCGATATTTTCTACAAAACAATTGGCTCAGCAAGAGACATAATCGCGCCCCTAAAATCTGCTCTAAAGACACCAACTCCATTTATCGACCGCAAAACGCGACTAAAACTAAAGAAATTGAAAAGGAAATACCATGTATTTAAGGAATTTAATGCGTTAAACCAAATACATGAAACTCTTAAAGGGCTTGAAGAGAAACACAAAATGAGGTCACAACTTGAAGAAAATAAAGCGCTTGTGGGTAACTCCAAAACTCAGGAACTTTGTAGGATATTGCAGAGACGTCTAAAAAGTAGTAAAGACAATACTGTAAGCAGCTTGGAGCATAAGGGTATAATACACAATGATCCCCAGGTTATAAGCGAACTCCTCAATGAGTGGTTTTGCAATGACGCCAGAGTGCACCCAACCCCAAATTCCCAAATGACTTGCAAAAGCAACCACAAATTAGGCGAAATAGACTTTAATATGCAAAATATAGACTCAGCGATTAAGACTTTGAAGTCTAATGGTAGTACTGGAACAGATGACATACCATCTGTCATGTACAAAAATGGTAGCACGGAAATGGTAGTCTTGTTACTTAGAATATTTACTCTCTCATTAGAAACTGGAACTTATCCTGAAGTGTGGAAAACCACATACATATTACCTAAGCACAAAGCAGGGGCCAAAACCAGTGTATGCAACTATAGACCTATCAATATAACACCGGTAATATCCCGAATAATGGAGAAAGTGGTTAAAGACCAAGTGTCAGACAACTTACTAGAACATGGACTTATCAATCCATCACAACACGGATTTCTCAAAAAGAGATCATGCGTGACCTGTCACATAGACTTTTTCAACGAAGTTACACGAAGTAGGGACAACAGAGAACTAGTAATTGTGCTTTATTTCGATATAACAAAAGCCTTCGACAGAGTTCCCCATAATCTGCTAGTCAGCAGGTTATGCTCACTAGGGATATGTGATCCTCTCCTGAGCTGGATAAAATCATTTCTCTGTGGCCGAAGTCAGACAACGAAAGTTGGCTCGATAATCTCAAGGCCTAAACCAGTAAGTAGTGGTGTAATCCAGGGAAGTGTATTAGGCCCACTCTTATTCATAATATATATAAACAGTATCTGTGAATGCTTTAGTGTAGGTAAACCAATACTATATGCAGATGACTTAAAAGTGACGTATAAATGCAAGAACACAGATCTTGGAATAACAGTAAACGCCATACAGCAAGAATTAGAAAAAATGGATAGATGGTGTGACACCTGGCAACTCCAATTTAATGTCGAAAAATGTGGCTGGCTCTGCATAGGTTGCAACAATTTAGAACTTGACCTGACAATTCAAGGCCATGCACTTCAACGACTGGAATCTGTACTGGACCTAGGGCTGAAATATTCACATAACTTATCATTTTCTGAACACATCTCCAAACAAGTGTCAAAGTCACGCAGACTTATCGGCTTTCTACTCAGGAACTTCTACAGAAATGAGTCTAGAATTCTGTTGTACAAGGTTTGTGTGCGTCCTTTATTTGATTACTGTTCATTCATGTATAGTAGCATACGCATAGAGGACAAATTGAAAGTCGAGGGAGTGCAGAGGTACTTCACGTTAAAATTACTCGGAACCGGAAATGGTACGAACTACTCCACTAGATGTGATACCCTAGGACTAGAAACACTATGGCTAAGACGCCTGAGACTAAACTTGACACTTTACTATAAGCTTCTACACCACTTAGTTTTCACCTCTACTAATGGCACTCGACTTTCAGATGACAATGGCTACAAACTAAGACACACTAAGGGTACAGTAGCTATCGAACAATGTAAAACAGCCACCAGGCAAAAGTTTTACTTGATTAGGTATGCACAGATATGGAATAAACTGCCAATGGAAATGCGTCAAGCAAGTACATTGGCCTCCTTCAAAAAGGTGCTTAATGACAAACTACAAGAGTTTGCAAACGATATTAGTTCTAGTTCCTATCTGAGAGCCTCCGAAATTATAGGTCCATTTAATGTATAAGCTTAAATACTACACCTGTTGTTTTTTGCCTATATTTATAATTCTAGATAAAACATTAACGGTTAACATACGTATCCTCAAACAGACAACAAATCTCGTTTGTAAAACTACTACCCAACACAATAAGTGGAATAAAATGGACATAAACCGACAACATGAAAAAGGTATAACTCACCACAACATCACAAGGACAGATGAACGCTCGTTGGGTACCATATATTCCTCACCAACTGCAACCCACCTTTCCTTAGATAATGTGATGAACTTATACCCATAATGTTGCTGAGCAGTCAATATTCTCAACTCCTGTCGGAACAGCTGAAACTCATAAACCTTCCTAACGCTAAGAAAATACCCGTAATCAGTAGAAATCCATTAATTAATGCGTCCGAAGCTTATGTACTTACTCCCAACAATGACATTGCAGATCAAATGAGATAAACACATCACTGATTTCAAAATAACACATCAATGAACTATAATTCGAGGACTCTGCACACAACAAAGTTATGTATGAATATTTACTTCAAGCTTTATTTTTTTCCCAGGCACTTATAATCCATCCACCAAAGACCTGGTTTTTTTGTTAATGCGAAGACAATACTCCTGTATTTCCTGTTGTGTTGCACTCACTGACAATCTAGCAGATTTTTCCAACTTTGCACAGAAATGATTGTATATAAGTGAAAAGGCTGTTTTATACTACTGGAATTAACATTTATCAAGTGTATGTATAATCTCTATCGAACATGTAAAGCATATCTTGCTACCGGCTGTAAATTGTGATTAAATTATATGGTTCTATTTCTGTAACAATTTGATGATGCCTGTAAACTGGCGTCCCTCATGTACTGTACTATGAGAATAAATTTATTTATTTATTTATCCACAACAGAAAACTCAGCGAAGCGTTTGGAGTAAACACAGGAGTCAGACAAGGGTGCTTATTATCACCAATGATATTCCTAATTGTGGTGGACTGGATTATGCATCAGACAGTGGGAAACGAGAAGACAGGGATATTCTGGACAGACATGAAGAACCTAGAAGACCTGGATTTCGCGCGTGGATGATTTATGTTTGATGTCACACAAAATCGAAGACTTACAAGCAAAAACCGACAAACTGGTCGAAGAAGCAGGCGGTGAAGACATGACTCCAGGTGAACATAGACAAGAAGGAGGTTATGAAAATAACCAACCAACAACAACAACAGCATCAGCAACATCCAGTGCCAATCACCATCAACGGGAAGGATTTGAAAGAGGTTACTTCTTTCACTTATCTAGGGAGCATTGTCTCAACTACAGGAGGAACGGACGAGGATGTCAAATCGAGAATCGGAAAGGCTAGAAACACATTCATCAACCTGAAACCAATCTGGAAATCTTCGTCACTCAGCATCAACAACAAAATTCGGATTTTCAATACAAAGGTCAAGTCAGTTTTGTTATACGGATCAGAAACTTGGCGGGTCACCAAGAATATTTTCAACAGGTTGCAAACCTTTATCAACAACTGTCTTCGTTCTATACTGAAGATTAGATGGCCGGAAAGAATCACAAACAAGAAGCTATGGGAACAAACAAAACAGGAACCAATCGCCCAACAAATATGCAGGAGAAAGTGGAGATGGATTGGACACTCGCTGAGGAGGCCGTTGGGTGACATCGCGCCCTCGAGTGGAACCCGAAAGGGAAGCGGCGAGTAGTGGGACGTCCAAGGGTGACATGGAGGAGATCGTGTCATGAGGAACTGAAACAGTATGGATTAACATGGATGCAAGTGAAAAGTACAGCAGAAGACAGAAGCAAGTGGAGGCGTGCAGTTGAAGCCCTATGTTCCACTAGGAACCCAAGGGAACAATAATAATATATTGGTTTCTAGCCTCATAACGTGGGTGTCTGGAATCATTCCTCGACATTAGATAACGTGTTTCACTATTCAAATTGTTATTTACAGGGCCGAAATAACCTGTTTCTAGGTTGTTTTTAGGGTAGTGCGTGACAAGTCTTTCGCACTTGTACATTTGTGGACTCATTTCGTGCATGCACATAGAAGGACGGTGAGTCAATCTATACCCGTTATGCCGATGGGGCCTTACGTAGCTACTACGAAGGTTCGAGTATGCATTTTCGTTCATATGGTACTTAGTGGTGTCCCGTCTAGTAGCCCATGTGTTTTGATTATTTATTCTGGGTCCCGTTCTCAGGTTATATGAGCCTATAGGCATATTACAACCTAGGCTATTACGGAAATTGTGGTGATTCATTCCTATTGCACGTGTTGGGTGTAGATTCGATTGTGGGTCTCACTCTGCTGTTTAATCAGCCCGACTCCCCTTGCGTGTCTGCTACTGTGTGATTTTGTGTGGGTAGAGCTATTTTTGCCCTTAGCTTTCACCTCGTGTAGTCTGTCATTCACAGTTTGTCTACTACTCTTAGTTCGACGAAGAGCACTTCCACTCACGTGTTCCGTCTCCATTTTGGGACCTGTCGTAATGCCTTCATAACTCTTTTTTAGGCTTACATGCTGCTTGTTGGGCTTGTCACAAGGGAGATATGTGGACGCCTGTAAAGAGACCTTGGGACCTCTTTTCAGCTTTTACAGTGAGATTATCTTGCTTGGCCCTGGGTGCAGTGTTATCTGCCGATATTTGTAGGTTATCTGTAGCGGAAGCATTTATGTCTATCTCATGTGCGGGGTCGGTAGCTTTCCTGGGAGTGTTCTCACAAACTTCGAGACTCATTCCAGTGTTACTGCCCTTTTTGGGTTTCCCTTCTCCTTCGCGTGTCGCTTGTTCACCTCGTACAATGCAAGTATCACTTTGTGCTTCAGTGTCCTTCGATACTTCGGCACTGATGCTATTCATGATTTGTGGTATAGTCGTGTTCGCATCTGAGGTATTTTTAGCTACTTGTCGTTGGTTGGGGGGTTTTGTCCGAGACTATTTTAACATTTTTGAATTTCGTAGTGGACGCCAAAGTATCCACAGATTTCCTAAATTGTTCGGGTATTATACAGCTGTCAAACCTGAAAAGTATGGGATATGTGCGGTTTGACTCTTTTTTATTTAGTCTAATACACTGACAGGGTGTACTCAACAGGTTTGCAGCTCTTAACAAGAGTGCTGAACCGACTTTATGGGCTTATTGTCAGGTATGTTGTACACTATGGCGTTCTGTTTAGAAGCAAGTCTCTTAACAACTTCGCTCGATAAATAGTCCATAGCGTTCTCTAGCTCCCTAGCATGTTCCATTTCAGCATCGGTTGGCTTAGTCTTCAATTTAAATAGTTTTGCGAAAGTGAGATCTCCCAGTTCCTTTCTAAAATGGAAGATTGTTTCTGGTACGGGGTCAAGTAGATTTAGTTTCGTCCTAAGGTCATTTATTTGTAGTTGCATGTCGTTTATGATGCAGACTAAGTTAGTAATTTCTGCCTTTGCTGACAGGATATCTTCCACCTGTATTACAGGGGTTAGCATTATGTTGGAACTATTTGTATTGGGTGAACTACTAATTATAGCTGATTTTAGGGGTGATAATGCGTTACTAGATAAGCTTCAGCTATTTTCTAAATTACTAGAGTTCCTAAGAATACGCTTGTTAGGGATTTTGCCCATTATTATTTGTGATAATATAGCAGAACTGAAAAATGAATATCAGCGAAAACACGTGCAAAATTGTCACTGAATTCGAACGTACCGCGAGGTGAGGTGGAAAAACACGAAAAACACAACATGAAGTTACACAATTATGTATGTATACATATGCATAAAAGGAGACAGTAGTTTATTATAATACATGGTCCAGAAGAATTCGACTACAAAGGATTATAATAACAGAACAGCAAAATAAAATCCTTTAATATTTAAGACCCACAGCGTAGTTAAGCCGACTTTGTAAACGATCCCGCATAGGGCTGGAATTTGCATAGACGTAGATGGTATTTGCTCACAAACTTAGACAGTCACCAGAGGAGATTTTAACCCCGGTCATTTCCATGTTGTTTACTATTCGACCTTGAGGTGGAACCCTTATCACACTGAAATGCCCATAACACAGAGTTGACAGGGATATTTGCTATAGTATTTGATTAATTCGACTATCAGCAGCCACGGTTAAATGGAGTTGAGTGACATTGAAGGTATGACAGATGAGGCTGGTAGATTTTTTCAGGCGACGTAGGCGTGTTTGCAGAGAGAGTAATTCATGTAGATTTGGTGCAACTTTCGTGGTGAGTGTTGTAGCGGTAAATAATTCCCCAAAATTATTGACCACAGCAATCATCACTCAACATTGGATGCTGACCATCACTGTTTAAGTCGACTTGTTTAGCTGAAGGCTTCCGGTCAAGCATCCCCGCCATTTGGTACTCCGTCGTGTCATGCGCGTGCACGATTACTAGCTAGCTAAGCATTCACTTCAACCCGCGATTTGGTCCCGAAATATATTACGTACTTTGGACAACTAAATCTGGTCTTTTGCTTTATCTTTGGTACTCGAAGAGAGAACACTATAGAAGTTGTTGGTATCTGATCTCGCGTTAGTATACTCCGTACAGTTCGTGAACGTCGATACCTTCAACCTCAAAACTGGTGAGCCCAACTACGAACTTCATCTTCAATAAACACGCAGATAAACCTGGTGAATTCGTTCCTTTTTGTGTTCGTTCTTGTACTCTTTTGTAATTGGCATACATTTCGTCATGAGTGATCCTAGCCCCAAGGTTATTCGTATTCGCTCAACCGCCAAAACAATTCAGCTCGTACCATATTGGCCAGATAATGCTGAAACGTGGTTTCAGATTGCTGAGTCTGATTTTTGTGAACATGGCATAACCGATCAACGTTCACAGTTCCTCGCAGTTGTTCACTCCCTACCGCGGGAATTCAGCATGTGCGTAAACGTACAGATGTCGAGTCTAGAGGTAAGTAACTAGTACGAGTTGCTCAAAGCATCTCTCCTCAAGAGAAACGTTCTCACGGATTGACAGCGTCTGGATGATTTATTTCAAAACATCGAGTTAGAGGATCAGTCAGCCGTGAGCATGCTGGCAAGAATGAGAGAGATTATTGGCCAAAGTCAGTTCGACGAAGGACTGTTCAGAGAACTCCTTTTATCCACACTGCCACAGTCAATTCAGACTGTACTTGTGATACTTCAGGGTGTTCTTATGGATGACTTAGCTGTCTCTTCAGATAAAATTCTAGAGATAACGAAACGGCCAGTTACCGAAATATGCCCAGTTGCCAAACCGACTTCGAGTAAGGATACTGCAATGATAGAGTTATGCAACTCCATCCAGCAGATGCTTAGGTCAAACAAGCCTAGTAATTCCTCCTACCGTCGTTCTAAATCCCCTCAACGGCAAAAAAGACGTGGCCGATCTAAGTCCAACCCACGTTCTCTAAAAAATCCTGACTGGTGCTGGTATCACAACACCTATGGCCAGGAAGCGAAATATTACCGTAAACATTGCAACTTCGGAAATATCTCAAAGTCTGTAGGAAACTATCCCGCCGGTATGCGTTAGCGGCAACCGTCACCGGTGGCACTAGCCGCTTACTTTACATCCATGATGCAATCATCCAGACTCGATACTTAGTCGACACAGGCGCCGAAGTCAGTGTCCTTCCTGCTACAGCAGCAGATCGACAGAAGGAACCTACCTTCAACTTACAGGCTGCAAATGGAAAACCAATTGCAACTTTTGGTAGGAAATACGTCTATCTGGACGTAGGTTTGCGCAAACCTATTCAGTGGATTTTCCTTATCGCTGACGTCACAATGCCCATCATTGGCACGGACCTACTCAATCATCATGATTTACCCGTAGACGTCTGCCGATAAAGACTGCTTGACAATACTACTAGTCTGTCAATAAAAGGCACCACCTAAATAGGCCCCAGCTTGTCACTCCTTAAGATGAAAGCAATCCTCGATCCAACTTTTCAACCAATTTTTGACAAATATCCGGAACTGAATTGCCCATCTAACGGTCTCCTGTGCATAACCAGCAATGTTATGCACCACATCATAACCTCAAGACAGCCCGTGACATTTAAAGCACGACGATTGGCCCCTGAAAAACTGAGAATTGCTAGAAATGAATTCGATCATATGCTCACCCTTGGCATTATTCGGCCATCGAATAGTCCATGGGCATCCCCACTGCATATGGTACTGAAAAAGGATAGCAACGATTGGCGACCCCCTGGTGATTACCGGCGAGTGAACGCCAAAACAACCCCTGATTGCTACCCCTTTGCCTCACATACACGACTTGACGGCAACGTTATCTGGGGCATCTCATGTAAAAAATATGAATATACTATTATTATTATCTATATTCTCTTAAATCGACTTGGTTAAAGCGTATAACCAAATCCCGATGGCAACGGAAGATATTCCGAAAACGGCTATAATTACGCTCTTCAGACTTTTCGAATTCTTACGCATGCCATTCGGCCTCCGGAATGCGGCCTAAACATTCCAACGCTTCATCGATGAAGTATTTGGTGGTCTCGACTTTGTAAACGCATAATTGGACGACTGCCTCATTGGCAGTCCAGACAAGGAAACTCACCCTAGACACTTGGACTTGGCATTTGAAAGGTTACGCCTACATGGTGTTACCATCAATATTCAAAAGTGTCAGATAGGCGTTGACTCACTCGACTTCCTAGGTCACACTATTGACTGTCAGGGCATTCACCCACTGGCTACTAAAGTCGAAGCGATACTGAACTTTCCGGAGCCAAAGACAGTGAAAAGTCTTCGCATTTTTAACGGCTTAGTAAGTTATTACAGACGGTTTATTCCTAACTTTGCTTCTCTGAGTCAGCCATTAACAGACTCTTTTCGAGGGAATAATAAGTCTATCAAACTCGACGCGTCTTCTCGACATGTTTTTACTCAGGTAAAGAAAGCTATTGCGGATGCCACCCTCCTTATGTGTCAGGATCCAATGGCACCGTTAAGTATCTCAGTTGATGCATCAGACACTGCAATCGGTGCAGTTCAGCAACAACTAGCTTACAAAGAGTGGCAACCACCCGCCCTTTTCTCGAGGCGCCTTCCTTTGCCATCGGGATTTGGTTATACGCTTTAACCAAGTCGATTTAAGAGAATATAGATAATAATAATAGTATATTCATATTTTTTACATGAGATGCCCCAGATAACGTTGCCGTCAAGTCGTGTATGTGAGGCAAAGGGGTAGCAATCAGGGGTTGTTTTGGCGTTCACTCGCCGGTAATCACCAGGGGGTCGCCAATCGTTGCTATCCTTTTTCAGTACCATATGCAGTGGGGATGCCCATGGACTATTCGATGGCCGAATAATGCCAAGGGTGAGCATATGATCGAATTCATTTCTAGCAATTCTCAGTTTTTCAGGGGCCAATCGTCGTGCTTTAAATGTCACGGGCTGTCTTGAGGTTATGATGTGGTGCATAACATTGCTGGTTATGCACAGGAGACCGTTAGATGGGCAATTCAGTTCCGGATATTTGTCAAAAATTGGTTGAAAAGTTGGATCGAGGATTGCTTTCATCTTAAGGAGTGACAAGCTGGGGCCTATTTAGGTGGTGCCTTTTATTGACAGACTAGTAGTATTGTCAAGCAGTCTTTATCGGCAGACGTCTACGGGTAAATCATGATGATTGAGTAGGTCCGTGCCAATGATGGGCATTGTGACGTCAGCGATAAGGAAAATCCACTGAATAGGTTTGCGCAAACCTACGTCCAGATAGACGTATTTCCTACCAAAAGTTGCAATTGGTTTTCCATTTGCAGCCTGTAAGTTGAAGGTAGGTTCCTTCTGTCGATCTGCTGCTGTAGCAGGAAGGACACTGACTTCGGCGCCTGTGTCGACTAAGTATCGAGTCTGGATGATTGCATCATGGATGTAAAGTAAGCGGCTAGTGCCACCGGTGACGGTTGCCGCTAACGCATACCGGCGGGATAGTTTCCTACAGACTTTGAGATATTTCCGAAGTTGCAATGTTTACGGTAATATTTCGCTTCCTGGCCATAGGTGTTGTGATACCAGCACCAGTCAGGATTTTTTAGAGAACGTGGGTTGGACTTAGATCGGCCACGTCTTTTTTGCCGTTGAGGGGATTTAGAACGACGGTAGGAGGAATTACTAGGCTTGTTTGACCTAAGCATCTGCTGGATGGAGTTGCATAACTCTATCATTGCAGTATCCTTACTCGAAGTCGGTTTGGCAACTGGGCATATTTCGGTAACTGGCCGTTTCGTTATCTCTAGAATTTTATCTGAAGAGACAGCTAAGTCATCCATAAGAACACCCTGAAGTATCACAAGTACAGTCTGAATTGACTGTGGCAGTGTGGATAAAAGGAGTTCTCTGAACAGTCCTTCGTCGAACTGACTTTGGCCAATAATCTCTCTCATTCTTGCCAGCATGCTCACGGCTGACTGATCCTCTAACTCGATGTTTTGAAATAAATCATCCAGACGCTGTCAATCCGTGAGAACGTTTCTCTTGAGGAGAGATGCTTTGAGCAACTCGTACTAGTTACTTACCTCTAGACTCGACATCTGTACGTTTACGCACATGCTGAATTCCCGCGGTAGGGAGTGAACAACTGCGAGGAACTGTGAACGTTGATCGGTTATGCCATGTTCACAAAAATCAGACTCAGCAATCTGAAACCACGTTTCAGCATTATCTGGCCAATATGGTACGAGCTGAATTGTTTTGGCGGTTGAGCGAATACGAATAACCTTGGGGCTAGGATCACTCATGACGAAATGTATGCCAATTACAAAAGAGTACAAGAACGAACACAAAAAGGAACGAATTCACCAGGTTTATCTGCGTGTTTATTGAAGATGAAGTTCGTAGTTGGGCTCACCAGTTTTGAGGTTGAAGGTATCGACGTTCACGAACTGTACGGAGTATACTAACGCGAGATCAGATACCAACAACTTCTATAGTGTTCTCTCTTCGAGTACCAAAGATAAAGCAAAAGACCAGATTTAGTTGTCCAAAGTACGTAATATATTTCGGGACCAAATCGCGGGTTGAAGTGAATGCTTAGCTAGCTAGTAATCGTGCACGCGCATGACACGACGGAGTACCAAATGGCGGGGATGCTTGACCGGAAGCCTTCAGCTAAACAAGTCGACTTAAACAGTGATGGTCAGCATCCAATGTTGAGTGATGATTGCTGTGGTCAATAATTTTGGGGAATTATTTACCGCTACAACACTCACCACGAAAGTTGCACCAAATCTACATGAATTACTCTCTCTGCAAACACGCCTACGTCGCCTGAAAAAATCTACCAGCCTCATCTGTCATACCTTCAATGTCACTCAACTCCATTTAACCGTGGCTGCTGATAGTCGAATTAATCAAATACTATAGCAAATATCCCTGTCAACTCTGTGTTATGGGCATTTCAGTGTGATAAGGGTTCCACCTCAAGGTCGAATAGTAAACAACATGGAAATGACCGGGGTTAAAATCTCCTCTGGTGACTGTCTAAGTTTGTGAGCAAATACCATCTACGTCTATGCAAATTCCAGCCCTATGCGGGATCGTTTACAAAGTCGGCTTAACTACGCTGTGGGTCTTAAATATTAAAGGATTTTATTTTGCTGTTCTGTTATTATAATCCTTTGTAGTCGAATTCTTCTGGACCATGTATTATAATAAACTACTGTCTCCTTTTATGCATATGTATACATACATAATTGTGTAACTTCATGTTGTGTTTTTCGTGTTTTTCCACCTCACCTCGCGGTACGTTCGAATTCAGTGACAATTTTGCACGTGTTTTCGCTGATATTCATTTTTCAGTTCTGCTATATTATCACAAATAATAATGGGCAAAATCCCTAACAAGCGTATTCTTAGGAACTCTAGTAATTTAGAAAATAGCTGAAGCTTATCTAGTAACGCATTATCACCCCTAAAATCAGCTATAATTAGTAGTTCACCCAATACAAATAGTTCCAACATAATGCTAACCCCTGTAATACAGGTGGAAGATATCCTGTCAGCAAAGGCAGAAATTACTAACTTAGTCTGCATCATAAACGACATGCAACTACAAATAAATGACCTTAGGACGAAACTAAATCTACTTGACCCCGTACCAGAAACAATCTTCCATTTTAGAAAGGAACTGGGAGATCTCACTTTCGCAAAACTATTTAAATTGAAGACTAAGCCAACCGATGCTGAAATGGAACATGCTAGGGAGCTAGAGAACGCTATGGACTATTTATCGAGCGAAGTTGTTAAGAGACTTGCTTCTAAACAGAACGCCATAGTGTACAACATACCTGACAATAAGCCCATAAAGTCGGTTCAGCACTCTTGTTAAGAGCTGCAAACCTGTTGAGTACACCCTGTCAGTGTATTAGACTAAATAAAAAAGAGTCAAACCGCACATATCCCATACTTTTCAGGTTTGACAGCTGTATAATACCCGAACAATTTAGGAAATCTGTGGATACTTTGGCGTCCACTACGAAATTCAAAAATGTTAAAATAGTCTCGGACAAAACCCCCCAACCAACGACAAGTAGCTAAAAATACCTCAGATGCGAACACGACTATACCACAAATCATGAATAGCATCAGTGCCGAAGTATCGAAGGACACTGAAGCACAAAGTGATACTTGCATTGTACGAGGTGAACAAGCGACACGCGAAGGAGAAGGGAAACCCAAAAAGGGCAGTAACACTGGAATGAGTCTCGAAGTTTGTGAGAACACTCCCAGGAAAGCTACCGACCCCGCACATGAGATAGACATAAATGCTTCCGCTACAGATAACCTACAAATATCGGCAGATAACACTGCACCCAGGGCCAAGCAAGATAATCTCACTGTAAAAGCTGAAAAGAGGTCCCAAGGTCTCTTTACAGGCGTCCACATATCTCCCTTGTGACAAGCCCAACAAGCAGCATGTAAGCCTAAAAAAGAGTTATGAAGGCATTACGACAGGTCCCAAAAAGGAGACGGAACACGTGAGTGGAAGTGCTCTTCGTCGAACTAAGAGTAGTAGACAAACTGTGGATGACAGACTACACGAGGTGAAAGCTAAGGGCAAAAATAGCTCTACCCACACAAAATCACACAGTAGCAGACACGCAAGGGGAGTCGGGCTGATTAAACAGCAGAGTGAGACCCACAATCGAATCTACACCCAACACGTGCAATAGGAATGAATCACCACAATTTCCGTAATAGCCTAGGTTGTAATATGCCTATAGGCTCATATAACCTGAGAACGGGACCCAGAATAAATAATCAAAACACATGGGCTACTAGACGGGACACCACTAAGTACCATATGAACGAAAATGCATACTCGAACCTTCGTAGTAGCTACGTAAGGCCCCATCGGCATAACGGGTATAGATTGACTCACCGTCCTTCTATGTGCATGCACGAAATGAGTCCACAAATGTACAAGTGCGAAAGACTTGTCACGCACTACCCTAAAAACAACCTAGAAACAGGTTATTTCGGCCCTGTAAATAACAATTTGAATAGTGAAACACGTTATCTAATGTCGAGGAATGATTCCAGACACCCACGTTATGAGGCTAGAAACCAATATATTATTATTGTTCCCTTGGGTTCCTAGTGGAACATAGGGCTTCAACTGCACGCCTCCACTTGCTTCTGTCTTCTGCTGTACTTTTCACTTGCATCCATGTTAATCCATACTGTTTCAGTTCCTCATGACACGATCTCCTCCATGTCACCCTTGGACGTCCCACTACTCGCCGCTTCCCTTTCGGGTTCCACTCGAGGGCGCGATGTCACCCAACGGCCTCCTCAGCGAGTGTCCAATCCATCTCCACTTTCTCCTGCATATTTGTTGGGCGATTGGTTCCTGTTTTGTTTGTTCCCATAGCTTCTTGTTTGTGATTCTTTCCGGCCATCTAATCTTCAGTATAGAACGAAGACAGTTGTTGATAAAGGTTTGCAACCTGTTGAAAATATTCTTGGTGACCCGCCAAGTTTCTGATCCGTATAACAAAACTGACTTGACCTTTGTATTGAAAATCCGAATTTTGTTGTTGATGCTGAGTGACGAAGATTTCCAGATTGGTTTCAGGTTGATGAATGTGTTTCTAGCCTTTCCGATTCTCGATTTGACATCCTCGTCCGTTCCTCCTGTAGTTGAGACAATGCTCCCTAGATAAGTGAAAGAAGTAACCTCTTTCAAATCCTTCCCGTTGATGGTGATTGGCACTGGATGTTGCTGATGCTGTTGTTGTTGTTGGTTGGTTATTTTCATAACCTCCTTCTTGTCTATGTTCACCTGGAGTCATGTCTTCACCGCCTGCTTCTTCGACCAGTTTGTCGGTTTTTGCTTGTAAGTCTTCGATTTTGTGTGACATCAAACATAAATCATCCACGCGCGAAATCCAGGTCTTCTAGGTTCTTCATGTCTGTCCAGAATATCCCTGTCTTCTCGTTTCCCACTGTCTGATGCATAATCCAGTCCACCACAATTAGGAATATCATTGGTGATAATAAGCACCCTTGTCTGACTCCTGTGTTTACTCCAAACGCTTCGCTGAGTTTTCTGTTGTGGATCACTTGACATGTGCCGTTGTCATACAGCTGTTGAATAAGGTTGATGAATATTTGTGGTACGCCGTAGTACTCGAGTAGTTTCCAAATTACTTCGCGGTCAACGCTGTCGAAGGCCTTCTCAAAGTCTATAAAGCTGAGGTAGAGGTTTGATCGCCAGTCCATGCTTTGTTCGGTGATGATGCGTAGGGTTGTAGTTTGGTCAGAACATGATTTGCCTTTCCTGAATCCAGCTTGTTCTGGTCGGAATTCTGTATCCTTTATTCTCTCCAAGATGATGCGACTCAGGATTTTACTTGGCGTCGACAGGAGCATGATTCCTCGCCAGTTCTTGCAGAGTCCTAAGTGGCCTCTCTCTGGTAGTTTCACGAGGTAACCTTTCTTCCAGTCAGTAGGCACCTTTCCCTCTTTCCAGATCTTTTGCAATAATGGAGTCAGCATATCTGCTGTCGCTTCTGGGTCCGCTATCAGTGCTTCAGGGGGTATTCCATCTGGTCCAGCTGCTTTTCCAGCTTTCAGGAGCTTGATTGCATTCATGACTTCAGTTTTCGTTGGAGGATTGGTGTCAACTTGCAGTTGTGTACGTGCTGTTGTTGGTATTTCTGGACGGGTTGTAGGTGGTGGTCGGTTCAAGAGTCCTTTGAAGTGGTCCGCCCATTGTTTAATCTGTCTTTCTTCCTTGGTAATTGGATTCCCTATTTTGTCTTTTATAGGTTTCACTTGTATTGATCTCTTCCCGGATAGAGACTTGGTTATCTGATATAGTGTCCTCAGGTCCCTTTCGCCTGCTGCCTTCTCAGCTTCAGTAGCCAGGTTGTCGTAGAATTGTCTTTTGTCCTTCCTGGCACTCTTCTTCACTTCTTTGTCCAGTGCTGTGTAAGTTGAGCTCAGCGTCTCTTTCTCTTGTCCGTCTTTGCATTGAATCATCTTCTCTTTCACCATTCTCCTCTCCTCTATTAGTTTCCAAGTGTCCGTTGAGAGCCATTCCTTGTCTTGTTTCTTCTTTCTTCCTAAAACCGTTGAACGCATTTCGTTGAAAATCACCTTCAGAGAGTTTCAGTGGTCCTCCACGGATGATTCCTCAGTGGTGCCACGTAGAGTTTCCTGCTTTGCTCTGACAGTTGCAGTGAAAGTGTCCTTTGTGATTGTGTCCTTTAGTTTTTGCGTGTTGAACTTGCATTGTGACCTATCCCCAGGTATCCTCGAGGCTTTCAGCACAGTATAACTATGGCACAAGACCAACCCAGAGCGGATCGATCAACAAATATTCAGAAGAAAGTGGAGATGAATCGGGAATATGCTGAGTAGACTGTCGAATGACATCATGCACCAGGCCATCAGGTAGAATCCCAATGGGAAGCGACGAGTGGGTCGTCTTAGGGTGACATGAAGCAGATCGTGCGAGGAGGAAATGAGAGACTATATGGAATCGTAGACATAGGTAAAGAGGACAGCAGAAGGTAGAACGAAGTGCAGCTGTCCTTTTCAGCACTAATTTTCACTCCGATTTCAAGGGATTAATAATTTCCTGTCGTGTTCTTGGATTGATTGTATTCATTTCAATGTTGAATTCTCACCATATTTTGCTCGCCATGTATTGCGTGATACATTCGATGAAAATAAACCTCTCCGCAAACATTGGTGCTTTTGTGTTACATTCCATGATTCCCACCAGAGCTTAGGTGAGCGAAGAATACAAATGAAAACGGGAAGTATTATTATTTTAAAGTGCCTACACAGTTTAGATATAACACAGTATAATACTACCTGCATAAACGTTATTGCAAGTTATGTGTGATGATTAAGTGAGAAGTTTCAAAGATCTGGAAGATTAGAAACCGTCGGACAAGCTGGCCTGTAAGATGTCTCACAAATTTCTGTAAGGCCCAATGGGTAGCATCTTGACAAGAAGATGAACAGACTTGTAGATGGTAGGAGCAAAAGCACTTCTTTTATAATTTAGATCTGTACAACCCTTATTAATTTTTGTTTAGAGCCCAGATTAATGTTTAATTATCGAGCTGTCAAAAGATGCATGTTGTTGTCCCGCAGATCGGAGCGATTCGCGCTTGTGACCACTATCACATCTGCTGATCAGCACGCACCACCCTCCCTCCTTCTCGATGTTAAGCCCTTAGATTCTCCTGGTGATAGCTGTAGTTGTAGCATTGTATTGCTTTGAGCCCGTCCCAATCATACGGTATGCTGTACATTAATAGCTTTCCCGATAAGTGCTTCCCATTAGGTCACCAGATACATCGGTACCTGAGGACATTCTTAGCAGTATCACTTTTGTGCATGCACACATGTATATAAGTATTTGTTACAAACGACTAGGAAATTAAGTTTCGTGAAAAAATTTGTAAAGTAAAGAAGTGCAGTTTACAGTTTACAATTTATTTAGGATAGTAGGCTATATGCCTGTGTTAATCCTTTCGATTTGTTACAAACAGGAGGTCCAATCTTGCCTTGAATGAATCAACGGATGGCGCTGATACGACGTGTTCCGGTAGGGAGTTCCAATGGTTCACAATTCGATGCGAAAACGGATCTCCAGACGCAGACGATTCGACCGTGGTTTTTGAACCTTGAGGTGATGTCCTCGCAATTGGTTGGTGCTAGAAGGAAGAAATAAATTAGATAAATTTGCTCCAAAATCATTTCTTAGGATACGGTATGCTAGTACTAGGTCACCCCTAAGTCGTCTGTATGACAGTGGAAATAAACTCAGTCGACTTAACCTCTCCTCATATGTGAGGGTTGAGAAACCCTTTATTAGCTTAGTTCCTACTCTTTGCACCCTTTCTAATAAGTCTATTTCGTATTTGAAACACGGGCTCGCTGCCTGGATCCCATATTCCAAATGAGGTCTGATATAAGTCGGATATAATATACGAAATATTTCAGCGTCAAAATTCGCAAAAGCTTTGCGTATGGCCCATAATATTCGAAAACCCTTAGTGGCTGCAGCTCTACAGTTTGTTGCTGTTTTCAAGTCATGCTGCACAACTACTCCCAAGTCCTTGTACTCAGTGACCACTGGGAGAGCAATGCCACTCATTGAGTAATTGTGCACGTGACTATGAGATACATGCATAACTACACTCTTGCTTAAGTTAATCTCCAAGGCCCAGTGCTTACACCAATCACTTAACAAGTTTAAATCTTCCTGCAAAGCAAGTTGATCACTGTCATCGTGTAAAGCCCTCCATATCTTGATGTCGTCAGCAAACAGTAAGCAGGATGACCTAACTACCGATGGAATCTCATTAACATAAATCAGGAAAAGAAGTGGGCCTAGAATTGTACCCTGAGGAACGCCACTCTTAACCGATTCCCATGTTGATAAAACCCCGTTAACTCGTACTCTTTGTCTTCTGTCCTTTAGAAAGTCTTGAATCCAGTCGGCAACCACTTTATTGATTCCCATACTACCTAACTTTACTAGAAGACCTGAATGAGAAACCCTGTCAAACGCCTTGCTAAGGTCGATGAATATGGCATTAACCGGTATATTACCATCAGCTGAGCTTGCCCAACTTTCTCTGGCCAAAAGAAGGTTGGTCAAGCAAGAATGACCTGCTCTAAAGCCATGCTATTCCACAGCGAAAAGTTTGCTCCCTTCAATGAACTGAATGATAGCATCACGAATTATTCTTTCTAGTAGTTTAACAACAATACTGGTCAAACTAATAGGACTATAGTTCTGAACTAAGTTTCTAGATCCGGTTTTGAAGACCGGACTAATGATGGCATCTTTCCAGTCTCTTGGACATTTAGACTGGTCCAGAGACATATTGAAGATTAACGACAAGGGCTCGGCTATGTTTTCAGCCAATGCTGTCAGTAATACCAAGCTAGCATTTTTTTCGGGCGCACTGCAGAAACTTAGCTGCTGTAATCACAGTATCTAAGTTACAGTCTATTTAGCAGGGTAAAATGTGTAGTGGAACAATTAGTGATAAAATTATGTGGAGTGATCCTGAAGAAAACAGCTGGTTAGCAGAACTAGTTGTCCTGAGGTGTCTCCTTTTTATGTGATTTTTTCCTATTTTTGCCAAAATAGTGCAGTATCACTATGTTTACTATTCATGCCGTTTTTTACTAAGCAAGCATGTGAGGGGAGGATAATGTCCAGACTTAATGCATCGGCTGCGACAGACTTTTGTGTAGTTGTTAAATGACTGGGTGTAGAGCTCTCACTTCCTACAGGCTTACTTATTCTGTTTGATTTGCGTTTTTAACTGGGGCCTGCAGCAGATAGTGGAGTGAGACACTTAGGTTGGACTATTAGCATTTTTCATAGATTTTAAGTGATTAAATATGAGAGAATGGGCGAATTGTATGTAAGATCCGTTTTAGAGTATTGAAGATTTTAAATATGAGACTAGAGTATAAAGATGCTCAAAATGAATACTATAAATGAAAATGTGCGATAACAGAAGCACTTAAGTAGACACCAACTACAACGGATAATTCTAACCGGAGAAGGTATATCTTGTAAAAGAATAGGACTAAATGCATAATACTATTGGTTAGAGACCTATTAAAAGGGGGCTATGGAGAAAAACATACCTGGGGGATTAACGCACGAGAAAGCAACAAGATCTTTGAATTGCCACCGCACGAAGAGGTATCCTTCAATGTCCAATATCGTTTTTACGAGCTAGTATAAACCAATTTGATTTCTTTTTGCTCGCCTCTTCATTGTAAGGTAGAGGTTCTAGATCTTCGGTGAACTTATACGTAGTAAGTCCCACCAGTCGACTGCTTTAGCTCTGGTAGGCTCAAAGAGGAGTGGTGGGAGAATTGGTCAAGATGTGGTTTGTAGTGCTATTAGCTTGTGGATGGCAGGCTGTTGTTCAAAAACGCATGCAACCAAGGTCTTAACCAAAGCGAAGAATAAACTGCTTTCGAATTGCCGCCCACGATCAGTTGTTATGGAGGGTAGGCATCCAAAGTTTGCGACCCATCTTCCTACGAAGACGCGTGTGACGGTTTCGGCAGATACATCCATGAGGGGTACTGCTTCAGGCCATCGTGTGAAGCGATCGATGCAGGTTGACATATAGGTATATCAATGAGATTCTGGAAGGGAGCCAACTAAATTTATATGAACGTGTTCAAAACGGGCATCGGGTATAAGATAGGTGCCAAGTGGGCTTTTGTTGTGTCTTATTATATTGCACTTTTGGCAAGCCAAGCACGTGTGTGCCCATTCCTTTACTTCCTTGTGAATACCAGGCCAACAAAACCGATTAGTTACGAGGTTGACGGTAGTTCGAATACCTGGGTGGGATAAGCCATGCAACGTATTGAAGACGTTACAGCGATAACTTTTGGGCACGATAGGGCGAGTACGCGGTACGTCCAACGTTTGCGTTACATTTTTGCGTGATTCGTTACATAAAATTTATCTTGTTGTAATCCTTGCACAAGTCCTCTACTACTTCCATACCTATAACTATTAACTCTCATATCAAATAGTTATGGTTAACCAAAGTAAAAAGCAACGAACTCAATCCCCTGTTAAGCTGATGACTAATTTTACGTCCTTGATTGCTATATCAAGCAACATACTTCCTACAAATGGTTATAGTGAGCAACAAAACTCACTTGTATGTCGTAAGCGTCAAGCTGGAACTGAGGATAAAACTATACTGACAGCTAGTATTAGCACTACTCCCAAAAATTCAGTACCCTCTGCTCATACAGAAACCCTCCCTACACCTTATGTGCTTATCGAAAAGCTCCAGCCTTCAAGCTCTGTTTCAGTACTATCTTCAGAAATAGAACTTCTAAAGTTGTCTATAGGAGAACTTAAGGCCGAGTTAAGGGACTTAAAAAAACAATAAGTCAGTAGATCCTGGAATTTCCGATACCAATACCAAAATCTCCAATTTATCAGGTCAGATCAGTGATATCAGATTGCAGGTCTCTGAAATGACACCTTTAACTATTCTCATGAAAACTGTAGACCTTAACAAACTTGACAGTGAATCGATATCTAAGGTGGATAACCTAATTAACTTTGTTACTACAGAAGTAACAAAACGACTAGATGCTAAATTAAATGCTATTGTCTACAACGTTCCGGATAATGAGGCACTAAAAAAGGTACAGCGCATCCTACTTAGTGAGGCGAAAATGCCCAACTCCAAGACTAAGTGCTACAGGCTGAAGAAGAGTCAACATGACAAGTGTTGTCCTATTCGTTTTCAGTTCGAAACACCGGCTGAGGCCAGAAAATTTACCCACTCCCAACACACCCTATCGCAAGCCAGAAATTACAAACTAATAAAGGTTGCGGTGGACAAGACCGTCATAGAAAGGCGCGTATATAATTATCACACTGAGTCTAATTGTGGAATAAACAATAGGACATTGCAAGCAGCAATTATACCCAACCCTTTGAGAGACACCGTAGAATCCACCGCACCACCCCTCTCTAACCACAAAGAATTATCTTCTCAGAGAGCGACACCAACCGAAAGGCTACCAAATTGTAATCAAATAGCCAATAAAACTATACCGTCTACCACCGTAGATCTAGACATGTCACTAAATAATCCAAGAGAAAAAGTCAAAATCCCCCGAAAGTTGACCCTTTCCTCTCCTAGCCATAAGTCCATTGGTAAAAAAGAGAAGAATATGACCCCAAATCATGCCAACAACAACAATGGCAGTATAAGTAAGCCCACATTCCCCACGGTCAATAGTATTGGCACCCACAACGTGCGAAATAGCACCATGGCCCACACTGATAACCAACGCCCAAACAATGCCACCCTCAAGAGTACAAGTGACAATAGTCAGAACTCGACCACCAACAACTCAGGGCATTCACAGTATGGCACGCTAATAAATTTTGATCGGATATACGGTACAAGTCTGCTGGGAACTAACCCACAAAGCAGTACATTCGAAACCCTTACAAGGACACCACTAGTACCTAACAATATGTGGAATAATAGACCATGGTTTTCACAAGGTCCCAATCATTTTTTATCCCCTGCGTCCCTGTCAGCGTTGAAAAAACAGCTGGTAGGGATGCTAACACTCCTAAACCGCTAGTGCTGGCTCCCCCTTTGCATGAATGTAGGAACAGTCTAGTTCGCCCGCACTCTATTGCTAAGGCTCCTGAGTTCGAATGGCTTCTGCAGAATAAGAGAATAAATAAAATTTAAAAAAAAGACAAAGGAAGTTGAAAATTTGCCTAAAGCTGAAGTTTAAATAACAAACTCCTCGAGTGCAAGTACATGGTATGAGTCCCCTACTTCAGAAAGACACCTAAATGTATACTTCAGAAAAACAGTAGTTATTATTAAGCCCTCGCTTTTCTTCTACATAGTTCACGCACTTTGACTTTTGTGTTTAACTCTTATTTAACCTATATAAGTAGGTAAAATTATCATCTTTTTTCACTTAAACTTCTTTTTCTTTTCGCAAGAAAGACCAGAATTCCATCACTAGAAAATCTCAGGGGGAAATAGTATTTTTTAAATGAAAAAAAAACAAAAAAAATGATGAGCCCCATGTTTTTTTACATATGTTTTGAATTATTAACACCTATTATATACTTCTGCACCTCTCTGTCGGTTTCCTTGTGTCTTCTTCTCTTTTCAAAGGTACTGCCTTAAACGAAGGCACTGAAACATTGCCGCTATCCTCGGAATATTGCTAGCCCACCTGGTGAATAACGGAACCACCTCTATCATGAAATCTGCTGACAAGTTCAAAGTTGGTCTCATATACAACTGGAAATGTCACAATTATGGTGTACTTACCGGTGAATTTGAAGTTTTATGGACTTTCAAACACTATGAATCATTTAATTACAATTACTGTTCATTCCGCATCTCTTATATTTCACGTCAGCACCTGTACGAAAATGCTACTTACCTTCCACAATTAACGTAATCGTTTATAATTCCCGCGTGAAATTGACATACCGTATTTTTTTCAATTACAGTTTTGATTTGATGCTATATCTCATGAATTATTCAGTTGAAAGCATATCTCGAAAATTACCTATTGCCTTATTTGTACATTTCTTTTTAAATATTTCTCTCAAATTTACCAGTATTCAATCTATTTCTAGATTAACAAATCATATATATTCTATGAGTTCTAATTAGTGTACATTTGTTCATGCCTGTAAAAATGGCTGGTTTCTGTTCCAGAAATAAAATTATTATTATTATTATTATTATAAAAATGCCCTAGCCTATAGCACATCCAGTACTCCAACGCTCAATTCTTCACCGAAAACAGCACACACCAACTCGATAGACATAGGTGAACATGATGCTGAAACTCCTCTCAACATAGGGTCGTCATGTCAAACAGTACTACTGGGTGCTGAACCACATTCGGGGCTGATTGACGAACTTAAGTACTTCAAATGCTATTTCAAATCTCATCTTTACCTAATCCTCATAAATGCTAGATCCGTTCTAAATAAACTACCGATGCTCAGAGCACTCACAGTAATATACAAACCCCCTATAATTGTCATCACTGAATCCTGGTGTAATTCGAACATACTGGATGAAGAGATAAGCTTAGATAACTATACACACTTACGGCGTGACATGGAAGGTGTTAAGGGAGGGGGTTGTCTTATTTACTTTCTGAATGCACTTACTGTATCACAGCTAGAAAGTAGTACACTTAACATGCCTGAGACTCTATGGGTTAACTTACACTTAAATAACGCAATAGTATTAATTGGATGCACCTATAGAGCACCTGGCACCTTTAGTAATTACGAGACCCAACTTATTAATACTCTAGAACAATTATCCACCCTACACTACGATCATAAGATCCTATGTGGAGACTTTAACTTACCAGAAATCAACTGGGAAATACCCACAGGTCCAACTAAACTTGATAAGTTCTTAGGCACACTGGATATACTTGGCTGGAAGCAGACTGTCACAACCCCAACAAGAGGTAATAACGTACTAGACTTAATCTTCTGCCACAATATAAGTCCACTTTCTACCCTAGTAGGTTCTGAGTTTTCAGAGAGTGCCCACAAAACAGTGCTGTGTGCACTGCCACTTCCGTCAAGTAGCAATGCAACCCATACCTCTACTTCACAACAAATAACTTACAGGAACTACAGTAAGGCAGACTGGACTCTAGTAAAATCAATGCTAAGATCCTCAGAATGGAGTGAGTACTTCTATACTGATAGCCTCTCGAAAGCTCTAGACATCTTTTACTATAACTCCAACACATGCTTTGATGCTGTCATCCCATTTCAAACACTAAAGTTTTCCCCACATAGAAAGACATTCATAAAGCCAAAGGATCGTAGGAAACTGAAAAGACTGTCAACAAGTTACTTCAGGCGACACGACTTTAGTACACTAGGGTCAATACTTAGTACTCTTAGCTCCATCTCGCAAGCTCATAACTTGCGTATGGGAAATGAAGAATGCACGGCACTAGCCAGCACCACCAGAGTAGGTGCTCTCACAGAAATACTAAAGAAACGAATGAATCGCCAAAGCCATAAAATTTCTCTCCTTATAAACAAGGGTAAACTATACAGCAAACATGCAGACATGTGTGAACTGTTTAATGAGACGTTTGCAGCCAACTACCTTAAGCCTACAAGTCCACTTCTCGGTTTACAATCTAAAATAGAACTCCCTTCATCTTCAACGCTGAAACAAATCACTACAGTTCATTTCACTTACTCTAATATTAACCAAGCCGTTAATACTCTTAAAAGCTCTAGTAGTGCCGGTTTTGACGGTATACCATCGTATCTTTATAAACACGGTGGTTCTGACATTTCCGTTTTATTACTTAAGATTTTTACAATGTCCCTAGCAAGCCAAACCTATCCAGATAAATGGAAAACGACATTTATAGTACCTAAACACAAATCCGGATCAAAAACTGAAGTCAACAACTATAGGCCAATCAATATTACACCCATAGTATCTAGAATCATTGAAAGAATAGTTAAAGATGATATCCTCAAACATATGCTCAGCTGCAATATTCTAAGTCCAAACCAACATGGATTCCTAAAATCCAGATCATGCATGACATGTCACCTTGACTTCTTTAACTACATAACTAGCAGCCGTGACAAACAACAACTAGTACTTGTCATCTACTTCGACATATCCAAAGCCTTTGACCGCGTTGAACATTTGCTTCTAATAAATAAGCTAAACTCCTTAGGAATAAGTAACCCATTATTAGGATGGATTGAATCATTCCTTAACAATAGGTCCCAAGTAGTTAGACTGGGTTCTGTAAACTCTAAACCTAGTCCAGTCACTTCTGGAGTAGTTCAAGGTAGCGTCTTAGGCCCCCTCCTATTCACTCTATATGTCAACGACATATGCAGCTGTTTCTCACTTGGCAAACCATTCATCTTTGCAGATGATCTTAAAGTAGCTTACACATTCCACTGTGATGACTTAGGGTACTTTCAGAAAGCTGTTCAGGAAGAACTAGATCGAGTAACTGCATGGTCCTCCACATGGAACCTAGAATTCAACCTTAAAAAATGTGGTTGGATATGCTTCGGTGCACCCTCAATAAATATTAAACTGGTACTTGAATCTATCGACTTGCCTAAACTCCAAAGTGTTGTTGACCTAGGACTCAGGTACTCTAGTGACTTGACATTTTCTGAGCAAGTGGCGACACAGACGCGTAAATCGAGGATGCTCTTAGGATGCATACTCAGGAATTTCCACAATTACGAGGCGAAACTATTATTGTATAAAACTTGTGTCAGACCACTACTTGAATATTGTCCATTTATTCTCAGCAGCACTCGCGTAAGTGACAAACTTAAAACAGAAAGTGTCCAACGATACTTCACGTCTAAACTACTAGGATTTGACTGCGAAAAGGACTACACATCAAGGTGTATAACTCTAGGTATCGACCAACTCTGGATGAGACGACTGAGCATTAACCTAACATTTTTCTTTAAAATATTGCATAAAATATCATTCTCAGACAGTAAGGAGATACAGTTCTCACCGGAAGGCTCTTACAATCTTCGTAACGAAACGTGCACAGTATCTAGGAAAAACTGCAAGACAACACTCCGTGCAAACTTCTTCATAGTCATGTACTCTAAGATCTGGAACAGTTTACCCCTAGAAATAAGGACCTGTCACTCTATCATAACCTTCAAAAGCTTGCTATATGAACTGCTTCATCCTAATGACTATGCCAATCACACCGCACCACTTATTTCTAAAACGCATGAGCTATTAGAACACTATAACGCCTAGACTCATTACTAAATATTATGACACTAAATAAACTCTAAGACTTCGCAAAAATACATGAAAGAACAACTAGATTATAGGTAGTGTTTACTATACAATGATATACATTTATAAACATTTATATATACATAAAATATTAACGTCCTGTTCATGTTTACATACTTTCTCTTTCTGTTATAATATCCTGAGCCTGCACTTCTATATATCTCCTGGTCGAGGTCGAACAACCCATCATCTAAACTGAAATGACCATTTAAGTAAATTCAAACTCAAATTCCATGAACGATCCGTTGCAACCACTTGAAAACGCTGGCCAACATTCTGTACAAGGAGTATTCTTGATCTGATATAAAGAATCAACTGGTTTTCAAACAGTTTTCAATGTATTACTCAACTTACATGTACAGTCTGTCATGCTGACGCAAATGGCGCAAATGGATAGTTCTAGAATTGACCCCATTTGATGCAGTAAAACAATCTAACACCACCTTATCTAATTTTCGTATCAAAGATCAAATTTCTTTCCTATTATAAAACTACGATAAGCCTGCTGACAAAAATGGAGTAAATACATGATTGACTCAAAATAATACATCAATAAACTTTATCTCACGGATGCTGTTCACAACAAAGTTTTATAGGAGAATTGACTTCAAGCTTTATTTTTCCCAGATATTTGTATCACATTCATCTGAAGTCTGGGTTTTTTGTTAATGCGAAGACAATATTTCTATATCTCTTTATGTGTTACACAGACAGACTATTTTGCAGACTGTTCTGACTGACTCTAATGTTAGATTGAACAAACAAACTGTAATTTATATAATAACTTATCCATGCCTGTACAATTGGTATGTTCCTGCATAAACAGGAATAAATATATATTATTACATTATTAATTAGCTGAAACGAAGTACAGCACATTTGGAAGATAACTTCTAGCTATGTACTGTGCTATACGCCATTCTCGACATTCAGTTGAGGGTCATGAATTCATAATTTTCACTGACCACAAACCTCTGACGTACTCTCTGAACTCAACTTCATAATAGTTTTCACCCAGGGAATCGCGACAACTAGATTACGTTTCACAGTTTACATCGGATATTCGCCATGTATCCGGAGTGAACAAAACTGTGGCAGATGGCTTGTCGCGCATTTCTTCCCTCACGCAAATCGACGGCATAGACCTTGTAAAACTGGCTCGTCTACAAAAAGAAGATACCGAGCTCTACAATTAGCCGAGAAAACCTTAGGTATAGGAAAAGCTATCATTCGCTGTAACATTTCCACTAGTACTCCTCGCCCTATCGTGCCCAAAAGTTATCGCTGTAACGTCTTCAATACGTTGCATGGCTTATCCCACCCAGGTATTCGAACTACCGTCAACCTCGTAACTAATCGGTTTTGTTGGCCTGGTATTCACAAGGAAGTAAAGGAATGGGCACACACGTGCTTGGCTTGCCAAAAGTGCAATATAATAAGACACAACAAAAGCCCACTTGGCACCTATCTTATACCCGATGCCCGTTTTGAACACGTTCATATAAATTTAGTTGGCTCCCTTCCAGAATCTCATTGATATACCTATATGTCAACCTGCATCGATCGCTTCACACGATGGCCTGAAGCAGTACCCCTCATGGATGTATCTGCCGAAACCGTCACACGCGTCTTCGTAGGAAGATGGGTCGCAAACTTTGGATGCCTACCCTCCATAACAACTGATCGTGGGCGGCAATTCGAAAGCAGTTTATTCTTCGCTTTGGTTAAGACCTTGGTTGCATGCGTTTTTGAACAACAGCCTGCCATCCACAAGCTAATAGCACTACAAACCACATCTTGACCAATTCTCCCACCACTCCTCTTTGAGCCTACCAGAGCTAAAGCAGTCGACTGGTGGGACTTACTACGTATAAGTTCACCGAAGATCTAGAACCTCTACCTTACAATGAAGAGGCGAGCAAAAAGAAATCAAATTGGTTTATACTAGCTCGTAAAAACGATATTGGACATTGAAGGATACCTCTTCGTGCGGTGGCAATTCAAAGATCTTGTTGCTTTCTCGTGCGTTAATCCCCCAGGTATGTTTTTCTCCATAGCCCCCTTTTAATAGGTCTCTAACCAATAGTATTATGCATTTAGTCCTATTCTTTTACAAGATATACCTTCTCCGGTTAGAATTATCCGTTGTAGTTGGTGTCTACTTAAGTGCTTCTGTTATCGCACATTTTCATTTATAGTATTCATTTTGAGCATCTTTATACTCTAGTCTCATATTTAAAATCTTCAATACTCTAAAACGGATCTTACATACAATTCGCCCATTCTCTCATATTTAATCACTTAAAATCTATGAAAAATGCTAATAGTCCAACCTAAGTGTCTCACTCCACTATCTGCTGCAGGCCCCAGTTAAAAACGCAAATCAAACAGAATAAGTAAGCCTGTAGGAAGTGAGAGCTCTACACCCAGTCATTTAACAACTACACAAAAGTCTGTCGCAGCCGATGCATTAAGTCTGGACATTATCCTCCCCTCACATGCTTGCTTAGTAAAAAACGGCATGAATAGTAAACATAGTGATACTGCACTATTTTGGCAAAAATAGGAAAAAATCACATAAAAAGGAGACACCTCAGGACAACTAGTTCTGCTAACCAGCTGTTTTCTTCAGGATCACTCCACATAATTTTATCACTAATTGTTCCACTACACATTTTACCCTGCTAAATAGACTGTAACTTAGATACTGTGATTACAGCAGCTAAGTTTCTGCAGTGCGCCCGAAAAAAATGCTAGCTTGGTATTACTGACAGCATTGGCTGAAAACATAGCCGAGCCCTTGTCGTTAATCTTCAATATGTCTCTGGACCAGTCTAAATGTCCAAGAGACTGGAAAGATGCCATCATTAGTCCGGTCTTCAAAACCGGATCTAGAAACTTAGTTCAGAACTATAGTCCTATTAGTTTGACCAGTATTGTTGTTAAACTACTAGAAAGAATAATTCGTGATGCTATCATTCAGTTCATTGAAGGGAGCAAACTTTTCGCTGTGGAATAGCATGGCTTTAGAGCAGGTCATTCTTGCTTGACCAACCTTCTTTTGGCCAGAGAAAGTTGGGCAAGCTCAGCTGATGGTAATATACCGGTTAATGCCATATTCATCGACCTTAGCAAGGCGTTTGACAGGGTTTCTCATTCAGGTCTTCTAGTAAAGTTAGGTAGTATGGGAATCAATAAAGTGGTTGCCGACTGGATTCAAGACTTTCTAAAGGACAGAAGACAAAGAGTACGAGTTAACGGGGTTTTATCAACATGGGAATCGGTTAAGAGTGGCGTTCCTCAGGGTACAATTCTAGGCCCACTTCTTTTCCTGATTTATGTTAATGAGATTCCATCGGTAGTTAGGTCATCCTGCTTACTGTTTGCTGACGACATCAAGATATGGAGGGCTTTACACGATGACAGTGATCAACTTGCTTTGCAGGAAGATTTAAACTTGTTAAGTGATTGGTGTAAGCACTGGGCCTTGGAGATTAACTTAAGCAAGAGTGTAGTTATGCATGTATCTCATAGTCACGTGCACAATTACTCAATGAGTGGCATTGCTCTCCCAGTGGTCACTGAGTACAAGGACTTGGGAGTAGTTGTGCAGCATGACTTGAAAACAGCAACAAACTGTAGAGCTGCAGCCACTAAGGGTTTTCGAATATTATGGGCCATACGCAAAGCTTTTGCGAATTTTGACGCTGAAATATTTCGTATATTATATCCGACTTATATCAGACCTCATTTGGAATATGGGATCCAGGCAGCGAGCCCGTGTTTCAAATACGAAATAGACTTATTAGAAAGGGTGCAAAGAGTAGGAACTAAGCTAATAAAGGGTTTCTCAACCCTCACATATGAGGAGAGGTTAAGTCGACTGAGTTTATTTCCACTGTCATACAGACGACTTAGGGGTGACCTAGTACTAGCATACCGTATCCTAAGAAATGATTTTGGAGCAAATTTATCTAATTTATTTCTTCCTTCTAGCACCAACCAATTGCGAGGACATCACCTCAAGGTTCAAAAACCACGGTCGAATCGTCTGCGTCTGGAGATCCGTTTTCGCATCGAATTGTGAACCATTGGAACTCCCTACCGGAACACGTCGTATCAGCGCCATCCGTTGATTCATTCAAGGCAAGATTGGACCTCCTGTTTGTAACAAATCGAAAGGATTAACACAGGCATATAGCCTACTATCCTAAATAAATTGTAAACTGTAAACTGCACTTCTTTACTTTACAAATTTTTTCACGAAACTTAATTTCCTAGTCGTTTGTAACAAATACTTATATACATGTGTGCATGCACAAAAGTGATACTGCTAAGAATGTCCTCAGGTACCGATGTATCTGGTGACCTAATGGGAAGCACTTATCGGGAAAGCTATTAATGTACAGCATACCGTATGATTGGGACGGGCTCAAAGCAATACAATGCTACAACTACAGCTATCACCAGGAGAATCTAAGGGCTTAACATCGAGAAGGAGGGAGGGTGGTGCGTGCTGATCAGCAGATGTGATAGTGGTCACAAGCGCGAATCGCTCCGATCTGCGGGACAACAACATGCATCTTTTGACAGCTCGATAATTAAACATTAATCTGGGCTCTAAACAAAAATTAATAAGGGTTGTACAGATCTAAATTATAAAAGAAGTGCTTTTGCTCCTACCATCTACAAGTCTGTTCATCTTCTTGTCAAGATGCTACCCATTGGGCCTTACAGAAATTTGTGAGACATCTTACAGGCCAGCTTGTCCGACGGTTTCTAATCTTCCAGATCTTTGAAACTTCTCACTTAATCATCACACATAACTTGCAATAACGTTTATGCAGGTAGTATTATACTGTGTTATATCTAAACTGTGTAGGCACTTTAAAATAATAATACTTCCCGTTTTCATTTGTATTCTTCGCTCACCTAAGCTCTGGTGGGAATCATGGAATGTAACACAAAAGCACCAATGTTTGCGGAGAGGTTTATTTTCATCGAATGTATCACGCAATACATGGCGAGCAAAATATGGTGAGAATTCAACATTGAAATGAATACAATCAATCCAAGAACACGACAGGAAATTATTAATCCCTTGAAATCGGAGTGAAAATTAGTGCTGAAAAGGACAGCTGCACTTTGTTCTACCTTCTGCTGTCCTCTTTACCTATGTCTACGATTCCATATAGTCTCTCATTTCCTCCTCGCACGATCTGCTTCATGTCACCCTAAGACGACCCACTCGTCGCTTCCCATTGGGATTCTACCTGATGGCCTGGTGCATGATGTCATTCGACAGTCTACTCAGCATATTCCCGATTCATCTCCACTTTCTTCTGAATATTTGTTGATCGATCCGCTCTGGGTTGGTCTTGTGCCATATTTATACTGTATTGTAGAAGCAGTTAAATTGCATATCACACATTGGCTTTGTATGTAGGAAGGCGAGGCAGTACGACAGCCTATTTCGAAACACTTGATTGACTTTGGGCAATCAACTAATCCGGCTATGGTTCTAAGGTTGCTTAACCAAATGGAGCAGATCTGTATGACATCCTAGTTCTACAACTATTCAAGACAACAGACACCATCATTATTCGTGAAGCCAGTCATTTGTGAACAACGGGATTTCGTACAGTGTTCAAGGCACTGCTTGTGTTGTTAATATGTTGCTCTACATCAGCCATACCAAATTAAATGTGCCTAATTACCTGTTTTGTTTCAGTACACTGCCTAACCTGTAATTACTGACAGTAAAACAAAAGACATAAAGACTCAATGAGCAGTATATGTGAATGCCACTAGGTGTTAGGAATAGTTGCGTAAAAGATTTTGGAAGTTATTTGGCTGGTTTGACTAAACTACAGGCTTTTAGAATGTAGGCGTAACCGAGACAGCAGATGAGTGTGAAGTGGAGAACGAGGCTATTCATATGTGTGCGTGTGCAGAGAAAATATATGACACTTCATCAAGAACTCGTGGGCAGACTAGTAGTCGGTTTAGTTGAGACTAGGTTAATTCAGTTTCAGTATTTTATTCTATTTGAGTCCTAGTTCCATTCTGTTGGCATAGAAAGGATACTACAAATTCATGAGTTTCGATTGGTTGTGGAATAAAACCAAAGGGTGAGATGAGGCGATGCTGGCACTAGTTTATTCATTTTGTCAAGTTTACACAAGTCAAAATTAGCATTATTACAATTAGTGAGAGTCGTATTAGTAGTAATGTTGTTAGTTATTACCAGTACTAATGCTATTATGGTTCATGATTTACCTCCACTTTGTGCAGTTTCGGCTGCTGTTTATTCACATCCATCGAATATTGACGGAACTGAAAGTGCATGCAACAAACTGACATGGAAGCGACCACGAAAACACCACTGATATTTTGCTGATGAGACTTCTCCTAAATGCCGACCTAAATATCGAGTGAATATAAGAGCGTACGTAGTTCAATACTCGGAAGAAACAGTGGACTTATTCTAGAGGTCATCTGATCTCGGAATTTGAAGTGAAACTGACGATTTATTCTACGTGTAAAGCTTGAGTATTGTAGGAGTATGCAGTTTCGAAAAACTGAAGTCTTTGAGTTGTCTAGTTATAATTTATATGATTATGAACAATAAATTGTGTTCAAAACGTCATCCTGTCAGTTATACCGGAATGACACGATTTCTACAGAGGCGCAACAAGGTGTCACAAGATACTGATGGTCTGCAGTGAAATTCCTGGAAGCGTTGATTGAGATAGGAGGAATGTCAAGAACATCAAATCGGAAATTCATCTTCAACTACTTTTTCCACAAAACAAGCCTAATTTTACGCCTATAAAACCAATCCACTTAGGCATGTTATACGCTTACAGAAACTAATTTCACTTATGCTCGTTCAATATTCACCATCGTATTATTGAATCTCGCTTTGCGTTTGTTATATGCATATACACTTAAGCAGTTATGCCCTAATTGCGTTCGTCTCACACCTTTTGAAATTCGATTTCGTTGACAGTACATCTTTTCAAGCTTTCACTTTTGCTTCTTTACACAACGTTGTTTGTCTTCGACCGAGTACACAGTTAGCATATAGTAGAACGTGAAAACGTGGAAGTACTATGATATCATGATCGGAATCATAATAAGTGTACCATGCTGTTTCCCCCAAAACAAAATTCATTAATGACATACACAATTTGTGTGTTAGAAAGGTAGACGTGATGTCCATGCGGAGACCAATAATGACAGTGAGAAAAATCCTTTGAAAAGTAAGATATATTTTATTCGCTAGAAACTACATTGCAAGAAGTGAGTACATCAAATGAAAAGTAAGTGGGACATTATCATCCTTATTATGATTCCCATATTGATAGAGTTACAAAAGTTGAATACTACTCATAATAATGATCATCTTCATCATCATTTTCATCATCATCTTCATCATGACCATATTCATCCTCATCAACTTCATCATAATAATCGTCATCATCATCATCATTCTCATTTGGATGTGTGTCATCTTTGGCGTCTCCAAGTACTTTGTAATCAGGAATGAGGAACTTGCCTGGACACAAGATTTGAGACTCAATTTCCTGACTAAGTACGTCCTCATCTTCCACATATTCATCAGGATTAAATAACTCTAGATGGCTAGCGTATTCTGATGGACAGTCGACGAGTGATGATGCTTCATTGAAACAGAATACCAATTCGTGTAAGTAAACAATCCCAACCTACAGAGTGCGAAATGGTGAATAAGAAAGAGAATTGTGTTAATTAGGTAGTTACGAAATCGATGATTCGTCACTTGAAATGCGTTTCCAATACAAACCTTCACTTATCTCTCAATTCCGAACAGAGAAGTTCAAGATAGTTAAGACCCGAATACTTTGAATGCTGTTAGAAGCTACTGACGTGAATTCTCGTTGTAGTTGGCGAAATCACGAGATTTGCATATTCGATCGATACACAACTATTCAACGACCTACACAGCATATGTAATTATGACTATATATAATACATCGGAAGTATATTGACATGATGAAATATTTGAAAATACATGTGCATAGAAAAGACATAACCCACCTCACTCTTTGCACAGATCAGCTTGGGTTGTACACCGAATATTTTCAACAGTTTGCTTTCCATTTTTGCAGTCTGCATGAATAGAGTGGATGAAAGTAGTTTGTGAATTAGTGTGATTATTCAATGTTGATTACTCATAGTTAGAATGAAATTGTTTGATGGAGAAATTGAATGTCAACTTACATAGTGAACCTTCTTCTCTAATATGCTATGGAGCTTATTAACTTTCCTAAAATGAAGTGGAATGTGTATTAATGGTCGAATGTGAAAAATCACATCAAGAAATACGTTGGTGCATCAGTATTGTCTCGATGTAGAATGATAACACAGAAACTCCTTGATACATTCCTCGACCCAGTAGTTCCAGTGATGAATGGAATCTGAATCAAGACACCGACTCATCTATCCTGATCCCGATACTACCATACTGTTTATAACTTCAACACAGTATGTCTCACGAATCACTGACTCCGTCAGCATAAGCCAAACTGTCTAGTCCACTCCAGTGCAGTCCCTAGTTAGATCAGTCCACAACTGAGTGCAACACACAGTACACATGGTAATGAAGCTGAGTATGGACACTGTGATTTTTAAGTGTGGAATCACTGTGAGGATACACACTTTACATCTTGGGGAAGATAAATGAATGTGAGCTGGCACAAATGCAGCCTGAAAATCAACACAATTAAATGATTACTATAACTCGAACAGTAATAATAATAATAGTAATAACCACATTTAGAAAGAAACATGTGCTGACGTACTTTGGTGTCATGAGTTTTTTGTAGAGATTAACGCTATGACTGAAGTAGAGAAGTGGACTGGGTCCAGATTTACCCATAACTGTGCAAGCTCCATAATTGTAATACACCCAGAAGCTGAAATATGAAATTTTTGTAAGGGAAATAATCAGAATGCACGAGAACAGTTTCAGTATTAGGAAATCATATCGCTGGTAGATTGTCACCACCACCATCGTAACTAACAAAAGTGACAACAAACAAACAGGCAGACAAGCACGCACACAAACATGGTGTTCATCTACACTTTCGTCAATCATCCACATATCTTCACACCAACTGATTTCATTTCACCGGAATCGGGATTTTGAAGTGTAGATGTGTCAAAAAGGCGATCACAAATCCCTCAGGCCAATCAACATAAGCAAACAATTGTCAACACACACACGTACTGCTTCGCTCTCATTAGTGATAAACCACGTAAATTCCATGATATACATAGTTGTGTGAAAGACAATAGCAAAAGTGAGGGGTGACTCACTTTGTGTAAGTATCATGAAATGGATCAGTCCAGTAAGTATTCAGATCAGGTATTTTCTTCTGAAGATGAAAAGGAAAGGACAGTGAAAATTAAGGTGGAATGGCTAAATAATGCGCAATGTGTGCTATGCCAGATGCTGTTTCCCAAATCCCATCAGTGGTGCAAGTTATGCGAGTGAATGAAATGGTGAAATGTTGTTGTGTGCAAAGAAGTAATATTTTGAAGACACCTGTGTAAAATGCCAGTTTCGTCACTCACAATATCCTGCTCCGAGAAGCTGTGATCATGTAAACATTTGCCATCCATCCAGTCAAATTGAGGTGATGCTCTGAAATTGTGAAATAACTCAGTATTAGCACAAAAGATATAGCAAATAATATTGATACACTGAAAACATCTCTGGGACAGAATCATCACTTCAGTCACACATCACTAAGCGAGCATATGTGAAAGTGTTCTTCGAACAAGTGTCTACCTGAATAACATGATATCATGCTATAACATCTTCAGTCAGTTATCTCAGCTTTGTCAGAGTTTACTCACAGAAATCTCTTCGACATCCGATCAATATATAAATTATCTAATGTATACGAAGTGTGCCCTACCATATATAACGTTTGAGTGGATTGATTGTGACGATATTTAGGCGAACTTTACAGACCACCGTGTAATTATTCAGAAGCATCATTGCAGTGCACCATTCACATATCCGCTCAGATTTATCTGTCTTCTTCTAACGGAGTGATTCATCTTGCACAACTCTGACTGTCTGAATGATGACACCAACTGTGCACATCACCAAAGATCAAATGTGCATTATCATCATGAAACAGGTCGACTGGTGTCAACTGATTCATCTTATTAGTGCTGATGATTATCTTCTCTACTCTATCCATGTTCACATCACTTAGTGAAGTACTGAAATATTTAAGAGAATACATCCAACTCATTCATTGTATTTAGGGGAGTACAGCATTCCGATGATGTCGGAGAATGTGTCAATGTAGAAAACACAAATACACAGTAATCTCACTTCAATTTCGAAATATCCATAGTTATATTCTCCGAGATAGTACACTGAAAAGCAAATTGAGATTTTTATTGGTCGATTGAAATTAATTTTACTGATGAGTTCTGTCGACGTCAATCTGATGTGTGTGTGTTTGTAATGATTGTACAACATGTGGTTATGTAATTCGATATTGATTTGTCATGATACACCTTACTCAGTGACGCTGATTGATGTTTCAGATATGTGGTGATGGCTACAAAGAAGAAGTTCTGAATCAAGTAGCATTCAACGAGTATTACTCGTTCATCATGTGAATGGAAGGGACGTGATATATGCACATTGCAGGTTCCCTTCACGTAAATTGATGCCTAAACTCAGATGTGTTTGATGATGGCTGAAGGACTCCAACATCCCCTAATGATGAATGGACGCACTAACATTCATCGCTTGAGCCTGATAGCTCCATGACACAAAGCCATGTGATGGCTTATGTGACTGCATGCAAGGACTTATCAAGCTACTGAACAGGTTGGATTTTTGTTCTCTGTGACGCCAACAAACACTGTGATGACACGTCCACGTGAGGGTGAATAGTCGACGAATGCAAATGAAGAATTAATAATAATAATAATAACAATCAACATGGTCACCACAAAATTATGTGCATGAGTAAACGTACATATCTGTAGAGACAGTGTGTTGGAAGCCAACGTAAATGAAGCATGTATGTCTTGCTGGTATTGGATTCAGCGAGTAATGTGTGGATACACACGAGAACACTGAGAATGAAGAGTCTGTAAGGAAAGGAAGAGAATGAGAGAGACATGCAAATTATGACTAGAGTGAGTGCTTCATTGCGATTTCCGAAGCATTTTATGCTTGACACAATGCTCGGAATACATACGAAACAATAACTCTGCATGTGCAGCGACATACAATGAGATGGTTTATGGCTCATTTATGAATACGAGAAATCACATTGATCATGGTAACTCACTGCATGATGTAGACGTTCAAATCTGAGAGAAAAATAAACAGTCACCATTGGGTATCGTAATGAGAATAAAATCATTGAGAAAACAAATTCCCGTGCAGACTGTTGCGATTCCTTGATGAATTCATGTTGCATAGCTATTCATGTGTGCATGTGAATGGATTCATGTGCAAGTGGATGCATTGCAAAAATGTGGAATCTCCTTCACCTCAGCTACTAAAACAGACCGACTTGTACACAGTCAATGTTTCAGTATGGCACATAATCGAGTATTTCATCAATTGTTCGAGTCTGTTGTGTGTGCTTTCAATGGATGTTTTGAGTTGAGTGCATATCACACATCATATCCATGTTGAACTGACTGCGCTTACATTCATTGATTTGTGAGCATTTTGTGAGTGAACGTCATAGGGAATATCGCATTTCAACAGTGTGTATTCTCATTGTCAACACACTTGACAGTGAAACAACCACACATGCCTATCACCGACTATCTCTGACCATGTAGGTCAAATCAGTGAGTGAAAAATTTCCTTCCTCAAATGAGAAGACATTCTGCGGTTGAGTATCAGTGTCGTGTTGTTCGCGTATAGAATAATGCATCATGATAACCACAAATAATATTGAAAACGTTGTGGACTTACCTATTCTCAGATGTGGTCTACCCGTCTGCTTAAAACGATGAGTTGTCTGTGTGAATAGACAGTCTATTTATACCTTGTTCATTTGAAGTCTCTCAAATACAATTGGTGTTTTACAAATTAATTTGGCACACGGATTATGATAAGATGATGAGAAATGAGATGAAGTGGAATACAATATAATGGAATGTGAGGTGAAGTGAAGTGAACGTATGTGGTCGATATGATTTTGTTTATCATTCTGTTTCAGAATATTGGCTAGAAGATAATTAGTGTAAGAAGTGAGTTGTTTTTCATCGTTTGTTTCCGTGTGATTTATCTAACCAACAAATCAATAGATGTCGTCAACAGGCAGCGTGAGTGAAGACATCTTGAGAATGTGATGGACATTTTACAAACTTCATCCGAATAGGCGCCAGTCGTTACAGAAATTCAGGAGGTAGAAATCTCCTGTCCACCGAAACTCTGCATCACATGTGACATTATATTTACTTGACACTATAAGTGAATCATAATCTGTGTCCGGAGTATGTGTTTGAGGGTTGAAAGGTTCAGATAATTGCATGAGAATATATTGTGGTTAACGTTTTCTATTACTGTGTTGTTTAAATGTTCAACACCGTTTGTTTCCATTTACTGTATGTTCACAAAACAGATAACACTGTCTACTTTGCTAGTTCTCTCGCTTTCCAATCAATCCTAAGCCATTGAAAAGATAGAAGGTTGTGGTATTGGGGCGGCTAGTGAACGCACACCGAAGGATCAATCTAGCAGCTACCAAAACTTCAAAGCACATGAAAAGTATAAGAAAGCAACAACGTATTCTTTCCTGGGATCAGAGAGGTGAAATGATGTGGTCTGGTGAAAGCCTTCGCGAAGCCAGTCAGCCGATGTATATTCTTTTGATGAAAGCAAAAGTAGCCATTGGAACTTTGAATGTTCGTACATTGTATGAGGCTGATAAGACTGGCCGGGTAGCCAGAGAAATGAGGAGATAAAGCGCGGACGTGCTAGGATTTTGTGAGAGCAGGTGGAATGGATTTGAACTGTGCGAATTGTCAACTGGAGAAACAATAATCTACTCCTGTCAGCCAGACGAAAACCACGATCACACTGAATCAGTGAGTGACTATTATGTTGTCACCAGTGGCAACCAAAGCTCTAATGCTTTGAGAACCAATCTCATTAGCGATAATAGCAGGACAATTCAAGTGAAAATGAACGGAGGTTACAGTCATCCAATGCAATGCACCTACAAAGAACGCAGAAGAAGACAGAAAGGAAGATTTATGTAGACAACTACAAAGAATAATGGATAAGATACAAGATGTTGTCATTGAAATCCTTAAGGGCCTTATGAATGCCATCTGCACTGGGCGAAAGCAATATAGGAAGTAAATTATTCATGGGTCGAGAGGCTCTCAGCGAAATGAATCAGAACGAAGAGCACTTGTCGCGATTCTATGCATTCAGTGATTTGGCGATAGGAGGCTGCATGTGCAAACACAAGGATATACCCAAGGCGATATGGACTTCACCTGACGGACACACCACAAACCAGATAGATTACATCTCAGTGTCATTCAGGGAGGTGGAGAAGCAGTCTACTGAACACAAAGTGGAGACGGAGAGCAGACGCTTGCTAAAACCGTCATTTCGTCCAAGCAAACTTCAAGGTGAAGTTGAAAACACTGAAAGGATCTGGAGATAGACCACCATTCAAGTTTTATTTCCAAAAACTGGGAGGTACAACTAAAATATGCATCTTCACTGGAGATATCAGTACAAAGTCAGAGATATTACGTGGCATCACTGCAGAAAACTGAGTGAGATAGTGCTCGAATTCTCTGAAAGCTATGTTAAGATAAATGTGTACAATCATACTAGGAAGAAAGGAGAGGGAAGAAAAGCAATGACTCTCAACGGACACTCGGAGTCTAATAGATGAGATTGTGATGGTGAAACAGAAGATGAAACAGTGCAAACGTGGACATCTGGGAGAGGATCCGGGTAGTGTATGCATCTCACTGAATATAGACATGAAGAAGAGTGCTAGGAGAGACGAAAATTCTACAGTCGTTCAAAAATACTTTGGAAGCAAGGTATAACGATAAAAGACAATTCTACACCACACTGTCTACCGAAGCATAAGATAAAGAGTGCAGGTGAACGAGACCTCAGAAAACCACATCAGATAATCCGTTGCCAGTCCTCGAAGAGATCAGCGTATATGCAACTTATAAAAGATGATCAAGGGAAGCTGACTATCAAAGAGGAGAAACAGATGAAACAATGAACTGATCAATTCAAAGGACTCTGGAATCGACTATCACCTGAAAAACGTCTAGAAATACCACCTGCAGCTGGCACAGAACAACGAAAAGGCACCAATCTAACTCAGAGAGCAGAAATCTTGCATGCAATGAAGCTATTGAAAGTCAAATTGGGAAGCAACAGGACCACACGAACGCTCTCAAGAAGCGTCGAAAACTGACTCATAGACTGCAGAAGATATGCTGACTTAACTGATAAGAACAGTTTGCAAGGAAGAAAAGGTACGGGAAGATTGTAAGGAAAACTAACTAGTCAAAAAACCAAATAAGGTGACATTCGAAGCAACTTCTACACTATGCAGTGTAGTCCCAAAAATCATAGAGCACTACAAATGCAGAAGATGAGAGAACTGGTAACATAGCTGAATTAGGAAACAATCAGCGTGTTTGTACATTTTCAGCCACATCAAAATGCGGCCAGTTCAGCTGACAACAAATCGTTTTGATGGGATAGTGATTGGCGCACGGTTAAACAGTAAGACTAAAAGTTGTCCAACAGTGATAAGACGAACTGGATGCAGACATCCAACCACCAGAAGAAGCTGGATTCAGGAAAGACAAATCGTGTGTGGATAGGAGTGCCACACTGAGCATCATATCCCAACAAACAAAAGAATATCAGTCAAATCCATGCACCAGTTTCATCGGCATCGCAAACGCCTTCAACAGCGTTGAGTGCAAAGCTATTTTGAAACTACTTCGACAACATGGACGGCAGTACCACAAATCCTTCTCAACCTCATTCAACATCTGAGTGACAATGCCATATGTCAAGTGATTAACGATGACAGTCTCAATCAGGGAATTACACAGAAGATAGCAGCTAGACAAGGCCGATTACTATCGCTGATGAAATTCCTGATTACGGTGGACTGGATTATGCGGAACACCGTATGTGGAGGGCAAGAAGACAGGAATATGTTGGACGGATAAGAAGACTCTATAAGACCTGGACTTCTTGGACGATTGATGTCTAATGCAACATAAATTCAATGAACTACAGGCTGAAATCGACATGCAGCCAAAAGACGTGTCTAATATGGAAATTCAAATGAACGAAAGGAGACAAAGTTCATTAACATAACCAACAAACAAACAACAACAAACTGGACCAATCACAATCAACAGGAGAAATTTGAGAGAGGTTTCTTCATCCACTTATCTGATCAGGCAGCATCGTTTCAACTACACACGGCAGCACGGATGAAGATGTCGAAGTCAGAATCAGGAAGGCAAAGTGCACCATCATCACTCTGAAATCACTTCGAATATCTTCTGTCTTCGGTGTGAGGAAGAAGATTGGGATTTTCAGCACCAATGTAAAGTCAGCGAGTTTTTCTATGTGGGTCAGAAACTTGGTGAGTGCGTCAAGGAAATCGTTTCGAATGATCAGCTGCAGTCGTTTGTCAACGGCCACCTTCGCTGTCCCCTAACTGGGGATCAGACGACCAGCCAGTCAGAAAGAATAACAACAAGGGACCATCGGAGTAATCCAACTAGGGACCAACCTATTTCATCACAAATATTCCGAAGAAAATGTTGATGGATTTGAAACTCACTGATGGGACTGCTGGTTGACATCAAGCGTCAGGCTATCACTTGCATGAAACACTAATGCTAGTGAACCAGTGAAACGTCTCATAGCAACATGGTGGTGATCACCTGTGCAGGAGAAGAAGAAGCGTAGAAAATTATTTGGTCAGCTGAAAGCACCAGCAAATAGTAGAGAGAAGTATAGATGTGCTGATGAAGCCTCATGCCCCATTTGGTAGCTACTGATATCCTGACAATCAGCGTTGTGGTTCCATTTACTGGAATTCGGTTGTCTCCATTTTCAAACTAGAGTCTCAATAACTGCTTCTGATGAAGAAATAAAACAATTCAAGTCAACTTTAATTGTTGTCACAGTGTAAATGCAATATGAGTATGACTCGAGTTGATTTATTCAAATATCGTGGATGTGTGGCCCATATGACTGGAAACCACGAGTGCATCGTCAGAATACCGGCACTAATGGGCGGCTCCCTCTATTTCGAGATTGTTCACGATAAGCCATGAATATGTCGGCAAGAACAGGAGTCAAAATTATCCTAAAACCAACCCATCAGTTTGTCGTTACAACCGGTCAAACAACCGGAACTCAACATTGTGTGTACAAATGAGTAGTGAAGTTCCTAGTTCCTTTTCAGGCAGAGAAAATACATCAGACTGCCGGAAGTTGGATTTCCCAATCTCATCCATGAGTATGCTCGTGAACAGTGAACAAATCATGTCAAGTTGAAATCCTTGAATTCTACACCATCAGTGTTGTTATTGATCCGTTTACCGGTTTTCGGCTGATTCAATGAATACAGATTTGATAATCAACCTCTGTCTCCATCTGGATATATCACTTTTCAATAATTCAACCATATCCCACCCAGCCTAATGTGTGATTGATTATGTGCAAGTGAATGCATCGCAATGCCTGACAATTCCCCTAAGTAATTCGACTCAACCTGGTCAATAATTGTAGGCCTAGAAAAATTTCCACCGCCCAACCATCTTCGAGGTTCACCTTTGCTATTGACCTCACAGTCATTGCGTGATACTTGGTATATTGATCATAGGATATTTGTCGTAATTCGGTGTATTGAGTGCTTAGTTGACACAGTCTGTCTCTCATTGAGTAGGTTGGTTTGAAGGCTACCCTAATTCCAGCTTGAATAAGAACCCTACGTATGGATTCTCATGTTCCCTCTTCATATGGCACTACTATAGAGATTTTCAATTCCCTATTATCCGTATTAACTACATTATCTGCACTACAACGCTTGTTTCCCATTGAGGTCTTCATGCATACATTTTTGAATGAAATCTGGTGTGTATTTATCCACAGTTATTCTTGTTTCATTTCATTGTTGAAATCTTCTGACTTACGAGCTGGTCTCCTAATTCGACTTCCCACGCAACTAACTGAATCCTACTCTACAGATTTTGGGTGAGTGAATCAGAGACCAAGTACTCGTCAGAATGTGTGGGCTTTCTATAAATCCTGCTATCTAACTCAACATCACGCTTCCATCTAATGTTACAGTCTATCACTGTTAACCCATCCTGTCTATTATCTAAATGAAGAGTGGGTTGGAAACTATGTACAAATGAATTAGGATGAGTGGCTTAATTAGGAGTGAGGAAATATCTGAGGAAATAATTTTACTGTCTTCATGGGTCATCCATATATCTCGACGATAACATGGCGGGACACGGATTAAACGATCTGCGAGATTCACGTTTCTGACTGTCCATAAATAACTGTGTAAATTTCCGGGATGTTCCTTTTCCAGCTGGCGATATTAAAATACTAATGGGAGACATGAACGCCAAACTGGGATCAGACAACACAGGAAGGGAACTCATCACGGGTAGAGAAGCTCTCGGAGAAATGAATGAAAATGGAGAACTCTTCGCCCACTTCTGCACCTTCAACAAACTAGTGATTGGTGGCAGCGTATACAAACACAAGGATATTCACAAGGCTACATGGGTGTCACCAGATGGGCGAACCAAAAAGCAAATCGACTTCATCTCAATCTCAAGGAAGTGGAGGCGCAGCCTACTGGACACGAAAGTAAGAAGAGGAGCAGACGTTGGCTCAGACTACTATCTCGTACAAGGGACAATCCGAATCAAATTAAAAGCTTTCAGAGAAACAGGAGCTGCAGACAGACCACAAGCCAAGTTCAACACTCAAAAACTGAAGGACCAGGACACAAAGGACATCTTCACTGCAAGCATAAAGGACAAAGCCGAGACACAAATCAACACTGGCGAAGAGGTCAGCGTCGTAAAGCACTGGAACAACTTGAAGACAGTGTGGAGTAAAACCGGCATGGAAGTTCTAGGCAGAAAGAAGAGACAGGACAAACAGTGGCTCACTACTGACACTTGGAGACTAATAGAAGAGAGAGGGATGGTAAAACAAAAGATTCTCCAGTGCACCGACGAGCAACAAAAACAGGATTTGAATGCAAACTACAAGACACTGAACAAAAGAGTAAAGAAGAGTACCAGAGAAGACAAAAGAAAATATTATGAAGCCATGGCAAGTGAAGCAGAACAATCTGCAGGCAGAGGAGACCTCGTAACACTCTACCAAACTACTAGGTACCTATCGGGCAAAAGTTTGATACAAATTAAGCCGATGAAGGATGAAAATGGAAAGTCAGTCACTAAAGAAGTGGAGCAGAAGAAACACTGGGCTGAACACTTCAAAAGACTCCTAAATCGACCACCACCGACAACGCACCAACAATAACAATAACGGAGACAGAGCTACCAGTGAACATCAACCCCCCGAAGAAATCAGAAGTCCTGAAGGCAATCCAGATGCTAAAAGCTGGAAAAGCAGCAGGACCAGATGGAATCTCAGCAGAGGCATTGAAAATAGACCTAGAGACAACAGCGGACTTGATGACGCCACTACTGGAGAAGGTGTGGAAAGAAAGTAATGTACCCAAGGATTGGTAGAAAGGATACTTATTCAAACTACCAAAGAAAGGAGACCTAAGTCAGTGCAAGGACTGGCGCGGAATTATGCTGCTGTCCATCCCAAGCAAAATACTAAGTCGCATCATCCTGGAGAGTATCAAATATGCCAACTTGGATGAAGAACTTTGACCGGAACAGGCTGGATTCAGGAGAAACAAGTCATGCATTGATCAGATCGCCACATGACGGATCATCATTGTACAAAGCTTGGAATGGCAGTCACCCCTCTATCTCAACTTCATCGACTTTAAAAAGGCCTTTGACAGCGTCAATCGAGAGGTGATTAAGCAAATACTTCGCTACTATGGGGTGCCACCAACAATTATACATCTCATCCAACAGCTGTACGACAATGCTGCATGCCAAGTAATCCACAACGGGAAACTTAGGGAATCCTTCGAAGTGAGAACAGGAGTAAGACAAGCTGGCTGCCTACTATCGCCAATGATTTTCCTGATTGCAGTAGACTGGATAACGCGACAAACAGTGAGTAATGTGGAGACAGGCATAAAATGGACTTACACAAAATGCTTGGAGGATCTGGACTTCGCCGACGTTATATGTCTGATTTCCCACAAACTGGAAGATATGCACGCGAAAAGCAACAAGTTGGAAGAAGAAACATCAAAGATAGGACTTCCTTCAGGTAAACATAGAGAAAACAGAGGTGATGAAGATTCTCGGGTAAAACCACCAACAGAAACAACAACAGACAACAATCAGCATAAATGGGAGGAACCTGAAAGAAACTACCTCCTTTACCTACCGACCTGGGAAGCATCGTTTCAAATACAGGCACACGGAACTGACGAGGATATCAAAGCAAGAACCGGAAAAGCAAGACAAGCTTTCACTGCTCTCAAGTCTGTGTGGAGGTCAACAGCACTCAGCATGAAAAAGAGAATAAGATCCGGATTTTCAAATTGAATGTGAAGTCAGTGCCACTTACTATACGGATCAGAGACTTGGCCAGCGCGTCATAAAGAGCATCTCAAAGAAACTACACACTTTCATTAACAGTTGTCTTCGCTCAATACTCAAGATCAGATGGCCAGAAAAGATCAGCAACAGAGATCTCTAAGAGCGAACCAACCCAGCAGGAACCGATTGTGAAACAAATATGCAGAAGGAAATGGAGATGGTTTGGCCATACTATGAGGAAACCATCAAGTGACATCACTAGACAAGCCATCGCTCAAGTGGAACCCGAAAGGGAAGCGGCGAGTTGGTCGTCAATGCAAGGGTGACTTGGAGGAGGTCATGTGAAGAGGAGATGAAAACGTGTGGGCAGACATGAAGCCAGGTGACGACTCTAGCAGAGAACCGAAATCAATGGAGACGCACGGCTGAAGCCCTAAGTTCCTCTAAGAATTAAAGGATACAATAAAATAATAATATTTGACACCGTTTCGTTTCGTTTCTTTGCTCCAATATTTCAGTTGGAAATCCATATACACGGGAGGTTAGACACAGTTGTACACCTAGTATTATCTCATCAACAGAGAATTTCGCACTATTTGCGCGTTGCAAATCAATGTGGAGCTCATTCCTTGACTTCCAAGGCATCAAGAGTGACTGATGTTCACCCGCCTACACGTTGCAGTTGCATACTGCTACCAATAATCATACTAGTAGTAGTGGTAGTGCTAATCATTCTGTAAGCAGTTGTAATAGTTTCATATATTCCTGTTCTCCTTCTTATTACCAGTAGAAGTTTTACTAGTGATGTCAGTGTTATAATTATATATTAAACTCAAAGTGAATATGTCGATTACGAACTATTTGGTTGCAACCATTGACTCCAAAATATACAGGAGAGACACGGATTGGAGAACTGCTCCTCATCGAGATTATAGTCAGCCAACTGAAACCACAATGGTGTTCAGAAGTACCTGCAACAGACAGCATCTGCAGATGAGCCGAGTCCTCTGTCCACTCTGCAAAACATAACCACATATTGAAACATCATTCTCAGTACACGTTGGTTAACAGACTCCACCCACACGATTCACAGGCTACAAACTATGCACACACACAGAAACGCACATGCACACACACTCACCACGCCTTCCTCATACACAAAATCAAGGCGAATGAACATCTTATTGATCTCTACACATACCAGTAGGCAGTGGTAGTCAATGACCTTCAATAAACAACCTATTCATACCTCTGTATTGACAGTGTAGCGTGATCATATTACACAATCTGATGAAATATTTCTCTATTTTTGTAACTGGAATCTCTCTTCATCTCATCGTCTTAATTAATTAGTTAATTATCAGTTTGTTGACAAGAGATTTTATAAATAGAAAAGTGAATTAACCATGAGAATGACCTATAAGAACGTGGAAGTAGGCCAACGAATCATACGATAATGTGGTGATTAGAAGAAATAAGAGAAACAGTGGTGTCATTCTGTGTACACAAGTATGACTAGTAGGTCTGAAGGCCAGATCTTTGAGATGCTTGCCTTGTGATAGCAGAACACAGAGATATTTAGCATCAGTGTTGCCTATTTGAAATTCTGACATAATGTGATGACAAAATTGTGAGAAGTCTATATTGAAACTCCAGTTGTTGTAGTTTAGTCATATTCTGTTAATTCCGTTCATGCTTCATCCTCTGAACATTCCTTCCCAATGATCCTAGTCGTTTTGTCTACACAAGTAAATTGGTCGCTTCGTTGCTCGAGATTCCTTCAGAAGACGACACCAATATTCTACGCACACATTCTTGTCAGTAGCACGAAATCCACTCTTGCGTGCATAAGCGAATATTTGTGTGTGTTATTTTGCGATAGTAATATAAGATCTCATTATATACTGTGACGATTGATTGTTTCTCGCTGACGTATTTCATGATGTAATAGAAACAGCTTGATTCGTCTCCGGTTCTTGCAGAGGCCTAATTTATCCTTCTTTGGTAGTCAACATTGTGTCGTGTGACACTGAGAAGATTTAGAAAAAATTTGCAGAATCTGACTGATAGGAAGCGGTCAAAATTGAAATCATTATTTTATGCCGCTGGATGAATGCTGAGGAAGAACTGTTTATTTCCCAAAACTGGACACGAAATACAACTGTTGGACAACTTCTCGTCTCACTGTTCAACCGTGCACCAATCACTATCTGATCAGGACAATTTATTCTCTGCTGAACTAGCCACATTTTCATCTGGTTGAAAATGTTCAAACGTGATGTGTTCGCTAAACAAGTTATGTTACCAGTTCTCTTATCTTCTACAGTGTTAGTACTCTATCACGACCGGGAATGTGTGACGCATTGATGGATTTGAGATATATCGATAAATCCTTCTCAGTAAACCCTGCAATACAATACTTTGTACGACTAGAGGTATCAAGTACAACCATAGCACCTTGTTACATCAGAAAAGATCGATTTAATCTAGGAAAACCAAAACTACTCTCTCTAGAAGAGTAATATTCTTGACAGTGTTCCGATGACTAAGTGAAGTAAGCACACTGTAATCGCATGTGATAAAACCCTCACAGACAAAGAACTTCCGAGGATAGGAAGAGCGAATTCGATAAGTGCATGTGGCAAAGTGGGTACATCTGAGAAACTACAATCTTGTGTTCTGTAAACACTTGTTATTTCTACATATTTATATATAAGGAAATAATCGACGATCTTATTCTCTTGAAGAGTTGAATGACTGCCACCTGCAGCCTGCAGGTGGAAAACCTTAAGAAACGTTGGTGTCTACAATACCACAGTGACAGATTTTGTCCACAGGACGGTCGTACTATACTATAAACTAAAGATATTAAGCATGAACCAAGGAATTAGAAACAGTTTTGAATGTATCCCAATACGACACCTGTTGAGAAGCTGCTATTTATAAGGCATCTAGTCAATCCAATGAAGTCGAAGTTCAATGGACAAGGTCGTGCTGTATAAGAAGCTGCACATTCTCACAGATTGTCATGGTCCATTATTCAATTCAAAAATGATTCGTTGTCGGTCAGAAGTATCCCTTGAAAACAAGTCACTTGCAGTATCAACATTGTTATCGTGTGTTCATCACAAAAATGCATCATTCTATTTCACAGATTCTGATCAACGGCACACTGACGGAAATGATGATGGCTACACAAGTTTCAAAATCGCCCACTTTGTGTTTTTGATGCTGTAATGTTCGACCACTTCACACGTGACTTTCACTCAGTCTCCTAGATTTCATTGCGTCTAATCTATTGGCTCTTCATTTCCTCAGAAATATTAGATACAAAGGTTTCCGGATATTTTTGAGTGATGTTTGGTGACAACCAGCCGCTTTTTACTAAAATATTCAGAATTATGTAGAATAAGACGATGAAGTGTGTGTCGGTGGTTCAGTGGTAGAACACCCACTAACTACTCCTCACATGGTTCCAGACTCAATTATTGTGCGGAGCACTCCTTAACCTCGTTAAGCCGATAGTTAATCCGTTGAAGCGGGAAGGTTGGTCGTCAAATAGGCCACCAACCCTACAACGTAGAATCGAAACCACCGCCACCGAATCATCAGACCTGTTACACTGAAGCCCTGTATTCCACTCGGAAGCTTGAAAGAATAAAACAATGAAAAAAGGATTTCACGTGTTACAGATGAATTCATACTTTCAGCGCCTGGCCCTTTCATCTACAACATTCAATAGCATGTCATCTAACATTTACATGGCTCATGTCATCTACACTTCAGTTCGAGTTGAAATGGACATTATTGGTTGCGGCTAATAATGTCATTCTCCCTCTCACTACTGCTCTAACAACTAGTAAAGATCCACACAGAGTAAGTTATGTGCATTTTCTTGTCAGTGGATAATTTATACCTGGTGAGTGGGTAACATTCAGTGAATACATTGGTTGACCTACTTCATTATCCAGCATTGTTTAGGTGAATGAGACGAAATGACCTTCCAAAATTTCCATCGACTCAGGAGTAGAAAGCGTAAAGTCAAATGGATTACTTCGTTCTATAATCTGAACACGTTTATCGAAACAATCTGTATGTATTTAGTAACTACTTATTCATATTTACTTCGTCTTATTAAGCAATTACAGAGGTGACTATTAGGCTTGATGATAAAGATCGTAGATAGAAAACACTTCCTCAATGAATCAATCTACTGGTTTAATTATTTAAAATTAACATGTTCGTGTGACTTTGCTGCCAGCACAAGAATAGAGACAGCTTGTTTCTTCGGATCTCAGCACCTGTTCACCAGTATTCCGTTGAACGATCTGACGACAAGTTATTTCGGTCCACTGACCATTTACCATTCAGTTGACGCCTATAACACACTAAGTCGAACAGCGAAGCGACTGATTTAATCTTAAAGACAAAAAGTTCTGGATAATAAGGAGGGAATATACAGAAGATGAAGCATAAGCAGAAGTAGCAGAATATGACTAAACTACAACAACTGGAGTTTCAATGTAGGCTTATCACAATCTGTCCTCGCATTAAGTCAGTATGCCAAATGAACAACACACATGCCAAATACCTCCGTGTTCTGCTATCACAATGCAAGCATCTCAATGATCCCGCCATCATACTCATTTGTCATACTTGTGTACACAGAATGACATCACTCTTTCTCATATTTCTTCTATTCACCACATAATCGTATGATTCATTACCATAATTACGCCATCTTTGAGGTCATTCTCATGGTTAATTCACTTTTCTATTTATAAAATCTCTTGTCAACAAACTGATAATTAATTAATTAATTAATACTATGAGATGAAGGGAGATTCCAGTTACAAAAATAGAGAAATATTTCATCAGATTGTGTAATATGATCACGCTACACTGTCAATACAGAGGTATGAATAGGTTGTTTATTGAAGGTCATTTGGCTACCACCGCCTATGGATGTGATTACTACTTCTACTACTAGCAGTATTAGTAGTATCTTGCTGCAACATCTTCTCACACCACTAAAGCTACTAGTATTTTTTGTATAATCAACTAACTTTAAGGTGCAGTAAGGTGAATATCAGCCACTTTTGTCACCTTCTCACTCAAGGAATGGCTCCGAAAATGATGTGCCACGCACAAATAGTTGGAAATTCTCTGTTGTTGAGAAAATACTAGGTGTGCAATTCTGCTAACCCTCCAGTGTAGACAAATTTCAAAATGAAATATTTAGGAGAACAAACAAAGTTACTTGGGGTCATTTGAGTGACTGATTTGCGAATAATTTGGAAATGTTCTTTTGGAGCCCTGGGAATGTGGATTTCACAGAATGCTCAGTCCAGCTACTAGGATTTCCTCGAGACAGGATGATGAAAATCTTCGAATAGTAATTCAAGACGATAATCGAAACGATTATTCATACCGCACTCGCACTGATGCGTAAAATCCAAAAACACACGATTCATCTAATCTACAATACTATACTAAACATGAAATAGTGAAATATAATATATAAACCTCGACTGTGAGATGTCTGTGACAAAACACCGTCCAAACCGCTGTCAATATGAGTCAATAATTAAAAAATTAGCAATTCTGTGTTAAAGACAATCCTCGTGTCGTTGTAAATAATGCATGAAGGACAGACACAGAATAAAGGAGTACGAATCAAGAATTTCAGCAGCTACGGGTACTGAAATAAGGCATATACAGTGGACAATCTTTGACTATAAGAAAACAATTACCATTCATCAAATAGGTTGGTATTACAATAAGTGAGTTGAACTTCAATGGCAAACGGAGTCAAAGTTAAGAATGTACTATGATTGACGGCATAGAGGTTGAAATTACATCTAATGTCAAGTACCTTGGAATAAGTATTTCCTCCTATCTTTCCTGGTTCTCTCACATCTTGCTAGTTACTAGAAAGATGTTTCGCTTAACGTTCTACGTTAGGAAGTTAAGGCAGTCTGTTATAAAGCAGTCTTTGCTTGCTCAGTTTGTCAATTTTTGTATTCTAACCATCCCTCTTTACTGCTCCCCATTAATCTTTCCTGGACTACTTAAGAAAGATTTTGCTTTGCTGCGTAGGGCACTAAAAGCTGTTAGTAGGGCAATTGCGATTTCGTTAAACCAACTGGCTAACACCTTTGTGGATAGACATATAATGTCATGTAAGAAACTAGCGAATTCTATATTGTCAGACTCCGAGCATCCTCTTTACACGCAGTTCTCCCCTTGTATTTCATCTGGTAGAACTAGAAGCAGTTATAGGAAGCTAAATGATAGGACTTATTATTATTGTACAGTACAATTATAATAATAATAAGTAGGTAGGAATAGTTGCACTGACTTCACATGGAGTTGAAAATCCGGATCTTATTCTCTTTTTCATGCTGAGTGCTGTTGACCTCCACACAGACTTGAGAGTGTTGAAAGTTTGTCTTGCTTTTCCGATTCTTGCTTTGATATCCTCGTCAGTCTCACCTGTAGTTGAAACGATGCTTCCCAGGTAGGTAAAAGAGGTTGCTTCTTTCAGGTTCCTCCCATTTATGTTGATCGTTGTCTGTTGTTGTTGTCGTTGCTGTTGGTGGTGTTGCCCACAAATCCTTACCACCTCTACTTTCTCTATGTTCACCTGAATGAACTCCTATCTTTGATGCTTCTTCTGCCAACTTGTTGCTTTTCGCTTACATATCTTACAGTTTTTGGGAAATCAGACATATATCATCGGCGAAGTCCAGATCCTCCAAGTTCTCTTTTTGTGTGAGTCCATTTTATGCCTGTTTCCTCATTGCTCGCTGTTTATCGCATTATCCAGTCTACTGCGATCAGGAAAATCATTGGCGATAGTAGATAGTCTTGTCTTACTCCTGTCCTCACTTCGAAGTATTCCGTAAGTTTCCCGTTGTGGATTACTTGGCATGCAGCATTGTAGTACAGCTGTTGAATGAGATGTATAATTGTCGGTGGCACCCCATAGTAGCGAAGTAGTTGACAAAGCACCTCTCGATCGACGCTGTCAAAGGCCTTTTTAAAGTCGATGAAGTTGAGATAGAGAGGTGACTGCCATTCCAAGCTTAGTTCAATGATGATCCGTAATGTGGCGATCTGGTCAATGCATGACTTGTTTCTCCTGAATCTAGCCTGTTCCGTTCGAAGTTTTTCATCCAGGGCATGTTACATTCTCTCCAGGATGATGCGGCTTAGAATTTTGCTTGGGATGAACAGGAGCATAATTCCGCGCCAGTTCTTACATTGGTAGTTTGAATAGGTATCCTTTCTTCCAATCCTTGGGTACATTACTTTCTTTCCACACCTTCTCCAGTAGTGGCGTCATCAAGTCCGTTGTTGTCTCTGGGTCCATTTTCAATGCTTCTGCTGGGATTCCATCTGGTCCTGCTGCTTTTCCAGCTTTTAGCATCTTGATTGCCTTCAGGATATCTGATTTCATCGAGGGGTTGATGTTCACTGGTAATTCTGCTTCCATTTTTGGTATTTTTCGGCGCGCTGTCAGTGGTGATAGATTTAGGAGTCTTTTGAAGTGTTCAGCCCAGTGTTTCCTTTGCTCCACTTCTTTGGTGAGTGACTTTCCATTGTCATCCTTCGTCGGCTTGATTTGTGTCAAACGTTTGTCTGATAGGTACCTAGTTGTTTGGTATAGTGTTGCGAGATCTCTTTTGCCTGAAGCTTGTTCTGCTTCACTTGCCATGGCTTCATAATAGTTTCTTTGTCTTTCCTCGGAGTCTTCTTTACTCTCTTGTTCACTGTCTTTTAGTTTGCATTCAAATCCTGTTTTTGTCGGTCGTCGACGCACTGGAGAATCTTTTGTTTCACCATCCTTCTCTCTTCTATCAGTCTCCAAGTGTCCGTAGTGAGCCACTGTTTGTCCTGACTCTTCTTTCTGCCTAGAACCTCCATGCAGGTTTGACTCTACACTGTTTTCAAGTTGTTCCAGTGCTTTTCGACGCTGACCTCTTCACTAGTGTTGATTTGTGTCTTAGCTTTGTCCTTTATGTTTGCAGTGAAGATGTCCTTTGTGTCCTGGTCCTTCAGTTTTTGAGTGTTGAACTTGGCTTGTGGTCTATCTGCAGCTCCTGCTTCTCTGAAAGCTTTTAATTTGATTCGGATTGTCCCTTGTACGAGGTAGTGGTCTGAGCCAACGTCTGCTCCTCTTCTTACTTTCGTGTCCAGCAGGCTGCATCTTCACTTACTTGAGATTGAGATGAAGTCAATTTGGTTTTCGGTTCGCCCATCTGGTGACACCCATGTAGCCTTGTGAATATCCTTGTGTTTGTATACGCTGCCACCAATCACTAGTTTGTTGAAGGTGCAGAAGTGGGCGAAGAGTTCTCCATTTTCATTCATTTCTCCGAGAGCTTCTCTACCCGTGATGAGTTCCCTTCCTGTGTGGTCTGGTCCCAGTTTGGCGTTCATGTCTCCTATTAGTATTTTAATGCCACCAGCTGGAGTATTGTCCATTGTTGCCTGTAGTTGTCTGTAGAATTATTCTTTCGTTTCGAGGTCTGCGTTGTTTGTCGGTGCATAGCATTGTATAATTGACACTTTCCTTCCTTTTGAGTTGAATATGGCGGTTATTATCCTGGGCGAGATCGCCTCTCATTGCATCAGGGCCTTCGTTGCCGTTGGTGACATCGTGATAGCCACGTCGTCGGTGTATATGTGGTTATCCTCTGGGTGAAAGGAGTAGATCTCTGACTCACCCGTTGACAATTTGGTAAGTCCATTATCGTTGCACTTCCTTTCACATATCCCCAGTACTTGAATTCCATATCTTATCATTTCGTTTGCGATCTGGGCAGCTTTGCCAATCTCGTACATGGTGTGGACATTCCATGTCCTCACACAGACTTTTTCTTTTGGCGCAAGGAGATTCATCGTGCTGAAGTTTCTGTAGCAGCTTTGTTTACAGGGTAGGGTTGCTAGCCTCACGCCTGGCAAGGGGGATTGTTACATTAAATTATAATTTATAGAGATGCGGCCTTGTTGGTTGCTCCCCTTAAAACCAGGAAAACAGGGAATAAAACATGCAGAACAACACCAGCACGGGAAAATAATTCACAACAAGAAGGGCAAGAAGCAACAACAACAACAACAATGTCAATTACAGTTAACCAAAATAATACCAAAGTCGTAGGCTCACTGACTTAAGCCAATTTGAACATGTAAATCCATCAATATATATACAATTATAGGTATTAGTTAGTGTTAAAAAAGCACAGAGTGGCAAACAGATAGTTATAGGTAATATTTTTGAGTGATGTTCGGTGACAACCAGTCGCTTTTTACTAAAATATTCCGAATTATGTAGAATTAAACGTTGAAGTGAGTGTCGGTGGTTCAGTGGTAGAACGCCCACTACACCTCACATGGTTCCAGACTCAATTATTGTGCGGAGCACTTCTTACCCTCTTTAAGCCGATAGTTAATCCGTTGAAGCGGGAAGGTTGGTCGTCAAATAGGCCACCAACCCTACAACGTAGAATCGAAACCACCGCCACCGAATCATCAGAACTGTTACCCGGAAGCCATGTATTCCACTCGGGACCTTGAAAGAAGAAAACAATGAAAAAAGGATTTCACGTGTTACAGATGAATTCATACTTTCAAACGCCTGGCCCTTTCATCTACAACATTCAATAGCATGTCATCTAACATTTACATGGCTCATGTCATCTACACTTCAGTTCGAGTTGAAATGGACATTATTGGTTGCGGCTAATAATGTCATTCTCCCTCTCACCACTGCTCTGACAACTAGTAAAGCTCCACAAAGAGTAAGTTATGTGCATTTTCTTGTCAGTGGATAATTTATACCTGGTGAGTGGGTAACATTCAGTGAATACATTGGTTGACCTACTTCAGTATCCAGAATTGTTTAGGTGAATAAGACGAAACGACCTTCTAAAAATTCCATCGACTCAGGAGTGGAAAGCGTAAAGTCAAATGGATTACTTCGTTCTATAATCTGAACACCTCTATTGCAACAATTTGTATGTATTGAGTGACTACTTATTAATATTTACTTCGTCTTATTTAGCAATTACAGAAGTGACTATTAGGCCTGATAATGAAGGCCATAGATAGAAAAATTTCCTCAATGAATCAATTTACTGGTTTAATTATTTAAAACTAACACGTTCCTGTGAATATGCTGCCAGCACAAGAGGAAAGATAGAATATTTCGTCGGATCTGAGCACCTGTTCACCAGTATTCCGTTGAACGATCTGACGACAGGTTATTTCGGTCCACTGACCATCTACCATTCAGTTGAAGCCTATCAACACACTACTCAAAAGCAGTATCACTGTGACTGGGTGGCTGTGCGTGAAGCAGGCGAACTTACAGAGTGTGACTGTGTCACGAAATCCAATCAGTTGTAAATTCCATTACTGGTGGCGTTCATCAATGGCGAAAATTTCTGTTCATGGTGTGTTTATGGTGAAAAGTGAACTGATGTCCAAAGTGACTGGAAAACACTACTGGTTGATCTGAGTGACGTACAACTATTCATCTCGATCAATCGATAGGATGTAATTTGATACAAGTGCACTTTATCAACAATTACGGTAAGAATCAGATTACATGGTGCGATTTCAGGATTTACTGACGAGTGATTTGTTTTTCTGCTGGGTGTCCTCAGCGTATGCTGCAAGGAGAATGAAAATACACAATACATCTGTTAGTCGTGAAAATATGTGACGCAGTATAAAAAGTTAGAATTCAGGTGATTCTGTGTTTCGCTTCTGTCGGTTAGACAGAGAGAACAAGATGAATGTTTTAGAAGATGTCAACAGGAAGTAATCAGTCGTCACAGTATATGATGAGATCTTACATTATTATCCAAAAACGACAAACAAGAAAATATTCGCTTATGCACGCAAGAGTGGATTTCGTGCTGCTGACAAGAATGTATGAGAAGAATATTGGTGTCGTCTTCTGAAAGAATCTCGAACAACGAAGCGACCAATTTACTTGTAAAGACAAAACGACTAGGATCATTGAGAAGGAATGTTCAGAGGATGAAACATGAACGGAAGTAGCAGAATATGACTAAACTACAACAAGTGGAGTTTCAATGTTGGCTTCTCACAATTTTGTCATCACATTATGTCAGTATTTCAAATGGGCAACACTGATGCCAAATATCTCCGCGTTCTGCTATCACAATGCAAGCATCCCTATGATCCGGGTATCATACTCCTTTGTCATACTTGTGTACACAGAATGACACCACTCTTTCTCATATTTCTTCTAATCATCACATTATCGTATGATTCATTAACATAATTACGCCATCTTTCAGGTCATTCTCATGGTTAATTCACCTTCCTATTTATAAAATCTCTTGTCAACAAAATGATAATTAATTAATTAATTAATTAAGACGATGAGATGAAGAGAGATTCCAGTTACAAAAATAGAGAAATATTTCATCAGAGTGTGGAATATGATCACGCCACACTGTCAATACAGAGGTATGATTAGGTTGTATATTGAAGGTCATTTGGCTACCACCGTCTACGGATGTGATTACTACTTCTAATACTAGCAGTATTAGTAGTATCTTGCTGCAATATCTTCTCACACCACTAACGCTACTAGTATTTTTGGCATAAGCAGCTAACTTTAAGGTGCAGTCCGGTGAATATCAGCCATTTTTGTCACCTTCTCAGTCAAGAAATGGCTTCGAAAATGATGCGCGACGCACACATAGTTGGAAATTCTCTGTTGTTGAGAAAATACTAGGTGTGCAATTCTGCTAACCCTCCAGTGTAGACAAATTTCAAAATGAAATATTTAGGAGAACAAACAAAGTTACTTGGGGTCATTTGAGTGACTGATTTGCGAATAATTTGGAAATGTTCTTTTGGAGCCCTGGGAATGTGGATTTCACAGAATGTTCAGTCCAGCTACTTGGTTTTCCTCCAGATATGATGATGAAAATCTTCGAAAAGTAATTCAAGACGATAATCGTAACGATTATTCATACCGCACTTGCACTGATGCGTGAAATGCGAATCACACGATTCATCTAATGGAATAATGAAGCAGAATGCGCAATCCTCGACTGTGAGATGTCTGTGAAAAAACACCGTCCAAACCACAGTCAATGTGAATCAGTAATGAAAAAAGTAGCAATGCTGTGTTAAAGGCGATCCACGTGTCGTTTCAAATAATGCGTGAAGGACAGACACAGAATAGAGGAGTACGAATCAAGAATGTTCAGCAGCTACGGGTACTGAAATAAGCCATATACAGTGGACAATGTTTAACTATAAGAAAACAATTACCATACATCAAATAGGTTGGTATTACAATAAGTGAGTTGAACTTCAATGGCAAACGGAGTCAAAGTTAGGCATGTACATAAGATACTCATTCTACTTACTTGCGTTAAGTAGTATGAATTTTAGAACAATAAGAAACAACAGTGTGGGAGGCAATTAACACCACCCTCTCAAAACCAGCCTGATTCTGCCTCGTCTACCTCCTGACAAGATTCCGAAAATTGTATAATCCACCCTTGCCACATCTGACTCCACTATTCAGACATATTTCACTAAATGTACTAATCTTTCTTCAATATCTTCGATTAGGCAGACTTTGCGTACATCACAGTCGATCATATTTCTGGGTGTCTTGATTTACACTTTTCTCCTTCGAGATCACCATAAATAATTGACTCACATTTCTAATCACCCTCTCCCATACTCCATGAAGTTGACTGGGATATGGTGTGTTTGGGTGCCATTCTATTCCGCGATTGGTCATCGCTTTAATTATAAAATCGATTTCGAGTTGTGGTACTATAGCTGCAGAAGTCAGGACATGGAAGACGAAGCATATTTTCAAGCGATCAAACTAACGTATATACACATTTACATAGTCTTATATTCTTCAAGCAGTCACTGACCATGTGAATTTGTTTTAACTTGACAACGTGAAATAGAATGTCCAAACACATATATTATTCTGTTGCTAATGCAATATTGAACTGTGGGACTATGTGAGTATAATAATTTGTTGGAACACATTGTCTGTATCACGCCACCACCGTAAGACTTGGCGTAATTCGCGATCAGCTCCAACAAAAGTTTTGCCTCATTCAATGCACATCTCTTGGAGTACCTCTATGGTTGTTTAGGCATGAAGGCATAATCAGGAATGAACCGATAGTAATAGTGTGAGCCACTTCTAAGTGAACCGCCCGAGATTTCATTTATACAAGTAAATATACACCAATATCTTTTATCTGTATTGCGTCCTGACTAAAATCTAAAGGGCTGGAGTGATCTGCTCCAAAATATGAGCTAACTCCTTATGTTCCTCTGTTTCATGACAATGGCGAATGACAACTTCCATGACAAGATAAGTTTCAAGTAAAATGGCTGGATGTATTGCCAAACTTGACAGTCTGCTATTGCTCAGTTGTCGATCGACATATATCAAGTCACCTAAGATGATGGGGTGCTACTTCTCGATAGCTTGAATATGTAACTTATATTTACACTATGAATAGCATTATTCCGTGGATACGTAAACTCCTATGACTTTTAAAACAAGAAGTTGGTATATCGTAGTGTATAAGGTGGCTTTGAATCCATTTATAACCTACACGATTTCAGTGTAAATGGAAAGCATATGCAATCATTAGATGTCGCATCATTGTGCACCAATGTACCTCTGACAGAGACTCTGGAATTCATGTGCCAACAAATATTAGAAAAGCAGTTCGATATCGGAATTCCAATCATTAATCTCGAAAGGAGACTTCCAAGATGCATTGTGAATGTACACTTCACACTCAACAATCTTTATTACAGACAAACCCCACTGGTTTCAATTTTGCCGAGTTTCTTTCTTCCTCAGCACAAAAATGATCCAATGGATGTGGCAACTGAAAATGTGGATTCTTATTTTCTTTATCATGAGCATAAGTTTGTTATTCTTGATGAGAAAGCTGACGAGAATGAAATGTTGATTGAATTTCACGATGCACATCCCTCGCTCATCTTTAATTCTCACGAAAACATGATGATGGACAACACTTCCTTGATGTCCAATTGAGCGGTTTTCCCTCCTTTCAAACCTTGTGCAATGATGGCGTCAGCGTATTCACTGCAGCCTCCCTGTCAGTTCTCAGTGGTTCGAAGTGAATTCCATCTGTTTCGTGTGCCTTTCTGGACATCAGTAGCTTCATTTCATTCAAGGTTTCTGCTTTCGGTGAAGGATTGGTGTCCACTCGTTGATATTTGCCAGCTTTTGATGATATTTCTGGAGGATTAGCAGGTGATATTCAATTCCAGAATCATTTGAAGTGATCAGTGCGTTGTTTCATTTTGTTTCTCCTCTTTGATAGTCAGCTTCCCTTGATCATATTTTATAAGTCGCATATACGCTGACCTCTTCCAGGACAGCCAACTGATTATCTGATGTGTTTTTCTGAGGTCTCGTTCACCTGCACTCTAACTCTTCTCCTTCAGTTGACAATGTGTTGTAGAATTATCCCTTTTTGATATAGATTGCTTCCACACTATTTCGAAGCAAATATATAAATTTTTTTCTGTTCTGGCACTCTTCTTCACCTCTACATTCCGTGAGTGGTAAATAGAACTCAGCTACTCTCTCCACTGTCCATCTTTGCAGTGTTTCATCTTCTGCTCCACAATCGCCTTCTCATTCCTTGTCTTCTCTCTTCTTTTTTCCTAGTACGGTTGTACACGTTTCTCTAGGCATCACCTTCAGAGAGTTCCAGTTTTCTTCCACGAAGGTATCCTCAGTGGTGTCGTGCAGTATCTCAGACATGGCTCTGATGTCTGCAGTGAAGGTGTCCATTTTAGTTTCATCTTTCGGTTTCTGATAGTCGAAGTTGAATGGCTATCCATCTCCAGCTCTTTTCAGGGTTCTCAGCTTCACCTTGAAGTTTGCTTGGACGAGATGATGGTTTCAGCCAGCGTCTGCTGCCCACCTCAACTTTGAATCCAGCAGACTAGCTGCATCTCCATTTCCTTGAATGAAACGTAGATGTAGTCTATCTGGTTTGTGATGTGTCCGTTAGATGAAATCCATTTGCTCTCGGTATATCTTTGTGCATTTGTGTGATACCATCAGTTAACAAATCACTGAAAGTAAAGAAGTCCGCAAAGGTTGCACCATTCTACATTATTTGACCGAAAGCATCTCGACATGTGATATGTTCTCTTCATATATTTTCTTCTTCCAGTCCAACTGGCATTTATGTCATTCATAAGGATTCTGATGTTGCCATTTGGGACTCTGTCCATTGGTGTTTGCAATTGTCTATAGAAATCGTCCTTCTTCACTTGTTCTGAGTTGCTTGTAGGCGTGTAGCTTTGGATGACTTTGACCTTCCTCTCTTACTTCTGAGGTGAATATTTCTTTCATTTTCGTGAATGAGATTGGCTCCGGTTGCATGAGGTCTTTGTGTGATGTTGGTGACGTGATTATAGCTTCTCCATCATTGTGCCCATAGTTGTCGTCTGGGTAGATTATTGACTATCCAGTTTGCAATTTGCACAGTGCACATCCATTCCACTTACTCTCGCTAATTCCCAGCATTTGCATACAAATCTTCTCATTTCTTCGGCTACTCGGACAGCCTTCCCAGTTCCGAACATTGTACGAACATTGCACTGATTCTTGCTTTCATCGGAAGGAAACACATCGACTGATTGGCTTCGGAAAGACATTCAAAACTCGCGTCATTTCGCCTCTCCGATATAAACGGAGGACAAGTCCTTTTAAACAATTTTTGTATCTTTATTATCTTTCCTATGCATTGAGTTTCTTTAGCAGTTTGATTGATTTTCGGGAGTAGGGTAAATAGCACCACGCACAACCCTCCTTCTTTTCCCGAGCTACAGCCGTCTAGAAAACAAGCGAGGTATTAAACTAGGCGAGAATAACAATGGTAATAATAGAAGAGGCGGTAAGAATTCAGTGGCGGGTGAGAGAAGTAAATAATACAATCAGATACAAAACACAAAATTTACATATCCGGTGTAAAGACATATCATGCATATTGTAGATTTTGTGACTGAAGGAACTTCTTTTGATTGGAGAGTTCGCGATTTAATATGTGAACCGCCGTTACTTCTGTGGTTTGAAGATTTCTGATTAGTACTCTCTCAATAAGGTTGCCACGTATTCTGTAGATGACTTTGAAGTTGGTGTATGGGTCAGCCTGGCATCCAGATTTGATCAATCGTTCCACCTCTTCTTACCACTGCTTTTATTTGGAATCTCGTTCAATGTTGCCCACGAAGCACTGAGAGCTGACCGGGAGACGGTAATGGATATGCTGACGCCATCATCATTGCGAAAGATTTGAAAGGAGGGAAAAGTGTGCAAATGGACATCAAAGAGGTGTAGTCTACCATCATGTTCTTCCTCACAAGTTAAGATGAGCGATGGATGTTCATCGTTAAATTCCTTTAACATTTCATTCTTTTCAGCTTTCTCATCAAGAATAATAAACTTATCATTAATATAACGAAAATAAGAATCCGTTTCGTCTATTACCTTATTCAGTGTAACATTTTCGAGCCTAGGGATAAAGGAACCTACCGAAATAGGATAGAGTCTGTTATGAAAGTTGTTAAATGTGGTGCACATTTATAAGTCATCTTAGATGCCGCTCTTTGAGACTTGTGATTGGAACTGCAAGGTCGAACTGCTTTTCTAGTCTTTGTTGGCACAAGAATTCGGCAGTCTTCAGCAAAGGTACATTGGTGAACAATTGGTGCGATTTCTAAGGATAACGTGTGCCTCCTATTTACATTGACATCATGTAGGCTAGAATTAAATTCAGAGACCTCTTCAACATATGATTTACCACATTCCTATGTAAATTTTCTAGGAGTTGACCTAGCAACAGGAGACCACTACTGATGGTGATGGGGTGAATACATGTTATGACAACTTGTGCTGACAATGCTGTTGTTCTAATATGCAGTTGTGTTTGGATGGATGGACTTGGGAATCGCCTTATCTGTAGAAGCTGTCTGTTGCAGGTATTGCTGAATACCATTTTTGTCTCAATTAGCTGACTATAATCATGATGGGCAGCAGTTTACAAATCGGTGTCACTTCTGTATACATCAGCATGGGTTATTCAACTACATATTTCGTAGGTATATATATATATGAAATGACGTAAATTGTTTCAGTATGCACAAAATCTCTGGAAATTCTGTTTGGTTTAATTATTACTCTTCGGAATGAAGTTACTATTATTAGTAATCTTTTCAAATTCTTCTTACAGGAATTGAAATTAGATCTAAGTGATATATATGTCTATGAACAGATTCCATGACTGTTGTGAGCTACATTCTCAACAACACATCCCGCCTCAAAACCTACCTACTTAACACAGTAGGTTTTATACTTGATAACGCTACGCATTCACAATGGCGATTGGACGTTTTTAACGCCATTGGAATGGGAAGTACTTACCGATCTCAAAATCGCGTACAAAGTGCATTGAGCAACACAGCCACTTGCAAGCTGGAGAACTGCTAGCAGTGATAGCGGAAGCTTCACATCCTCATCCTTGTCAGAAAAGACCGGTTGCAGATTTTACATAAAGCTCTGATAGGCAAATTAGAAAGGTGGATATCAAGACACCCAGAAGTATAATCGACCGTGATGTACGCAAAGTTTGCCTAATCGAAGATATTGAAGAAAGATCAGCACATTTAGGGAAATATGTCTGAATAGTGGAGGCAGACGTGGCTAGGGTAGACGAGGCAGAATCAGGCTGGTTTTGAGAGGGTGTTGTTAATTGTCTCACACTATGTTGTTTGTTATTGTGTTATAATTTATACTACTTATCGCGAGTAAGTAGAATGAGTACTTTTTGTGCATAATAATAATAATAATATTATTATTATTATAATAGTAGCTTTATTCCAAACAGTATTTGTGGTACAGTTATGGAATTTTCAGCTTGCATTACAATATTGCATCTAATTACCTCATAAATTTTATAAGATTTTAAAAATAAGAATCAACAACAAAAAAAGAAAAAAAGAAAAATAAAAGAAATAAAAAGAACAGCATTACATTCACATTTTAAACAATGCACCACAGGATATGAAATATAAAATTAGTGTGTAACAGAATATGTGAATAACAATGCAATAGTAACAAAGAAAGGAGAACAAAAGCTAATGGGAACTATTTGTTAGAGTGACGCAGTGAGTTGATCGTGTCATACCTAACGGATTTCTCATCATATAACAGCTGTGCCAGATAAGGTATTGTGGAGTTTTGTAATTGGTAGTCCTAGTATACAGCCTCCTATAAGTGCTTCTAGTTCTACCAGGTGAAATGCAAGGAGAGAGATGCATATAGAGAGGATGCTCCGGGTCTGACAATATATTATTCGCTAGTATCTTGCATGACATTACATGTCTCTCCACAATGGTGGTAACCAGTTGGTTTAACGAAATCCCACTTGCCCTACAAACAGCTTTTAGTGCCCTACGTAGCAAAGCAAAATCTTTCTTAAGTAGTCCAGGAAAGATAAATAGGGAGCAGTAAAGTGGGATGGGTAGAATACAAGAATTGACAAACTGAGAAAGCAAAGACTGCTTTATACCAGACTGTTTTAACTTCCTAACGTAGAACGTTAAGCGAAACATCTTTCTAGTAACTAGCGAGATGTGAGAGGACCAGGAAAGATCGGAGGAAATACTCAGTCCAAGGTACTAGACATTAGATGTAATTTCAACCTCTATGCCGTCAATGATAGTACATTCTAAACTTTGACTCCGTTTGCCACTGAAGTTCAACTCACTTATTGTAATACCAACCAACGTATTTGATGTATGGTAATTGTTTCCTTATAGTTAAACATTGTCCACTGTATATGCCTTATTTCAGTACCCGTAGCTGCTGAACATTGTTGATTCGTACTCCACTATTCTGTGTCTGTCCATCACGCAGTATTGATATCTACACGTGGATCGTCTTTAACACAGCATTGCTATTTTTCTAATTATTGACTCACATTGACTGCCGCTTGGACGGTATTTTTTTCACAGACATCTCACAGTCGAGGTTTGTATATTATATTTCTTTATTCCATGTTAAGTATAGTATTGTAGATTAGATGAATCGTGTGTTTTTGGATTTTACGCACCAGTGCGAGTGCGGTATGAATAATCGTTTCGATTATCGTCTTGAATTACTTTTCGAAGATTTTCATCATCATATCTCCAGGAAAACCTAGTAGCAGGACTGAACATTCTGTGAAATCCACATTCCCAGGGCTCCAAAAGAACATTTCTAAATTATTCCCAAATCTGTCATTCAATTGACACCATGTAATTTTGTTTGTTTCTTTAAATATTCCTTTTATTTTTGGTGTAGTACAGTAGCTTAAATTAATGTAATACACAATGTCAACTTGAGCATAATAAGCAGGCCGTACGAGAATGTGACCTCAGAAATCCACATAAGACTATCTGACCCTTACGAGAGAAAAGATCAATGCAGATTAAACTTGGTCCAGTGAAGCTAACTTTCAAAGAGGAGAAGCAAATAAAAGAGAGAACTAATCAATTCAAAGGACTCTGGAATCGGATGCCACCTGAAAAACTTTCAAAAATGCCACCCACATCTGACACAGAACGACGACAAGACACTAATCTACTTCCGAAATCAGATATTTTGAGTGCAGTCAAGCTGCTGAAAGCCAAACTGGAAAGCAACTCAATCGAATGAATCTCCTGCAGAAGAGAAGGAAACTCACAGGAATAACGCCACATTGATTCAACTGCGAAAAACAGTTTGGAAAGAAGAAGACATGAGGGAAAACTCTAGCAAATGCAAAATATTCGAAACAAAGTTTACCGATATTCAGCGAATTCAATGAATACAGATTCGATAATCAACCTGTCTCCATTCGGATATATCACTTTTCAATAATTTCACCATATCCCACCCACACTGATGTGTGATTGATTATGTGCAAGTGAATGCATCGCGACGCCTGACATTTCTCCTAAGTAATTCGAATCAACGTGGTCAATAATTGTAGGACTAGAGAAATTTCCACCTCCCAACCATCTTCCAGGTTCACCTCTGCTATTGACCTCACAGTCATTGCGTGATACTTGGTATATTAATGATATGGTATTATTCGTAATTCAGTGTATTGAGTGCTTAGTTGACACAGTCTGTCTCTCATTGAGTAGGTTGGTTTGAAGGCTACCCTAATTCCAGCTTGAATAAGAACCCTACGTATGGATTCTCATGTTCCCTCTTTATATGGCACTACCAAACATATTTTCAATTCCTTATTATCAGTATTAACTTGATTATTTACACTAGAACGCTTATTTCCCATAAAGATATTCATGAATACATTTTTGAATGAAATCTGGTGTGCAGTTATACACAGTTATTCCTCTTTCATTTCATTGTTGAAATCTTCTGACTTACGAGCTGGTCTCCCAATTCGACGTCTCACGCAACTGACTGAATCCTACTCTACAGATTTTGGGTGAGGTGAGTCAAAGATCAAGTACTCGTCAGAATGTGTGGGCTTTCTATAAATCCTGCTATCTAACTCAACATCACGCTTCCATCTGATGTTACAGCCAATCACTGTTAACTCATCCTGTCCATTATCTAAATGAAGGGTGGGTTGGAAACTATGTACAAATGCAATAGGACGAGTGGCTTAATTAGAAATATCTGAGAAAATAATTTTACTGTCTTCATGGGTCATCCATATATCTCGACGATAACATGGCGGGACACGGAGTAAACGTTCTGCGAGATTCACATTCCTGACTGTCCATAAATAACTGTGTAAATTTCCGGGATATTTCTTATCCTATTGACACCATGTACTTTCATTTGTGTGCCTGAATATCTTAGTTGGACATGGAGGTTCAGCATAATTCTACACCTAGTGTTATCTGATAGACAGAGAATTTCGAACTATTTGCGCGTTGCAAATCAATGTCGAGCTCACTCCTTGACTTCCAAGGCATCAAGAGTGACTGATGTTCACCGGCCTGCACGTTGCAGTTGCATACTGCTACCAATAATCATACTAGTAGTAGTGGTAGTGCTAATCATTCTGTAAGCAGTTGTAATAGTTTCCTATGTCGCTGTTCTCCTTCTTATTACCAGTAGAAGTGTTACTAGTGATGTCAGTGTTACAATTATATATTAAACTCAAAGTGAATATGTCGATTGCGAACTGTGTGGTTGCAACACCGATTCCAAAACAACAGGAGAGACACCGATTGGAGAACTGCTTCTCATCAAGATTATAGTCAGCTAACTGAAACCACAATGGTGTTCAGAAGTACCTGCAACAGACAGCATCTACAGATAAGCCCAGTTCTCCGTCCACTCTGCCAAACATAACTACATATTGAAACAACATCATTCTCATTACACACTGATAAACATGGTCCACTCACACGATACACACACACACACACTCAGCACGCCTTTCTCACACACAACATCAAGGTGAATGAACATCTTATTGATCTCTACACATACCTGTGGGCAGTGGCAGTCAATGACCTTCAATAAACAACCTAATCATACCTCTGTATTGACAGTGTAGCGTGTTCATATTACACACTGTGATGAACAATTTCTCTAGTTAATTAACTGGAATCTCTCTTCATCTCGTTGTATTAAATAGGTGTCAAATTTTATAAATAGAAAAGTGGATTAACCATGAGAATGACCTGAAAGTTGGCGTAATTATGCTAATGAATCATACGATTATGTGGTGAATAGAAGAGATATGAGAAAGAGTAATGTTATTCTGTGTTTACAAGTATGACAAGTAGGTATGATGGCCAGATCTTTGAGATGCTTGTATTGTGATAGCAGAACAAAGAGGTATTTGGTATCAGTGTTGCCCATTTGAAATACTGACATAATGTGATGGCAAATTGTGAGAAGCCTACATTGAAACTCCAGTTGTTGTAGTTTAGTCATGTTCTGTTACTTCCGTTCATGCTTCATCCTCTGAACATTCCTTCCCAATGATCCTAGTCGTTTTGTCTTTACAAGCAAATTGGTCGCTTCGTTGTTCGAGATTCCTTCAGAAGACGACACCAATATTCTACTTACACGATCTTGTCAGCAGCACGAAATCCACTCTTGCGTGCATAAGCGAATGTTTTCGTTTGTGTCATTTTGCGATAATATTATAAGATCTCATTGTATACTGTGACGACTGATTACTTCTTGCTGACATCTTCCAAAACATTCATCTTGTTCTCTCAGTCTAACCGACAGGAGCGAAACACTGAACCACCTGAATTGTTACTTTCTTTACTGTATCACATATTTCCACGACTAAGAGATACTTTGTGTGTTTTGATTCTCTCAGCATACACTGAGGACATCCAGTAGATGAAGAAATTATTCCTCAGTAAATGCTTAAATTGCACCATGTATTCTGACTCTCATCATAATTGTTGATCAAGTGCACTTTTATCAAATTATGCATTATCTATTGGTCGAGATGAGAAGTTGTGTCACTCAGATCAACTAGCTGTGTTTTCCAGTCACTTTGGACATCAGTTCACTTTTCTCCATAAATTTTGCATGTCTATCAATGTCGACACGACTGAATGTGATTTTTGTATTGGATGGTTGGAGGCAATCGGCACGAAACCTAGGTCCAAGGCTTCCTACCTATTGCCTCCAACCATCCAATACCAACAGTTCACAGTGCACCGAATTGGCGAGCCACCTAGCATGATGGCCAAATCGCAAACATGACTGATAGAATTCACTCTGCACCGAAGATAGGACTAGACACGTTACACTAGTTACTGACTAGTGTGCAATCAAAAATATCATCAGTGATAGTAATCGGCCTTGTCTATCTGCTATCTTCTCTGTGATGGCCTGACTGAAATTGCCATCGTTAATCACTTGACATATGGCATTGTCACTCAGATGTTGAATGAGGTTGAGAAGGATTTGTGGCACTGCCGTCCATGTTGTCGAAGTAGTTTCAAAATAGCTTTGCACTCAACGCTGTTGAAGGCGTTTGAGATGTCGATGAAACTGGTGCATGGATTTGACTGATATTCTATGGTTTGTTGGGATATGATGCTCAGTGTGGTACTCCTATCCACACACGATTTGTCTTTCCTGAATCCAGCTTCTTCTGGTGGTTGGATGTCTGCATCCAGTTCGTCTTTCATTCTCTCCGAGATGGCATGAATTGGCATTTTACTTGATTTGGAAAACAGCATGGATCCTCACCAGTTCTTGCAGAGGCCTGATTCATCCTTCTTTGTTAGTCGGTATTGTGTCGTGTGATACTGAGAAGATTTAGAAGGAGTTTGTGGAGGCAGAGTGATAGCAAGTGGCCAAAATTGACATCATTATTTCCAGCCAATGGCTGACTACACAGGCAGAATTGCTTTTTTCCCAAATCTGGACATGAAATACCACTGTTGGACAAATTTTCGTCTAACTGTTTGACCGTGCGCCAATCACTATCCCATCAGGACGATTTGTTGTCAGCTGAACTGGCCGCATTTTGATGTGGCTGAAAATGTACAAATATGATGATTGTTTCCTATTTCAGCTATGTTACCAGTTCTCTCATCTTCTGCATTTGTAGTGCTCTATGATTTGTGGCACTACACTGCATAGTGTTGAAGTTGCTTCGAATGTCACCTTTTTTGGCTTTTTTGACTAGTTAGTCTTCCTCACAACTTTCCCGTGCCTCTTCTTCCTTGCAAGCTGTTCTTATCAGTTAAGTCAGCATATCTTCTGCAGTCTATGAGTCAGTCTTCGACGCTTCTGGAGAACGTTCATGTGGTCCTGTTGCTTCCGAATTTGACTTTCAGTAGCTTCATTGTATCCAAGATTTCTGCTTTCTGAGTTAGACTGGTGACTTGTTGTTGTTCTGTGCCAGCTGTAGGTGGTATTTCTAGACGTTTTTCAGGTGACAGTCGATTCTTTGAATTGATCAGTTCATTGTTTTATTTGTTTCTCCTCTTTGATAGTCAGCTTCCCTTGATCATCATTTATAAGTTGCATATACGCTGATCTCTTCCAGGACAGGCAACTAATTATCTGATGTGGTTATCTGAGGTCTCGTTCACCTGTACTCTTAATCTTGTGCTTCAGTGGACAGTGTGTTGTAGAATTGTCTTTTTTGTTATACCTTGTTTCCACAGTACTTTGGAACGACTGTAGAATTTTCGTCTCTCCTAGCACTCTTTTCATGTCTATATTCAGTGAGATGCATACACTACGCGGGTCCTCCCTGAGATATCCACGTTTGCACTGTTTCATCTTCTGTTTCACCATCACATCCTCATCTATTAGATTCCAAGTGTCCGTTGAGAGTCATTGCTTTTCTTTCCTCTCCTTTCTTCCTAGTATGGTTGTACACATTTCTTTGAATATCGCTTCCAGAGAATTCAAGTACTCCCCACTCAGGTTCCCTCAATGATGCCATATAATGTCTCTGACTTTGCACTCATATCTCCAATGAAGATGCATATTTTAGTTGTACCTCCCAGTTTTTGAAAATAAAACTTGAAAGGTTGTCTATCTCCAGATCCTTTCAGTGTTGTCAGCTTCACCTTGAAGTTTGCCTGGAAGAGATGACGGTTTGAGCCAGCGTCTGCTCTCCGTCTCCACTCTGTGTTCAGCAGACTGCTTCTCCACCTCCTTGAATGACACTGAGATGTAATCTATCTGGTTTGTGGTGTGTCCTTCAGGTGAAATCCATATTGCCTTGGGTATATCCTTGTGTTTATACATGCAGCCTCCTATCGCCAAATCACTGAATGCACAGAATAGCGACAAGGGCTCTTCGTTCTGATTCATTTCGCTGAGAGCACCTCGACCCATGAATAATTCACTTTCTATATTGCTTTCGCCCAGTGCAGATGGCATTCACATAGCCCTTAAGAATTTCAATGACAACATTTTGTATCTTATCCATTATTGTTTGTAGTTGTCTAAATAAATCTTCCTTTCTGTCTTCTTCCGCCTTCTTTGACGTGCATTGCATTGGATGACTGTAACCTTCGTTCATTTTCATTTGAATTGTCCTGCCATTATCACAGATGAGATTGGTTCTCAAAGCATTAGAGCTTTGGTTGCCACTGGTGACAACTTGATAGCCACTGACTGCTTCAGTGTGATCGTGGTTGTCGCCTTGCTGACAGGAGTAGATTACTGTTTCTCCAGTTGACAATTCGCACAGTTCATATCAATTCCACCTGCTCTCGCAAACTCCTAGCACGTCCGTGCTTTATCTTCTCATTTCTCTGGCTACCTGGCTAGTCTTATGAGCCTCATACAATGTGTGAACATTCAAAGTTCCAACGATTACTTTCGCTTTTATCGAAAGAATATACATCGGCTGACTGGATTCGCGAAGGCTTTCACCAGACCAAATCATTTCGCCTCTCTGATTCCAGGGAAGAATAAGTTGTTGTTTTCTTATATTTTTCATGTCCTTCGGTGTGTGTTCACTAGCCGCCCCAATCCCACAACCTTCCAGCTTTTCACCGGCTTAGGATTGATTGGAAAGCGAGAGAACTAGCAAAGTAGGTGGTGTTATCTGTTTTGTGAATATACAGTAAATGGAAACAAACGGTGCTGAACATTTAAACAACACAGTAATAGACAACGTTCACCACAATACATTCTCATACAATTTTCTGAACCTGTCAACCCTCAGACACATACTGCGGACACAGACTATGATTCACTATAGTGTCAAGTAAATATAACGTCACATGTGATGCAGAGTTTCATTGGACAGGAGATTTCTACCTCCTGAATTTCTGTAACGGCTGGCGCCTATTCGGATGAAGTTTGTAAAATGTCCATCACATTCTCAAGATGTCTTCACTCACGCTGCCTGTTGACGACATCTATTGATTTGTTGGTTAGATAAATCACACAGAAACAAACGATGAGAAACAACTCACTTCTTACACTAATTATCTTTTAGCCAGTATTCTGAAACAGAATGATAAACAAAATCACCTTGACCCCATACGTAGACTTCACTTCACCTCACATTCCTTCAAAATGTATATTCTACATCATCTCATTTCTTATCATCTTATCATAATCTGTGTGCCAACTAATTTGTAAAACACCAATTGTATTTGAGAGACTTCAGATAAATCAGGTATAAACAGACTTGCTATTCACAGAGACAACTCATTGATTTTAAGCATACGGGTAGACCACATCTGAGAATAGGTAAGTCCACGACGTTTCTATGCTGTTTGCTGTTATCATGATGCATTATTCTATACGTGAACAACACGACACTGATATTCAATTGCAGAAGGTCTTCTCATTTAAGGAAGGTGACTTGTCCCTCACTGTATTGTCCTAGATGGTCAGAGATAGTCGATGAGATGCAAGTTTGCTTGTTTCACTGTCAAGTGGTGTTGACAATGAGAATACACACTGTTGAAATGTGATATTCCCTATGACGTTCACTCACATTATGCTCACAGATCAATGAATGTAAGCGCAGTCAATTCAAAATGGATATGATGTGTGATATGCACTCAACTCAAAACACCCATTGAAAGCACACACAACAGACTCGAACAATTGATGAAATATTCGATAATGTGCTACACTGAAACATTGACTGTGTACAAGTCGGTATGTTGTAGTAGCTGAGGTGAAGGAGATTCCACATTTTTGCAATACATACACTTGCACATGAATCCACTCACATGCATACATGAATAGCTATGCAACATGAATTCATCAAGGAATCGCAACAGTTTGCACGGGAATAATTTCTCTCAATGATTTTATTCTCATTTACGATATGCAATGGTGACTGTTTATTTTTCTCTCAGATTTGAACGTCTACATCATGCAGTGAGTTACCATGATCAATGTGATTTCTCGTATTCATAAATGTGCCATAAACCATCTCATTGTATGTCGCTGCACATGCAGAGTTATTGTTTCGTTTGTATTCCGAGCATTGTGTCAAGCATAGAATGCTCGAAACTCACCATGAATCACTCACTCTAGTTATAATGTGCATGTCTCTCTCATTCTCTCCCTATCCCTACAGACTTTTCATTCTCAGTGTTCTCGTGTGTATCCACACATTACTCGCTGAATCCAATACCAGCAAGACATACATGCTTCATTTACATTGGCTTCCAACACACTGTCTCAACAGATATGTACGTTTACACATGCACATAATTTTGTGGTGACCATATTGATTGTTATTATTATTATTATCAATTCTTCATTTGAATTCGTTGACTATTCCCCCTCACGTGGACGTGTCATCACAGTGTTTGTTGGCGTCACAAAGAACAAAAGTCCCACCTGTTGAGTAGCTTGATAAGTCTTCGTATGCAGTCACACACGCCATCACACGGCTTTGTGTCATGGAGCTATCAGGCTCAAGTGATGAATGTTAGTGCGTCTATTCATCAATAGGGGTTGTTGAAGTCCTTCAGCCACCATCAAACACATCTGAGTTCAAGCATCAATTTATGTGAAGGGAACCTGCAATGTACATGTATCACGTCTAATATATTCATCTGGTGAATGAGTAATACTCGTTGAATGCCACTTGATACACAACTTCTTCTTTGTAACCATAACCATATGTCTGAAACATCAATCAGCGTCAGTGAGTGAGGTGTATCATGACAAACCAATACCGAATTACATAACCACACGCTGTACAATCAATGCAAATACACACACACATCAGATTGATATCAACAGTACTCATCAGCTAATTTAATTTCAATCAATCAATTACAACAACAATTTGCTTTTCAGTGTACTGTCCCGGAGAATATAACTATGGCTATTTCAAGACTGAGGTGAGACTTCTTTGTATTTGTGTTTTCTACATTGACACATTCTCCGACATCATCGGAATGCTGTACTCCCCTAAATTCAATGAATGAGTTGGATGTATTCTCTTAAATATGTCAGTACTTCACTAAGTGATGTGAACATGGATAGAGTTGAGAAGATAATCATCAGCACTAATATGATTAATGAGTTGACACCAGTCGACCTGTTTCATGATGATAATGCACATTTGATCTTTATCAATGTGCGCAGTTGGTATGATCATTCAGACAGTCAGTATAATGCAAGATGAATCACTCCGTCACAAGAAGACAGACAAATCTGAGTGGATATGTGACTGGTGCACTGCAATGATGGTTCTGAATGATTACACAATGGTTTGTAAAATTCGTCTAAATGTCATCCTCACAGTCAGTCTTCTCAAATGTTATTTATTGTAGGGCACTCTTCATATACATTAGATAATTTATATATTGATCGGATGTCGAAGAATTTTCTGTTAGTAAACTCTGACAAACCTGGTACAACTGATTGAAGATGTTATAGCATGATATCATGTTATTTAGGTAGACACTTGTTCGAAGTACACTTTCACATATGCTCGCTTAGTGATGTGTGACCGAAGTAATGATTCTGTCCCGAGGATGATTTCAGAGTTTAAATATGATTTGCTACATCTTTTGTGCTAATACTGAGTTATTTCACAATTTCAGAGCATCACCTCACTTTGACTGGATGAATGGCGCATGTTTACATGATCACAGCTTCTCGGAGCAGGATATTGTGAGTGACAAAACTGACATTTTACACAGGTGTCTTCAAAATATTACTTCTTTGCACACAATAACATTTCACCATTTCATTCACTCGCATAACTTGCACCACTGACGGGACATGTGAAACAGCATCTGGCATGGCCGGTCGGTCAATCGGTTTTCGACATAGAAGTTTGCACATATGTGCGGCAGTTCAAGTCGCCACACTTCATGTAGCACACAAAGCAAGAGAAGAAAGTAGAAGAAATGCATAATATAGACAGTAAACAGAGGTGTGAGACAAAGGAATAGTAATAACGGAGAACAAAACAGTTTCATTGGGTATTATAAGTCACAAGGAGTGGATGCATCTTCACCAACCAATGAGAACGATTTTGAGCCATATCACCAATTGTTTCCAACCATTGGTTTTTACCGTCCCGAGGATCCTAACCAGGAAGCCAGTCTACACCTTCCTACGTGGCTTAGACTAACTGTTGTGGATTTCATTGACTGGTGCCATGTTTTAGTTTGACCGCCGCTAGCTCTTTTCCAGCCTGACCCCATATCAGCTAACATTGCCCGTCGAGGTAGGCGATGACTAGGCATACGTAACACATGTCCCAACAATCTGGCATAGCACACATTGAGCGTTATTTAACCATTCCACCTTCATTTTCTCTGTCCTTTCTTTTCCATCTTCAGAATGAAATACCTGATCTGAATACCTATTGGACTGATCCAACTCATGATACCTCCGCACAGTGAGTTAACTCTCACTCTTGCTATTGTCTTTCACACAACTATGTATATCATGGAGTTTACGTGGTTTATCACTAATGAGAGCGAAGCAGTACGTGTGTGTGTTGACAATTGTTTGCTTATGTTGACTGGCCTGAGGGATTTGTGATCGCCTTTTTGACGCATCTACACTTCGAAATCCCACTTCCGGAGAAGTGAAATCAGTTAATATCAAGATGTGTGGATGGTTGACGAAAGTGTAGATGAACACCATGTTTCTGTGCGTGTGTGTCTGCCTATTTGTTTGTTGTTGCTTTTGTTAGTTATGATGGTGGTGTTGGTGACAATCTACAAGCGATATGATTTCCTAATGCTGAAGCTGTTCTCGTGCATTCTGATTATTTCCCCCACAAAAATCTCAAATTTCAGCTCGTCGGTGTACTATAACTATGGAGCTTGCACAGTAATGGATGAATCTGGACCCAGTTCACTTCTCTACTTCAATCACAGCATTAATCTCTACAAAAAGCTCATGACACATAAGTACGTCGACATATGTTTCTTCGCAAATGTGGTTATTAATATTATTATTACTGTTTGAGTTATAGTAATGATTTAATTGTGTTGACATTCACGCTGCATTTGTGCCAGCTCACATCCACTAACCTTTCCTCATGACACAAAGTGTGCATCCTCACACTGATCTCACACTCAAAAATCAAAGTGTCCATACTCAGCTTCATTACCATGTGTACTGTATGTTGCACTCAATTGTGGACTGATCTGAATAGGGACTGCACTGGAGTGGACTAGACAAGTTGGTTTATGCTGATGAAGTAAGTGATTCGTGAGACACTCTGTGTTGAAGTTATAAACAGTATGGTAGTATCGGGATCAGGATAGATGAGTCGGTGTCTTGATTCAGATTGGATTCATCGCCGGAACCACTGTTTCGAGGAATGTACTTGGTAGTTTCTGTGTTATCACTCTACGTCGAGACAATACTGACGCATCAAAACATTTCTTGATGTGATTTTTCACATTCGATCATTAATACACATTTCCCTTCATTTCAGGAACGCTAAAAAGCTCCATGGCATATTACAGAAGAAGATTCACTCGGTAAGTTGACATTCAATTTCTCCATCAGACAAATTCATTCTAATTAAGAATAATCAATATTGAATAATCACACTAATTCACAAACTACATTCATCCACTCTATTCATGCAGACTGCAAACGTGGAAGACGAGCTGTTGAAAACATTCGGTGTACAACCCAAGCTGATTTGTACACAGAGTGATGTGAGTTATGTCTTTTTTACACACATATTTTCAAATATTTCAACATGTCAATATACTTCCGATGTATTATATATAGTCATAATTACACATGCTGCGTAGGTCGTTGAATAGTTGTGTATCGATCGAATTTGCAAGTCTCTTGATTTCGCCAACTACAACGAGAATTCACGTCAGTAGCTTCTAACAGCATTCAAAGTATTCAGGTCTTAACTGTGTTGAACTTCTCTGTTCGGAATTGAGAGATAAGTGAAGGTGTGTGTTGGAGACACATTTCGAGCGACGAATCATCACTTTTGTAACTACCTAATTGGCACAATTCTCTTTCTTATTCACCATTTCGCATTCTGTAGGTTGGGATTGTTTACTTACACGAATTGGTATTCTGTTTCAATGAAGCATCATCACTCGTCGACTGTCCATCAGAATACGCTAGCCATCTAGAGGAATTTAATTCTGATGAATATGTGGAAGATGTGGAATCACTTATTGGGGAAATTGAGTCTCAAATCTTGTGTCCAGCCAAGTTCATCATTCCTGATTACAAAATACTTGGAGATGCCGAAGATGACACACATTCCATCCTATTCGATCTTAATGGGGGTGATTATGATGACGATAATTATGATGATGAGGATGAAGATGAAGATGATGAGGATGAATTTGATGAAGATTATCAACATTTTGAGTAGTATTGAACTTTTGTAACTCTATCAATATGGAAATCACATTAATAATGAAAATGTCCCACTCACTTTTCATTTGATGTACTCACTGCTTGTAATGTAGTCTCTAACAAATAAAATACATCGTACTTATCAATGGAGTTTTTTCACTGTCATCATCCGTCTCCGCATAGACATCACGTCTACCTTTCTAACACACAAATTGTGTATGTCATCAATAAATCTTGTTTTAGGGGAAACACCATGGTACACTTATTATGATTCCGATCATGATACCATAGTACTCCCACGTTTTCACGTCCTACTATGTGCTAACTGTGTACTCGGTCGAAGACAAGCAACGTTGTGTAAAGAAGCAAAAGTGAAAGCTTGAAAAGATGTACTGTTAACGAAATCGAATTTCAAAAGGCATGAAACGAACGCAATTAGTGCATAACTGCTTAAAATATATATGCACATGACAAACGGAAAGCGATATCCAATAATACGATGGCAATTATTGAACGAGCATAAGTGAAATTAGTTTCTGTATGCGTACAACATGCCTAAGTGGATTAGTTTTATAAGCGTAAAGTTAGGCTTGTTTTGTGGAAACAGTAGATGAAGATGAATTTCCGATTTCACCTTTTTGACTTTCTTCCTATCTCAATCACCGCTTCCAGGAATTTCACTGCACACCATCAGTATCTTGTGACACTTTGTTGCGCCTCTGCAGAAATCGTGTCATTCCGGTATAACTGACAGGATGACGTTTCGAACAGAATTTATTGTTCATAATCATGTAAATTATAACTAGACAACTCAAAGACTTCAGTTTTTCGAAACTGCATACTACTACAATGCTCACGTTTCACACGTAGAATAAATCGTCAGTTTCACTTCAAATTCCGAGGTCAGATGACCTCTAGAATGAGTCCACTGTTCCTCCCGAGTATTGAACTATGTACGCTCTTATATTCACTCGATATTTAGGTTGGCATTTAGGAGAAGTCTCATCAGTAAATATCAGTGGTGTTTTCGTGATCGCTTCCATGTCAGTTTGTTGCATGTACTTTCAGTTCCGTCAATATTCGATGGATGTGAATAAACAGCAGCCAAAACTGCACAAAGTGAAGGTAAATCATGAACCAGAATAACATTAGTACTGGTAATAACTAACAACATTACTACTAATAAGACTATCACTAATTGTCATAATGCTAATTTTGACTTGGGTAAATTTGACAAAATGAATAAACTAGTGCCAGCATTGCCTCATCTCACCCTTTGGTTTTATTCCGCAACCAATCGAAACTCATGAATTTGTAGTATCCTTTCTATGCTAACAGAATGGAACTAGGACTCGAATAGAATAAATTGCTGAAACTGAATTAACCTAGTCTCAACTAAACCGACTACTAGTCTGCCCACGAGCTCTTGATGAAGTGTCATATATTTTCTCTGAACACGCACACATTTGAATAGCCTCGTTCTCCACTTCGCACTCATCTGTTTTCTTGAGAACGCCTACATTCCAAGAGCCTGTAGTTCAGTCAAACCAGCCGAATAAGTCTCAAAATCTTTGACGCAAATATTTCTAACACCTAGTGGCATTCACATATACTGCTCATTGAGTCTTTATGTCTTTTGTTCTACTATCAGTAATTACAGGTTAGGCAGTGTACTGAAACAAAACAGGTAATTAGGCACATTTAATTTGTTCTGGCTGATATAGAGTAACATATTAACAACAAAATCAGTGCCTTGAGCATTGTGCGAAATTCCGTTGCTCAAAACGTCTGGCTTCACGAATAATGTTTGTGTTTCTGTTGTCTTGAATAGTTGTAGAACTAGGATGTCATACAGATCTGCACCATTTGGTTAAGCAACCTTAAAACCATTACCGGATTAGTTGATTGCCTGAAGTCAATCAAATGTTTCGAAATAGGCTGTCGTACTGCCTTCCCTTCCTACGTACAAAGCCAAATTGTGATATGCAATTTAAGGGCTTCTATGACACAGAATGCTATGACCACTCAGGTTTAATACGTGATTAAGGAACTCAGAAGAATGGGACGAGTAACCAAGCGGGAACTATATTTTCCCTATGATTTCTAACGATTCCATTATCGTTTGGTCGATGAATGCTGTTTACTTGTGTTTGACTAGGTCTTCCACTTCACTTGCCCTGTGCCGTGCTTTCGAAAATAAAAGTTTGAGAACACGACTACTTTTCCACAGCATTACCGGACATCGGTCATTAATTTGAAAGATTATTTTGGTAGGAAAATCGGTTTCTAAATTGGTGATTCAGTTTCGTCTAAATCTGGCATTCCATTCTGTTATAGCTGACTACGATCTGAATGTCGCTGTCTTTTGGGTGTTCCTTGATTGCTTTTCGATCGTGCTTACTATTTAGTCTGGTGTCTTTATTCATACATAATGTCCCATTCGCAAGATATGGGAACTGAACTTCTGCAGAGGTAGAATCCTTTGTAACCTGATTTTGATCGCATGATGCCGAGCTTGGGTTTCTTCAACTATCACAATACTTCGACTGATTTAGCACTAAGTTTAAAACCATCAGGTGTAGAGACGTGAAACGCCGGTTGCCATATGAGATTTAGCAAGGAGGTGCGACATATTATAGTTCACCCCTCAAACAAGTAGTCATGCACAGTGCTTAGGCACGAGGAGATAAAACGTCAATGTCGGAAAACCAAAGTTTAGATAGGTCACTTCAGTTGGAGAACATCGGAGACAGTTCATCATTACAGTCCTTCCGCCACCTGCAACAACTTTTAGGGGACATTATATTGGTAGAGGCTGTGATGAAACAAGGTTAGAAACAAGCACCCCTACAGTGAGAATGTACAGCGGGCACTAGACACACAAGATCCTGATCACTTTCTTGAACACGGAGGCACCGCGGACCAGATGTTGGAGAGGACACGACTGATGAAAGGCCAGATGCACCATTTGACTGTGAGGAAAGACGTAATAATCCCACAACTAGTGGTCAATTTTAGGTCACTAACAGAACAACTGGCACAAATGAAGCTAACATAGGGCAAACGTGGTAGATCTCTCAACAGAGTACGTCCTCCACCAAGCAATAGACCAAGACAAACTACAGGTCAATTCTGTCAGTATTCCTGATGGTTTGGAACGTAGTCGACGAAATGCACACAACCACGTGACTGATCTAAACTGCATCACAAGTAACAGGGAAAGGATTAACCTCTTCTCAGGTAGCGACTACTCATAAGTGGTGATGGACAGCCACTCATTGCACATCGCGGATATAAACACTTGCGTGAACTGATGCGTGACCTATGGTTTAGGTGGTATCTGTTACGAGCTTTCACTGTCGCTGCCTCAGACCTAGTAATCAATGACATAGACTTCCTAGAAAGATATGACTCATTGGATGAATACTCAAAACAGACGTATAGCAGAGCAGGAAATCTTCTGGCATATGAACGGCAGAGCAGCCGAGCACCATTCATTGAACCCAGTCCAGTCTCCGCCAGTATAGAACGGAAGGTCCTGGAAAATGCCAGTAGAATCCCTAAATCTGAAAGCGACCAACCTTTAAATGCGTTTTAGGGTAAAAAACAAAAGATTCCCTGAATCATGTCACCTATGGTACTGGGAACACAATAATGCCTTAAGAGGTGATTACCATCAAGCAGTATCGCCCACCCACTCACTCAACGCAACTCCAGAATCCTCTGGGGTCGATCAACTTCCATAGATGCTATATACCTAATTGCAAGCAATACATGCTGCCCCTTACAAATGCATTAGGGGAGAAAACAAATGACTCTGAGCTGTCAAAGTAGGCATATGGTGAAAGAGACATTGGCGGAAACTGCGATCCTGAAATATCCTGACCCAGTTGCTCGTCTAGATACGTGTGATGAGGCTGTGAGTGCGGCTCAAAATAAGCCAGCTCAAAATAGCTAGGAACCAACAGCATTCTTCTCGATATGGCATGATCTTGCAATAAAACGTTATTCTATTATTGGTAGAGAGTTTAACTGTGATATATATAAGATTAAATAGTGTGATTATAAATATTTTGAATAGTAATTGTATTCTCACTCTCAAGAAAGTGCCAGTTTCACTTCTAAGTATGAGGTAAAATGACCTCTCGCATTACTGCGGTAGTCCGAATACCTAAATATCTCAATTTCTTCAATATGTGATGCACCGTCATGTTAGCTGTTGTGAAACTCACTTTTCACACTCAAGTATTCTGGCATAATGTCAACTCGAGTGACTCCCATTCACAGCTCCCGAAGCGCTGCATCAATAATCAAGTTAATGCCCACAAAATACGAATTCGCAGTCTTTCCATATCTACTTTATTTCCTTTCAAAAGTGTTCTGACAAGTGTTTTTTATCTGAAACCACTACTCAACAGACTTGTTAATTTCCATCAGTTCTATCTGTTAATAGATAGGACTCAAAAGAATTTTCTAAAGGCGATTAGGTGGAGGAAATATACAGAGTGACCTCGCTTGGTTCACTAGACCGTAAGCCTGGGTAAAGACGGAGGGTTGGTCGTGCGACTGGCAACCCTACTCAGAAAAATCAACCCAGTCACTTGAAAGAATTTAACACCCAATAAAGCAAAAAAGGAGTAAACTGATCCTCTCATGAATAAAAGATGAGGAATGAAGAGGAATGATGAGGGCCTCTAAGAAGTCAGCCAGCTGATATATTTCCTTTCTTTGGAATCCAAATTAATATAGTGATATGAAGTAATAAATATAACATGATAATTATAAATTTTTATATTTCATATAAACGTGTAAGCTAATGTGAAAGACTGGCCCTTATTACAGACAAGGTCATACATGGTATGATTTTCAACCGTGAAATATCAGTAAATTAGCAAATTTTCAAAAGTCTGAATATTTCAGTTATGGTACAAGCAATCAGAACAAGTCCGTATAGGTGTTAAATAGTAAACCTTCCACTAAGGCCGCCACCAAGGTCGATCGGCGACTCAAACTTCGTTGTGTTCGCTGCTGATAGTTATTGTCAACCAACAAACAGCATCCATTTGTGTAAGTGATAGGCCCACACGTGATTAAAAGCTATTTCAGGAAGAGAAGAATGTCCTGAGAAACTGCAAAATGGTATAAAGTACAATTACGAACAGTACATCGCTGAAATTACAAGCACAAGCTATATACGAGAAGGAGCTATAGAGTCCTTAACCTCGCCTAATTTATTAGCTCGTTAGTTTTCTAACCGGTCACAAACTCAGTAAAAGAGGAGGGCTGGACTTAGGGCTAGCGACCCTACCCTCAGAAAACCCACCAAAGTGCTATAGGAACCTCAACGTACGAGAAAGCCATAAAAATATGAAAGGTTTCAGAAAACAGACTATTTTTCTCCGGTATCAGGAAGGTGAAATGATGTGAATTAGTGAAAGTCTTTGCTAAGCCAATCAGTCGATATATCTTCCTTCGATGAGAACGAGAATGAGAATTAGGCCTTAGAATGTACGTACAAAGTTGGAGGCTAGGAAGACTGCTGAGATAGGCAAAGAAATGAGAAGATAAGTTACAGGAGAGCTTGAAATCTGCGAGAGCAGATGGAATGGATAAGTACTTTCTAAATTGTCAACTAGTGATTCATTAATCTATTCCGGTAGCCTAGACGATGACAGCTACGAGAACATTGAGGCAGTTAATGGCTACCATGATGTTGCTAATAGAAACCAAAAGCTATGAAGCAATGGCATTCAAGTATATGTTCAAGAAATAATGGTGTCCTTTCATTATCACACCATTATATACCTCCATAGGACAGAAACTAGCAAGTGAAACCATGAAGCAGCAAAGACTCGAAAACAATATCCTACCAAAGATTAAATCCAAATTTCGTATAAGTCAAACAAAACTCATAACTTAATAAACAACATCTTCAAGAACATCAAATCCACAGGAGAAGTGGAATTCGAGAAATACATCTCATTTTCAGACGTCTCAGTCAAGTGAACAAGCACAGGAAATTTGGAAACTCAAGTTTATAGAAAATCAACTCACTCAGACCAAATACTCCATTACAACAGCAACAAACCAATAACACACAAAGTAGTTGTATACAAACACTATTTAAGAGGGCCAGGAATCATTGCAGAACTTCTACATGAAGGAAAACTGAGGAAAAATATTTCATGTACGTCTTCCAAATGAATGGATATCCACGGAACTTCATCAAAAGACATCTACCTCATAGCCAACCTACCAAATTAAAGGCCTTCAAGGAGAGCATGAAAAAATCACTCCACATTTATGAATTGAAGTCAGACAGGAACTAACACAATTGCTAAACCAAAACACTCGTCAGAGAAAGAATATCAGGCAACAATTATCTACAAAATAAGTTGCAAGGATTGCGAAAAACACCACATTGGCGAAAGTATACATTACCATAATCTTCTAATACACGAACACAAACTAAACTTAAGGGACAAGACACCCACTGTTTCATATCCCTGCACACTGATAATCATGGACATGAATTCCACGAGGATATAATTCAAATATTACAGGGAGGAAACATCAATAAAAGAAGAGAATCTTTATAAGTCTGGTATTCTGGTGAATCATCAATTAATAGACTCTCTGACTTTGAAGAAATCTACCAGTCGATAAGAAGGAAATCTCATACGCAAAGTGTCAAACTTCAGTTCAAAGAAACAATCAGTAACAAATAAGGTAACTTAGAGGATATGAAAATACGCGGAAACAAGCAGTCACTTTCATGGTCACCATAAACGATGATTTACAAACTCGTGGAGAATTGTCAAGGCTCACTTTACATTGAAGCATTCGCTGAGGATGTCAAAACCAGATTCGGAATGGCAAGATAAGCCTTCATCAACCTGAAATCAGCTCAATAATCTGTCGCACTCAGCAATATGGAACAAGATTCGGATTTTCAAAATAAATGTGAAGTCATTCATTTCTTCCTCATTGGTCGGAGTCACTGCATGACGAGGAGGATTTTCAACAGGATACAGACTTCTATAAACGGCTGCCTTGACCGGCTTCATACTGAAGGTCAAATGGCAGCCATGAAGAACTAGCAGCATGAAACTATGGCAGAAAACCAACCCACAGCCGATCGATCAACAAATATTCAGAAGAAAGTGGAGATGAATCGGGAATATGCTGAGTAGACTGTCGAATAACATCATGCGCCAGGCCATCAGGTGGAATCCCAATAAGAAGCGACGAGTGGGTCGTCTTAGGGTGACATGAAGGAGATCGTGCGAGGAGGAAATGAGAGACTATCGGGAATCGTAGACATAGATGAAGAGGACAGCAGAAGGTAGAACGAAGTGCAGCCGTCCTTTTCAGCACTATTTCTCACTCCAATTTCAAGGGGTTAATAATTTCCTGTCGTGTTCTTGGATTGATTATATTCATTTCAATGTTGAATTCTCACCATATTTTGCTTGCCATGTCATGTGTGACACATTTGATGAAAATAAACCCCTCACCAAGCATTAGTGCTTTTGCGATTACCATCAGAGCTTAGGTGAGCGAAGAATACGAATGAAAATGGGAAGTATTAATTTTGAAAGTGCCAACACAGTTTAGATATAACACAGTATAATACTACCTGCATAAAATTTATTGCAAGCTATGTGTGATGGTTATGTGAAAAGTTTCAAAGATCTGAAAAATTAGAACCCGTAAGACAAGCTGGCGTGTGAGATGTCTCAAAAGTTTCTGTAAGGCCCAATGGGTAGCATCTTGACAAGAAGATGAACAGACTGGTAGACAGTAGGAGCAAAAGCACTTCTTTTATAATTTAGATCTGTACAACCCTTATTATTTTTTGTTAAGAGCCCAGACTAATGTTTAATTCTCGAGCTGTCAAAAAATGCATGTTGATGTCCCACAGATTGGAGAGATTCGCGTTTGTGCCCACTATCACATCTGCTGATCAGCACGCGCCACCCTACCTCCTTTTCTATGTTAAGCCCTGAGATTCTTCTGGTGATATCTGTAGTTGTAGCATTGTATTGCTTTGAGCCCGTCCGAATCATACGGCATGCTGTACATTAATAGCTTTCATGATAAGTGCTTCCCATTGGGTCACCAGATACATCGGTACCTGAGGACATTCTTAGCAGTATCACTTTTGTGCATGCACACATGCATATAAGTATTTGTTACAAACGACTAGGAAATTAAGTTTCGTGAAAAAATTTGTAAGGTAAAGAAGTAGTTAGTAATACCAAGCTAGCATTTTTTCGGGCGCACTGCAGAAACATAGTTTCTGTAATCACAGCATCTGAGTTACAGTCTATTTAGCAGGGTAAAATGTGTAGTGGAACAATTAATGATAAAATTATGTGGAGTGGTCCTGAAGAAAATAGCTGGTTAGCAGAACTAGTTGTCCTGAGGTGTCTCCTTTTTATGTGATTTTTTCCTATTTTCGCCAAAATAGTGCAGTATCACTATGTTTACCATTCATGACATTTTTTACTAAGCAAGCATGTGAGTGGAGGATAATGTCCAGACTTAATGCATCGGCTGCAACAGACTTTTGTGTAGTTGTTAAATCAGCGGATATAGAGCTCTCACTTCCTACAGGCTTACTTATTCTGTTTGATTTGCGTTTTTAAACGGGACTTGGAGCAGATAGTGGAGTAAGACACTTAGGTTGGACTACTGGCATTTTTGATAGATTTTAAGTTATTACATATGAGAGAATGGGCGAATTGTATGTAAGATCCGTTTTAGAGTATTGAAGATTTTAATAGTCTAGTTTTACGGATAAAAATATGAGACTAGAGTATAAAGATGCTCAAAACGAATACTATAAATGCAAATATGCGATAACAGAAGCACTTAAGTAGACACCAACTACAACGGATAATTCTAACCAGAGAAGGTATATCTTGTGAAAGAATAGGACTAAATGCATAATACTATTGGTTAGAGACCTATTAAAAGGGGCCTATAGAGAAAAACATAATTGGGGAATAACGCGCGAGAAAGCAACAAGATCTTCGAATTGCCGCTGCGTGAGGAGTTATCTTATTTCACGGTTAGATTCATCCTACACGTTGGTTGAAATTTCGCTTGGTAAATTTTTTTGCCAATAGATTTCAGTAAAATTGGGTTGTACGTTTTCTGGATTGAGAGGAGCTCTCATTTTCTGACATTTCATGTTGTTGTCAGCGGTATTTGGTCTGACTGCAACAAATTTTCGGCATATTGATTGCAATGATTAGTATTCCAGGTGGTATATGTCAAAATAGCGCTATAATGAGCAAGATGAGATAGTTGGAGGGTAATGTCATCTACCCAAACAGTCTACTTGATGTATCAGCTCCACCTTTCGGCATAGCATTATCCAATGAAGACTTCACGTCTCAGGATATCAATATAGCTATTTTCGTGTGAAGAACCGTCCTTTTTGACAAAAGAATTCTATCAGTACATGGAAGTCACCTATAAATGTTAAGAGAACCTTATGTGGGAACAGAAGTCATCATGTAGATGTGTCTTCCGCCATATGTGCTTTCGGATATGAATTATAGTCAGTTGAAAGATTATCTACAAGTGGATATAATATATATTTGCACAGATCGGTGCAGTGTAATATGGGTACCTGGATTCAATGTACAAAAATATCTCAAATTTATTAATATTGTGCCATTGCCTACTTAGCTGACTGCTAGGCTAACAGATGTAGGTGGTTCTTGTGATTGTTGTTAGTGCAGTGCAGGGGAGAAGCCAATTATTTGTTTAATTTTCCAAGTTTAATATGCTATTCGAAAACCTTGCTTATACAACTCTGATCGTGCTCTCGTCACCAGATTTCCAGTAGACAGTCACATGCTGTAAACATGAACGTGAAAGACAATTTTTCTTCCAGATTTCTACATATTAAGTAAACAACTGAACCAACAAATGAACTGAACACGACAGTTTCTGCCACCCAGACATGTTCATGTGCAAAATTTCTAAACTTCTAAGCAGTACTATTTCATAACAGCTGAAAAACAACAAAAACATTGAAACTACGCATGAATGCAGCGTATGAAACAGTTACAATGAAACTAATGAACTAAACTGGCGGTAAAGACTTTTGAAACAAATGAAATATCAAATTTTAACCGCAACGGGAACAAAAGTGGGTTGAAACGGAACATTTGCGAACAATGTGTATCGAGATAATTTGTGAATAACTGCAGGATAAACGTAAAGACCAGTGTGTAAACGAACCTTCTGGGGTCAGCAATCCGGCGTGGCCTACTAACATGGACGAGAATGACCTTCAAGTATCTCACTCTTCCAATGACGTTGGTAGTGTGGGATAACTTCAGTCTGTTTCACGCCTTACTGATTAACAACTCTTTCTTTTAATCTCACTCTGCTGTATTTCACTGATAACAATCCATATGTGAAACCCAGTTCAAAAAACCCAATTCTGCCACAACTCAATGACTCGATCTGGGTCAAAATAAAAGTTGTCAGAAGTAAACCTATACTTGTGGGTTGTGTGTACCGATCCCCTTTATCCAGCATGGAGTATGGTAGTGTGCTCAGCAACATTTTTAATGTTACAGCCAATCTTCCCTACAGTTATAAAATTATCGGAGGTGATTTCAACATGCTAGAATTACCATGGTCTTCACTCCGAAGATAATAATCTCACAAATCCTATCGTTGAGGTATGGTGGATACAGCACACGGATTCACCCACTAGGTCTACGAATATCTTGGACTTTATATTCCTGAACAACATAGGAACATCTACGGTACATGTTTGACATGAATTTTCAGGTAGTTACCATCCTTAAATAAAGCACAGAGAATTAGCTGACCCGACACCTGCAAGAGTACACGCAAATGCCGACTGGAACTTGTATCAGCCCCTAATTAGATGCTCTAATTGGGTCTCTTACTTTTCGAACGAGTCCTTAGAGGCAACTCTTAACAACTTTTATCAAAATATTAACTCAGTTCATGACGTCATTGCACCTGAGAAGATTCTTAGCTTCAAATATCCCACAGCAATCGTATTCCGAAATCGTTTAGAAGTCTACGAAAGCACTCAATAAAATACCACAGGTATCATGACTTATAATCAATAATTGCTATTACGTCCCTTCTCAACAGAATTGAAGAGTTGAGGAATACAGGCCTAAGAAACAGGGAAATGCGGGCCTTACAGGCACTGCATAACTCAGGAGAAGTAGACAAACTTTTCAAAAGTAGGTTGACGAACTCCAAAACAGCTTATCCAAAAATATTATACTTAGACGGGATTGCTTGCGAGAATACCAAGGTGATATGTGAACTGTTTAGCAAGCACTTTGACAGACGATCAGGCAGTGGATTTTCCGAGTAAAACAGACAAATGTCCAAGTGGCATACATTTCACCACACACGAGATCGATAAAGCTGTCGCAAATCTTTAGCTAAATATCACTATTGGTACAGACGGCATATCTTCCATTCGGCGGAAAAACAGTGATAATTATATGAATTTACTCCCACTCAAGTTATATTCAATTTCACTAAGCTATGGAACATAACCTACATGCTGGAAGAAGTCTTATATTGTACCTATCGATAAATACGGGTCTATGGTTGATATCGTTAACTACCGACCCATCAACATCACGTCTGTGGTTTCACATGTAATGGGGAAGATAGTAAAGATTCAAAACATTCATTACTTGCTGTCAAATGACCTACTATCTCCATTCCAATACGGTATTTTAAGTAGAAGGTCGTGCGTCACTCTCCACTTAGATTATTTCGACTACATTACACAATGCATTGTTAATGGGTGTTCAGCAACAACATTATTTCTCGAAGTTAGCAAGGACTTCGATAAAGTTCCACATAGCAGACACTAAATAAAACACCAATCCTAAGGAAACTTCTCAAATGGATAACTTCTTCTCTCACACAAACAGAGAAATTAGTCAAAATCAGCCGGAAGCTGCCTACATTAAAGCCAATAAGTAGTGGTGTAATACAAAGTAGCGTTCTTGGCCCTATTCTATTCCTCTTATTCATAAATGACGTAGTCTCTGTGATCAAGTTTGGCAAGCCGAACCTCTTTGCAGATGATCTCAAGGTAGTATATGATTATGGGTACGATGATTAGGGCGTCGAAAGCAAGATCCAACATGACTTAAGCAATCTCGGTGATTGTGGCAAAATACCAATTGACATTCAACCCAGGCAAGTGCGTTATAACCCACCTTGGAGGCTGGAAACCGAGAATGGGCTTATATATGTACGGTAAGCTCCCCTCGAAACTGAACACAGTCACAGATCTCGACATAACATTACCAGATTTAACCTTTTCCATCATGCAAATAAGGTTGTATCTGACTGTAAACGACTTACTGGCTTTAAACTGCGTAACCTCTACATCCAAGAGGCAAGATTTGTTACATATAGGACACGTACGCGCCTCAAACTTGAATATTTTGCTCTCTCATTTAGTAACCTAAGGTCGGCAGACCAAAAAAATCGAAAGTGTCCAAATATTCCTCGCGAAACGCATAGTAGGGTTTGACCAACAAGTGAAATATGTTGACAGGTGTACATGACTGTAATCAGAACCCCTATGGTTAAGAAGAGTGAAGTGCAACTTATTTCTACTCTTCAGAGTTATTAGGAAACATTGTTACAGTAACTCATCCATAACGCGGGCAAATATTTAATCATATCAGCTGCTGTATAACCATTAACTTGTCAAGGTGGCTACCCACAGAAAATCCATTAGGGCAAACATTTTCACCATTAAATTTTGCATTCTTTGGAACAGACTACCATCTGAAATTAGATGTTGTGAAAACCCCGATGGGTTCAAACGGAGCCTAGAAAGATACATTAATATGTCCACCCTAGCTTGTCTAAAAGACCACAAATTTTGGTAAAATGGTAGATGAAAGCCAATCAAGTCTTCAGCTTAGTCAGCTACATATAACTCGACTCTACTACTTACGCAGTGAACGTTTAACTAATTTACTGATTTTCCTTTCTGTACACTCTCCAACAAGTTTTGTTAATATAGGTATTTCTCGAAACAATTATATTAGAAACCACACCTTTTAATATTTTACATATATATATACAGTTAATAATGCAATGCTATTTTTTTCTGTCAAAATGACTTCACTAAGCCAATTACCATCTTTTCTCATATACTTTTCTAAAACGTATAGCTTTTATAAAATTTCGCAGTATATTTAGCATTATACAGGTCGATGAGTTACCTTGCAATGTCTGGCGTATACCATATGGAAAACGGTCATGCAAATTTAGCATAACTAGTTCTGCTAACCAGCTGTTTTCTTCAGGATCACTCCACATAATTTTATCATTAATTGTTCCACTACACATTTTACCCTGCTAAATAGACTGTAACTCAGATGCTGTGATTACAGAAACTATGTTTCTGCAGTGCGCCCGAAAAAATGCTAGCTTGGTATTACTAACTACTTCTTTACCTTACAAATTTTTTCACGAAACTTAATTTCCTAGTCGTTTGTAACAAATACTTATATGCATGTGTGCATGCACAAAAGTGATACTGCTAAGAATGTCCTCAGGTACCGATGTATCTGGTGACCCAATGGGAAGCACTTATCATGAAAGCTATTAATGTACAGCATGCCGTATGATTCGGACGGGCTCAAAGCAATACAATGCTACAACTACAGATATCACCAGAAGAATCTCAGGGCTTAACATAGAAAAGGAGGTAGGGTGGCGCGTGCTGATCAGCAGATGTGATAGTGGGCACAAACGCGAATCTCTCCAATCTGTGGGACATCAACATGCATTTTTTGACAGCTCGAGAATTAAACATTAGTCTGGGCTCTTAACAAAAAATAATAAGGGTTGTACAGATCTAAATTATAAAAGAAGTGCTTTTGCTCCTACTGTCTACCAGTCTGTTCATCTTCTTGTCAAGATGCTACCCATTGGGCCTTACAGAAATTCGTGGGCATCTTACGGGTCCAATATACAATATCGTTTCTACGAGGTAGTATAAACCAATTCGATGTTTTTGTTCCTGCCTCTTGATTGTGAGGAATAGGTTCCTGATCTTCGGCAAATTTCTGTGTAACTCGTACCACCACAGGACTGTCGTAGCTTTGGTTGACTCCAAAAGGAGTAGTGCAGGTGCTAATTATATGTGGTTTGTAGTATGAGATGTGTTAAGACTGTTACTACTGTGAATGGAGTTGATCCTTTCAGCAGTTTGTCCTCCGGTATCGCTTTCAAAAGAAAAGAGATAATAATAATTGTAGATATAGTTAGTGAAGTTATTCAGACTAACAGACAGAAAAAGAAATAAGAAAACCTAACAACAGTTACCTAATTAAATTTGAAGAGTAATATGAATAATATATATCGGTAATAATGATAATAATAATAGCTGTAGTTAAAGCTGTTAGGAGAGTAAAGCGGGAGAGAATGTTAGGAAGTAAAACGATAAGTTTATTTGTCTACCTGGATGGTGTATGCGATTTTAAGAGCGTAGGCCGTTTGGACGCACTCCTTGTGTCGCTGCGTGGCTGTCCAGCCTTCGCTTAAAGGCGTCCACAGATGGTGCCATAGCTACATCTGCCGGCAAGGAATTCCAGGGACGCAAACCCGCAGTGAAAAGAGGTTGGAGAGCACCTGGGTGCTTGCCCTATTGGTGAGCAATCCTTCTGGGATTTCCACGAGGGAGCCTATACATACGCAATGGCAGAACACCTTTGTTCTAAGTGATTCTGGTCATCTGTTATTTTGTAGGCAGTAATTAAATCCCCCCTAAGACGACGGTAGCTAAGTGTGAATAGGCCTTATTTCTACAGCCCTTGATCATGTGGTTTATTTCGAAAACCAATCACTCCTTTTGTTGCCCGTCGTTGGACTCTTTCGAACATTTTGGTGTCTCTTCTAAGGAGTGGGGGTTCAATGATATTATGCACTTCAAGATGTGGTCTGACGAATGTTTTTTATCACCTTAGAAAGAGCTCAGGAGTGAGTGCACCTAATTGTCTATAATGTCTATATTAGCCCGGTACGTTCGAACCAGGTGACGCTTTTTGCACGTGTTTTCGTTTATATTCATTTATTGCTTACTGTTGATTGATCTTTAATAACGATGGGCCGAAATTCCAAAAAGAGTGTTCGTGTGAACACCAGTAATTTAGAAAATAGCACCAGCTCGTCTAATAACACATTACCACCCCTTATTATTAGTAGTTCACCCAACGTAAAAGACTCGAACATAACTCTGACCCCTGTAATACAGGTGGAAGATGTTCTGTCTGAAAAAGTAGAGCTCTCTTACTTAACATGCATTATTAAAGAGATGCAGCTACAGATTGATGAATTAAAAACGAAATTAAGTTTATTTGAATGTATACCCGAAACTGTCTCACTTATGAAAAAGGAACTGCAGGATCCTACAATCCTAAAGCTTTTTAATATGACCTCTAGAATGACGCCTACTGACTCAGAAAATGCGAAGGAGTTAGAAAACGTCATTGACTTTCTATCCAGCGAAGTTGTTAAAAGGCTGGCTTCGAAACTAAATGCTATAGTGTATAATGTACCAGATAGCGAGCCCATTAAGTCGGTCCAGCACACATTGCTGAAGGCTGCAAATCTCTTGAGTGCACCTTGTCAGTGCATTCGCCTAAGTAAAAAAGACCCAAAGCATCCCTGTCCTATACTCTTTAGGTTCGACAGCTACATAATAGCTGAACGATTTAAGAAGGCCGAAGATCTTCTGGCTACTGCCACTAAATTCAAGACTATTAAAGTAGTCTCGGATAAAACAACTAACCAAAGGCAAGCAACCAAGAACTCCTTCGATAGAAAGTTGAACACACCGAGAACTACACCTGGTATCAGTGATAAAGTGTCGACGGACACTGAAGCACAGCAAGTCACCTGTATAGTGTTGGAAAAAAATCGGCAAGTAAAAGCGACTCGACTCAGTAAGAGCAGTGTCACTGGGTGCAATCCTAAAGTACATGAGAGCACATCTGGAAAACCTGCTGACATACATGAGGTTGATATTGACTCACAAACTATGTCTGACCAGAAACCACTGGCAGACCACACTCAATCTGGATGCAAGCCCGAGAGTCCCGCAGTAGAAACTGCAAGAAAGACCACAAAGCCTAGAGTCCCACTCCAGACTTCGACATACCTCCCTCTCAATAAGTCTAATAAGCAACATGTCAGTCTAAAAAAAGACAATGCATGGGTAAAAAACCATATTCCCAAAAAATTCATCCATCATGTGAATGAAAACACCGCTTCCCGAACTAGGAGTAATATGCCTAGCAACGCACATAACTTGGGAATGCAACGTAGAACGGATCATCAGGATATAAGGAGCACTAAACGGGACTCATATAGGCACCATATTAATGCATATTCTTGTCCAAACTCTCACACTATCTATGTTGAACCTCAGCAACATAATGAGTATAGATCGACACTTGACCCTCTCAATAACTTCACTCACACATGTGATGTGAGCCAATATGCATACGACTATGAAAGATCCATGAGGTACAACTACCAAGGTAATCTTAACACAGGGTACCTAGGTCAAGCAAACTATATATCACCAGTAAATGAACGCAGATACCCACCTATTGATGCTAAAAGTCAAAACATGCAACAGGATTATTTTCGGATGCAGCAAACAATAGCCCCACTCGCTGCACAATTCATCCAGGAAATACTACACACACTGACTCTGTCTCACCTCAGAGCCCCTCCAAACATAACGTAGGAATAGTAACAAGTAACCATGTTAACCTCTCCCCCAATAACTCTGGTTTACTAACGATTATGCTCCTGAATGCTAGATCTCTCCTTAACAAAATAACATCGCTTCGCTGCCTGGCATACATAGAACGGCCAACACTAATAATGGTGACTGAAACCTGGCTTACTACTGATATACCTGACTCAAAGCTAGTAATAGACAACTGCGACATCTATAGGAACGATAGAGTTGACAAAAGAGGAGGCGGCTGCTTAATATATGCCTCTAAATCCACTAACTCCAATACTTTCAATAACCCAACTACTGACAAACTCCCTGAATCTAAGTGGATAAGCATCCACACAAACGAAAACAAAATTCTCGTGGGATGTATATACAGACCCCCTAATAGCCCTCAAATGACTGATATAACTATTGGAGAAATACTAGAGCATGCAGCTACTCTGGACTTTGACTACAAAGTAGTCTGTGGCGATTTCAACTTACCTAGAGTAAACTGGGATACCTGTACAGGACCTAGAAACCATGACGAGCTACTACAAGCTATAGACGTAGGCGGATGGAAGCAGTGCGTACGCCTCCCTACAAGAAATGAAAACACTCTTGACTTAATCCTTTGTCATGAAATAGAGCCCATCTCGATAGAGGTAGGAAATAAACTTGATAACAGTGATTACAACATATTGTACTGCACGCTACTCCTCCAACTAACAACTAAACACACACCTAAAAATTCCCCGGTGCACTATCAGTATAGGGACTATAAGAATGCCGATTGGGAATTCCTATCAGATCTGTTGAGAAGTTCTGACTGGGAAGAATACTTCATCAACAATAACTTAGAAGTATCACTTGATGTTTTCTACAAAACAATTGGCTCAGCAAGAGACATAATCGCGCCCCTAAAATCTGCTCTAAAGACACCAACTCCATTTATAGACCGCAAAACGCGACTAAAACTAAAGAAATTGAAAAGGAAATACCATGTATTTAAGGAATTTAATGCGTTAAACCAAATACATGAAACTCTTAAACGGCTTGAAGAGAAACACAAAATGATGTCACAACTTGAAGAAAATAAAGCGCTTGTGGGTAACTCCAAAACTCAGGAACTTTGTAGGATATTGCAGAAACGTCTAAAAAGCAGTAAGGACAATACTGTAAGCAGCTTGGAGCATAAGGCTATAATATACAATGATCCCCAGGTTATAAGTGAACTCCTCAGTGAGTGGTTTTGCAATGACGCCAAAGTGCACCCGACCCAAAATTTCCAAATGACCTGCAAAAGTAACCACAAATTAGGCGAAATAGACTTTAATATACAAAATATAGACTCAGCAATTAAGACTTTGAAGTCTAATGGTAGTACTAGAACAGATGACATACCATCTGTCATGTACAAAAATGGTAGCACGGAAATGGTAGTCTTGTTACTTAGAATATTTACTCTCTCGTTGGAAACTGGAACTTATCCTGAAGTGTGGAAAACCACATACATATTACCTCAGCACAAAGCAGGGGCCAAAACCAGTGTATGCAACTATCGACCTATCAATATAACACCGGTAATATCCAGAATAATGGAGAAAGTGGTTAAAGACCAAGTGTCAGAAAACTTACTAGAACATGAACTTATCAATCCATCACAACACGGATTTCTTAAAAAAAGATCATGTGTGACCTGTCACATAGACTTTTTCAATGAAGTTACACGAAGTAGGGACAACAGAGAACTAGCAATTGTACTATATTTCGATATAACAAAAGCCTTCGACAGAGTTCCCCATAATCTGCTAGTCAGCAGGTTATGCTCACTAGGGATATGTGATCCTCTCCTGAGCTGGATAAAATCATTTCTCTGTGGCCGAAGTCAGACAACGAAAGTTGGCTCGATAATCTCAAGGCCTAAACCAGTAAGTAGTGGTGTGATCCAGGGAAGTGTATTAGGCCCACTCTTATTCATAATATATATAAACAGTATCTGTGAATGCTTTAGCGTAGGTAAACCAATACTATATGCAGATGACTTAAAAGTGACGTATAAATGCAAGAACACAGATCTTGGAATAACAGTAAACGCCATACAGCAAGAATTAGAAAAAATGGATAGATGGTGTGACACCTGGCAACTCCAATTTAATGTCGAAAAATGTGGCTGGCTCTGCATAGGTTGCAACAATTTAGAACTTGACCTGACAATTCAAGGCCATGCACTTCAACGACTGGAATCTGTACTAGACCTAGGGCTGAAATATTCACATAACTTATCATTTTCTGAACATATCTCCAAACAAGTGTCAAAGTCACGCAGACTTATCGGCTTTCTACTCAGGAACTTCTACAGAAATGAGTCTAGAATTCTGTTGTACAAGGTTTGTGTGCGTCCTCTATTTGATTACTGTTCATTCATGTATAGTAGCATACGCATAGAGGACAAATTGAAAGTCGAGGGAGTGCAGAGGTATTTCACGTTAAAATTACTCGGAACTGAAAATGGTACGAACTACTCCACTAGATGTGATACCCTAGGACTAGAAACACTATGGCTAAGACGCCTTAGATTAAACTTGACACTTTACTATAAGCTTCTAAACCACTTAGTTTTTACCTCTACTAATGGCACTCGACTTTCAGATGACAATGGCTACAAACTAAGACACACTAAGGGTACAGTAGCTATCGAACAATGTAAAACAGCCACCAGGCAAAAGTTTTACTTGATTAGGTATGCACAGATATGGAATAAACTACCAATGGAAATGCGTCAAGCAAGTACATTGGCCTCCTTCAAAAAGGTGCTTAATGACAAACTACAAGAGTTTGCAAACGATAGTAGTTCTAGTTCCTATCTGAGAGCCTCCGAAATTATAGGTCCATTTAATGTATAAGCTTAAATACTACACCTGTTGTTTTTTGCCTATATTTATAATTCTAGATAAAACATTAACGGTTAAGATACGTATCCTCAAACAGACAAGAAATCTCGTTTGTAAAACTACTACCCAACACAATAAGTGGAATAAAACGGACATAAACCGACAACATGAAAAAGGTATAACTCACCACAACATCACATGGACAGATGAACGCTCGTTGGGCACCATATATCCCTCACCAACTGCAACCCACCTTTCCTTAGATAATGTGATGAACTTATATCCATAATGTTGCTGAGCAGTTAATATTCTCAACTCCTGTCGGAACAGCTGAATTTCATAAACCTTCCTAACGCTAAGAAAATACCCACAAGCAGTAGAAATCCATTAATTAATGCGTCCGAAGCTTATGTACTTACTCCCAACAATGACATTGAAGATCAAATGAGATAAACACATCACTGATCTCAAAATAACACATCAATGAACTATAATTCGAGGACTCTGCACACAACAAAGTTATGTATGAATATTTACTTCAAGCTTTATTTTTTTCCCAGGCACTTATAATCCATCCACCAAAGACCTGGTTTTTTTGTTAATGCGAAGACAATACTCCTGTATTTCCTGTTGTGTTGCACTCACTGACAATCTAGCAGATTTTTCCAACTTTGCACAGAAATGATTGTATATAAGTGAAAAGGCTGTTTTATACTACTGGGATTAACATTCATCAAGTGTATGTATAATCTCCAGCGAACATGTAAAGCATATCTTGCTACTGCCTGTAAATTGTGATTGAATTATATGGTTCTATTTCTGTAACAATTTGATGATGCCTGTAAACTGGCGTCCCTCATGTACTGTACTATGAGAATAAATTTATTTATTTATATGGAGGAATTACTTCAAGCTTTATTTTTTCCCAAGTATTTGTAATCCATCCAAAACATACTTGGGTTTTTTTGTTAATGCGAAGACAATACTTCTATATTTCTTGGTGTGCTCCATTGAATGACTAGTTATCATATTGTTCCCATAGACAAAATGACTGCAACCTTATAATTTTACCATGAACCAAATTTATGTAATTTAAATGATACTTATCCATGCCTGTACAATTGGTGTGTCCTACACAGGTAGGAAAAAATGTGTTTTATTAAATTACTATTATTAAATATGTTTACTAATCGTATATGTAATTTATCATATTGATGATGCCTGTAAACTGGCGTCCCTCATGTACAAAATGAGAATATACTATTATTATTTATTATTATTAAAGTGTATGACCGCATATGCCCTCGCTACTTCCATCATGTAATTTACGCTTGTGTCCATTTTTTCCGTTAGAACTAGACTGAAGTCGCACTCCGACGTTGTGAAGGAGAAGATTTCGTTGAACAAGGTGCAACTTGCATTCTACACTCTACAGGTGCTTAGCTTCACTACTTTGCACTTTCTCAGGTTGAAAGTCATGCCACCGGCCACCGCCCAGTCTTCCAGAAGGTTTAGATCTTCCTGTAGCCTATCTGAATCCTCCAGACACTTTATCGCCCTCCGTGTCTTTACGTCGTCAGCGAATGGAAGAGTCGGGCAGCTTAGATGGCATGGCAGATCATTGATAATAATCGAAAACATCAGTGGCCCTCGGATATAACCCTGAGACACTCCGGATGACGAACTAGGCCAAGATGATCGGACTCGATTGACCTTTGTGCAAAATTGCCTTTTAGCCAGGTAGTTCTCCAAGCGTGACAGAAGCAGCTTAACTATATCTGCCTGACTTATTTTGTGTAGGAGAAGGTCATGGTGAGCTGTCTTAGATCCCTTCTCAATTTCTAGGAAGACCGCATGGACTAGAACATTCATATCTTAGGGTGATTTCCAATCGTCTCAAGCTGATAGTAGGCTTGTTATACAGGATCTGCCTTTCCTGAAACCGTATTGGGCTTCATGGTGTCTATTAGACCTATCGAGGTCGCCAACAATACATTCCTGTACTTTTGATACCACTAGGAGTAGAGCTACTGGTCTATAACTAGTGGCATTTTGCCTATCCCCACCCTTGAAGATCGTGGAAAGGACGGCTCTTTTCCACTCCCTTGGCAGTTTCCCTGAATGCACTGAGTGTTGGAACAAGTCACACAATAGCCTACGGAGAGCTCCGGCACATTGTTTCAGAACAGATAGCCTGATGTCGTCACGACCTGGGGACTTCACAGGTGTGAGTCGCTGTATCTTCCCTAATATTATTGCAGGGTTTAATATATAATATATATATATATTTCACATAAATTAAACATTTACATGATTAACATACCGTTTGTACAGGCATGATCATATTCGACAAGTACAATTTGAAATGGAACACCGTTTTTTGACATCAAAAATTGGAAAAATGGAAAGAACACCTCTAGAAACTTTGTTAGAATAGATTACAATATACTGGTTCAAGTCTAATTTATAGTCTATAATATACTTATAGTCAGTTAAATTCATGCGGGAATTACGAAATGTTGCGTTAATGGAAGGTAAGAAGAGAGGTGATTAACATGTGCTAAAGTACGACATACAGGATACAGGCCTTGTGATCATTATCATTTTGTCAATTAATAAGGGTTCAAATCTTTAAAAAAAAACAACTCCATAGTAGAGGGTAAGTACAGCATTATTTTGGTAATAACAGATACAAGGGCCCAACTTTGCGATGACAAACAGTACTCAGAATGGAATTTCTTCCGTTGTTCGTTGTGTCTGTCAACAACATTCTGAATAACGCTCAAGTAATAAAAACGTAGAAAGCAGCATTACTGTTCATTTGCAGTGCATCAATGCAATACCTTCGAGAAGAGAAGGAAGAAGAAAACAGAAAGAGAGGTGCAGAGGCAGCCAGCAAATAATAATAATTTAAGCAAACAATATGCGATAAACGCAGGGTTTATTCCCTTATTTTGTTACCAATAAGTTAGAGTCATTGAGTTTTATAGTGTTACATACTAACAGTTAGTTCAAGTTTGTGGTAGTAAACAACAACAAAAAAAATATAGAATAACAAATTTTTTCTTAAAAACAAGGGCAAAACGAATAATGATTTTTAAACCTATATAGGATAATGGGAATAGAAAGTGGAGAAGCTAAATCCAAACGCCAAATTACATAAAATATATAGAAGTGAAGAAAAGCAAAAAGAGTGATGATACTTATTTATGCTGATGTTCTGATTTATACAGTTAGATGTCCTCCTGAAGTAGAGAAATCGTACCATGAAGTTGTTTTCAAAGAGTTTATACACAAGCTTTGTTATACAGGCAGCTATTATTTTATTTTATTATTATTATTAATTTTTTTGAAGTTATTCACACTCAGGAACCTTAGCAATAGAGCGCATTCCCACAGATAAGGGTGGTTCTCTTAAGTCCCCACCATCATATCCGCTGAATAGCGGTCACCACCCTCCCACTTTTTAATCTGCTAGGCCCTGGCGAAATGCTCCTCTTGTTTTTAGAAAAAGAATTTTTTATTGCTAAGTGTCATATAGACAGTTTTCGCCTTCACTAGCTAACTCAACGAAACTCATGGTAAGAACGACTACTTTCAGTCAGCCATTTTGTATGCATCGTCTCTAACAGCATTTTAAAAACATATATGTACAATAAAAAAGTAAGGAAATCAGAGATTTGCAGTATAACTTCTAGATTTTAGTTATAAACATACGAAACGAAGGGGCAATATGAAATGGTATGAGAAGAGAAAAATAAATAAAGGTACACAGTTATGTTTATATATGCATAAAAAGAGGCAGTAGTTAATTATAATAGATGGTTCAGAAGAATGAAGGATTACAATAACAGAACAGTAAAATAAAAATCCGCTAATATTTAAAACTCACAGTGAAGTTAAGCTGATTTTTTAGGCAATCCGGTATAGGGCTGGAATTTGCGTAGACGTAGGTGGTATTTACTCACAACATTAGTTAGTCACCAGAGGAGATTTTAGTACCAGCCATATCCAGGTTGTTTACTACTCAACCTTGAGGTAGAACTTCCACCACACTGAACTGCCAAAAATGCAGTTTTGCCAGGGATATTCACCATAATATTTGATTAATTTGACAGTCAGCAGCTGGGATTGAATGGAGTTGAATCACTGAAAAGTTATGACATAAGGTGTGAGGGTAGTTCATGTAGATTCAGTGCAGCTTTTGTGGTATGTCAGGCTGAGTATTCCACTCCAGGTTTGTATGAAAGGATTGTGTATATTTTGTGATGGTGCTTGCTAGACAAACAATTGAATCAACTAAAAAAAGGAACTGAGAACAGCATTAGTGCAACGTTGATTATTTTAAATGTGTCCGATAATACTGACCATTTCTGTTAATGCTTTGGGTGAACAAAACTGTTTAGGTACGTAATTCAAAGGGGAAAGAAACAATATCACGAATATTCGGGGTGTGGCAAACTGTTTCAAGACTGTTTTCAGAGAAATATTTATTTACTAGATAGGTGAATCGTTGTGATGTGTCGCTATTTTTAATTTCACTTGGCAAGAAGTTCCATATTTGCCTATATTTGACTGTAAGGAAGTTGGAACGTAATTTCGTTCGACAAAGAATATGACTTAGAGAAGACCCGTTGCTGCGTAGTTCATACGTCGAAGAAGTAAAGTTAAGGTTATTATTGGGAAAGTATACTATTCCTTTCATTATTTTAAAAAGGAGAATGAGGTTAAGTCGGTGGCGCCTGTACCAAAAGGGGTCCGATCTTAAGAGTTGTGCAACGATAGTTGTAGGGAACTTTCAGACTTGTTCCTAGGATTCTACTTGTAAATTTCTTTTGAACACTTTCAATCTTTAGTTTGTCCTTAACAGAGGTGCTGTCTAGGATAAATGGACAGTACTCAAGGAGGGGCCGTATGTGTGTTTTATAAAGTAACATTTTAGATTCTTGTGTTTGAAAGTTATGAAATATAAATCCAAGTAATCTCCTGGCTTTAGAAACTTGGTTGGTGACATAGAGAGAGAATTTAAAGTCAGCGGAGTAACGAAGCCCGAGGTCAAGTACAGAAAGAAAGATAGTGATAGGCTTGTTGCACATAGTTATGTGTGGTGTGATTCGTAAGCGAGCTGGGCATAACAGTCCACACTTCTCCACGTTGATCTGCATCATCCACGACTTACACCATGTCTCAATATTATCATTGGATGGATTTTATGAGACAGATTTGTCACTTCTTGGGTGGTACTGTGGTAGACTATCTTCAAGTCGTCGGCATATAAGAAAGGTCTGCCGTGCTTTATAACATCACAGACGTCATTTAGGTATATTAGAAAGAAGAGAGGTCCTAGTACACTACCTTGAATCACGCCACTTGATATAGGAGTCGTACTGGAAAAAGTGTCGTTAATCTTAACAGACTGGGACCTACCACACACAAATGAATCGCACCACTGTAAGAGATTGCCAGATATACCGTAAGCCTTAAGTTTTTGCAGGAGTAAATTATAACATACTTTATCGAAGGCCTTCTTAAGATCAATATACATAATGAGCACAACGAATTTTTGGTCTGTAAGTCCAGTTATAAAATCGAATAGTTCTAAGTGGCAAGTCATACATGACATGGACTTTAAAAAGCCATGCTGAGAAGGTGTTATTAAGTTTTCAGTCAATAAGAAGTCAGTGATTTTGGTATTGATTATCTTCTCAAGTATCCTTGACAAGACAGACGTTATATTGATCGGCCTATAATTCTTTACGTTATATTTTGAGCCGGATTTAAATCTAGGAATAATATATGTCTGCTTCCATTTGGAAGGATAAACTCCATTGACAAGGGACGTTGAGAATATCTTAAGAAAAAGGAGAGGGAGATCAGAGCCACCATTTTTTAGGAAGGATGAGGGAATAGAGTCAGGTCCAGGAGTATTGGAGAATTTCAATGAACTGATTGCACTTTTTATAATATCAACAGTCAAGCATATATTTGACAGTGTTTTTTCTGTTACAGAGTCAAATTCAATGCATGCGGAAATATCGTGCGTGTATGAGTCAGAAAAGTGCTTGTTAAAGAGTTCAGCTATGCCTGCATCATCCTTAACAGCAACATTATTATGAAAAATGTAAAGAATGTTGCCTTGTTTTTGTTGCAGTCTCTTTTGGAAGAGTTTACATAGAGAGCTAATTTTGCAGCTACTTTTAAGGGCGACAAGTTCTTCTTTGTAAATTTTACTGGCATTATCTGATCTGATTTTATCATATACCTTTAGGATGCTAATGAGCGAGGAGAAGTCCATGGATTTATTATAGGTTTTACGGAGTCTTCTTAGCTTGTTCCTGGTAGCAATCGGTATATATAGTTGATTTATACGGTTGCCTTTGGATGTATATCAAGGGATAGATTCGTTGAAGCAAACTGAAATGTTGGAGTAGAAACTGTCAAGGACAGTATCAATGTCTATCGAGGAGAAAAAGGTATCCCAGTCTTGGCAACGAATAAAAGGCCGCGTTGTTTCCCACTTAGCCTTTGAAACGTCTCTGACTTTTACTGTCCGACGACGGTCTTTGCCTGACCCATTTGCTGCTAGATTAAAGGTGGAAATGACCGTGTTGTGGTCGCTACCAGCGAATAAAGGCCCAACTCGAGTGCTGACGGGAAGGATGTTGTGAGTGAAGATTAGATCCAAGATGTTGGATTTACGTGTGGGGTGATTCACATTTTGTGTCCATCCATAGAATTCAACCGAATTTATAAAACGATCAGTGTATTTAGGAACATTTAGCCTATTCCACTGGATATCAGGCATGTTAAAGTCGCCAGCTATTATTTTATAGTCAAAGTTTAGGGAGGAGACGTGTTCGAAAATTTCACACAAATGGTTCGTTGTGTTAGTATCAGAATTGGGCGGGCTGTATATACATCCCAATAAAAGTCTTGTATTGAAGTTAGTGTTGAGTGTAACCCATACTGCGTCTGTAAGTGAGCAACCCAAATCATCAACTTCTACAGCGTGGAATTTGTTGCTAACAAAGATAAGACAACCACCACCACGTCCTTCTTCTCTGCCATGTCTAAAGTGTGTATATCATGGTGATTCTAACAGTCTGTCATTGAAGTCAGATGGTAACCAGGTCTCGGTAACTAACAGTACAGAAGGCATACAAAGTGAAAGTAAGGAGTGAAGTTACGGAATTTTATTGCAGATAGAACGAGCGTTTATAAGGAAAAGAGTAAATGATCTTTGATCAGTGGTAAGAGTTGAGGCAAAGTGAAGGAGATGATGATGTGATTCAGCTGAGGTTAAATGAAAATTAGATGACAGTCTGACCGGTACATCGAGTGTTCGGTCCATAAAGCCTTCATCGTTTTCGTTAAGGTTCTGTGAAAAAGAAGATGGTTGATCGCTCAGTTCACGATCGCACGGAGATAGGCATACGGAAACTGGGGTATCCTGGGTGTCTGAAGAGGGCACATTTGAGAGTAAGGAAACAGACTGTTTGACATCAGGTTGATTGGTGGCATTACTGCCGGGTGCGGAAAAGAGAAAAAATGGTGAGGGGATTGATTAGTTGGAAAGTTGTAAAGACGGTTTTGGTGTCGGGGGAGTGTGTTTCTGGGGAAGTAGCATTTACTAGGTGGATCCCCAAGCAGGCTATGCTGAAAGTTTAGGCGATTGAGTCCATGTGGCTGTGTACCAGGAATATGGGCATAGTTATATTTGGTATTACGCAATCTCATAGTAGAAGTTGGGTAGCTGCAACTGGTTGTATTAAGATGGTGAGGAAAAGAGAATGAGATAGGTTGACTAGTGTCAGTTCTATTTGATACCATAGACGTCCTTTTGGGAGATTTAAGCGTATGAGTAATAGGGGACGCTGAATCAGGCTTGACGGAGTGTATGCCAGGCATAAGAGTTTTGTTCCTTACATTTTTATTCGGAATCTTAGAGCTAGATGTGAAGATATTACAAGGGTTTTCGATAGTTCTATGTGGTGATTGACTATTTCTATCTTTGTATTGTTTAAATACTTACTGTTGTTTGTTAATATATTTATTATTTTGATTTGAAACATAATTCCGCCAAATACAAATTCCTGAATTCATCCCTCTCGGCAGCCTGTAGACGGCCGTAGGTCATTTGATCAGCTGATGTCTAGCGGCTTTATTTAATGAAAAAACTTCGAAAATAGGTAATTTTTGGTTGTTTTACACACTTTTACACCTATATTGCTACTAAAAGTTGATGTAATAAGGCGTTTTTAGCACAAACAGGAAATGATGGTGTCCTTATCCGGCCGTAATTTACGGCCAATTTACAAATTGTTGAATTACGTACTTTTCCGTTCAGAAAACGTGGAATTACTTGAATAGACATATTATAACGACTTTTAGTGAATTTTTTTGCAGTTTAAAGGATTATACATGGACATGATGAGGTGGGATAGTTGGTTTTGTTGATTATTTGATATACTTAGTTGTGCACTTTTGCTAATGCTGTCAAAGCTGCTGTACACGTATTTCAATAAAGGAAATCTATAGAAATACTTAGAAATTATATACGCATACTATTTCCTTATTCTATGGCATATACTTGATGTTTACAGGCAGATGTAATATACATCATTTTCTTGTTGAAAAATGTTGACTGACGTAATTATATACAATTTAAGTAATTATTTTGTTATTTTAAACATGTTAAGTATTTTATTCTTGCATTTACAGTGGTAACAATGTCTACATCTTTAGAATTCTTATGTTCTTTTTCAGATAATACCTACTTTGGGGAAATGCACGGATTTGAGTGATCAAGAAGAAGATGTCTTCAGTGTTGTACATTTTGCATAACATATCTGTTCATTAATAAACGTATTCCTTGTTATTCGTTTGTATATTCTACTTGATAAGGCTGATTTGTAACTTTTGCGTAAGTTGTGGGGTACGGAGTATGTGACGTGATCATAGAAATGATATGTAAAATTAGATATTCGGGGAGCTTATTGATGAAAAGAGTTTGTCGTACCGTAATGAAACAATTGCGCCCATTTATAACAGAGAACATTGAGATAATCAGCGATTGCAGTTATATGTCGTCTTTCTAGGAACCTATATGTATAACTAAGTGCAAATGTGGTTATTGTAATAATAGAAAAAGAATGCCTAGGGACCACCGACACGAAATGTAGTGCGTAAAAATCTATTCGCCTAACCGTTTCAACAACAATTTACGTAAGTTAGAATCAACAAGAGTCGTTATAGGAAAATTTATTTACATTTATCTTTAAAAAATGTACATTTATCATTCCGAGCATAACGATGTAGATGACTGATCATGCACCTGTGCAGCAGCTTCAATCAGGTAATTGTGTACGTAAAGAAACACACTCCTACATATTCTAGGATGCGTCTGTTGCAGGTGTCTGATTTGATATATTATTCCTTGTATAAGTATCTCCACGTCCGAGTCCACCGCTTGTGTTGACTGTGATTGGATGACAGTGTGATTGTAATCTCGTAGCCACCTTGTACTATGTCTGAATACATCTTTTACAAATTAATTTGACGCTTATATGAACTTACCCAGACGTCTGTATATGTGACATTTGGTATGAACTAGATGACGGCATGGTAACAGCATATTTCTATGTTGAAAACATGTGCAGCTGCAATCATATTTGTCTACAACGAAGTATCTTTCACCTTCTTCAAATACGACGTATGCTTCCGTGCAATCCGTGACTTTCATTTCCGGATGCCTCCTAATGCTTTTATAAAGTGCATAGGTGGCGTAGCTTGTCAGTTGCCTCAGAATGTTAGAAAGGCCTTCGTCCACCTAAAAAAATTTACGGTTACAAGTGTAGGACCTACGTCAAAATTAATGTAGTAATGCAGGTTGCGATTTCCTTCACTGGCCTTTCTTCTGGATGACTCTATGGAACACTTCCAAATCTCACGAATGCTCAATTCCAATGGGAAACACTTCCTGAGATGCGTTTTCAGGTGCTTATGGCAGCACTCGACTCTGTTATTGGTTTTGTTGCCAATAGTGACAACATCTTTCATGTAACATGCTGCCCACATATTGCGACAACTCCATAAGTTGTTATTTGTGTCAGACATGGCTGCAGGGTAATGCACTCTCATTAAATTCATCAAGTCACTAAACCTAAGGAAGTGTTAACAGAATCACGTAATTACCTGTCGTTATTCGTTGTGTACACCATCTCTTTAAATAGGCTTTTACACTGAGGATCACGGAACTTAAGGACGTTAGGTAATTAGTAACGCCGCTTACTTTGTTATTGAAGGCACGGATGACATGGAATGCACATAATATAATTGAGCAGGCTGGGAACTCATTACGAATTGCACGTTGTTCTGCTGCACTGTTGTCAATTACAAAGGTTACTGTCCGTGATGTATCACCCATGATATTCTTAAATGACTGTAATACTGCTTCAATGTCGACAAGTCTTTCACGATGAGCTGTACTGTACATCACTGGACAACTTCTGTTGAGACCATCTGTAACGACCAGTTGATATAGAGGATGGCTGCAAGAGATTGCCGAAGATCGGACTAGACACATTACACTAGTTACTGACTAGTGTGCAATCAAAAATATCCAATATAGTCCTACAGGAGGTCAGTCGCGAGCATGAATAGCTCAGTGGTAACGTCTCTGACTGCAGCACTGGGTGACGCGGGTTCGAATCTCAGAAGGGACATCAGTTCCTTCAAGGTTGCAGATACGCCTTGCTGATGAGCGCCAACTAGCACGAAACCTAGGTCCAAGGCTTCCTGCCGATTGCCTCCAACCATCTAATACTAACTGTATATATATATGTAAAATATTAAAAGGTGTGGTTGCTAATATAATTGTTTCGAGAAATACCTATATTAACAAAACTTGTTGGAGAGTGTACAGAAAGGAAAATCAGTAAATTAGTTAAACGTTCACTGCGTAAGTAGTAGAGTCGAGTTATATGTAGCTGACTAAGCTGAAGACTTGATTGGCTTTCATCTACCATTTTACCAAAATTTGTGGTCTTTTAGACAAGCTAGGGTGGACATATTAATGTATCTTTCTAGGCTCCGTTTGAACCCATCGGGGTTTTCACAACATCTAATTTCAGATGGTAGTCTGTTCCAAAGAATGCAAAATTTAATGGTGAAAATGTTTGCCCTAATGGATTTTCTGTGGGTAGCCACCTTGACAAGTTAATGGTTATACAGCAGCTGATATGATTAAATATTTGCCCGCGTTATGGATGAGTTACTGTAACAATGTTTCCTAATAACTCTGAAGAGTAGAAATAAGTTGCACTTCACTCTTCTTAACCATAGGGGTTCTGATTACAGTCATGTACACCTGTCAACATATTTCACTTGTTGGTCAAACCCTACTATGCGTTTCGCGAGGAATATTTGGACACTTTCGATTTTTTTGGTCTGCCGACCTTAGGTTACTAAATGAGAGAGCAAAATATTCAAGTTTGAGGCGCGTACGTGTCCTATATGTAACAAATCTTGCCTCTTGGATGTAGAGGTTACGCAGTTTAAAGCCAGTAAGTCGTTTACAGTCAGATACAACCTTATTTGCATGATGGAAAAGGTTAAATCTGGTAATGTTATGTCGAGATCTGTGACTGTGTTCAGTTTCGAGGGGAGCTTACCGTACATATATAAGCCCATTCTCGGTTTCCAGCCTCCAAGGTGGGTTATAACGCACTTGCCTGGGTTGAATGTCAATTGGTATTTTGCCACAATCACCGAGATTGCTTAAGTCATGTTGGATCTTGCTTTCGACGCCCTAATCATCGTACCCATAATCATATACTACCTTGAGATCATCTGCAAAGAGGTTCGGCTTGCCAAACTTGATCACAGAGACTACGTCATTTATGAATAAGAGGAATAGAATAGGGCCAAGAACGCTACTTTGTATTACACCACTACTTATTTGAACCTATTTGCATCTAACTGGTAAGTCCCTATTTCTAAGGATTTTGATTCATGGAGCTTACTGCTGAACACAGTTACACGTGGCTGTGAGGAATGGTACTAGGGTATTATGAACTGTGTACACTACATACTCATATTCTTAACAGTTACCGATCTCAATGAGAACGTATTCAAAATTCAAGGTTCAGGTATTAGTTTCCTTTTTTAAAATCCCTGTTGACAGCATAAGTGAATCAAAAAGTGGGAGACAAAAGGAGGGCGGACTCCAACACTCACCATGCATGAAGAGGCTGGATAGCCTAGATGGATTCCTACTCTCATATCAGTGGATGGCGAGGCAAGCAATAGTAAAATTCCGTGCTTTCTCTATTCACTGGTTTGTCCGGCCTAATTATTCCTTCTGGAGCCGAACAGTGGTGACCTCAAGTAGTTCCTTTCATCTAGATGAGTCGTAAGCTGATGAGATTCTATGTGGCGATAAGCCATTTCTGCTTGTTGTGTATATTCAAAGCTAGATTAAACAGAGGAAAACGTACCCTGTAGCGTACTAGCCTTAATAATCCGAAATGTTAATACGAATTCGGTACACTAGATGAAGTAAAGGCTTAATGGCAACTCTCTTGACTACTCCAACTATTACACTCACAATTATTATTGCTTTTATTATTATTATTACTGATATTTTACACATATATTTAACCTCAAATTTAATTGGCTCTCTGTTTTTATGTTTTCTTGATTTCTTTTTCTGTCTTTTGGTTTGAATAACCTACACTAATTATATCTGTTATTATTATCTCTTTTTTGACGACGATACTAGAAGGCTATCTGGATCAACTCCCCTTGCAATAGTAACAAAGTCTCAGCACACGGTATACCACAAACAACACATAATTAATGTTAGCATTACTCCCTTTTGAGTCAACCAAAGCTACAACAGTTGAGTGGCTGGAGGAACCACTCAGAAGTTTAGCAAAGCACAGGAAACTCAACGTCACAATGAAGAAGCGAGCACAAAGATATCAAATTGATTTATAATAGCCCCTAAAAACGATATTGGACATTGGATGCGTATTAGTGTCAACGACAGTTGCTATATGCGCTACATTAAGTGTACGCGGTTGTTGCGAAAAAGATCAATGAAGTGTACTTCGGCTATCGTGTTTTTGCTAAACTTCTGTAAGTTTGAGTAGTAACAAACATTTTAACTGATATATTTCAGTTTTTGCGCAGTCCGAACTGCTGTGGAATTTCTCACCAAGTTCCAAAGAAGTTTTCCATGCTTACGTAAATGAAAAAACTCATAGTATTCAAGTATTTCCGTCTATTCAAGTGAATCCTATTGCCGGTGAGTTTCTAAATATATGGTCTAACATGTGGTTTTGGAATAAATGCCAGGGTATCTCTAAGGCATATGAAATATCGGTAGAGTTGAATATTAATATTCAACTCTGTTTGTGAATTTACAAATATTTATGAATATTTACATGAATATGATTTATGTATATATGTAATGCATATATCTGGAAACTTTTCAGTTAATTTCACGGAGCAACGGAGGAAGTTTCTGTATTATTTAGATTATTCAGATCTATCTGCTTTTGTTTTGTGACATATATATATAATTGATGATAAAAAAATTGTTTCGAAGCATTTTGCTATTTTTTTTGAAGTGAGGTTAGGGAGTTATTCACCTGTTTACATATACATCCCTGGATTTCTTATGTTTTTTTAACTCTAATTCATTGCGTCTGACGTTTGAGAAAGTTACAGTCCATCCTTGATTGTTGATCTTTGCAACAGTGTTTATAAAATCAGCTTGTCTTTTTTCAGTTGAACTTTGATCTCATAACATTTCAGGGGATTTGCACTAATTTTTCCGAAGTATTTGTAGTATAAATAAATGGAAATAGTTTAAGATAGTGTCAAGGATAAAAAAACATAAGCCGCTTTGTGGAAATATTCGTTCACGGGCAACAGGTAACGCCTTGAATGTCACAATAAAACTGTGGTATCTCTCACTTATCCTAGTCACCATCTCCTCTTTCATTGAACTTTCAAAAAAGACCATATATTTTGAGATATTTGGCGTTCAAATGTAAATCTTAACAATACTTCGAGGACATTTTTTATGTAGAATTCATTATTAAAGTGCCCGAGACTCTTTGGAGGCAACATACTCAAGATATCTGCAGATTTTGACCTAAACATTAATTGGTTAACATGGTAACATGTCTTTTTAAAGTCAGGAATCGTGAGTGCTATCCACTTGGACAAAATACATTAGTTACTAAGTAAGAAAACTACCAGTTGGTCTGTGTAAGCGAATCGATGGTTTTTATTCTTTTGTTCGAATATCTCTTGGCATGATATCGGAGTTCACATTTTTCTAAAAAGCATTTGTGGTGGCTGTTTATATATACAGTACAATATCAGCCATATAACAATCAAAACTGACTAAGTAATTACCTTTATAAACTTTCAATATGGATTTGATAGGCACCTATCTATTTGCGAATATCAAGGTGTCATGATGTTATAAAGGTCTTGATTTCGTAATCCAAATAATGACAGTAATTGAAATTAACAGTTCATTGTGTTTTGTACACATTCAGAAGTGTGGAGGATGTCTTAACTCATTTAAACCTGATAGTAAACCTCTATTATTTTGGGCATTAATTCCAAAGTCGAAATAACACGAGTTGTATGAGAGGATGTCTTATTCTTAATTTTATCTTGAAATAGACGTGCAGTATATGTTTCGAAGACTTGTCATTCATACAGATTTGTCTATTGTTACAAAACAATTTTCTAGTTATTATGACATCAAGTATCAACGGAGTTCTTGGACTGAAAATAAGATATACTTTTGAAAATAGCACTAAACTTAATCTGCCGTTTTATTGTAAATATCTTGCATAGGTTTGTGTTAATGCAACAGATCTTGTTAAAAGAGCTGAAGACCACAGTTTGGTGTGTTATGAGTATCATATATTGCTAGTGCATAGTCTTACTTGTTACAGGTAAATGTAGACGAAAGTTTCAGCGTTCAAAGTGTTAGTAGTTAAAACAATGTCCATTATAAATGCTTACAACACGCTTACACCAACAACAACTCAGTACTAACAAGCTTGTCCCAAGCCTGTGATAAATAAGATGTATATAAACTAGAAACTACCAGGTCATCAGTTTAACAGTGCCTAGTATATAATGGTCTAAATTATAGAAAGAGATTGACCAACGAAGAATACTCTCCTCATAAATTCACATTTGGGCTCTACAGTTTGACGGTGTTACAGAAAGGTTGTGGACTATTGCAGTAAGAATGAACAGTAACAGTCGGCAATTAACATTCATTTCACTTGATCCCCAAATTATGTTGATTAGATAGACGATTCGGTTACTTGGGCAGCTGACTCTATATTTAAGTAAACTTTTATAAGTTTTAGGTGTTTGGAAGTTATTGAAAGTAATCACTGCTTTACTCTGATCTCATGCCCATTGTTATAAGTCACTAAAGTGTCTTTACAGCTTCAAGATAATTGATGCACTCTTATCGATACAAAATGCCTTGATTTAGTGTAACTGCTGACGTCTGTCAAACATACGGCCTAAGTTTAAACACAGGACTTTGCACAAAAGTTCAGCAGTTCAATTCACCACACAAATGTAGAGGAAGGATAGAAAGAAATTATATTCAAACGAATTCTAATGAGCAGAAATGCACGGTAGAAGAAATGGTAACATGGAAAAATGTAAAGTTTTACTGGATTTCGAAAATCACAAAGAGTGAGTGCATCTTCTCCATTGAGAACGATTTTAAGCCATATCTTCAGTATAGTCTCCAGCCAATTTTTCTTACAACCTCCTATGTGGCTCGGAAGGTCTTGCTTCGATCGTCCTTAATTCTATTGGAATGCAATTCTGCGTCAGATTAAACTGCTTGTAGAGGAAGATGGCAGTCCCAAATACGTGAGATGTGTCCTACCCATGTTAATCGATGTAGCTTGATAATCTCATCGATTGACTGCCTTCCATTGTGTATGAATATTACTCGTTATATAAGCAATTGATTAAAGCGCTCAGTGGTATTCAAGTTATTTTCTATATCCTATATCTACGATACTGTTTACTCATAATCACTAGAGTAGGTAAGATAATCACCAATTAGGCAACCGAATTAACGATAAATGTCTTCATTTTAGTGGACACGATTATGATACATTTCTTCCAAATACTTTCAATGCTACATTATACCGATGTGTTGTTTATTATAATAGAGTATACGAGTAGAATATCTCCGTATTTTCTTTCTCACAGTAATGTTCACTGTGAGATGAAATCAAGAAGTGTTTTATGTTGAATAAATGGTGGACAGATGATTATCATCATTGTGCGTCGGTGGCACAGTGGTTAGGAATCTCGCCGACCATGCACATGGTTCGAGGTTCGATCCCCTGCCGACGCACACCCGATATCTATGGTCGGACTGAATTTGGGCTAACGATATCCATGCTGAAAATTCCATACTTGTACTGAAAATACGGTGTGGCATCATGCTGTATTTATTACATTATTATTATTGTATCCTTTAATTCCTAGAGGAACATACAGCTTCAGCCGTGCGTCTCCATTGAGTTCGGTTCTCTGCTAGAGTCTTCACCTGGCTCCATGTCTGCCAACACGTTTTCATCTCCTCTTCACATGACCTCCTCCAAGTCAACCTTGCACTGACGGCCAACTCACCACTTCCCTTTCGGGTTCCACTCGAGCAATGGCTTGTCTAGTGATGTCACCTGATGGTTTCTCAGAGTATGGCCAATCCATCTCCATTTCTTCCTGCTTATTTGTTTCACAATCGGTTCCTGCTGGGTTGGTTCGCTCATTACCAGAGATCCCTGTTGCTGATCTTTTCTGGACGGCCATCTGATCGTGAGTATTGAGCGAAGACAACTGTTAATGAAGGTCTGTAGTTTGTTTGAGATGCTCTTCATGACGCGCAGTGCAAGTCTCTGATCCGTATAGTAGCACTGACTTCACATTGGAGTTGAAAATCCGGATCTTATTTTTGATGCTGAGTGTTGTTGACTTCCACACAGACTTGAGAGTAGTGGAAGCTGGCATCAAGCTGTAACCAAAATAAAAATAGAATCTAACATTAAACACTGTGTACTGAGGCTAAGTTGCCAAACTCCTACTTTGTGTTTTCACTTCGAAACAATGCGAAGATAATAAAAAAGAAGGTATATTATTTATTATTATTCCCTTAGCTTCCGAGTGAAACACTCTCCACATTGTCCTATTTTCTGCAGTCCTATTTAGATGGCCCCGTGATTGCGCATACATTATAATCTCTTCCTCTCAAAATATACTCCATGTCACTATCAAAGCGATGCCCAACTGTTTCTCAATCAGGTTCCACTTGGCAGACTGCCTGATGAGTGATTCTCCTCAACGGTCTCCTCAGCATGTGTCCATGGCGTCTCTATATTCCTCCGGATATTTGTTGAGCAGTAGACTGGTACTGGATTAGTTCGTTTGCAGAGTTTCCTGTTGCTGTCATTTTATACCTTAACTTATGTTTCTCATTGTACACTGATTATTGACTACAGCGTAATTATTGTCAGGAATCTGTCACAGTCAACTAAGCTAGACGACTTGTCTTCCTGATGTTATATGGTTGAAGACAATCGGTAAAAAGCCTTGAACCTATGTTTCATGCTTATTTCCACCCGTCGGCAAGGTGTATACCGCGAACTTAAAAGAACTGTTATTAAATCTGAGATTAGAACTGGCGTCATCCAGAGAGTGTTACAGTTAGAGATGTTGTCATTCTAAGACATTATTGACTTGGTGTTAAAAACGAGAAACGTTGGGTTTGAATCTCAGTGGATGCAGTTATATCTCAGGTAGGATGAAATGTGTATTCGAGATTCCACTGCTGGCTGTCATCAGTCAAATTACATGCTGATTTAGTTTTTTTATTCCTTCACGTTCCCAGTGGAACATAGGGCTTCAAGCTAGAGGCTCGGAGTTTCTGTAGCAGTGTTTATTTTTACAGGATGGGGTTGTTAGCCTCATGCCCAACCTTTCCTTTTTATCAGCTTTATTTCTGGCTTAGCGAAGTAAAGGAGGGCGTCGGCCGGGGATCGAACCCCGGTCCATGTGCATGGTCGGCAAGCGTCCTAGTAGCTGTGCCACCGCGCACACGTGCTGATTTAAAGTGTCCATAAACTGACTCTACTCTTGATTTGGTTAAGCGGATTTCTATAAGTTTATTGGATACAATAATAAGTTTTACTGCCCTTAATTAGATGATTTGTTGGAATTTTCTTATTCATACATTTATTTATGTCAATCATCTATATATATATATATATATGTTGTATCCGTCTTATAGCTGATTTTCATTTTGGTATCCATAACTATGTTTTACGATTACCATCGGTAAGTTTATAATAAACAAATCCCCTAAAACTTGTGTGGACATTGATTGATTTTATGTGCGTATGTGTTTGCGTGTGCGTAAATACTCATAACAAGTACACTTATACTGAAATGACCTGTTCCACATATTTTTTTTTCTTCCTTTGTGTTCCGAGTGGAACACTGGGTCTTAAGCTTCAGCTTGGTGAGTTTGGCAGTCTCACGTTCAACTTTCCCTCTTGATCCGGCTTACTACCTTAGCCACGTGTGTTGTTCGTGAATTGAACTTCGGACAACGTGAGGCGAAGATTTTGCTGCCACTACCGACGCTACACAAATATTATTTATATATTAACTTTTTTATAACCCAGTATTATTTCAATTGAGATCTCTTGTCAACGTGTTTCACGGAGGACCACTTCATTGTCTGGTTGTTCGTTATTGCCTGAAAATTTGCATTCTAACAATGGAGTTAATACAGTTTCTACAGTTCTGTCATACGTAAACAGTGCAATAAAAGCAACTGTTACAAAGATCTTTAGAGAGAGAACTCCTCAACTCTTTCAAATTTGATGACCATCTTTCCTAGTCATACAGTAGGGGCGTAGTGAATTTACTTTCCTCACACACACACACACCACAGTATAGTGATAAATTACAATTTGCTAAACATATGTTATCAGAGATAGTAGAAGCTTAAAAATAAGTTGAAAGGTATTAAAGTTAGTCAACGAGTTATTTTGAAGAAATAGACTTTTAAGCAAGTAGCTTTAATTGTCTTGATTAGTTATTATAATCTATTAAAATTTTATCATTAGTAATCAATGTTAAGTCCTGCGATGATGAGTTCCCACTGGAGGATATCCAGTGGAATGATAGAGCGTGTTGAATATTTCACTTAGTTTGGAAATCGCAAATAGCCTTAACAAAATCTTAGTACTGATACCAAAGGGGTATTTAACATTTGCCAACTTTAGTCATCTTTTGTGTGGACATGAAACTTGGTTATCTGTCAACGTTTGTGCGCTCCACAGCAGTTCTGTATAACTATGATAGATGGCCGTTGAAAGTGGAAGATATGAAGAGGCTAGGTATCTTTAGTCATGGGTATTTGCTTGCTACCTTTCGTATTAGCTGATATAGAATGGTGAGTAATCTTTAGGTCAGACGTAGAGAAAGAATTTGAAATCAACCAGTGAGGATGCATCAATGGCTGACGTGCGAGTAGGCTGGAAAGGAATTACGGTGATGGCATCAGACTATAAAGTCTTTGTCTATTGCTCTGAACCAGGTAGATAGGTAGGTGTAGACTGCGTGTCAGAGTTCCCCTAGAACCTAACAATCAATAAATGACGACTCTTTGCGATGTAGCTCAAACGCATTCATTCCTTGTAGCTTATCAGATTCATTACATCTTCACGATTCCTGATGTAATGATCTGTCTGTCTTTCTCACCTTTCCGTGTATTATAGTTTCTTTAAATTTCTACTTTTCTTCAAACTTAACTTGAACTGGTGTATTTTTGTGCGCTGTTGAAAATTCAGTCAGCCTCTTTGTTCATTTGCCCGTCTGTTATCAATTTAGAAATTGTCCGAATGTATAATGCCTCATTGTTTTTACAAAAGCACTGTTTGAGAAGTTTGCGGAAGTAAAACATAGTATGGACAAAAGTCAACTCGAATGACAATTGGGACGAATGAAATAATACCGGCGACAATTCAAAGTGAGAAGAATAATAATAGTAATAACAGACGTAATAAGGGAACAAACAGCCAAAATTTACGAAATGTGACTTAAAGTCGGTCATCAAGAAAATGCTCAACGTGAAATTGGAATTCAAAGATCACTTAGCTGCCGGTATGGTTAAAAGAAGCACCTCAGTATCACTGAAAAGTTCATTCCCTGCTGCATCCTTGAGAACGATCTGAAGGACAAGATCCACCAGTTGACCAGCTCCATGCGTGTTTATCAATTCACCTGCTCGTGTGGAGCTAAGTATGTTGGCTGTTCGACTCGAGTCTTGTCCAAGAGGGTACAAAAGCACTATCCTGCATGGTCACGGAAAGGTGAAAGTGGAGCTATAGAAAGCACAATCACTGAACATCTGGTCGATACTAATCACCCTACCTCTACAGTTTTAGCCTTTAGAGTCATCTACAATGAGAAAAGCAATTTGCCCAAATCACTACGTATCCGACTCATCTGTAATTCTGAAGCTTTGGCTATCAAAATAGAAAAGCCAGATCTCCGTATACAAAAAACGTTCGTATAAACCCTCGAAATCTCATGGTCGCAACTCTCTCTCTCTCTATGCTGAAGTATGATAATCCCCATTCATATTTCGACTCAGCTTAATTTTCGTTTTGTTTATTCGCTTTGTACACTCTCCACCTTCATTACGTCAATTGTTACTATTACTGTTCTCATTTTGGATTGTCCCCGGTATCACTTCATTCGACCTACTTGTCATCCTAAACCGACTTTGTTTTTGCAACGTTAAATCCCACGTTATCAAATTTCACACAATGTAACGTAACGTTTTTATGCTTATTCTATTTGCCTACTAATCCTATAATTTCACACCCCTTTCAAGTTCTATACATCCAATGAATTGTTCTACATATGATATTGTCTGTGTTATGCCAATTGACATTTAATTACGATTATAATCACACACATTTTAATTCTAATTATATTTCGTACTGCTTATGTTATTTTATGTATTCACACCTATGATTCAATTCCTGGGGTCAGCTATAGAGGATTGCATAGAGTAGGACAATGTGTAGATATGCTGTTGAAGCTGGGTGTTTCACTTGGAAGCTAAGGGTACAGTAAAAGCCCTAAGAAATAGGAAATCATGGAACCAGGCAAAAATGACTGATAAAGAACTAAGTTAAATGGTGAAGTGCTGGTGAAGCCCTATTTTCAACTCAGCATCGAAGGGAATAGTGATAATACCCTATTAATACATTTCCTGTTATCGTTTTGTCAGTATACAAAACATTTAAAGCTTTATATATCATTTACGTTTCTAAATTTTAGATTCTAAATTATGCTCAATTGTTTTATTACCAACTGAAAGAAACAATGTACCTGATTTCATTACTGGTAATGTTTTGGATCGTGATAAAGGATACGGTTACTTAACGTTTAATGGATCCTTATATCATGAGGCTGAAGCGGCTGGTAATTTAGAGGCAAAAACAGGATTCTATCATTTGAGAATATTAGCAAAAGATTGTTCTAATCCACCAAAATCTACGATTTCATGGCCAATCACATTTGAAGTGAGTTGTTATCATTATAGGTATATGAAATGTTGTTAATTGTTGTATGGTTCATTTATGCTTTCTCGGCATTCTCTGTGTTCTCTTCATACAGAGAAATCTAAAAGCTTGTTTTTATTTTGAACATAGTTTTGAAGAAGTTGTCTGGTAGGACACTAGCATAGTTGTCATTAAACTTTACACCCTAAATAAGAAAAATACACCAGAAACAGAATTTGAAGTTCAGTAAACTGATATCTGTCTTTTTGGCGATTTCATGCTTAAAAGCAGCTATACAATCACACTTAGACACATAAGTACCTAGAGGCCTATTATTTAACAAGCTTAGCCTTGCACAAACTGAGCCCTGGGCTATCAACTGGCTACACTCTTACTTCTCTAATAGGATGCAGTACACGGTATATAATGGTGTATCTTCCTCTCCATTGCTTACTGAAGCTGGAGTTCCTCAGGGTGCTGTTCTTTCTCCGTTTCTCTTTTCCTTCTTCTTACATGATTTACCTCTCTCAGATGAAATCAACTTCGTCAAGTATGCAGATGACCTGTCTGTATCGTTTCCCATTAAGTCGTTGTCAGACTGTCTCAAATTGAATAGCTTCCTGTCGGACATCAGTGAGTGGTCCAAACTAAGTGGTCTCATGCTGAATCCCTCAAAATGCCAGACTATTGACTTCTCCCTTAGGCATAAACGGGATCTACAAACACTAGTAAGTTCTTATGAAGACTGTTGCATTGAGGGGACTAAAATTGAAACTAAGTCTTATGCTAAATACCTCGGTCTAGTTCTATCTTCTGACCTTACTTGGACATCTCATATCTTAATGATTTCTAAGAAAGTGTTCTGTCTTAACTACTACATTAAGAAACTTAGACAATCTGGAATCACCTAACCTCTACTTTCACAATTTGTCAACTCTTGTATCTTACCTATTCTACTTTACTGCTCCCCGTTAGTCTTTCCTGGTATATTGAAAAAGGACTATATCATCCTGAGAAGGATGTTGAAGGTAGTCAGTAGGACTAGTGGTGTAAATCTCAGTCAGCTCGTCACTACTTTAGTTGATAGGCATCTGAATACATGCGAAAAATGGTCAAAAACCATACTCTCAGACCCCTAACACCCCCTCTATTCCCAACTCTCGCCTTGTATCTCATCAAGTAAAACCAGAGATCAGTATAAAAGAATCTATGCTCGTACAACCAAGTACAGGAACTCAACGATACCATACTTGGCCCGTGTTCTAAGTGACAGAGACAATGTTAAGCGTGAAACTTATGACTTGCTCTGTTATTAACAACATAATTTTAGTCTCTTTTATTTTTCTCTTGTTTTGTGTTCTTTAGTGAACTCCTTCTTCAAACTTACTTAGCTACCTAAAATATTAACATTGGCTTCCTTTTTTGTACTTTACTATATTCCTTCTATTGTGTATCCACTGGTTCCGACTCTATTAGCACTATGAGTATTACAAAATTGTCCTGTCATTAACCATCATGTAATTATTAGTTTTGTGGTTGTTTTTTCTTATTTTCTATACTTTTCGGCAATATTAAACTGAAAATCATTGTTTGTGAACGCCATAGTCACCACCTTAAAAAATTTTGTATTATTCAGGATTACTCACACTACCACCACAAACACTGCATTAGACCTTGGTAGACTTTGGTACTTTTTCGCATTCATAATTATTTTGTTTATCCTGTTTTTTTCTGTTTTTTTTACTGTTGGTGTCTTCAGATTTATTTTTTTGTTTGTTTAATACTTATTTTAAATGTCGGTAAAATTAGATGCAAATATTGTAGATATGTGCTGAAAATTCCACACTGTACAACTAGTACTGTTTCTGGAATAAAGCAAATTATTATTATTAAGATACAATTATTAATACTTAATTTCACATAACAATGAAGGAAATTAAAGGTGGTAATAATTTTCAACTTCATTTGAAAGTTTGAAAGTGTGAGTATAGATTACAAAGGGGGTTAGAAACAGAATTACTCAATACTAGAAAGTAGTTTTTCAACAAATGGAGATGCGAATGGGATGAGCATAGAAACATATTGAAATAATAGCCTTTTTATAACTGAACTGGATCCATGGTAAATGTAGAAGTTGGACTAGTTTCTTCTCAACACATACATCCAGCTTCTCGATACACATGGTGAGAGCTTCTAAATTTCAAAGAAGTTGGAAACACAGTGCCTTTGATGGTAGATTTTTGTTGAATTTACAAATGACTCTGAATGATGGATGAGTCAGTTGAGATGCTGTGACAAGTGTGCTAACGTCGTGTTCAGTCATGACGCTTCTGGTTGAACCAGTGCCTCCTGTTTGCAGTCATGCTGGGTAGTGTTCTCTAACACCTTTTGATAGGATGCACATAGAAAAACCTATGTACTTAGCTTCATAGGAGCAGGTGAACTGATATATGCACATTGAAGTGGTCATATGCGGAAGTCTGTCCTTCAGATTGCTTAGAAGTAGTGGGTGGCTCGAGAATATCACTCTTACAGTTGTTGCAGGAAAGGTCTTCTTTAGGGAACTGGAGATTCTCCTCTTTAGGATATCTGCAGCCTAGTCGCACCTGAAGTTGCGATCCAAATATAGTACTTTTTTGCCACTGAAGTGCATTCTTCTCTTCTTGACTTTGGTTTCATGTTCTTCTCCACGACATGTTGATTGTTAATTCATTCAAGCTGTTAACTTTTTTGGGAAAAAGAGAAATTCAGAGAAGTTAGTAGACAGAATTCTTTGGGAAATAGGAGATTTAAATGACAAATAATTAGGAGTTTGAATGTATTTATCTACGCCAGTGGGAAAACTTTTGACTGGATATTCCATATCGGTAATTCCGAAAGTATATGCAGCTTTTTGAGATTCAAATACGCGTCACCCAGTGCTGCAGTCGGAGACGTTACCACTGAGCTAGCTATTCGAGCTCACGATTGACCTCCTGTAGGACTGCATTGGATAATTTGATTGGACAATGGTTAGTAACTAGTTTTATGCGTATAGTCTTTTGTTTCGTGGTCACATACCAAACTTGACTGATAGATTTCAGTCTGTATCAAAGATAGGACTATACACATTACACTAGTTGCTAACCATTGTCCAATCAAAGTATCCAATACAGTCCTACAGGAGGTTAATTGTGAGCCCGAATAGATAGCTCAGTAATAGCGTGTCTGACTGCAGCACTGGGTGACGCGGGCTTGAATCTCGGAAGGGACATGAGTTCCTTCAAGGTCGCAGATATTCCTTGCTGGCTGTTGAGTGCAAACTAACATGAAACCTAGGTTCTAAGCTTTCTGCTGATTGCCTCCAACGATCTAATAATCTGTAATGAACACAATTTTGTCTAGTCACACTTTAATGAATTTTTTAAAACTACTTGGGTGTCATTTTAGGTTTTTGAGGTTCATCAGCTGGACGTATCTATATTCTGTAGCTCATAACGCGCTCCGACATCTTGAAATGATAGGTTGTACTTTCGAGTTTGAGTGCAATGAATAATTATCAATCACTAGGATGAAAGTACATCCACCTCACGAGTCCCGAAGTAGGATGAAACGCACGTAAGGAAATTCACTTTTAGCCAACATCAACTAAAAACAACACCATGGTAACGTCAAGTTATCGTTAGAGAGTCTGTATGAAAATCCAAGACGTCAACAGAGATCAAGTAAAAGTCGGTCCAATAAAAATCAATCAATCATTTTGAGTAATTATTGATTTTTTATCAGCTAACGTGTACTTTTGGAGGCTTGCTTAAAACTTGGGTTACCGAAAACCACCGTTAATATACTGCATATAATTTCTTTTATTTAGTTTGTTTCAGTTCAGTACAATACGATCTCTAATAGTAATATTTACTTTGGCGATTATTCAAAACATTTACAACCTACTGATTCGCAAGTTTCTACTGAACATGTGGAAAAGCATTATCCTAGATAGCAGCTTATCACAATACTTAGAATGACTGTTCTTGAGTTGCATTTTTGGTTCAAAAAATACACTCCTGAACATTTTATACCTGGTATTCAACTAAAAGTCGTGTATTTGTTGATGAAGGGATACAAAGAGAGGATATTATAATTGATCGGTTTGCACCGCAGGTCAGACAGAACTGTGTCACACGACCTACTGTCAATTAATGTTATATATGAAGATCCTGAAACCTCGCCTAGATTACTAGGTCACTAGTATTCTAGCCGGTCCCAAGCCCGGATAAAGAGGGAGGGTTGGGGCGTCGTGCTAGCAACTCCACCCCCAAAACTTAACCAAATTGCTACTAAAACTTCAACGCACAAATATATTCAAAATTCTAAAATTACAAATAGTGACCTTATTTTTCGCTGGAATCGGGGAAGTGAAATGACGCGGGCTGGTGAAAGCCTTCGGGAAGCCAGTCAGCCGATGTGCCTTCTTTCGATGAAAGCGAAAATAAGGATGGGGACGTGGAATGTTCGTACAATGTACGAAGCTGGGAAGGCTGCTCAGGTAGCCGCAGAAATGAGGAGATATAAAATAGAAGTGTTGGGAATCTGCGAGAGCAGATGGAACGGATGTGGAAGGAGCCAACTATCAACTGGAGAGACAATAATCTACTCCGGTCACCCAGAGGACAATCACGAGCACACCGAGGGAGTAGCCATCATGATGTCACCAACAGCGGCTAAAGCTCTCATGCAGTGGGAACCAATCTCCTCCAGGATAATGACAGCCAGGTTCAACTCAAAAGGAAGAAAGGTTACAATCATTCAGTGCTACGCGCCTACAAACGCCTCAGAACAAGAGGAGAAGGAGGATTTCTACAGTCAACTACAGACAGTAATGGACAACGTCCCAAAGAGCGATATCAAAATCCTGATGGGTGACATGAATGCGAAACTGGGAGGAGACACTACAGGAAGAGAACTCACCATGGGTCGTGAGGCCCTCGGTGAAATGAACGACAATGGTGAACTCTTCTCAGACTTCTGCGCCTTCAATGATTTGGTGATTGGTGGCAGTGTGTTCAAACACAGGGATATACACAAGGCAACATGGATTTCACCAGATGAACACACCAAAAACCAGATAGACTTCATTTCAATCTCAAGGAAGTGGAGACGGAGCCTACTGGACACAAGATCGAGGAGAGGAGCAGATGTGGGTTCAGACCACTATCTGGTACAAGGGACTTTCAAGGTGAAGCTGAAAGCCTCGAGGATACCTGGGGATAGGCCACAATGCAAGTTCAACACTCACAAACTGAAGGACACAATCACACAGGACATTTTCACTGCAACTGTCAGAGCAAAGCAGGAAACACTACGTGGCATCACTGAGGAATCATCCGTGGAAGACCATTGGAACTCTCTGAAGGTAATTTTCAACGAAACGTGCTCAACGGTTTTAGGAAGAAAGAAGAAACAAGACAAGGAATGGCTCTCAACAGACACTTGGAAACTAACAGAGGAGAGGAGAATGATGAAAGAGAAAATGATTCAATGCAAAGATGGACAAGAGAAAGAGACGCTGAGCTCAACTTACACAGCACTGGACAAAGAAGTGAAGAAGAGTGCCAGGAAGGACAAAAGACAATTCTACGACAACCTGGCTACTGAAGCTGAGAAGGCAGCAGGCAAAAGGGACCTGAGGACACTATATCAGATAACCAAGTCTCTATCCGGGAAGAGATCAACACAAGTGAAACCTATAAAAGACAGCCAAGGGAACCCAATTACCAAGGAAGAAAGACAGATTAAACAATGGGCGGACCACTTCAAAGGACTCTTGAACCGACCACCACCTGCAACCCGTCCAGAAATACCACCAACTGCACGTACACAACTGCAAGTTGACACTGATCCCCGACGAAAGCTGAAGTCTTGAATGCAATCAAGCTTCTGAAAGCTGGAAAAGCAGCTGGACCAGATGGAATACCCCCTGAAGCACTGAAAGCGGACGCAGAAACGACGGCAGATATGCTGACTCCATTATTGCAAAAGATCTGGAAAGAGGGAAAAGTGCCTACTGACTGGAGGAAAGGTTACCTGGTGAAACTACCAAAGAAGGGCGACCTGGGACTCTGCAAGAACTGGCGAGGAATCATGCTCCTGTCGACGCCAATTAAAATCCTGAGTCGCATCATCCTGGAGAGAATCAAGGACGCGCTGGATACAGAACTCCGACCAGAACAAGCTGGATTCAGGAAAGGCAAATCATGTTCTGACCAAATTGCAACTCTACGCATCGTCATCGAACAAAGCATGGAATGGCAATCAAATCTCTACCTCAACTTCATAGACTTTGAGAAGGCCTTCGACAGCGTTGACCGCGAAGTAATTTGGAAACTACTCGAGTACTACGGCGTACCCCAAATATTTATCAACCTTATTCAACAACTGTACGACAACGGCACATGTCAAGTGATCCACAACGGAAAACTCAGCGAGGCGTTTGGAGTAAACACAGGAGTCAGACAAGGGTGCTTATTATCACCAATGATATTCCTAATTGTGGTGGACTGGATTATGCATCAGACAGTGGAAAACGAGGAGACAGGGATATCCTGGACCGACGTGAAGAACCTAGAAGACCTGGATTTCGCGCGTGGATGATTTATGTTTGATGTCACACAAAATCGAAGACTTACAAGCAAAAACCGACAAACTGGTCGAAGAAGCAGCAAAGACAGGGCTGACTCCAGGTGAACATAGACAAGACGGAGGTCATGAAAATAACCAACCAACAACAGCAACAACATCCAGTGCCAATCACCATCAACGGGAGGGATTTGAAAGAGGTTACTTCTTTCACTTATCTGGGGAGCATTGTCTCAACCACAGGAGGAACGGACGAGGATGTCAAATCGAGAACCGGGAAGGCGAGAAACACATTCATCAACCTGAAACCAATCTGGAAATCTTCGTCACTCACCATCAACAACAAAATTCGGATTTTCAATACAAACGTGAAGTCAATTTTGCTTTACGGATCAGAAACTTGGCCAGTGTGTCACAAAGAATATTTCCAACAGCCTGTTGCAGACCTTTATCAACAATTATATCAAAAAAGTCTTTTTTAGTTTAGGTTCTACTTCTGGAATTGTGTTAAGCGATGCGAAGGAATGATGATAATAACGGCTTTATCCTGAACATTGTTTATACAACGTAGAAAGTTTTAACACAGGTTTACTGCATGATACTTCCTCTTCGTTCAGGATCTTCATTATTATTATTATTATTGTTCCCTTGGGTTCCTAGTGGAACATAGGGCTTCAACTGCACGTCTCCACTTGTTTCTGTCTTCTGCCGTACTTTTCACCTGCATCCATGTTATTCCATACTGTTTCAACTCCTCTTCACACGATCTCCTCCATGTCACCCTTGGACGTCCCACTCACCGCTTCCTTTTCGGGTTCCACTCGAGCTATGGCCTGACGCACGATGTCCTTCAGCGGCCTTCTCAGTGAGTGTTCAATCCATTTCCACTTTCTCCCGCATATTTATTAAGTGATTGGTACTTGTTTCATTCGTTCTCATAGCTTTTTGTTGGTGATTCTTTCCGGCCATCTGATCTTCAGTATAGAGCGAAGACATTTGGTTGTTGATAAAGGTCTGCAACAGGCTGTTGGAAATATTCTTTGTGACACACTGGCCAAGTTTCTGATCCGTATAGAAGAACTGACTGACTTGACGTCGTTTGTATTGAAAATCCGAATTATGTTGTTGATGGTGAGTGACGAAGATTTCCAGATTGGTTTCAGGTTGACGAATGTGTTTCTCGCCTTCTCGATTCTTGATTTGACATCCCCGTCCGTTCCTCCTGTAGTTGAGACAATGCTCCCTAGATAAGTAAGTGAATGAAGTAACCTCTTTCAAATCCCTCCCGTTGATAGTGATTGGCGCTGGATGTTGCTGCTACTGTTGTTGTTGTTGTTGTTGGTTGGTTATTTTCATAACCTCCGTCTTGTCTGTGTTCACCTAGAGTCCTGTCTTTGCTGCTTCTTCGACCAGTTTGTCGGTTTTTGCTTGTAAGTCTTCGATTTTGTGTGACATCAAACATAAATCATCCACGCGCGAAATCCAGGTCTTCTAGGTTCTTCACGTGGGTCCAGGACATCCCTGTCTTGTCGTTTCCCACTGTCTGACGCATAATCCAGTCCACCACAATTAGGAATATCATTGGTGATAATAAGCACCCTTGTCTGACTCCTGTGTTTACTCCAAACGCCTCGCTGAGTTTTCCGTTGTGGATCACTTGACATGTGCCGTTGTCGTACAGTTGTTGAATAAGGTTGATGAATATTTGGGGTACGCCGTAGTACTCGAGTAGTTTCCAAATTACTTGGCGGTCAAATAATAGTAATAATCAGTAATAATAATAATGTTAAAACGTATTAAGATAATGCTACTGGTAAAAAGATGGTTTCAAGTGAATCAGAAATAGTAATAATAATAAGTAGAATAAAATACTTCTAATAATAATAATGAGGTAGAATAATGATTAAAACATATTACTATGTTGGATTTAGAGTGACCACCATTTCCCTTTGTATACAGAGACCTGGTTTATAAACTCGAATTGCACAAGCCTTAACAGTTGCAGGCTGTTTCTTTGTCTGCTGACAATAGTGAATGACTTGACAGCGTCAATATCATGTCCGTAATCCACAAGATGTTTTGTTATTGAGATTTTTGACACTTTGCACTCAGCTACTGGAAAATCGCCTTTCTGTACGACCTATGTATTTGCTTCCTCAAACACAATCAAATTGATATATGCAGTTTGAAGTGTCGAAGATTGGAAACTGGTCTTTCTCAGACTGTTGAAGAACTCACTTGGTGGTGTTAAAGAAGACGAGTTTTGCAGCATAATAAATTTCTCTTGATAGCTTTGTCGAGTCTTCGTTTGATTATTTCTTGTACATCATCTTCTTTGAATGGCAAAATGACATATACAGCTTTCTTTGAAAGTGTTTGGATAGTTTTGCAGGTGTTTATTTCTTTAATGTATTTATTAATGAACTTCTCGGGATATCCAATCTTAGATTAAAATGCCCTTCAGAGTCTTTATTTCATGTTTAATTGTGCTGCGAGAACAAATTTTCCGTTCTCTATCGAACAGCAGTTGAACTAAGTTCTTTTTATACTAGATTGGAACAAACCATTTAAAATGTATATACTATCCAGTCCATGAAGACTTTCCAAATATAGTTTTTCACCTTTGAGCGTCGGTGGCACAGCGGTTAGGACTCTCGCCGACCATGCACATGGTCCGGGGTTCGATCCCCTGCCGAGGCACACTTGATATCTATGGTTTGCAATTAAAACTGTTCTCTGAGCTGGTTGGTTTAGTCGCGAAGCTTTCGTCGTCCTTCCGGACAACATCTTCAGCGCCATATTTAGCACAGAGTGAAATGATTTAAATTTCTTCATGCGTGATGTAATTGCGTCTCCTGGTTACTATCTTCACATATGTATTGACCACTTTCTATTGACTAGGATTTTAAACTTTTTGGTCACCTGATTTACTTCTTATTAATTGGTATATTTCATCTATATTAACGTGTTTCTTAATCGCATTTTCGCTCTACCTATAATCAAACCGAAAATCTGGATACGTTACGTTGACGATACATTTGTAATAATTAAGAGAAGTGATTTAGAATATACTCATAAATTAATAAACAACATATTTGAAGACATCAAATTCACGAGAGAAGAAGAATTAGATAACAAATTCCCATTTTAAGATGTCTTAATCAGGAGAACCGACACAGGAGATTTAGAGACACAAGTTTATAGAAAATCAACGCACACAGATCAAACACTCAACTATACTAGCAACAGTCCGGTTACTCACAAACGAAACTGTGTGCAGACATTGTTTAAAAGAGCTCAGACACATTGTAGCACTCCAGAGCTGAAAAGAATGGAAGAAAGGTACCTACAACCGTCTTCAAAAAGAATGGTTATCCACAAAATTTCATCAAAAAGTGTTTAAAGTCGAATCAAAACACCAACAAGAAACCATCATCAAAGACCGCAAGAAAATTCATTCTACCATACATGAGGAATATCTCTGAAATAACAGCCAGAATACTGAAACCGTTGGATATAAATATAGCACACAAACCAGTAAAATCGCTTAATTCGATATTATGCAAACCAAAAGATCCAACAGAAAAAGGGGATAAAATTAATACCATCTACAAAATAAATTGTATGAACTGTAACAAGCATTACATCGGCCAAAGTGGGCGTCCCCTGCGAGTCAGAATCCAAGAACATAAATCAGCCGTGAAAAGACATGATATGTATTCGTTAGTATCAATGCATGCAGACAACTATGGTCATCAGTTTGATTGGGATCACGTCAAAATCTTAAACAGAGGAAACACGAAAAGTGCCAGAGAATTCCTAGAAGCCTGGTACTCAAACGAAAATGCGATTAAGAAACACGTTAATATAGATGAAATATACCAATTAATAAGAAGTAAATCAGGTGACCAAAAAGTTTAAAATCCTAGTCAATAGAAAGTGGTCAATACATATGTGAAGATAGTAACCAGGAGACGCAATTACATCACGCATGAAGAAATTTAAATCATTTCACTCTGTGCTAAATATGGCGCTGAAGATGTTGTCCGGAAGGACGACGAAAGCTTCGCGACTAAACCAACCAGCTCAGAGAACACTTTTAATTGCAAATCATCCACCTGAGCTACAAATCTTCTCTATTATTTCAATATCTATGGTTTGCCTGCAAAATTTGGGCTACCGATATCATATGCTTAAAATTCCATACTTATACCAAAAATACTATGTGGTTTCAAGCTGTAATCAAAAAAAATAAATCTGTCCTGTTCATTAGAGAAATATCTAAGAATTCAATGGTAACATTTTCCTCATTTTCCGTGAAGTAATGATTTGGATAGCATGAGGGGAATTTTATCAACAGGTCTTCAGCTTTTGATGTGCTTTCACAGATAATAAAACTATTCTCAACATATCTAAGGTATAATTCCATTTGTTTTATATGCTGTTGCAAAATGTCGGCTTCTTAGAATTAATTTCACTAGCTTCTACTGTCTCATCAATCTTTAAAAAATATATTTTTTTAAAACAACTTTCTTCAAGAAGAGATTTATTGATCTGTGCATACTCTTCGTTTGTGTTTTATCCTTTAAACATAACTTTTTGCGGTTATGAAGGAGGGATTGTATTCATATTTAATTTAAAGCTGTGAAAGCTAAAACAAACTATCCATTTTAAACTCTCTTTTGATAAATCCTATTTATTTTCTAACAAAAAATACTTGAATTCAGAAGATGGAATAGACATTCATATTTCTTTATGTTGGTAGTTAGTTCAACAGAAGAAGGCTCGACGTGGTGCGAAGTTTGATCTTCAGTCGATGCACTCATAAACCTTACTAAGCCGGTGTTAGTAAGGCCCATTAAGATGGAATTTTATCAATGAGTTAGATTAGCGACTTCACTCTATAAAAACACAACCACAGTAATACTGCGTAGACTAAGTTGTGCTCGGGAGACACAAACACGAGAAAACCAGGCAGGTTTTAGGCCAGGTAGAGGGTGTATTGATCATATCTTCACCCTTCGACAGATTCTAGAACATAGGCATTCCTACCGGCGTCCGACAATCACTATATTTCTTGACCTAAAGGCGACATTCGATTCTGTCGACCGAAAGGTTCTCTGGCGATGCTTGGCTGTGAAGGGAATGCCGAGAAAATACATAGCACTGATTAAGGCACTCTACTCGTACTCATGCAGCTAGGTGAGGGCCTATGGCGAGTTGTCATCTGAAGTGGTGACGACTAGTGGCGTCCGTCAAGGATGTCCATTATCCCCATTCCTATTCAACTTCATCATAGATGTACTAATGGACTTAACCCTAACTCACTTCAGCGACTCAGGGATTGACTTGCTACCAGGGAAGAATCTCGCTGACTTAGAATATGCAGACGACATAGTCCTTCTAGGGGAGGACTCTGACAAAATGTAGAGTCTACTGAACACCTTGAGAAACAATCTTTGTATGTTTGGCATGCGATTCGCCCCTGTAAAATGTAAGATGATGCTGCAGGATTGGACTACACCGACCCCTAGATTAGAAATAGGAAGTGAAGTGGTAGAGCACGTTGACCGCTTCACTTACTTGGGAAGTACCATCAGCCCCAACGGGTTGATCTCCGACGAAATCTCAGCACGAATACAGAGGGCTAGGTTCGCATATGCCAGTTTACACCGTCTCTGGTTTAGTAGACGTGATATCCGACTATCGACCAAAGGGCGTGTGTACTGCTCAGCAGTCCGCTCCGTCCTCCTTTATGGCTGTGAGACCTGGCCATTGAGAGCTGAAGACATGAAAAGATTATCTGTGTTCGATCATAGGTGTCTGCGTTCTATCTCCCGTGTGAAGTGGTATAATAAGGTGAGCAATATTGAGGTTAGGCGTCGAGTGCTAGGTAAGGCGGGGAAATCAGTTGACGAAACTGTGAAATTACATCGACTGAGATGGTTAGGACATGTGCTACGTATGCCTAGTCATCGCCTTCCTCCACTGATGAGAGATATTAGCTGATATATGGCCAGGCTGGAAAAGAGCTAGCGGCGGTCAAACCAAAACATGGCACCAGTCAGTGAAATCCACAACAGTTAGTTTAAGCCAGCTACGTAGGAAGGTGTAGATTTCCTGGTTGGGGTCCTCGGGACGGTAAAAACCAATGGTTGGAAACAATTGGTGACATGGCTCAAAATCGTTCTCAGTGGCGCAGATGCATCCACTCCTTGTGACTTATGATTTCTAATGAAACTGTTTTGTTCTTCGTTATTACTATTCCTTTGTCTCACACCTCTGTTTACTGACTATATTATGCATTTCTCCTACTTTCTTCTCTTACTTTGTGTGCTGTATGGAGGGAGTGTGGCGACTTGAACTGCCTCACATATGTGCAAAGTTGTATGTCGTAAACCGACCGACCGACCGACTGCTACTGAAACTTTAAACTCTAGTTTGTGAATACCTATGTTCCACTGGGAATAAAAAGGAAAGAAATTATTATAATATTATTATTATTCCCTTGGGTTCCGAGTGGAACATAGGGCTTCAACTACACATCTCCACTTTGTTCTATTTTCTGCCGTCCTCTTTAGTTAGGTCTATGATTGCCCATAATCCCTCATCTCTTCCTCACATGACCACCTCCATGTGACACTAGGACGACCCACTCGTCGTTTCCCGTTCGGATTCCACTTGAGGGCCTGGTTCGCGTTGTCATTCGATGGTCTCCCCAATGTATGTCCGATCGATCTCCATTTTGTCCTACATATTTGTTGAACTATCGGCTCCTGGTTGGTTTGTTGCCAGACAGCCTTTCTTTTCGCTAATCCTTTCTGGCCATTTGATTTTCAGTATGAAGCCAGCAAAGGCCGCTGTTGATGAAAGTCTTCAGCCTGTTCGAAATCGTTTTCATGACACGCTGACCAAGTTTCTGACCCGTATAGAAGGACTGACTTCACATTGGTATTGAAAATGTGAATCTTGTTCCTTGTGCTGAGTGTAGAAGATTTCAAAATTGGTTTCAGGTTGATAAAGGCATATCTTGCCTTTCCGATTCTGACTTTGACATCTTCATCCGTTCCACCTGTAGTTGGAACGACGCTTCCTAGATAAGTGAAGGAGGTAACCTCTGTCAAATCTCTGCCGTCAATAGTGATTGGTGCTGGTTGTTGCTGTTGCGGTCCGTTGGTTATCTTCATCACCTCCGTCTTCTCTTTGTTCACCTGCAGTCCTCTCTTCGCTGCCTGCCTTTTCAGCCAGTTTTTCGTCTGGAATTCTTCGAGTTTATGTGACACTAGACATATTTCATCCACACGTGAAATCCACTCTCCTCGAGTCTTCTTATTGGTGGTCCAGCGTATTCCTTTCTCCTTGCCCCCTACAGTCAGACGCAAAATCCAGTCGACCACAATTAAGAATATCATCAGTGATAATACGCTGGCAGCCTTGTCTTACTGCTGCATGCACTTCGAATGCTTCGTTGAGTTTTGCATTATGGATCACCTGACACGTACCACTGTCCTATAGCTCTTGAATGAGGTTGATAAAGACTTGAGGTACGCCGTAGTGTTGAAGTAGTTTCCAAATTACTTCTCAGTCAACGTCCTCTAGTGAAGGCCTTTTCGAAGTCGATGAAGTTGACGTAGAGGTTTGACTGCCATTCTATGCTTTCTTCTGTGATGACAATGCGGGGAATTGCAATTTGACCAGCACAGGATTTACCTTTCCTGAATCCAGCTTGTTCCGTGCTGGCGGATTTCTGCATCTAGTGCATCCTTTATTCTCTCCAAGATTGTGCGACCCAGTATTTTACTTGGCGTGGACAAGAGCATGATTCGACGTCAGTTCTTCCACTGGCCGTAGTCACCCTTCTTTGGCAGCTTGATGAGGTAGTCTCCTGTGTGTGAAGATTCAGATAAGCAATACAGTTTATTCTCCTTATTTGAATGACGGTAGCTAGTAGTTAAATCTAGGGCGCATGTTTCCCTCCTATTTCAGGCTTCTTAGTTGAGTATTCGTGAATGCTAGTGAGTTATAGTGTCGCCACTGGGACTGGAGCCCATTACTCATCGTATCAAATACTAAAGTTCTATCCATCAAGCTATTTATCCATGACAGCCAGCTTTTTTTGATGTCATTGCAATGATTTTCAAATATTCTGTGAATTAATCTCTTAGCCTAATGAAATCTTCAGTCACTGCCCACTAAACAGCATTCACTTTTGCCTCGAACTGTCATCGAAGTGTTGCTATTCAGTTATAGCTTCAATACTCTCAAGTCTGTGTGGAGGTCAACAACACTCAGCATCAAAAATATAGATCCGGATTTTCAACTCCAATGTGAAGTCAGTGCTACCATACGAATCAGAGACTTGCACTGCGCGTCATAAAGAGCATCTCAAACAAACTACACACCTTCATTAACAGTTGTCTTCGCTCAACACCACTCAAGATCAGATGGCCGGTCAGAAAAGATCAGCAACAGAGATCTCTGGCAATGAGTGAACCAACCAGGAACCGATTGTGAAACAAATAGGCAGGAAGAAATGGAGATGGATTGGCTGGCCATACTCTGAGGAAACCATCAAGTGACATCAGTAGACAAGCCATTGCTCGAGTGGAACCCGAAAGGGAAGCGGCGAGTTGGTCGTCATTGCAAGGGTGACTTGGAGTAGGTCATGTGAAGAGGAGATGAAAAAGTGTCGGCAGACTTGGAGCTAGGTGAATACTCTAGAAGAGAACCGAACTCAATGGAGACGCACGGCTGAAGCTGTATGTTCCTCTAGGAATTAAAGGAAACAATAATAATATAGCTTTATGTTGCACTAGGAAATCAAGAAAATCATAAAAGTAGTAGTAATAATAATAACAGACATATTTGCATTACTTATTTAATAATAACTGTTTGATTTCTTCATTAATTGTTTTTAGCATATTCGATCAGATGTACCAATATGGTCAAAGACAAGATATCACTTTAACATTGATTCATTACATCGACCTGGTGATAAAATTGGTAAAGTGACCGCCTATTCATCATCAGCAACATTGAACAATTTAAACAACACTTATAATTCACCAATGGGAGATGATACAGGCATGTGCGCGTATACAATTCAAGATAGTACTTATTCCTTTGCTATCAATGGACATGGTAAGAGTTATTTAATTTATAACAATAGGAAGTAATGCATAGTATTTAAAGTGTATTATTGTATTATTTTAAATATTTTGTTGAACATTGAACAGAATTGAACAATGAATAAATTCCTATTGCTAAACTATAAGTATAAAGAGAGAGAGAGAGAGATAGAGTAAAAGGCAGTTTGAATGTCATATAACTATTCAACTTTTCTGCACTTTATTATATTAATAACAGTAAAGTAACACAATATAAAAGACAAATGATTAGATGACATTTTGGAAACTATGTGGAAAGGGAACAAGATACATCGAAATATGTAATCACATTGTATATGAAGATAAAGTCTAGATGTATGTCTGTTTGTATGTTTAATTCTAAGCCATATTAGTGAAATTTTTCAACGATATGCTCCACTTTTTTCCTTTCCGTTCCCTGTGGAACAAAGGGCTTCAAGCTAGTGGCTTGAAATTTCTGTAGCAGTGTTTAATTTTTACAGGATGAGGTTGCTAGCCTCATGCCCAACCTTTCCTCTTTACCAGCCTTATTTCTGGCTTAGCGAAGTAAAAGAGTGCGTTAGCCGGGGATCGAACCCTGGTCCATGTGCATGGTGGGCGAGCGTCCTAAACGCTATGCCACCGATGCACATACGTTGCACTCGTTGACTATAAATAAATGTAAATACAGAAGTCAGAATTCACAGGATTTTAATTTCTGTCCAAGTATCTAAGTGGTCAATGTACTCTCCTCATAACTTGTAGATCCTGAGTTCAATCTCTGATGCCGTCATGATTATGTACTGCTGAAGAGATGATATTCTCCACCTAGAAAGGCAAAAAAATACTGACTAATTTGAGCGTCTTCTGAATACCTTTCGTAGAAAATTTTAAAATGTTTAGCATACGAATCGTCTCTGTCATTCAGATGTAAAATGATACTGTACGACTCAGATGCACTGACTTCCAGGTACAACATAAAGGGTAGATTAGTTGAGCATGTTGACCACTTTACTTATTGGGAAAGTTGCATCAGCAGCCGTAGTGGATTAATTATTGAAAAAATATCAGTAAGGATACAAAAGGCCTGCGTGACACTGACTAAGTTTTGTCTGCTTGTCTATTCAGAGGTTTGTGTACTCCACAGCAGTTCTCTCTGTCTTCCTTCATCTCTGTGAGACCAAGCTTTTGAAGAAGGGAGATGTGAAGACGCTAACTGTCTTCGATTACAGTGCTAAGTATTGTAATTTTGTAACACCATAAGGGAAGACACAGAAGCCAAGGTATATTTTAAAGGGATCAAACCGCTATTAATATATGTATATACAGTTTTATATTCTTTAACCAATCACTGAGCGCGGGATTTTGGTTGACATTAAATGACGTGAAATAGAATGTTCAAATATATATATATATATATATAGCATTGTGTTGCTAATACAGTATTGAACTGTGGGAATATGTGAGGATGATACTCCGTTGGAACACATTGTCAGTATTACACCAAAACATGTTGTAAGTGTAATATTGAGGTTAGGCGCAGACCTGTTGGTAAGGACGTCAAGTCAGTCAATGAGGTTGTGAAGCTGCATTGATTGAGAGGACCGAGACAAGTGCCATGCGTTCGTTAGTTTTCAGTGGTTCTCTAACTGATGTCACTTTGTGATCAAAAGTGAAATTAATTATACACTTACGAGCCAACAACACTTTGGACAATAACAGTTAGTAAAAGAGAATCTAAGGGATTTATCAAATTTCCTTAGGTATAGGTGTTGCGTCAATCAATTGCACGTGTGCAGTGTTAAATCGAAACATAAAAATTTAGTGATTAATCTCCCTCTCTACCAAACTATCTAACTTTCGAATAATCTCACCCTATTCAACCAACCCTATTTTTTGATTACATATAATTTAATGCATTGTGATGCAATGACTGAGCTTTCTTCAGGGTCACGATGCAAAACATCGATAATTTTCCACTGATTTACTCTTTCAGTATGATGTAGGTGATTTGTGGCTCGAAATGAATGATATCGTTGTGGTTGTGTTCTTTAAGCTTTCATCGTTTTTCTAGACAATGTCTTCAGTGCATACTTCAATTTTAAGCGAGCCTTTAAAATTGTCGACGACTTCATCAGCCGTCTTTGCTAGTAATCTCTTTTGTGAAACCGCTGGTACACGGGGCTTCAACTGGTTGAAAGCCTGAAAGCTTCAGTGGCAGTGATTTAATTTTCACGATGTTGCTAGCCTCACGCTCAACCTTCCCTCTTTACTGAGCTTACTACCGGTGTAGGGGATTCGGGAGTGTATTAGGCGTGGCCGAACTCCTGACCATGTGAGGCATCGTAAGTGAGCATTCTGCCCCTGAACCACCGACACACCAGTAGGATATATCTGCCGGGGTTCAAACCTGGTTTAGCGCAGCCAAAAACCAATATTTTAACCATTAGACCACAGCGGGGATATCAAGGATCCAGCTTAAGATCTTCATGTTACAAGATAAGCTCGATGGTTATTCAGCCACTGGAGCGCAGGTGCTTGTCATCGCCTCGGTGTTGGAGACAAGGCAACTTGGAGGACATAGGCAATGATTCCAGTGCCTCTTGCATGTCAAGCGAGAATATTGGTAAAGTTGTAGAGAATTCTAAAATAATAATAATAAACTTTATTCCAAAAACAGTCTTTATAATACAAAATGGAATTCTCATCACTTTTCACAATATTGCATCTGATTTACTCAAAATATTAATAAAATTGAAAATTAAAACAAAATTAACCAGAGGAATTTGTCCACATTTACGGTATGAGGTCAAAAATATTCGAAGTACAAAATGATAATAACAAATACAATAATAATAGCAACAGTGGTCTTCTTTCAAACAGTATTGTCGGTTCAGTTTGGAAATTTTAGCATGTTATAGAGTAGTGCGTCTAATATTCTGCTGATATAGCATGTTGAGGGGATGGACAAAAATAGCAGTTATTACAGAGCTTGGATAACGTCTTAACTTATGAGAAAATAAATAAAATAAACAAACAAAAAATTGAGAGGATGATAAATATTAGAAGAACAATAACAATAAAACTTGGTGTGATAAGGATGGAGGAAATAGTTTATTTAGTAGTGCAAAGAAGGTTAGTTAGTTTGTCTCTGACACTATTTTGATCACATTATATACGTGCCAAATATTGTATAGTGAAATTTTTATATTTAGACGTACGTGCATAAAGTCTTCTGAAATGACTTCTTCTTTTATCTGAGGAGAAACAAGGTTGGAGCTGTGGGCGAAGTGGATGCTCACAGTGTGACAAAATTCCTCTAGCAAATTTGTTGGTTGACATCATTTGCCTATCAGTGACAATGTCAACGATGTGGCCTAATGGGATACCACTTACCCTACTGACAGTCTTCAGAGTTCTATGAATATTGACATGGTCGTTTTTAGGCAATCCAGGAAAGAATAAGGGTGAACAGTAAAGTAGAATGGAAAGATGCACGAGTTGACAAACTGTGAGAGGAGAGGTTGGGTTATACCTGAGTGCCTTAACTTCTTAATATAAATAGTCAGACGAAATATTCTTTTAGAAATCACTAAGACGTGGGAAGATCAGGATAGGTCAGTAGAAAGAATTATTCCAAGATACTTAACTTCAGACTTGGTTTCTATGTCAGTATCATCAATTTTGCAAGGGCCATAGGAACCAACAGCTTCATTCAACTTTCTTTTACATCGGAAACTGAAATTAATAGTCTGACACTTGGAAGGATTTAGTTTAAGACCATTAGACGAAGACCATTTGCTAACTCTTGATAGAAAGCTCAACTCAAATGATGTCTGCTCTGTAGACGGTGTCTAGAAAGAAACAAAATGTTTCGGAACACTAAACCATTCAGTATAAATAACAAAACTAAACCCAAATTTCCTCTTTAATACACCAGTAAGAGTACTGTTGTATATGCTTTTTTGGCTTTTGTTATTTATCTATTGATTGATGACTTCGTTTAGTAGTGAAAGGGAGTGTTGAAATAGTGAAGACGATTATTTAACTCGAGGGGATATTTTTGGGATTGTTGGGTTTTCGAGTTGAATTGTTTACTTGTAGGAAGCTTTTATTTTCCTTTAGCTCTAACTTCAATTTGAAGTTATTTTTGAGAATTCTCTCTCAGTGGACTTCACTTTGTCATTGGTTGTTCGTGCATTCATATGTACTGCTATTAACCACTCCTTTCTTCGTTTTGTGTAAATATAAATGTCGTTCAGCCTCTTTAAATAATGACTATTGTATCATTCTAATATGAAAATTGTAATAAAATCAGTTCACCATCTTAAACTATTCTCAGACAAACTTTTGAAGATAAAAATAATAATAACACAATTAGAGAACTATTAATTAATTCTATTTTTAAATAGGAAACAAACGGATATGGTTATTACTAAATTAGTACTCAGAAATTTATAATAGAAACAATAATTTCAAGTGTTCAATATGATTTTGTTTAAATGTTTCATTTGAATGGTGAAAAAATGGCGCGTTTCACGCACACATACACGTAGACAGACAAAAGTGTAGACATATATGCATGTTTATGTGCTTATGTCCTTATGATGCAGTTGCGGTCACCTTTGACTGTATTGTTTAAGGTAGAGTACAGGTCTGCACTCATTATTATGAAATGCATTCACCGGAAACGCGTAAAGTTGATTGATTTTTGAGTATTATTCTGCGCACTTTTATTTCAGACACTGAGAAAAGAAAAAACAAAAAGAATGAATACTGAACTAATTTAAATTAAATTACCTCCTTTTCTTTGTTTAACACCAGTAAAATGACATTTCTTGTAAAACAAGAGAGTAGTGGTTTCCTGTGAAACTGAATTGAAAATATTTCTCCAGTTTTCTCTTATTAAGTCTAAGTCTTGTAGGGGGAACTTAAATATAAATAATATGGCAGGAGTTTATCTGATTAAACGAAGAATAATAATGAGTGATTTCCATTCATTTTTAGCATGTATCACATCATTGATTGACATCAGTTGAAGAATCATTGACAACTACATAACACTAGCGAACTGTTTCGTCTTGGTTAGGGACTTTTCAGTAGTACGCTCCTGTGACTCCATCTGGGATAGGACTAAATAGATGAAAGCTTGGCTGATAACAGAATTTGCAGCCCTGAAACTGTGGAAGAGGAGCTGAACACTATGAAAAGAATCCTCCTCGAATATGACTAACTAGAACGTTTCATCACAAAATCCATGGCCCATACTTTGTGCTTCCACCTCTCTACTTGAGTCTACAATTCAATGGGGACTTATTAAATGAAATGGTGAGAAACCGCCTGTGCCGATCATTGAAGAAAGGCTTCTTCGTTGGTGAACCTCGATTAACTCTCTTCATGAAACCATTGATTCTCATGAACGTGAAGGATGAGCTACCACTTTTAGTTTCATGAATTTGCATCTACCAATTTACCTGTTCGTGTGGAGCTAGGTATGTCTGCCGTACTCAGAGTGTGTTATCCAAACGTTTCATCGAACCCCCACCACAGCAGCCCTATGCTGCTTCTTCAAACTGTAGAAACAATGGCAATTCACATGTTAAATCCTGTTGTCTGCATACAAAGGAAGTCTGTTCAGTCATTAAATCTACAATGGACCCGATCTATCTTAAAACTGGATACGTAATTTTTGTGTTTTTTGTTCCTTAATTGTATTATTTTCTTCATCAACCCTCGCTTGAACTTCTACTCCTTATTACCAATGTTTTTAACTTGACTTTTGTTCGATTTTAGTTGAGTTATACTCAGTCCTATCAATTATAATACGTCACCCAGCTTATTTTAGTTCCTACTCGATTAACGCATTCTAACATTTACCATTCTAATGACACATCTCTGGAAATATTTCGTTTGTTTCTAAGAGCATATTCCATATATATATATATATATATATATATATATACATGCATATATATAAACCTTCAATTGTACATCTTGAGAATGATATCGCGGAAAAGAAGAGTAACTCTTTGCTGAACGTCCTCTATTTTATATGACTCACAGGGGATTTTCAAGTCGTTCATATTATTATTATATTATTGTATCCTTTAATTCCTAGAGGAACATAGGGCTCCAGCCACGCGTCTTCATTGAGTTCGGTTCTCTGCTAGAGTCTTCAGCTGGCTCCAAGTCTGCCAACACGCTTTCATCTCCTCTTCACATGACCTCCTCCAAGTCACCCTTGCAATGACGACCAACTCGCCGCTTCCCTTTCGAGTTCCACTCGAGCAATGGCTTGTCTAGTGATGTCACTTGATGGATTGTTTCCTCAGAGTATGGCCAATCCATCTCCATTTCTTCCTGCCTATTTGTTTCACAATCGAGTCCTGCTGTGTTGGCTCGCTCATTGCCAGAGATCTCTGTTGCTGGCCTTTTCTGGCCGGCCATCTGATCTTGAGTATTGAGCTAAGACAACCGTTAATGAAGGTGTGTAGTTTCTTTGAGATGCTCTTTGTGACGCGCTGGCCAAGTCTCTGATCCGTATGTTAAGTAGCACTGACTTCACATTGGAGTTGAAAATCCGGATCTTATTTTTGATGCTGAGTGCTGTTGACCTCCACACAGCTTTGAGAGTAGTGAAAGCTTGTCTTGCTTTTCCGATTCTTGCTTTGATATCCTCGTCAGTTCCATTCGCCTGTAGTTGAAACGATGCTTCCCAGGTAGATAGGTAAAAGACGTTGTTTCTTTCAGGTTCCTCCCATTTATGCTGATTGTTGTCTGTTGTTGTTGTTTTCGTTGCTGTTGGTGGTATTGCCCGGAAATCTTCATCAACTCTGTTTTCTCAATGTTCACCTGAAGTCCTATCTTTGATGCTTCTTCTGCCAAAAGTCGTTCATAACAAACTGTCAAAGTGATTTCACTTCATAATGACACCTGACTTATAGCTTATTGATTCGTGGTTTGAGTTACACTCTAATTATTGCAGCTTGAGCAACCAGTTGGTATCGTAATCCCAAGGTCCCAGTATCCAGTGTCTGTCGGAACTGACTCACATCCTTCACTACAAACAGCAACGAAACGAAATACACTTGTGATATAAAAAAACAACAACGGCACATTTTTACCAGTTTTATGCATGAATTACTTACCCATCTATCTAATTAACCGATTAGCTCATTAAGTATGCAACAAATGACCTTTGAATGTGTATAAACACGGATCAATCATGCATAATAAGTGATTGAAATGAAGATAACACGATTTGTATTTCTCTAAAACTTAATAGATAGCCTTCGGTCAGAACTAAATAGTAGGAAGCATGGTATATATATATATATTTTCCTTCACGTTCCCCAGTGGAACATAGGGCTTCAAGCTAGTGGCTTGAATTTTCTGTAGCAGTGTTTATTGTACAGGATGGAGTTGCTAGCCTCATGCCCAACCTTTCCTCTTTGCCAGCGTCATTACTAGGTTAGCGAGGTAAAGGGGTGCGTCGGCCGGGGATCGAACCCCGGACCATGTGCATGGTCGGCGAGCGTCCTAACCGCTATGCCACCGACGCCTGGTGTATATATATAATACTAATGAATCCCCATTGATGACCAATCAGTGCATACGACACACTTACGACTACAATAGCCTAGTAGCAACATCCTTGAACACCAGGTCAATTCTCTGACGGGAAGTTATTTCCATTGTTGTTGCTGAGTCAGTAGATTCTTCTATACGAGTTAGAAACTTGGCGCATGAATCATGAAAAGCATTTGTGACGACCAGCTGCAAATATTTATCATCAGCTGTCTTCACTGGCGGCTTCGTACTGAAGGTCAGATGACCAGTCGGTCAGAAATAATTAGCAATAAGAAACTCTGAAGCCAAACTAATCAAGAACCGACCTATCACTCAGCAAATGTGCAGAATAAAGTAGAGATGGGTGGGACACATCCTCAGGAGACCGTTGAGTGATACAATACTATAGGCCTTTGACAGGTACCCAAATGGAAAACGACAAGTTAAGCGTCTGAGGGTGACATAAAGGAGATCGTCTGAAAAGAAAATAAGAGAAATTCAGAGAACAGGAAAATAGCGGGATGTTCTGCTGAAGCCCTATTACCCACTCAAAACTCAAGATAATAATAGTAGTTGTAGATACACTCCTGAATAACGATTGTTAATAAGAACGCAATCTATTTCCAGTTCTGCCTACCGGTTTCCAGTAACGACATGACAGCATTCTTGAAAAAAATTTGAGTATTACAGCATATACATCCACAGATTAGCAGTGCATATAACTGTTCGTTCTAACCTTCTTTACAGTTGTAAGACATGGCAATTGAGTGTAAAGATATGGAGAGGGTAGATGTCTTCAAGCATAAGTGTATCTGTTCTCTTTCTCGTGTGATCTGATCGCTTTCGTCGTGTATCAGTGTTAGCTTACATTAGGATTTAGTTGAAAAACAGCCACTTTTGGTCAAACTCAATCAACCCATGAACTCTTTCACTTTTGGTTAGAACCATGAAGGTAAGCATAGACTGCCTAACTGTAGTTCTCAAGACTGTAAGAAATGATGACAGAAGAATGTTGATGTTATGGGTTGTTTTGAGTCAAAATAAATGTGTTATTCAAGAGTTGCTTTGCAGGGATTTGATTTGATCGATTACAGAATTTCATCATGAGCTGACATCGGTTACGGGACCATTTGAAAACCAGCTGGGAAGTACTAAACAGCTGTTTCGTCCTACTCTCTGGGACTCTTCATCAGTACGCACACACCTACCAATTTTTGAACTTAGAACCTATCGGTTATAAGGCTAGCTAGGTAGTAGACGATTAAGCCACTCGAACCCGATCCAATGATCACTGCATGAATTCCAAATTCTGCCAATTCACGCACAATATAGCGTGACTGGCACTAGCCAATGTCATAGATGGTGAGTATCTGTCCACTCAGGATGTTGTCAGCAGATCGGGTGTGAGGACAAATATTAGACACTGGTGATATTGGCTAGTGCCATTTGCGCTACATCGTCCATGAATTGGCGGAATTTGGAACTCATGCACTGGCCATTGGATAGGGTCCTAGTGGCTTAATGGTCTACGACTCTGCTCGCTTTGTGACTGGCAGGTTCTGAGTTCAAATGTCGATGGTTGTGTGTGCGTACTGCTGAAGAGTTCCAAAAACTAGGACGAAGCAGTTAGCTGTCCAGTACTCCCTGGCTGATTTTCCACTGGTTCTGTAATCGATGTTCGCTCACGATGAAATCCCGCAACCAAATGTGTTTTATATACATATTTTATGTGTTTATACTACCTCTTTAGGGGTAACATATATATTATCCATAATATGTATAGTTTATTCTGTTTAATGCTTTTCTTTTATTCAAAAATTCTCTTTTTATTTTACTCTTAAGTGATTTAGATTATTCTTCTTCTTCTTGCTATTCTTGCAATTCTGCCTACTTCTTATTATTTTCATTGAAACATTTAACCTTTGTTTTAATTTTAGTGGTAAATAAAACAAAATTGTGACATTGAACAGGATAGATAATTGTGAAAGAGAAAGAACTTATGCATACAATCACCAAAATATTGACATATGGAAAAAGAAAAAACTCTGTTGACTGCAAGAACTACCCATAACACTAATTACTTACTTACTGTTTAGTGTGTCCAATCAAAGTATGCTTTACTCTATCGGAAAGCTCGGTTGGACAGACTGGCTACACTGAAATCAATTAAAATCCTGGGATTCAAGGTCGAAGTTGTAATACTAGTGGATAACAGTGGAATAGCAGTAATATGTATCACTCGGGCAACTAACTGGTAAACCATCTGTATTGTCTTCACAATGTGGGAAGGAATGTTAAGAAGCAGTAGACTCCAAATTCTGTACAACCTGATATACTATAAGGTGATGAAATCTTGTGTGTGTGTGTGTGTGGACCAGTTGCCACTTAAAAACAGGGTGTATGCATGTGGCCAGCTTCCGTCAATTATCCATTTAATTCTACTGTTACATGACATCAACATTTTTATTTTTTGGATATTTCTGGAAGGAAACAGCGTCTGCCGTTCAGTCAGCCAATAACTAGCAATGGCCTACAAACACTCATTATTATCATTGTTAATCTTATTGTCGTTCCCTTGTGTTCCTAATGGAACAAAGGGCTCCATCAGCACAACTCCACATTCCCTTATTTTATGCGTTCTTCTTTGGATGGCTGATAGTTTCTGGTCTCCTCTTCTGATGATCTTGTCCACTTCACCTTCGGACGACTGATTTGTCGTTTTCCGCTCGGATTCCACTTGAGCAATGTCCTGGCACGTAATGTCACCCAGTGATGCCTCTTTAGTTTTTCCGATCCATTTCTTTTTTCTTCTACCATATTTATTGCGCAATAGGTTGATTCTTGATTGTTTTATTTCCATAGTTTCTTGTTGCTGATTCCTCCTGGCCATTAGGTCTTCTGAAGGAAGCCAGTGAATTTCAGAGCTGTTGACAAACGTTTGCGGCTGGCTTATAGGAATGTTTTCCATGACTCGCACGACAACTTTCTGACTCGTATAGAATCATTGACTGAATTAAAATTTGCGTTGAAAATCCCAGTTTTGTTCTTTATGCTGAGAGCAGAAGATTTCCTCGGTGATTTCAGTGTAATTATAGTCTGTCTTACCTTTCCGGCCCTGACTGGCTTTGAAATCATCTTGCGTGCTGCCGACTGTAGCTGGAACGATGGTGCCTAGTCAAATAAATGAAGGAAGTGACCAATTTCAATTATATTCCGTTGATAGTGATTGATGCTCCATGTGCTTGTAAGTTGATTATTGTCGTCATCTACGTTCAATCGATGTCCTGTTTTTCTCTGAATCCTCTTCCAACTTGTTGTTTTTCGCCTATAAGTAAGTCCTACAGTTTGTGTGACATTCAATATATATGTCATCCGTGAAATCCATCACTACTAGAATCTTCTCATCAGTCTGACGTGTTCCTTTCATCTCACTTCCCATGTACGATGTTCTGCATAATTCAGTCCAACACAATGAAGAAAATCGTCAGTGATAATAGTCAACCTTGTCTGACTCCTCTATTTTACTTCAAGGGCTTCGCTAAGTTTTCCGTTGTGAATCAGTTGACATGTGGTATTATTATATAGTTGTTGAATGAGGCTGAGAAAGATTTGGATCCCCCCACCCCACATAGTATCGAAGTAGTTTCTAAAGTTCTTCCAATCAGTAAGCCAAAAGTACACCTTCATGACTATCGGAAGATGTCTGAATTCTGTTGATTTGTATCTAACTCAATCTTTTGCTTTCTCTTCTTAATAGCAAAATCAGCAGTACAGATATATTCGAATTCAATATTTTCCTTTGGAAAGATTCTTTGATAATCTCTGTCTTTTACTTTAAAACATTTCTTCTGTGAACTTAAAAGTTTAAATTCTTTCACCACTTTGTTAATTATTTACATTTTCTATAACAGCATCTGGTGCGTTGGTGGCACAGCGGTAGAATGCTCGCCGATCACGCGGGTGGTCCGGGATTCGATCCCCAACCGCTAACGCACTCCTTTAACTTGCTAAGCCAGTAATAAGACTGGTCAGTTGCGAAAATTTGGCATGAGGCTAGCAACCCCATCCTGTAAAAGTAAACACCACTGCTACTGAAACTTAGAGCCTCTAGCTTGAAGGTGCCCCATGTTCCACTCGAAACGTAAAGGAATAAAAAAGAAGAATAACAGCATCTGAAGTTAATTTTTCTCTTTCTACACAGAATTCTATAGCCTCTAAAAGTAAAGTTATTTTACGATGAAACTTGAAATCAATCAATAAATCCATCGTTCCCTTCAAAAATCAACACTTGAAATTCGATCTATCTAGTGTCACTGATTACAGGATGAAGTCGTCTGAAGGTTCAGTTAAGAGTTGTGATCACCAGGATCTATAAAGTCGGATGTGAAGAAAAATATTCGCTGATGACATTGGCCAGCGGTTGCGCTGTATATCGCGAATCGGGCTGGATCACTGGATTCCATTCTAGTTCTGTTATGTAACCTTTAAAATCACTAGGGTCGATCCACGATGGGTGGGGTGGGTTCGTGGGTGTTTACTGCTGGTGAGCACATCAAAAAACTAGGAAGAGAGAGGTGTTTAGTATACGCTAGTTCCCAATGGTCCTCCAGCTAAATTCAATTCGTGATCAGACAGGAATTTAAATTCAGATATTCCTAAAAATTTGATTATCTTAGGTAGCTGGATGCAATCGGTACAAAGCCTTGCTTCACTTAGTTTTCGTGCTAGTTGACACTCACCAGTCAGAAAGATAGACTTATCTTCAACCTTGATGGAAAACCTCATGTCCCTTATGAGATTCCAACCCATGTCACCCACCACCCAGTGCTGCAGTCAGAAATGTTACAATTGGGATAGCTATTCGGACTCACGACTGACCTACTATAGGTAAGACTTTATTAGATACTTTGATTGGGCACTAGTTAACAACTAGTGTTATTTATCTAGTCCTTTGTTTAGTGCAGACTGAATTCTATCGTCAGTGAAGTTCGCAATGTGGCAAACAACAAGCTAGGTGACTCGCCATCACGATGCACTGCACTATTAATCGTTGATATTAAATGATTGCAGGGAATCTGCAGGAAGCCTTGGATATGAGGTATTCTAAAGTTTGAGGGTTCATGTCGCTGATGAGTGCGAATAAGCACGAAACCTTGGTCAAGCGAGGCTTCCCACCGACTACCTCTAGCCAACTAATTACAATATATTGTAGCCATTTAGCATAGACTGACGAATAGACAATGTCGAGGCTAAAGCTTAGAAATTTTTCTGGTTGAAATCTTTTTTTGTTTTGTGATCCAGATCCTTGGTTGAATTTCAATTAGAAATTATACCTGTTTACATCAAATCAATCTATGAAATCATGGTTGTAGTGAAAAATTTATTTGATAGAGTAGATCACTGTAAATGAAATACCTATTTTTGCTTAGTAGAAATAACCAACTTTTTTGTTGATTATTTAACGTGTCACACGGTCAATCTTTCTAAATAAACTAGTTGAATTCTATTGGACAAAGAAAGGATGGATATCTAGTTATGTAGGTATATTGTTATATTCGAAATCTTATAATTATTAATGTTATGGAGAAAAAATCAAAAACACTTTTTGAGACAGTTTAACTTAACAGCTCAGAACTTTGCACCCAAAAAAAGCATCGGTTCAATTCGGTCGACGAGTTTCAGCACATCAAATGGATTGGCTCGGAGGTTTATCTTCTATTAAGGGTCAAATAACTAATATCACAAAAGATCTGCTGGTAGAAGGGACCCGTGAAATAAACGATCGTGCGAGTGAGTTATCTCTTGCACGTTCACGCATAAGTGAATTGGAATCAATTATTAAAACTCAAAAGACGGAGATAAACTGCCTTAGATCAAAAAATGAAGATCTATTGGTCCAGTTAGAGTCTTCACAGCTTATAGCTGGATCACACTAATGAACTATTTGTTCAGCAGCTGCGGGAGAAGGATGCTATCATTGCCAAGCTACTATCTGAAGTATTGAATGAGCGTGGAGAACCTGAGGGTCGACCAGAGGCTTCAGTCGGTAGTGCCGGTAGTCGCATTGACACTGATGTACCAAAGTATGGACGACGGCAATATCCTGATCTTGTAAGTGAAGAACACTCATCTCCGTCAGTTGAATCACATTCCGATGGTACACCTACGTAGGAAGAATTAAAAAATGAAGTTGTTCAGCTTCATGCTGAACTAGCGAAGTGGAAAAAACTTGCAAAGAAGAAAGAAGCAAATCTGACTAATACTCCTTCACATCAGGTGTTAAATATCGAGAAACAAATTGAGCAATTAAAGAAACAACTCAGTGAAGCCGAAGAAAACCGGAGGACAGAGTTATCTGCTGTTCAAGAAACTCATTCAGATCAGTTGTCAAATTTAGTAGATTTTTATGATTTCCAATGAAACTGTTTTGTTCTCCGTTATTACTATTCCTTTGTCTCACACCTCTGTTTACTGTCTATATTATGCATTTCTCCTACTTTCTTCTCTTGCTTTGTGTGCTACAAAGAGGGAGTATGGCGACTTGAACTACCGCACATATGTGCAAAGTTCTATGTCGAAAACCGACCGACCGACCACCACCACAACAACAAGAAGTTATGATATACCCAGTGAAAGTGAGTTTTCCAGTAAAACTAAAATCCATAAACATCAAAAAAGAAAACAAATAATTATGAGTGCATTACAAGTGAATGTTTTTATCAACCTCATTCAGACACAGCTATAAGACGCTGCTGCTACATGTCAAGTGGTCTACAACGAAAAACTCGTTTGAAGTGAATCCATGAGTGAGTAAGACAAAGCTAAATATGATCACTGATGATATTCCTTTTGAGATGAATCTTGTTGATGTTATATTCCTGGAGGAGAGTGATTCTCACTGCATAAGAGGCCCGGCTTGTAGGTCACTAGTAAACTAGCGAGCTAGTAAATTAGTTCAATCGTATCAATCGCATAGATCTTATCCACGTCATGATAAGAAAATCTCAGGAGACAAGAAATAATAATTATGATGTTCTGAAAGGACAGGAGTTTCATACATGCAGAATTCTGATATCGTATTTTTAAAAAAAGCATTAAACATATGCAGGCACGTACTTATGCTTCCATAAACATGAATGAAACTGATTCTAGCGGGTACGAATAAATCTGTTGCCATTATCGATCCAGTTTTTAGCAACAACATAACCAGTGTCTGGTCCCAATGACTCTTAGCATTGCGAATCTTATAAAAAGAATTTGCTTGATGTCTCTTGACTAAGGATGGTTAGTAGGGACATCCAGAAGGCGTGCTTCTACCTATACCATTTGTTGCTTGTCAGTTAAATACACTTACAAATGAAGTGATACCTAAACGCAGCACCCATCGTTTCAAACAAAAAACTGAATGATCTTGTTGTTTATGCGTTCGCTAATCCGATAGTTGCAGTAATCAAACGAGTCTTACTCACTGTACTGTGGATTCAGCTCAAATTCAGCCCTTTGTATGTGTGTGTGTATGTGTTTGATCAAATGAAGTAATCAGTTTTCACAGGTCAACATGCTAAATGAAAGTGGAGGCAAAGACAATCTGTGTGACAGCAGGATTTCATCATTAGCAGACATCATTTAAAGGAACATTGGAGAACCACTTGAGATTAATTGACAGCTGTTTCGTTTTAGTGCTCAAGACTCTCCAGCAGTACGCACCCACCACAGAGGTTGGAACCCAGGACCTTCCAGTTTCAAGGCGAGCTTATAGACCATTAAGCTACTGAGAACCAATCCAATCGCTTTTGAATTCTAACCTCGGCCATATAGTGCGACCACTAGGATCAAATCCCTGCAAACCAACACCTGAACATCAATCCGACGTTCACTAGTCACTGATCTTATTCAGTTAGGTAGCCATCTGGGTTCAGTGAGAAGTCGTCAAAACTGGGATACAGCCAGTTGTGTGTGAGAACAAATACTCGCCAAAGAACTGACACTGGCTAGTGCCAGTCGCGCTTTATCCTGAATTGCAGGAAGTTGGAATTCATAGATAGGTCACTGGATTGGGTCCTATTGGCTGAATGGTCTACAAGCATGCCTTGTAACCAGAATGTCCTGGGTTGGAACCCTTGTGGTGGATGTGTACTGACAAAGAGTACTAAGGGGTCGTATGAAACAGATGTCCAGTTCTCCTATGTGGTTTTCTAATGGTTCTCTAACCGATGTCAGCTAATGATGAAATCCCGTAACCAATCAAATCAAATCCCTGTATACCAACACTTGAATGAGAATCTGTAAGAATTACTGCATCGTAGTGATTTATTCAAATTAATTTGAAATCTAGATGTATTCGACTGAAGAGTCAAAGGTGGGACGAAATGCATCTCTTGGATTCCAGTGATAGACAGTATCAGTTAGTAAATCACACCATAATATGATGATTGCATAAACAAAATAATATGATATGTGTACCTACACTCACACAAACATACACAGAAATACATAGATATGTACGCCCAAACTGTAGTAAATTCGATGTTGCTCAACCTAGTATCTGCCTCCACTTCTGTTTCACAATTACCTGTAATTCCTAATTCAAATATGTATATAAATATATATCTTCAAAAATGCTTCAAATATTCTCCATTTAGAAAATATCATCGAAAGGGAAGTATTTTTTGAGAATTCGACAGAAAACCCAAGAATACAGTTGGTGGAATCCAGAATTTGCAGTTCATTCTATTTGAGACTCGTCATCTAGACGTGCCTGCATTCGTTTCCCAGTGACTGACAATGCTCCCTCCGAGGCTCGAACCCAGTACGCATAACTTCAAACACCAAAGCGTTATCCACTTAACCAGTTGGGTCAAGAGACCTGTTCACCTATTGTGCAAAGTGTCTTAATGATTGTTTAATTCAATTTAGATACTCCCGTCAATGGATTCCACTGACTTCAGTTTACATGACCAAACATCGTTGAAGCATCAACAAAAAGAGCCGATCTGAGGTTGAGCACTTCTGTCCAATCAATCGACTGGAAAATCTAAATTGAATTAAAATCTAAGAAGAAATTCTCTAATTGAGCAATGAAAAATAATCGTTCATCAGAGTCGTCTACAAAAACAAAAAATGATTAATGTGTAGTTGAAGATAAAAAACATTTTCTCTTTTTTTAAAGAACAACTTAAAACTGTCTTGATTGTCTCCTTTTAATAAATGAGTTTTATCGTTCCTTGTCAACTTAAAAAACCTAAGACATTTTTTCTTTTAAATTTTATGAATTTGGGTAGAATATAGACTCTTTACTGACTTATTGATTTTTAGGCATATATTTGACTGTGAACAGAGAAGCTCCTTGTTCAATATTCAACTGTTTAAATAATGTTACAATTTTTTAGTTAAAACCGTAGACTATTTAGAAAAATAAATTATTTCTTATAAAGACAATGGGATATCTTTTCTTGAGTTAGGAAAAAGACTATCGCATTAACGTATAACCTCACCAACCTCACCTAGTCTGTTGGCTTGCTAGTTTTCTAGCCGGTTCCGAACTCGGAAGAAGACAAACAGGGTTGAGAATGGGGTTAGCTACCCTACTCCCTAAAAATCAATCTAACTGCTACGGAAACAAGAAAAATATTTTTTTTTAAACTTATTTTGCGTTTGACTTGGACACATGAAATAACACAGCGGGCTGGTGATAAACTTCAGAAAACCAGTCAGCCGATATCTTCTTGTTTCAATGAAAGCAAAAATAAAAATGGGGAAGTGGAATCTTCGTACAATATACGAAGCTGGAAAGGCTGCCCAGGTAGCCAAAGAAATGAGAAGATATGACTTAAGAGTGCTCAGAATCTGTGAAAGCAGATGCATTTGGATGTGAAGAAACCAAATTGCCAACTGGAGCGTCAGAAATCTACTTGACTCTTGTTACTCAGACGACAACAACGAGCATATTGAGCCAGTGGCTATCATGATGTCACCAGTGGCTGCTAAATCTCTAATGCAGCCGCTCTAATGGGAACCGAATAGGGGATGCGACAGGCGAGAGATACTGCGAGGTGAAGATGAGAGATTATGAGAAATCGTAGACCTAGGTGAAGAAGAGATGAGAAAATTAAATAAAGTGGAGATGTTGAAGCGTTATTGTCCACTCGGAAACCAAGGGAAAAAATTCAGCTTTCATTATTACTTTCATAAACAGAATCAAAGATAATATACGTTCTACTTTTACTGGACAGATTATTGTATGTTCGAAAAAAATTGCTACACACTTTAAATCCCAGTGAATAATCTTTCTTGAATTCTCTTAGAAATGCCAATAATTTGTTTCTAAATTTCACAAGGAAACGAGATCTCTTACGTTCCATTTATGATAAATAAGTACCCTGAATATTTTGCACTAGAAAGATTAACATAGTCAAAATTTTCAACCACAGTTTCTTTTCCTGTAATAAGAACAAACAGTTCAATGAAGAGTCTCCTTTTTGGGCGAATTCATTCACTTAGCTGTACAATCGCAATTATACATAATTATTTGTGAGTGTGTGTGTGTGCGTACGTTAGGTTTGTCAGACAAGTATAAAAATTAGTGAGGGTTATTGTTTATTGATGTCATCAAAATGTTTGAAAAATGTCGTGAATAATCAAATTGTAACTAGTGAGTCTCGATTAAGGTTACGTCAAATGAAGGACGTTCAGAAAAGCAGGTTGTTAATGAAAGACCATGGGGACACATATCCAAAATAAATTATGTAGTAGATAGAAAGAGTGAATGAAGGGTTAGTTTGAAAAAACATCTTACTACAATGTCATACGAAAATTGCACAAAATAGTATTAATAACGAAATAGTTGAACTTGAAGTTATAACCAAGGTAGAAGGAGGGAATGGAGAAGTTTCTTCTGTGTACACAAACCAGAATTTTCCATCCGGATCGCTAAGGCCTCAGCAATGCAAAATATGTGGGAGCTTACAGTTTTCCAGAGTCTTCTTTTGACTTTGTAGAGGACTTTGAATGAACTCCTTTTACATATTGAGTGAACAGTGTTGAAAATGTGTTCAATTATGGCACTCACTAGTGATCCACTGTTAACGTTTTGTTAGCTAGGTGGAATAATGTTCTTTGACTCTTTTAGATAAAACATACATCGACGACCTATATATCTCTCTCCACATGAGCAAGTAAATTGGAAGATACACATAGAAGTGGTCAAATGCAATGGTTTGTCTTTGGAGTTGTTGAAGAACAGTGGGCGGTATGAGAATACCAATCGCAATGTAGCAGCAGTGAATGTTCTTTCCAGGGTGTTAGATATTCACTTCTTCAGGATGTTGGCCAGAAGGCCGCCTCTGAACATCACATTCATGCATAACATATTACTCCTTTATGTTCCCAGTGGAACATAGAGTTTCAAGCTAGAGGCTTGAAGTTTCGGTAACAGTGGTGTCTATATTTTTTAGAAGATATGGTTGCTAGTCTCACTCCCACCCAACCTTCCCTCTTCGTCGGGATTGTGATCGGCTTAGAGAGGTAATGGTGTTCGCTTGCCGGGACTCGAGCCCCAGACCATGTCCTCGGTTGGCCATCACTCTACGGCTGAACCACCAATGCACTTTCAATAGGGTAATAAATTGTAAATTTAATGTTTTCTCGTATTCTTATCTTTTTTGTTCAGGTGTTATTCGATCATTGAAAAGATTTAATAATCATACAGATTCAGTGTATGAATTCAATGTGACAGCATTCGATTGCCATCTACCAATGCCGTATAATTCATCTGTACCTGTTACTATTCATGTCAAAGCATCGTGTACATCACAATGGAATGGTAAGTGACAGTTTTATATGAAGAGTACAATGTTAACTATCATTTTAAAAAAATTTATTTATTAAGTGGAATTTCCTTTAATTCCTAGATGAACATAGGGCTTCAACCGTGCGTCTCCATTGCGTTCAGTTCTCTGCTAGAATCTTCACCTGACTCCAAGTCTGCCAACACGCTTTCATCTCCTCTTCACATGACCTCCTCCAAGTCACCCTTGCAATGACGACCAACTCGCCACCTCCCTTTCGGGTTCCACTCGAGCAATGGCTTGTCTAGTGATGTCACTTGATGGATTGTTTCCTCAGAGTATGGCCAATCCACCTCCATTTCTTCCTGCCTATTTGTTTCACAATCGGTTTCTGGTTGGTTCGCTCCCAGAGATCACACCATGTTGCTGATCTTTTCTGGCCTACCATCTGATCTTGAGTATTGAGCGAAGACAACTGTTAATGAAGGTCTGTAGTTTGTTTGAGCGGCTCTTTATGACGCGCAGTGCAAGTCTCTGATCCGTAAAGTAGTACTGACTGACTTCACATTGGAGTTGAAAATCCTGATCTTATTTTTGATTCTGAGTGTTGTTGACCTCCACACAGACTTGAGAGTAGTGAAAGCTTTTCTTGCTTTTCTGATTCTTGCTTTGGTATCCTCGTCAGTTCCACCTGTAGTTGAGACGATGTTTCCCAGATCAGTAGGTAAAAGAGGTTGTTTCTTTCAGGTTCCTCCCATTTATGCTGATTGTTGTCTGTTGCTGTTGTTGTTGCTGTTGGTGGTGTTGCCCAGGAATCTTCATCACCTCTGTTTTCTCTATGTCTACCTGAAGTCCTCCCTTCTTAGGATGCTTCTTCTGTCAACTTGTTGCTTTTCGCTTGCTGAAATAATGGGTAAATAACTTCGATCATTGGGTCATTATTGTCTGAATTACCTAGACATCTTTTTTTAGTGTACTTGCCTTAGAGTCACACCCACACACAGACATTGTGTGTAAAGACTGTTCATTTCATCCGCCCAAAGTAAACTAGATGGCGGGAATTCAACACCAAACCCATTGGTTGAAAGCTGAGAATTTAATCTAATTAATCACGTCTTCTTGTGACAAATTTATGTATATGGTTGATTTTATTTGGGTTTCTACTGGAACCTTATACTATCTATCTGAAAGGCACACAAAACGTCTCAGATAAAATATGTTGACAACTAGTGTGGACTTTTCAAAATGTCTCGAAATGAACGGTGACTTTCAGAAAAAGAAGCTTCATTGAACAATAACTGATACTCGCCTAATAAGACATCAGTCATTTAGTCTAGTTGCTTAGTAGACAATGCTTTGGAGTTTTCGGGGAGATGTTTCCTTGGTTCGACTCCCAGCGAAAACTGTGAATTCAATTACATTCAGTTTACAGTAAGAAACATGCGGTTTTTATTTCACTGTTTAGGTGTATTCCACCTATTAGCATCATGCTAATCCTCAGATATTGTCTAAGATGACTTACTGACTGACTGGTCTCAACATGGAACTTTGCACAGAAATGCAGCAGATCAACTTGCTCTACTACATGTAGCACACAAAGGGAGAAAAAAAAGTAAGAAAAGAGATTAAACAGAGCGGTAGTGAGCAGAAATATGAGAGAGAAAGAATAGGGATATGGAAAAACAATAGGGTCTAAAAGATATCGCGGACAGTAAGGACTGAATACATCTGCGCCATTTACAATGATGTTTAGCCATATCAGTAACTGTCTCTAGATGTTCGTTCTTAGCATCCAGAGGACACTAACCTAACAACCAAAAAGTCTACACCTCCCTACGTGACTGGCTGGCTGGCTGCCTTAAATTAACTATTAACGATTTCATAGACAGATTCCAGGCTTCGGTTTGACCACCTACGCTAACTCTTATCCAACCACATTGATCTTATGTCAGTTGACATTGACCATCGGTCGACGAAGGCTTCAACAACACACCTCCACTTTGTTCTAATTTCTGCTTTCCTCTCCAGCTGGACCCAAGATTGTTTATAGTATTTCATCCCCATTTAGGTCTTACTCAAGAGATGGCCTGTATTGAGGGCGATGTCATTTAACGGCCTCCCCATTGTGTGCCCGATCCATCCATTTGTTGAACGATGAGTTCTTGGTTTATTTATTCCCAGAGTTCTCTATGCTAATTCTTGCTGGCATGCCATTTGATCTTCAGCGTGGAGCCAGTGAAGATAGCTGTTGATCAAATTCTGTAACCTGTTGGAAAGGCACGTCATGACGCGTGAGCAAAGTTTCTGACCCACATACAAGAAATCAGTGACTTAAAGTCTGAGTTGAAAATCCGATTCTTGTTCACTTTACTGAATGCAGAATATTTCCACATTGATTTCAGAGTGTTGAAGCTTTTTGGACTTTTCCGAATCTGCATGGCTTTGACATCCACATCCATGCTGTCGCCTGTAGTTGATAGGATGCCGTCTGTCGAGATAACTGAAGGAATTGACTAATTCCAAATTTATTCCATTGATACGGATTGGTGCTTGTTATTGTTGATTGGTTACCTGCATCACCTTGGTCTTTGCCGTGTTAACTTGAATTCCTACCTACACATCTGCTTCTTCTGACACCTTGTTGGTTTTCGTCTGTAAGTCCTCGAGTTTGTATGACATTAAATATAAGTCATTTGCAAAGTTCAGATCTTATAGGTTCTTACTATCTGTCCAACGTATTCCTGCTTTCTCACTGCCTCCTTTCCCCCCTCCAAATGATATGCCTCATAATCCAGTCCACGACAATTAAGAATATTATCGGTGATAATATGCAACCTTGTCTGACTCCCATATTCACTTGGATGGCTTCATTGAGTTTTCCGTTGTCGATCACTTGAAACGTGCCATTCTCATAAGGCTGTTGAATAGGTTTGACAAAGATTTGGGACAAACCATAGTGTTGAAGTAATTTCCAAATTATTTCGTGGTCGACCCTGCTGAAGGCCATTTCAAAGTTGATAAAATTGAGGTAGAGGTTTGCAGAGTTTAACTATCTTATCGTAAATGTTACTGTGACCAGTTGACGCCTATATATAAAAATGTAAGAATGGGGAATAGGAAGGAATTGAAAAGATTTCATCTCCCTTTCTCTCTCTCTCTATCTCTATATATCTTTCTTTCACCCTGTTACCTATATAATTTCACATTTTCATATTTCCTCCTTGTTGTGTGGATAGTAAATATCAATGTTGCAGTCAAATATAAATTGACGTGATTTATGCCTTTTGTTTATATATGTATTTTTCCCATTGCCTATCACATTTCATTAATCATGCATAATCGGTTGTCGATAAACCAGTTGTTACTTCATAATTCTAAGGGTGTGTGTGTGTGTATGTGTGCTGGCATACAGAGGGAAGACAACAGAAACTTCCTGTGAACGGGTGTCTCAATCGTGTCTCAATTTAACTTTACTGTACCTACGTAAAATGATAAACTCAAAATACAAAAGAACAAAAGTCTCTTTTTTTATTTCTTTCTCTCTATGTCTTGTTGAAATTTCTGTCGTTTCATTTCTCCTTCCGGTTATGCTTTCAAAGTTCTAGTAGGGCTTGGTTGTTTCTGTTTCTATTTTTGGTTTCATTTAACGGGAGGTGGGAGGGGAGTAGGAGATTTCTGTGTGTACAAATACAACACACCCATCATATGATGTAGGATGTATTGTTCATTTCTTGCTACTCATCTATCTATTGTTTCTTTCTTTTTTGTCTAGACATTTATTTGTGTGTAGAGAGGGTTTTTCCACCTTGCTGGTTTCAACTTACCCCATTTCCTACCTCATACTCCTTCTCTGTCCTTCTCGCCTTCTTTTCCTGTATGCTATTACACACCATTGCCACACCTCCGTGTTTAATACAAATCCCGTAAATCGTTAACTTTGCCCTCTCTCTCTCTCGCGCGCGCGCTCTCTATCTCTTGTTTCTATTGTCAACGATGTTCATGATTAAGAGAAACGGTTTCATAAATGAAACTGATAAGGAAAAAACTAAATTCTATGCAAAAAACTAAAAGATTGTTTATGCCATTTGTCACTAGTGTAATATCCTAGAGAATTACAAAAACAATTTCATCTCTTTTCAGTGTATATATATATATAGTATTTCAAAATTCAATTGTCATTTCAAGGTTACTCATGCATTTAAAATGAATTAATTAGTTAGTTAAAACAAAACAGAACCAAAAGCAACTTTTTAATTTGAAAACACAAAAATAGTTGTCGCTTTCAGTAAATTCTTTTTTAGGCGCTACAATTATAAATCCGTTCAGCACTTAAGCATACAATAGCCAAACCACTAAAGGCAAATTAGATTCACATCAGATATGTGTATTGTGTGGAACAATAGTCAGTTATTTAATTCAATTTAGATTTTCCCGTTGACTGATTGGAGCGAAGTGCCCGGTCTCAGGTTGACATGTTGGCTCCTTGTGCAGATGCTTCGACGATGTCTGGTCATATCCTGGATTCCACTGATAGTTACTATCAACCGATTGACTTCATATAGTCAGTTAGTTTTGAATATGCACGGTCAATGAGAGCATAAGATGGGATGAGATGAAATAACTTAATGGTGTATATTAATATTATTGTTTCCTTTGATTCCTAGAGGGCTTCAGCCGCACGGCTCCATTGCGTTCGGTTCTCCGCCAACGTTTTCACCTGACTACACTTCCATGTCACCTTCGCACTGACGATCAACTCGCAGATTCCCGTTAGGGTTCCACTCGAGCGATGGTCTGGCGTGTGATGTCACTTGATAGTTTGTTTTCTTAGAGTATGGCCAATCCACCTGCATTTCTTTTTCCTTATTTGTTGCACAATTCTTTCCTGACAGGTTGGTTCGTTCCCAGAGATCCTTCACTACTGTTGATCTTTTCTAGCCATCTGATTTTGAGCGAAGACAGATGTTGAAGAAGGTCTGTAGTTTGTTCGAAGTGCTGGGCTGAAGAAGCAGCTGTCTAGTACTCCCTGACTGGTTTTCCAATCGTTCTCTAACTGATATCAGCTCATAATGAAGTCCTGAATTGAAATCTCCCCCCCCTCTCATTGGAATACATCAGTTGACATTGAATTCCTTTTTTTGTTTATCTACTTCATTTATTTATTTTTTTGTTTATTTTTTTGAAAATTTACATTCCTATTTAGGTATACCAAAAGAAATAGCCTATACAGCTTTATCGAATCCCAAATTGATTGCTGCCAATGCAAAATTTGCAATTTGTCCACAAAGCAATCCAAATGACAATGCTGATATCAATCCCTATAGCGAAGATGATGATGATGACAGTAGTGATGATGAAGATGAAGGAAATGGTGATGATCTTGATGATATTGATAATGTTACTAGTGAATATGACTACTGTCCAATTGAACAAGTAACTCTGCGTATGAAAATTTTATGGAGTAAAGAAGATATAATTGTTGGTGATGAATCAAATCCACCTTCTTCTTCATCATCATCATCGTCATCTCCCTCGACCTCGTCAGCCTCGTCATCGCCATTATCATCATCATCATCCTCTTCTGCTTCTTCACAGTGTGATTTGGATTATTACTCCTTACTGGCTAACCGGAAAACTTGCAGTAAGTACCTTTTTTATTTTGTCTTGCTTGTCTTTGATTTTACGTACTGAGATTTTCTTTTCATTGTTTTATTGTTTGTTAGACTATTTGAAATAGTTCTTGTCTGCCTGGGTGATATTTATCTCATGATTTAGTGGTGGTGATGATTGGATTTGAAAACGGCGCCGTCCAGTTACGCCAAACAGATGTCCAATGAAAAGTTTATGATATTTGATTAAATATATAGTTAATATTTATAGACACATGGTTGATAATGTTTTAATTCTGTATTTTTCTGTGTTCTGTTATAAGGACAGAATTTCTAAACCCGGATTTAATTAAGTATGTGTGGCACTAAGACTCTGTGTGTTCACGATGATGTAGGACTGGTCTGTATCTAGTACTCCCAGCTTAAAGATAGGGAGTGAAGTGGTGGATGGGCGTGTTGATCCATTCACTTATTATTGGAAAGTTGCATCACGCCCAGCAGGTTGACCGCTGAGGAAATCTCAGCATGAATATGAAGGGCTTGTGTGGCATTTCGCCAACTTACTCCACCTTTGGCTTAGTAGATGTGGTGTCCTGCTGGCTGTTTACCTAAAGGACATGTGTACTCCACAGCAGCAATTAGCTGCGTCCTCCTTTATGGCTGGCTGTGAGCGAGACATAGCCGCCATTACGAATTGAAGACATGAAAAGCCTGACTGGCTAGCTATCTTCGATCACAGGTGTCTGCGTTTGTCTGTCTGTCTGCCGTGTTAGGTGGTAAGTGCAATAATAGAATGAGTAATATTGAGGTTAGGCTTCGATCGAGTGCTACTTTAGAGTTGGGGAAGATCAAACGATGAAGTTGTGAAGCAGGTGCATCAATTGAGATTGTTAGAATATGTGTGACGCATGCATTCCTTGTCATCGATCGCCTTCCTTGACCGATGGCCAATGTTAGCTGACATAGGATCAATGTGGTTGGATAAGAGTTAGCGTGGGTGGTCAAACCGAAACCTGGAATCTGTCTATGAAATCGTTAATAGTTAGTTTAAGGCAGCTAGCCAGCCAGCCAGTCACGTAGGGAGGTGTAGACTTTTTGGTTGGTTGGTTGGTTGGTGTCCTCTGGTTGCTAAGGACTAATATCTTGAGACAGTTGGTTATATGGCTCGTTATCATTTTCAGTTACCCGGATGCATTCACTCTCTTTGATCTGACGTATACAGAAAAACCATATTGTTTTTCTATGTTACTTTAGTTTCTTCCTCGCATTTCCGTTTATTGTCGTTGCTTCGAATATACTTTTTTCCTCTATTTTATCTTCTTTTGTATGTTGAATGCAGGTAATCGGTCTGTTTGCATGTGTGTATTTTTTAGCTGTAGGAGAGGATTATCGCCTTTCTCATGGTGGAAAAATTTTTAAATTGCTGCATTTAACAAGGTGTATAACTCAACTGAGAAACTTTCAATACCAGTACAACTAATCATCATCAAAATAAAGCTCGTAAATAAGTGAGCTGTGAAAATTTATTAAGTTCTTGATGATTGGTTGCTACAACAATCTATCATTGGCTCAATGATGAAATACTCTGAAGATACACATCTTTGTAGTTTTCGTCCAGTTAGCTCTGAACAAGCACTGTCTGTCTGTCTGAATTCAACATAGAACTTGGCACCAAAGTGCAGCAGTTCGAGTTGCCACGTTCCAAATAGCACACAAAAATATACAAGAAGATGAGTGAAGAGAATCAATAGAGTTTTGACAAGTATAAGAGTGAAACAGAATGAGTAATGGTAGAAAGGAATATGAAAGATTACACAAGAGACTGAATACATCTGCATAAGCCATTGACAACGATTTTGAGCCATGTCACCTATTGTCTGCAGCCATTGATTCTTAGAGTCCCGAGAGCGGGCCCCAAGCCGGAAGTCTGCATCTCCCTCCCTACCTGACTCAGTTTAACTGTCAAGGATTTCATGGATTGATTGATGCCATGTTTTTGTTTGGCCACCACTTGCTCTTTTCCAACCTGCACCTATATCAGCTAGTAATGCCCATCGAGGTGGGGCGATGGCTAGGCATGCGCAGCACGTGACCTAGCCATCTCAATCTATGTAACTTTATAGCCTCGTCGATTGATTTTCCCTCTTTGCCCAACACTCTACGCCTAACGTCAACATTACTTACTTTATTATACCACCTAACGCGAGAGAGAGATCGTAGACATCTATGATCAAAAACAGACAACCTTTTCGTGTCTTCAACTCGTATTGGCCATGTTTCAGAGCCATAGAGAAGGACGGAGCGAACTGCTGAGCAGTACACACGTCCCTTGGTTGATAGCCGGATGTCACGCCTACTCCAGAGATGGTGTAAATTAGCAAAACCAGCCCGAGCTTTTTGGATCCGTGCTGAGATTTCGTGACCAATCAATCCGTTGGTGCTGATACAACTTCCCAAATAGGTGAAGTGGTCAACATGTTCTATCACTTCACTCCCTATCACTAAGCTAGGATTTGACGTAGTCCAGTCCTGTAGCAGCATCTTACATTTCACAGGGGCGAATCGCATGCCAAACATACGAAGATTGCTGCTCAAGGTGTTCAGAAGACTCTGCATTTTGCCAGCATCCTCCCCTAACAGGACTATGTCGTCTGCATATTGTAAGTCCATAAGACTATTCCCTGGTAACAAGTCGATTCCTAAGTCGTTAAGTTCAGTTAAGGATACTTCCATTAGCATATCTATGATGAAGTTAAACAGAAAAGGGGAAAGTGGACATCCTTGACAGACACCACTGGTTGTTATCAATTCAGATGACAATTCCCCATAAGCCCTTACATGGCTAGCAATTCCACACCGTATATACAACACAGTTGTTACTGAAACTTCGGAGCCTGAAGTTCTGTGTCCCATTGTGAACCCAAGGATTGAAAATAACAACAGTCTGAATGTCGACTAATTAAACCTTTTAATCAGGTCTAGGTTTGTAGGGATTTGATTGATTAGTTACAGGATTTCATTGTCAGCTGACATCGGTTGGAGAACCACTTCCCACGAGTAGGAAGCCGCGACCAGTAAAATGCAGCAGGTCGGACGTGAGTGCAAATACTCGCCGAAGATATTGGCTAGTTGTCGCGCTGTGTTGTGAATTAAAAGAAGTTGGAATTCATGCACTAGCCATTGAATAGTGTCTCAGTTGTTTACTGGTCTACGAGCTCGCTAACCTCGTAACCAGAGAGTCCTGGGTTCAAAACCCTATGGTGGGTGCTCACTGGTAAAGAGTTAGCTGTCCAGTACTCCCTGGGTGGTTTTCAATGGTTCTGTTACCGATGTCAGCCCATGATGAAACCCTGTAAGCAATCAAACCCTTTACTTTTCAATACACTTTTGTTTTTCATATTACTCCGTGGACATTGATTAGCACTTAAATCTACGATATGTTATTTGTGACTTTTCACACTTACTGTGTCATTTGGGATAGTAATAATTTCCCCTGATAGTAGACATTACTGCTTGATTTGAGTAGTTCAAAACCACTAAGATTAATCAGTACTCATTTCTAGCTAGATCAAAGTGGTATATAAAACGCCAGACAGTTGTTTCGCCCCCTTTATAGCTCAGTTCATCGGTGATTTATGAGGTTTTGAATCAGTTCAAACTGCTTGAATTTGTTATGCATAGAATCCATTCTAAAATTTGCAAATTATACAGTTCCAAATGAATCTAAATTGATACTCATTGTCTAAAAGTTCACTGAGCTTTTAAGCTGCGGCCGACATCTAATTTATTATAGTTTATGGATCCTTAGAGATTCTTATTATTTATTTTATTGGACTGAATTTACCAATCTTTATTTGGAATATTGACTGAAGACAGACACTGTCAATTGTAGTTGTTATCTGGCAAAACATTGAATACTTCTAGGTGGATAAATAAGCCAGCAGGAATATTGTACAAAAAGTACATCTCTTCAAAATATTATAAATAACAAGCTAACCGAAAGATAATGTTAACTGTTAATAATAATAATAACACGATTATAGAAAAACAAATTAAGCTAGGTAAAAAAGTTTGAATTTTTTCCGCTATTGCCGCACTTACAACCTCCAAATGTTGATTCTTAGCACTTCCAATCTCTCGTTTCTCTGGTCTGGATTCAACATAGAACTTGGCACCGAAGTGCAGCAGTTCGAGTTGCCACGTTCCAAATACCACACAAAGGCAGACAAGAAGATGAGTGAAGAGAATCAATAGAGTTTTGACAAGTATAAGAGTGAAACAGAATGAGTAATGGTAGAAAGGAATATGAAAGATAACAGAGATCGAATACATCTGCGCCATTGACAACGATTTTGAGCCACGTCGCCTATTGTCTCCAGCTATTGATTCTCAGAGTCCCGAGGGCACCAACCCGGAAGTCTGCATCTCCCTACCTGACTCAGTTTAACTGTCAGGGATTTCATGGATTGATGCCATGTTTTTGTTTGGCCACCACTTACTCTTTTCCAACCTGCACCTATGTCAGCTAGTAATGCCCGTCGCGGGAGGCGATGGTTAGGCATGCGCAGCACGTGACCTAGCCATCTCAATCTATGTAACTTCATAGCCTCTTCGAGTGATTTTCCCTCTTTGCCCAACACTCTACGCCTAACCTAACGTTGACATTACCTTATAATGCCACCTAACGTGAGAAAGAGATCGTAGACATCTATGATCAGAAACTGTCAACCTTTTCATGTCTTCAACTCGTATTGGCCATGTTTCAGAGCCATAGAGAAGGACGGGGCGAACTGCTGAGCAGTACATACGTCCTTTGGTTGATAGTCGGATGTCATGCCTATGCCAGAGATGGTGTAAGCTAGCGAAAGCAGCTCGAGCTTTTTGGATCCGTACTGAGATTTCATCACCAATCAATCCGTTGGTGCTGATAAAACTTCCCAAATAGGTGAAGTGGTCAACATATTCTATCACTTCATTCCCTATCACTAAGCTAGGAGTTGACGTAGTCCAGTCCTGTAGCAACAAATCTCTCGTTTAGGTGATATTGACTTTCCTACAGTATTCCGAGGAAGAAACGATGCTATATTCTATAGAAGAGGAGAAAAATGAATGATTAACAACAACACTGATGCAAACGATCAAATCAAAAAACTGTGTGTTCTTCATGATTCATAGAATGTTACCAATCCGAAATTCTTTGGCTCTGATGGCTCATAAAGTATTGATGCATTGACAGATTAAATTTATCTTCAGGTTAATAAACAAAGGTGTTTTAAACCTATTGAACACTGCACATACAAAGTATAATGGCTGTGTCTGCAGTGGTGTTCTCTCTGAACGGAGGTATTTAATTTTTAAATTTTTACTGATCAGCAGAGACAAATTCATCACAGCTGATTAACACTGGAGCGATTGCTTAGAAAACACTCATCTAATATTGATTTTTGGCGTTATCATCATCATCATCACAAGCGGTTTCCTAAATATAATCAGGGAAGATAGTGAAGTGGGTATGGATAGCACAAATCCTTCCCATCTGTCTTCCACAACCAATAATTTCACTTATGTTCGGTTTAAGTTAGCAAAGATCGCATCTGTGACATAAAGACATCAATTGTTTTACTGGGTCACAAAGATGAGCAAAGATTGTCAGACTGAATTTTCAACGTAGAACAACAATTTGCACTTATGATTATTATTATTGTTCCCCTGGGTTCCTAGTGGAAAATAGGGCTTCAACTGCACGTCTCCACTTGCTTCTGTCTTCTGCTGTACTTTTCACCTGCATCCATGTTAATTCATACTGTTTCAACTCCTCTTCACACGATCTCCTCTATGTCACCCTTGGACGGCCCACTCGCCGCTTCCATTTCGGGTTCCACTCGAGCTATGGCCTGACGCGCGATGTCGTCCAGCGGCCTCCTCAGCGAGTGTCCAATTAATCTCCACTCTCTCCTGCATATTTGTTGGGCGATTGGTTCTTGTTTTGTTTGTCCCCATAGTTTCTTGTTGGTGATTCTTTCCAGCGAAGACTGCAGTAAAGTGCAGCAATTCAACCTGTCATACTTCATAAAGATAAGATGTAATAGAAATGCCATTAAATTACCATAAAAAGAAATATATACATGAAAAAGAATAATTGCATAGAAAATAATGAGATTTTAATGAATTTGGGTATTCTAGGTATCTGCACTATTCAGTACAGTTTTTTAGCCCTGTCAGTCTTCAGTTATTGGTTTGTAGTGTCTCCAAGACTCAGACAGGCTAATAGGACAGTTTACACCTCCCTACCCTACATAGTTCATACCAACAGTTAAAGATTTCTTGGGTTGGTGTATCATATTTCAATTTGATCAAGCCTAACTAATTTCCAATTCATTCCTATGTCAACTAACATTGCTTGACAACTTCTCCGTGCAATTTTATAATCTTCCGTTATACAGTCATCACTATTGTTTCTTCTCACTTTAACTTTTGTTTTTATCAATCAAAATGGTGGACTAATTTCATCCAAATTGGAACTTTGATTCGTTTTTGTTTAAGTGGATCAGTTATATATAATGCTCGACAGCCACAAAAGTGATCCTGATTCAACTCCCTGCCAACTCACTCATAGACCACGCTTTTCCTATAAAGAGGGAAGCTTAGGTGTGGGACAAGCAATTCCACTGCTTTGAAGAAAGTAACCCCACTGCTGCTGCAACTTCAAAACTCAAGTGTCAAGTCCTGTGTTCTATTTGGGACTCAAAAGAACAAGAAAATTTCATAGGATTATGTAAACTGATTGTAGTGACCAAGTTTATTCGGTTATAATGTGAAAGCAAGAAACCGATTCCTCCGTTCTACTGTATCGTCAACAAAACTTTATTGAGACACTCTCAATCACGAAACGTTCCAAACTCGAGGAAAAGATGGTTATTCTTCTATATTTTACCGGTTCTATTAAAGAACAATAATAATAACATCAAAACTCAAATTTACCTCAACATTGACGTGAGACAGGTTTCTAAATACAAAACAAGTATTGTCACACAAAATTAGTTAACGTATTTCAACTGTAGAATGTACCTTAGAATCACGGAGAATATTCGCAACGAGGTGGGATAAAAAGTTCTGTCTATAAGAATCACATACCAACGCTTCCCGAAGACAGTCCTGACTCAGAGTGACCTACATTAACTCAAACAAGCTCGTATCGTTAAACAACACATTGTCAATGTGCAACGATAAAAGCAAATAGTAAATGTCAAAATCAACGTGTCAGTTCAACGGACAAATTTATGAACAAGTTAAGGGAACACCCATGGGATCACCAATATCAGGTTTGATTTCAAAAAGAGTGATGCGAAGGCTCGAAAACATAATCCTACCAAAGATCAAACCCAAAATTTGGATACGTTACGTAGATGACATTCGTAGTAATCAAAACAAACGAGCTGGATAAAACTCACAACTTAATAAACAACGTTTTCAACGACATCAAATTCACAAGGGAAGAGGAATCTGAGAATAAAATCCCATTTTTGGACGTCTTAGTCAAGCGGACAACCACAAGGGAATTAGAAACTCAAGTTTATAGGAAATCAACTCACACGAACCAAATACTGAATTACAACAGCAACATTCCAATAACACACAAAAGGAGTTGTATACGAACAGTATTCAAAGAGTGGCAGGACTCATTACAGCACTCCCACCTTAAGGAAAGTTGAAGGAAGATATCTCACAGACGTCTTCCAAAAGAATGGATATCCACGGAATTTCATCAAAAGACATATACCCTGAAGCCAACCTATCAAACCAAAAGCCCCCAAGGAAAGCACAAAGAAAGTCACCCTACTATATATAAAAGAGATCTCAGAAATCACTACAAGACTCTTCAAACCTTTAGGAATTGATGTCACACACAAACGAACAAAATCACTTCACTCAGCTGGCTCCATGTCAACCAAAAAAGTCAACAACGAAAGAAGATAGAACCAACATCATCTACAAAATAAATTGTAACAGCTGCGAAAACACTACACTGGCCAAAGTGGACGTCCTCTTCGTCTTCGTATCCATGAACATAAGCTAGCCGTCAAAAGACATGATATCCACTCCCTCGCTCATATCGCTGCATAGACAACCACGGACATCGATTCGACTGGGACAATATTCAAATATTAGACAAAGGAAACACCAAGAATGCTAGAGAATCTTTAGAAGGCTGCCTGGTACTCAAGTGAATCGTCACTCAATAGACACATCAAGATAGACAAAATTCTACAGACGATAAGAAGGAAATCTCACACACAAAGGGTCACAATTCAAGTCAGAGAAGCAATCAGTTCCAAAACAAGTAGCCTAGAAGATGTGGAAACACACAAAAACAACCAATCACGTTCAAGATCACTCGCCAGCAGAGATGACTAATAAACTCGTGGAGCAATTTAAAAGCTCACTTCAAATTGAAGTATGCACTGAAGAGGTTGTCTAGTAGGGTGCAATGAAAGCTTCGCAAATAAACCATCCAGCTCAGAGAACATATTATTATTATTATTATTATTATTGTTCCCTTGGGTTCCTAGTGGAACATAGGGCTTCAACTGCACGTCTCCACTTGCTTCTGTCTTGTGCTGTACTTTTCACTTGCGTCCATGTTATTCCATACTGTTTCATCTCCTCCTCACACGATCTCCTCCATGTCACCCTTGGACGTCCCACTCGCCGCTTCCCTTTCGGGTTCCACTCGAGGGCTTGACGCGCGATGTCACTCAACGGCCTCCTCAGCGAGTGTCCAATCCATCTCCACTTCCTCCTGCATATTTGTTGGGCGATTGGTTCCTGTTTCGTTTGTTCCCATAGCTTCTTGTTTGTGATTCTTTCTGGCCATCTAATCTTCAGTATGGAGCGAAGACAGTTGTTGATAAAGGTCTGCAACCTGTTGAAAATATTCTTGGTGACTCGCCAAGTTTCTGATCCGTAAAGCAAAATTGACTTCACGTTTGTGTTGAAAATCCGAATTTTGTTGTTGATGGTGAGTGACGAAGATTTCCAGATTGGTTTCAGGTTGATGAATGTGTTTCTCGCCTTCCCGATTCTCGATTTGACATCCTCGTCCGTTCCTCCTGTGGTTGAGACAATGCTCCCCAGATAAGTGAAAGAAGTAACCTCTTTCAAATCCCTCCCGTTGATGGTGATTGGCACTGGATGTTGCTGCTGTTGTTGGTTGGTTATTTTCATGACCTCCGTCTTGTCTATGTTCACCTGCAGTCCTGTCTTTGCTGCTTCTTCGACCAGTTTGTCGGTTTTTGCTTGTAAGTCTTCGATTTTGTGTGACATCAAACATAAATCATCCGCAAAATCCAGGTCTTCTAGGTTCTTCGCGTCGGTCCAGGATATCCCTGTCTTCTCGTTTCCCACTGTCTGACGCATAATCCAGTCCACTACAATTAGGAATATCATTGGTGATAATAAGCACCCTTGTCTGACTCCTGTGTTTACTCCAAACGCTTCGCTGAGTTTTCCGTTGTGGATCACTTGACATGTGCCGTTGTCGTACAGTTGTTGAATAAGGTTGATGAATATTTGGGGTACGCCGTAGTACTCGAGTAGTTTCCAAATTACTTCGCGGTCAACGCTGTTGAAGGCCTTCTCAAAGTCTATGAAGTTGAGGTAGAGGTTTGATTGCCATTCCATGCTTTGTTCGATGATAATGCGTAGAGTTGCAATTTGGTCAGAACATGATTTGCCTTTCCTGAATCCAGCTTGTTCTGGTCGGAGTTCTGTATCCAGCGCGTCCTTGATTCTCTCCAGGATGATGCGACTCAGGATTTTACTTGGTGTCGACAGGAGCATGATTCCTCGCCAGTTCTTGCAGAGTCCCAGGTCGCCCTTCTTTGGTAGTTTCACCAGGTAACCTTTCCTCCAGTCAGTAGGCACTTTTCCCTCTTTCCAGATCTTTTGCAATAATGGAGTCAGCATATCTGCCGTCGTTTCTGGGTCCGCTTTCAGTGCTTCCGGGGGTATTCCATCGGGTCCAGCTGCTTTTCCAGCTTTCAGAAGCTTGATTGCATTCATGACTTCAGCTTTCGTTGGAGGATTGGTGTCAACTTGCAGTTGTGTACGTGCTGTTGTTGGTATTACTGGACGGGTTGTAGGTGGTGGTCGATTCAAGAGTCCTTTGAAGTGGTCCGCCCATTGTTTAATCTGTCTTTCTTCTTTGGTAATTGGGTTCCCTTGGCTGTCTTTTATAGGTTTCACTTGTGTTGATCTCTTCCCGGATAGAGACTTGGTTATCTGATATAGTGTCCTCAGGTCCCTTTTGCCTGCTGCCTTCTCAGCTTCAGTAGCCAGGTTGTCGTAGAATTGTCTTTTGTCCTTCCTGGCACTCTTCTTCACTTCTTTGTCCAGTGCTGTGTAAGTTGAGTTCAGCGTCTCTTTCTCTTGTCCATCTTTGCATTGAATCATTTTTTCTTTCACCTTTCTCCTCTCCTCTATTAGTTTCCAAGTGTCCGTTGAGAGCCATTCCTTGTCTTGTTTCTTCTTTCTTCCTAAAACCGTTGAACACGTTTCGTTGAAAATCACCTTCAGAGAGTTCCAATGGTCTTCCACGGATGATTCCTCAGTGGTGCCACGTAGTGTTTCCTGCTTTGCTCTGACAGTTGCAGTGAAAATGTCCTGTGTGATTGTGTCCTTCAGTTTGTGAGTGTTGAACTTGCATTATGGCCTATCCCCAGCTATCCTCGAGGCTTTCAGCTTCACCTTGAAAGTCCCTTGTACTAGATAGTGGTCTGAACCCACATCTTCTCCTCTCCTCGATCTTGTGTCCAGTAGACTCCGTCTCCACTTCCTTGAGATTGAAATGAAGTCTATCTGGTTTTTGGTGTGTCCATCTGGTGAAATCCATGTTGCCTTGTGTATATCCCTGTGTTTGAACACACTGCCACCAATCACCAAATCATTGAAGGCGCAGAAGTCTGAGAAGAGTTCACCATTTTCGTTCATTTCACCGAGGGCCTCACGACCCATGGTGAGTTCTCTTCCTGTATTGTCTCCTCCCAGTTTCGCATTCATGTCGCCCATCAGGATCTTGATATCGCTCTTTGGGACGTTGTCCATTACTGTTTGTAGTTGACTGTAGAAATCCTCCTTCTTCTCATGTTCTGAGGCGTTTGTAGGCGCGTAGCACTGAATGATTGTAACCTTTTTTCCTTTTGAGTTGAACCTGGCTGTCATTATCCTGGAGGAGATTGGTTCCCACTGCATGAGAGCTTTAGCCGCTGTTGGTGACATCATGATGGCTACTCCCTCGGTGTGCTCGTGATTGTCCTCTGGGTGACCGGAGTAGATTATTGTCTCTCCAGTTGATAGTTGGCTCCTTCCACATCCGTTCCATCTGCTCTCGCAGATTCCCAACACTTCTATTTTATATCTCCTCATTTCTGCGGCTACCTGAGCAGCCTTCCCAGCTTCGTACATTGTACGAACATTCCACGTCCCCATCCTTATTTTCGCTTTCATCGAAAGAAGGCACATCGGCTGACTGGCTTCGCGAAGGCTTTCACCAGCCCGCGTCATTTCACTTCCCCGATTCCAGCGAAAAATAAGGTCACTATTTGTAATTTTAGTATTTTGAATATATTTGTGCGTTGAAGTTTTAGTAGCAATTTGGTTAAGTTTTGGGGGTGGAGTTGCTAGCACCACGCCCCAACCCTCCCTCTTTATCCGGGCTTGGGACCGGCTAGAATACTAGTGACCTAGTAATCTAGGCGAGGTTTCAGGGAACATAACCACATCAAAATCATCCACCTGAGCTACAAATCTACGCCATCATATCTAATGATACACAGTTAATCCAGGGGAGGGAAAAACGTATAATAATTACAAAGTTAATGTCTGAAATGTCTGAATATAAGTATAAATATTATAAATAGATCGTCCAAGAGGAAGGGATTTTCCAAACAATTTGTCCATTACACTAATAATAATAATAATTCGTTTATTGGTGTTTTTGATTTTCCTTTTTTTTCTCTGATTTGTAGTCAACTCTGCTCAAAATACAATCATAGACTTATTACCAGATATCAGTAAACTACGTCGACAGCATGAATATCAACAAACCCAGCCTCATTTAAACAATATTGACAATATGAATTTACCAATTGTTGAAAAGATAAAAAGTTTAGAAGCTTTTCCTAAAATTAGTGAGCATGATTATCCATCAGGTATTTACTATTTCAATGGTTCAACTCAATTGGATTTAAATCATTTTGGTATATTTCATTCACTGCAAAGATTTGATAATAACAAATTTACAATAAACTTTTGGATGAAACATTCACCAATTACACTGAATCAACAATATGATGAAAGCTTTGCATCGTCAAATGGACGTGAGAATATTTTATGCAGTTCTGATGAATATGGTAAGTTTCATGATTGTTTCATCTATGAAGATTGTGAACAAAAAAAACTGTTTCAGCGGTTTCAGGTTTATCTGGATTTATAATATTTTGACGAATTTTTTTTAAACATTTTTATTCCTTTACATTCTCAGTGGATTATAGGGCTTCAAACTAGAGGCTTGAAGTTTCAGGAAAGGTATGCTAGCCTCGTGCCCAACCTTTCCTCTTTACCACCTTTATTACTGGCTAAGCGAGGTAAAGGAGTCCGTTGGCCGGGGATCGAACCCCGGACCATGTGCATGGTCGGCGAGTGTCCTAACCGCTGTGCCACCGACGCCCACATTACTATTATTGCTTCCTTTAATTCCTAGAGAAACATAGGACTTCAGACGCACGTCTCCATTGCGTTCGGTTCCCTACCAACATTTTCACCTGGCTCCACGTCTGCCCACATGCTTTCATCTCCTCTTCACATCACCTCCTCCATGACACTCTTGCGCTGACGACCAACTCGCCGCTTCCCATTCGGGTTCCACCCGAGTGATGGCCTGCCGTGTGATGTCAACCACTTGATGGTTTGTTTTCTCAGAGTATGGCCAATGCACCTCAATTTCTTCCTGCATATTTGTTGCACAATTGCTTCCTGATTCGTTCGATCACAGGGATCCATGTTGTTGATCTTTTACGGCCATCTGATCTTGAGTAGTATTAAGCGAAGACAGCTGTTGATGAAGGTGTGTAGTTTGTTTGAAGTGCCCTTCGTAACACGGCGCCAAGTCTCTGATCCGTATAGTGAGCAGCGCTGACGTCAAATTGGAGTTGATTATCTGGATCTTATTTGTCATGTTGAGTGCTGTTGACCACCACACAGACTTGAGAGTAATGAGAAATTGCCTTGTCTTGGCGATCCTCGCTGCTTTGATATCCTCATCAGTTCCGTCTGCCTGCAGTTGAAACGATGCTTCTCAGGTCGGTAGATAAAGGACGCTGATTGTTGTTACTGCTGCTCTTGGCCAGGAATTCTCATCACCTCTGTTTTCTCTATGTTCACATGAAGTGCGATCTTCTCTGGATGCTTCTTCTGCCAATTTGTTGCTTTTCACTCGCATATCTTCCAGTTTGTGGGAAATTAAACACATATAATCGGCAAATTTCAGATCCTCCAAGTTTTTTGTATAGGTCAGCTTTATGCCTGTCTACTCGTTGACCACTCTCTGTCTGTCAAGTCATTCATTCTACCGCAATCAGGAAAATCATTGGCGATAGTAGGGAGCCAGTCAGCCTTGTTTTACTTCCGTCTTCACTTCGAAGGATTCCGTGAGTACCCCATTGTGGATTACTTGGCATGCAGCGTTGTCGTACAAGTGTTGGATGAGACGTGTGGTTGTTGATGGCATCCCTTAGTAGTAGCGAAGCTGTTGACGAATCACCTCTCGATCGACGCTGTCGATGGCCTTTTCAAAGTCAGTGAATTCGAGGTAGGGAGGTGGTTGCTATTCCAAGGTGTGTTCAATGATGATGCGTAGTTTTATGACTCGATCGATGCATGACTTGTTTCTCCTGAATCCAGCCTGTTCCGGCCGAAGTTTTTTCATCCATTTTTCATTCATTCAACGAATTTAAATATGTGACCCAAACTTGTTTTGTATATGTGTTTAAAGGCATTATTGAAAATCAACCTTGTGACACGTCTCTATGATATGCTTTGCTATAGATGATGTTCGACATCTATTTGCGGAATCAATTGCACATCATTTTCTTACCCGCTATATGTGACCTTGACCTGCATTGCTCTCTTGCCTTCTATGTAAATGTATATGACGTGGTATGTACGTGGGTGTGATCAGAATGCCCCAAATATGTTGCGCCGATACATTACTCGTTCCAGATAAACTAGATCTCTTCTTATTGTTTTGTAGAAATTCATAAAAGGGAACTATTTGCTTTATATTTCTTGCTTGCCTTTTTTGTTTGTTTTTGCATTCACTCATCTTACAGAAAAGAATCGACATCATTTTGCTATATTTTTGCAAAATTGTAAACTTGTTGTCCTAATACGACGTGAACCAAGTAATTCATCAATATCGGATTCAACACAGTTACTTCCATCACAATGGCGTTTTGATGTCGATGAAGTATGCGATTCTAACTGGCATCATTATTCATTGACTTATCATCCACCGAAATATTCATCACAAAAATCTATACCATCTATGGGATTAGATAGTGAAATTGAGGTGAGTAATATCTGAAATTATTCAATTTTATACTATTGATTTTTTTATATGAGTAGATGAAGATTAGATTAAAGTAAATGAAGCGTTGGACTGATAGGACCCAGCATAAAATAGTATATCATCCTTTCTTACGAATTGTGTGATTTATCATGTGATGGAGTCACTATGTGATTGTTTCATTTCTCACGCATATTGTGATTTAGTGTGTGAGATCAATTCATCGTCTTTTGTCTCACCTTGATCTTTATCTGACTACCAACCAATCAGGATAGATATTTTCAACCGATAAGACCAATACATTCTCACGGTCGTGAGCCGACTTTATGATGCACATTTCTTCCTATTTGGGACTCGTCAGCTGGATGCACCTGCATTCTGCAGTGAGTGAGGATGTTCCCACCAAGGCTTGAACCAAGTGCCCATATTTGCAAACGCCAAAGCGTTATCCACTAGACAATGTGGGCCACGAGAGCCACCTCTTGTATCTAATTTGATTGAGCTTAGAAAACCGAATCAACACTACCGGTTTAAGTGAAATTTCCAACTACTGATATGAATCAGTAGTATGTTTCATCTTACAGGTACGTCATTTATGGCATCAAACATATCACATATTGTCATTTGAATATGTTGAATTTCTAAAGGGAACAGTAGTGAAATTTTTAATGTAGTCGTCTTCTCTGTGCTGGATGGTTTATTCGCGAGGCTTTCATTGCCTTACTAGGCAACATCTTCAGCGCATACTTCAATTTGAAGTCACTTATTTAAATTTCTCCACCAGTTTATCAGTTATCTCTCCTTGTAACCTTAAAGTGATTGGATGTTTCTGTGTGTTTTCATACACACTTGTTTCCTTGACCTGAAGTTTTACTTTTTGTGTATGAGATGTCCTTCTTATGGATTGGTGAATCTTGCTTATATCCATGTATCTGTTAGTTGTCCATTCACTTGAATACCAGGCTTCTGAAAATTCTCCAACGTTTTTGGTGTTTCCACTGTCCAATATTTGAACGTTCTCCCAATCAGAATTGAACGCCGCAATGATATAAGCGAACGGATATCATGTCATTTTGACGGCTAGTTTATGTTCATGAATGCGGGGACAAGGCAGGTGTCTACTTTGCCAATACAGTGTTTTTCACAGTCGTTGCAACTGACTTTGTAGATGATGTTGGTTTTATCTTTTGTTCACTGTTGATTCATTTGGCTAACATAGAGCTGCAGGAAGTGATAGTACTGGTCCGTGTGCGAAATCAAGCCTTGCAAGGATTTCTGAAACATTCTTTATATGTTGTAGGGCCATTTTACTTTGTGTTTTCCTTGGAGGCTTTTGAGTTGGTTGGTTGGCCTGAGGGTAGATGTCTTTTGCTACCTGAGCTGCAAATCTTCATTATGTCTAGTAGCAGAAATTTCATTTCGAACTGTGCAGTTTGAAAATTGTAGAATTTTTTGAAATCACTGCTCCTTTAAAAAGAAGTCGAAACACTTGGAGATGTTTGAATTATAATTTTGACATAACCTTTACCTTTGGTGGTGGTGTCGTGGCTTGTACGCTGCATGGTTTAATTACGAAGGTTTTATAGCCACCCAGTAAACAGAACTGTGTTACTGCGTAATATCTTCTAAAACTAATCACTGTAGCTATGAGATATCCAGATTGTAAAGATCCTGAACCTATCACTGTTTTCAAAAGATTAAGACTCCGACGAGGAATACCATACACGGTAACCGATGTGGAACAACAGTAGGGCAATACGACTGTTTATTTTCCCAGTGACAACAAAACAGAACTACAACTATTACCAAGTACAAATTCTGTAAATAAACGTCACTGTAACGTAGAGTGGTTAGGATTCTCGCCGACCATGCACATGGTCTGGGATTCGAACATCAGCCGCCGCACACCTGATATCAGTTGGTTGGCCTGTGGAATTTGGGCTACCGATATCACATGCTGAAAATTCCATTCTTTTACCAATAATACGGTGTGGTATCAAGCTATTATCAGAAATCAGAAAAATATTTCTCTAATCTTCTGCCAACTAGTATACGATTAGCTAAGCAACGATAGCCTTCTTGTCTCCCGCCAAATGGATACGCATTCGAGTAAACAAATGATTCAATGTTCACTAACATTGACAGTAGCTCTTTTTATTAAATATAATGTCATATGTTCACTTCTGTTTAATTAGCTGTTTCTTTATGTCCAATAAAATATATAACTGGACGATTTGAATACAATAGGAATGAAAAATGTTAACTATTTATTAGAAAATTTACAGAAAAAAAAACGCCCATAAATCACTGACTCATCATTATCATTGTAATTAACAGCTGGATGAAATCGATATCGAGAAACAAAGTTTTTCAATTTTCCCCAAAATTTTAATTCTAATGTCATTCATTAGATTGATTAGATAATTAGGAATTAAATTAGTAGGTCAAATGATGACTATTTTAAACAAGCTCCTAAATATTTTTTAAAATTAGTTTGGACTGAAATATTTTGTCTCCAGCGATAATATGTTATGTCCCATTTTTGAAGTGGCGCCACCTGCTTTATCCAGTGAGTATTTGGATGTTTTAACCTACTGCCTCCTATAATCCATTACATCATTGTACAGATATGTGTACCAGATGTGTAATACAGTTCAAGAGTATAATGCTATCGACGATATGTACCCCAGAAAAAATTTTCCTAATGCGAAATTTCACTTAAAAAATATATGAAAAATAAAACTTACCATTGAGCCACCATAGAACCGAACTATTATTACTATTATTATTGTTCCGTTCGGTTCCAAGCAGAAAATGTGGCTTTAACAACACATCTTCGCTTTGTTCTATTTTCTGCTCTCCACTCCAGCTAGGCCCATGATTGACCATAATCTCTCATCTCCTCTTCGCACTATCTCCTCCATTTCACCCTGGCACCGAAGACCCACTCGTCGATTCCCATTGAGATCCCAACCGTGAGATGGTCTGTACTGAGCACGATTTCATTCGACGGACTCCTCAGTATGTGCCTGATCCATCTCCATCTTCTTCTGTATATTTGTTGAGCGATTAACTATTGGTTTGTTTGCTTCCAGCTAAAGTTTACTGTTGCTGGCCAGCCGACAGTTCGATCTTCAATATGGTGTCATCGAATGTAGGAGCTGTTGATAAAAGTCTGAAGTAGCCTGTTGAATACGCTTCTCGTGACGCATTCGTCAAGTTCCTGACTCATATATAAGAACTGATTGACTCAACATTTGTGTTGGAAATCCGAATCTTGTTGTTTATGCTGACTGAGTACAGAAGATTTCCAAACCGATTTTAGATTGATGAAGGTGTGCCTTGCCCTTCACAATCTGCCTGGCTTTGACATCTTTATCCGTTCCTTCGCCAGAGGTTAAAACGATGCTACCTTGTCAGATAAGTGAAGGAAGTAACCTCTGTCCAAGCTGTCCCGTTGATGGTGGTTGCTGTTGGTTGGTTGTTTATCTTCATCACCTCCGTCTTCTCTATGTTCACCTGTCGCGTTGTCTCCACTGGTTGCTTCTTTAAACAGTTTGTTGGTTTTTGCCTGTAAGTCTTCGAGTATTTGTGTCATCAGACATATGTCATCGGCGAAATCCAAATCTTCTAGAATCTTAGGAATATCATTTATGATAGTAAGGAACTTCGACTCTACAGTTAGCGGAGATATGCACTAAAGCCACTCCTCGGTCTCTGTTCATATGTCGGTTTCTAGAATGGAAGCTTCACCGATGTGATTTTGATTTCTGGTGGCTAGAAGTGAAAGGCAGGATGTACGTTTCGCCCTATTTGGAACTCGTCATCTAGTTACACCTACAAGCTAAGGGCCTAACAGCATTCCTACTGAGACACAATCTCAGCACTCACTTGAGATGGAGTTACTAATTATTGTAATTTTTTTATATTTATACCTTGATTCCACACACTATTTTGGTAAAAGTATAGAATTTTCAGCATGTGATATCGGTAGCCCAAGTTTAGCAGGCCGACCATAGATATCAGGTGTGCGTCGGCGGCAGATTGAACCTCGGACCATGTACATGGTCGTTGAGAGTCCTAACCGCTGTGCCACCGACGTACTAATGCTAACTTGATATGACTCCAATGACGTACTCGCAAATCCTATGAGTTCTTTATTCAGATTTCTCAATATATACCTAATTGCTTTATTCTGTTAATACTCACAACCTCAAACCGAAAGGCATTTGTGAAGATTAAGGAACATATAACATTAGAAATATTGAATTCAAATAGTTACAATACATAGTAAGGTCATAGGAACAATTTCAAATGGCTTGAGTCCCTACACTACAGTACATTCATATGACGAGTCACAAATGGGGACGACATGCGCTTCTTGGATTCCACTGTGAGACACTATCAATCAAATTAAATCTCTTCAATACTATTTAACTCCATGTTAGATTCTAACGAGCAGAAAGGTATTCTAGTATATGGAAAAAGGAGGTAGTATCAAATTTCTCGTTTATAAATTACACAACCTGTATTAAACAATCGCCACAATTTTCTTTGTAAAATCTAAAAAATGCTTATTCTAATCACAATAGATGTTCTACTTGTTGTTAGCATAAATGACAATCTTATGGTCGCTATATGCATACTACTGATTAATGCGATGAGGAAGTAGATTGTTAATCTTATTAATTTTTTTTTACAACTACTTGATTATACATTCAATAGTTCTATTCTTTGGAATAGAGTTTTTTGTGTGTATCTCTTGTGGTTGTTTTAATAAATTCCTAATTAGCATATTCAAACAAAGGTATTTTTAGTTGACAAAGAGTTAGAGAGAGAGAAACATGAATTCGTAGGTGTGAACTCAGCAAGAATGATAAATTCATCGTCAATCTTTAATTTACTGGGTAAAAAGTTAGAAGTTTTAAAGAAATGTAACATTATTAAATAGTTGGAGATAATTGGCTAGAGGAAACTTTGCTTCACCTGAGTTTCGTGCTAGTTTGCACTCACCAGTCAGAAAGGTAGACGTATCAGCAACCTTGAAGGAACAACTCATGTCCCTCCTTCTCAAATTTGAATCCGTGTCGTCGTCCACTGCTGCAATCAGAGACGTTACCACTAAGCTAGGTATTCGGGCTGGCAATTGACTGCCTGTAGGACTGTACTGGATACTTAGATTGGACGCCTAGTCTAAGTGTCCAGCCCTTTGTTTGTTGCTGTCCAAATTCTATCTTCAGTCAAGTTTGCAATGTGACCACCATTCTAGGTGCTTCACCATCACGATGATCTGCACTGTGAATTGTTGGTATTCAAGGCTGCAGATACGCCTTACTGACAGGTGAGTGTCAACTAGCACGAAACCTAGGTGAACACGACGCTTCCTGTGGGCGATTGCCTCCAACCATCTAATATGGAGAATTTACGGTGCACCGTGATGGCGAGCCACCTAGCATGGTAGCCACATTGCAAACTTGACTGACTGTGATAGAATTCAGGCTACACCAAAGAAAGGACTAGACGCAATACACTGATTATTAACTAGTATCCAAACTAGTGTGGTGCTACTTATACTTCTACTATTTGAATTGATTAGTGTTCAATATTCTGAAGAACTGACTTTTATTTTGTACATGATCTATTTACTTTCTTCCATAATGGAATTATTCCACTTGATATCATCAAGCATGTGGTCCGAGGTTCTATCCCCGGCCGACGCACTCCTTTACATCGCTAAACCAGTAATGAGACTGGTGAAGAGGAAAGGTTGGGCATGAGGCTAGCACCCCATCCTGTAAAAATAATCACCACTGCTACAGAAACGTAACGAAATAAAAAAAATAATGAAAAAAAAACGATATCACACTTAGTGATATAAGTAATATTTATTCACTGTTCATAATTAGGGTGCTATTCAAACTTACAAATTCATTCACATAACCAACTGCGCAAGCTTAAAGTACCTGTTAATCGAATAAGATAAAAAACCTCCGTAACTAACAAATACCTTGCAACATCTGTGAGATCAAGTATTTAACTAACTGTAATAGATGGGCTTCAGTTAGGTATGAAAAATGATTGGCTTGAAAAAGATGATGAATTTAGAAGAAAACTCAGCTATTGTAATTTTTTATTTTTTGATAATAGCTTGATTCCTCATCGTATTTTTGGTACAATTACGGAATTATTCAGCATGTGATATGGGTAGCCCAAATTTTGCAGGCCGACTAATTGACATCAGGTGTGCGCCGACAGAGGATCGAACCCTGGACCATAAGTATGGTTGGCGAAAATTCTAATCCCTATGCCATCGATGCGTCTGCACTAATGCCTGTACGAATACACAATAGGGTGAAATAGAGTTATGCTTCTAAGACGTATTATCGCTAATTTGAGGGACTGGTCGATTACTGAGTGACTTGTTCATCGAATCTTCATCAAACACTTCCATTACTAATGGTGTAACACCAATGCCAGAGATATGGGCGATATTATTACCAATAAAACCAAAGGATAATAACTCAATGGTGTCCTCAGCATATGTTCAATTCATCTTCATCGCCTTCTGTTGGACGATAGGTTGATTCCTTGCACATCACAGCTCGTTCGTCGTTATCCTTTCTGACAGTAATCTGATCTCCAATATCGAGCGAAGACAGCTGTTGATGAATGCATGCAACAGGCTGTTGGAAATGATTTTCATAACTCACATACTCTTAGAGATATGGATCATTTTCTTATGCTGAGTGTAGCAGATTTCGACATTGATTCCAGAGTAATGATTGTCCGTCTTACTTTTTCCAGTCTGGCTGGCTTTAACATTCTTATCTGTTCCATCTGTTTGCTGTTTGCATTAGTGAAAGAGGTGATCGCATACAAATTCCTCCCAATATTAGTGATTGGTGCTTGCTGTTGTTGGTCAGGTAACACCTCTGTCATCACCTCTCTCTACTCCGTGTTCACTTGAAGTACTGTCTTCGCTGCCAACTTGCTGAGTAGCTGGTTTTCGCCTGTAGGTCTTCGAGTTTGTGTGACATTAGACATAAATCACTCACAACGTCCAGATCTCCTAGAGTATTTATTTTGATCTGATACATGCTGTTCTTCCCCCCCCCCCACCCTCACGCGACAACACCGTTTGTCGCATAATACAGTCCATTGCAATTAGAAGTATCATTGATGATAGCATGCAGTCTTGTCTTACTCCTGTCTTCACTTCAAACACCTCGTTGAGGTTTCTGTTTTGGACCATCTGATATGTGGCATTACCACATAGCTGTTGAATGAGGTTGATAAAGATGTGAGCACTGCAAGCCTTAGTGTTGAAGTAGTTTACAAATTACTTTGGATTCAACGCTATCCAAGGGCTTTTTTAAGCCAATGAAATTGAAGTAAAAGCAAAAACGACAGAAGACAAGGACCAGGCAACAGATTTATTCGTTTATTCAGAAAATCAACAGATATTTATAGATTTGTATGTACATTATTATTAGCGTTATTGTTAGCGGAGAAGCAACGTCTTCCGATTGGTTGTTTTCTTGCTGAAGTTTATTCTGTACTGCTTGTGACTGTTTCTTAGAAAGTTAAGCCATATATCTGCGAATTGTATTTGCACACGTTAAGTCTGCTGTGATTGGTTGGTAAGTTCCTCAAGGTTAAGCTTTGTTATTGTTTTTTCTCATGACTGTGATTCGGGACGTAAACTGTTGTCTACAATTTTAGCTTGCAGACACAGCTCTTACCACGGAAGTTTGACTTCCATTCTCTGTTTTGTTCAATGCCGATGCATAGAGTTGCAATTTGATCAGCATATGATTTGCCATTCCTGAAACCATCTTGTTTCTGGTGAAGTTTTGCATCCGGAGCATTTTTCTATCTCTCTGACCTCGAAATAACCATAAATTTAGCTTTCTGATTGCCTGTCAATCACTGTGTAATCATTCTGTCATCGGATTCATCACCTTTTGAAATATTATAATACCTCTAATTAGCTATGAATGGTATTTAGCTCATTAGAATCTTCATTAAGTAGAGCTGGTAGATGTATACAACTTTCAAAAATAGTTATAATAAGAATTTTTTATTCCTTTATGTTCCCACTGGAATATAGGGCTTCAAGCTAGAAGCTTGAAGTTTCTGTAGCAGTGGTGTTTTATTTTTACGGGACGGAGTTGCTAGCCTCACGCCCAACCTCCCTTATTTACTAGTCTTATTACTGGTTTAGCGAGGTAAATAGCTGCGTCGGCAGTGGATCGAACCCCGGATCACATGCGTGGTTGGCTCGCATTCTGCCGATGTACCACCAACTTTATTCTGAGCAAAATGCTTACACACTGTATGGGTTTCTCAGCGTATTTTATTTCATTCAGGATCTTCAAGTTATGTGGTAACCGAAGTATATCGTTTGACAAAATGCTGTTCCATCTGAGGAAAAAAACAATCCTTTAAGATATACCGCTTCATCTCTTTCGAGTAATACATATTCGTGCCTTAAAGCCATATAAAAATGTGGGTAAATACATTTCAAAACCCAAGGACATCATTATCGAATGTTAAAAACAACAAGAAGTGAAGAAAATTTGCCGTATTATGTTGTAAGGAAATTCAAACAGCCCAGTGACTTAAGCAGACCACTTAGAGTGACGCAATCGTTCAAAGTGTTTTTTTTTGTCTAGAAACTCATTCGCCTTGGTGACTAACGGTGGAATCCAAGATGTGCATTTAGTCCTATTTGAGACCCAAACGATAACTGCTAACTTGATGTGCTGGTCCGGCTTGCATATCTTAATGATCTAATGTGCTATGCTGGTTGGAACTAATGTTCCTAGAGGTCATACCATACCAGTAATATTGTTTGGATAGCGATTAGACTAAATGCAGTTACTGTCGTAGTATTAGTTCTTTACATTATGTAGAAGGTCTGTGGGCAGAGTTGTACTGATGGCGAAAAGCAATGCAACAGCATATGGTGTTTCCCTCAAATGATCAGTAAGCCAGCCACTCTGCCTGTCCTCTCTGAAGAGGGGAATTGTGAACATTGGCTGAACTTCCTGTGGTCCGTAGCAGGAAGCAGGATCTTAATATGTACGCAACTCTAAGAGACCATTTCAGATAGGCCGTTTGTCACTCGTCTGAAGCAACTGTTTCCTGGGCTCTGCGGTCATGCAACACACTAAAGTTCTTCCTGTTTTGGGTACACCAAAGAAAGAAACAAACTTCCATGATGTGGACAACCGGGAACTAACAACCACCCACATATTTCCAAAGGCACACAAAGCTCTGCTGGACACCACTCTATTTGATAGAGTGGTACCTACAATTTTAGTTAGTGATGGTATTCCTACTGACAGTCTAACTCTGCACTCATCGTTATAAATGTCAAGTTATCATTCACTAGACTAATACACACATCAGAAACTTGGAGTGTCACGAAAAGCATTTCCAACAGGCTATTGCAGACTTTTATTAACAGCTGCCTTCGCTGGCTCCATACTGCGTCGGTGGCACAGTGGTTAGGACTCTCTCCGACCATGCACATGGTCTGGGGTTCGATCCCCTGCCGACGCACACCCGATATCTATGGTCGGCCTGCAAAATTTGGGCTACCGATATCCATGCTGAGAATGTCATACTTGTACTGAAAATACGGTGTGGCACCAGGCTGTTATCGAAAAGAAAAGAAAAGAAAATGGCCAGAAAGAATAAGTAAAAAGGAACTTTAGCTGCAGAAAAACCAACCAAGAGCCCATTGCTGAGGAGACCTTCGAATGACATCGTTCTGAATGCAAGCCATCGCTCGAGTGGAATCTCAATGGGAAGTGACGAGTGGGTCTTCAGTGCAAGGGTGACACGGAGGAGATCGTGTGAGGAGGAGGTGAGAGATTATGAGTAATCGTGAATCCAGATGAAGAGAACTCCAGGAAATAGAACAAAGTGGAGATGTGTTGTTGTCGCCGTATTTTTTAGTCGGAACACAAGTGAATAATAATAATAACAGGCTACAAAAGCCGCGTCTTATATAACGTCTATCATTTACTAATTGTCTTAAAGATGATTTGTATTCGCCATTCGTTATTTATACTCTGGCCGAGCATTTTGTTCCAACGACGAATAACTTATTAATTATTCCTTTATTTATTCGATAATATTGTATTATTTCTTATCTTTGTATAGTTACAATTGTATGTGGATGGACAGTTAGTACCAAATAATCCTGAATTAGTACAAATAGCTGAGAATATGCCTATGATACATTTGTCGTCTAGAAATCATGAGTATGTGCGTACAACAGTTGGAGCATGTTGGCATGGGCGTAGTTCACAATTCAGTCAACATTTTCTGGTAAATAGTTGCTTTTTGCTTCAATGAATTTATATTTTTTCCTTTTTTTGCATTTTGTAAATTATTATACTATCTCATGTTTTTCATGTGATATTTAATGTTAATATATTGGGTGATGATGCAACAAGTTGTGATATGAGTTTATACAATTGTCGGTAAGGATATCAACGCTGGACTCAGATAGACCACATAGCCAAACTGAGAAGTATGTAGGTGGTACGCATGGAGTTCCCAACCGACGAACCGACAACGGTGATCGTCTTCTCCAATTTCGCTCAGATAATCATCTGTTCCTAGTCAGCATTAACTTTAGGCACAAAGAAAGACATTGTGTAACCTGGCGACCTCCATCACCAAATCAACGCTGGACTCAGATAGACCACATAGCCATAGGGTATCGTTGGCGAGGGTCAGTAGAAGACTGTCGCTCCTTCTGGAACACGTGCGTAGACTCTGATCACGCTCTGGTTCGCGCACGTTTATGCTTACGACTAAATGGACATAAGAAATTGACGGCAGCGAAACAGTTACGTCCCCAACTAGATCGAGACACCGAGTCCTTATTTAAGAAAGAAATAGCGATACGAGTTTCTGAGGTCGACAGCAGGACATCCCCGAGGTAGCCTAGCACAACATACAGTTAGCTGTAGACACAGACGTGAAAGCTGTTAATAAGCTAAAACCTAAAGTTAATAAAAGCCATTGGATCTCTACCGTCTCACCCGAACTGATTGACGCGAGAAGACTTATTCCAGTGAGCTCCGATTATGATGAGGAGCGAAAGGTACTTAAACGAAGACTAACAAAAAGACTTCGCAACGACCGTGAACAGTGGTGGGCGACAAAAGCGAAAGATGGAAAAGGCATCGGCGATTGGCAACACCAGACAACTATTCAGGCTTATCAGAGAAACAGGTGGGAAAAGGCAAATGATAAGCGAAACAATCTCGGAGAAAAATGGCACCATAATTAGCTCCCAGGATAGACGACTGGAGCGCTGGAAAGAATACTATTAGGAGCAGTTTAATTGGCCTACAGCCACACTTAATCTGCCGAACATCCAACACCTCCCTGAATGGGATATAGACACAGATCCTCCGTCCTTAACTGAGGTTACTCAAGCTGTCACCAATCTGTAGCAAGGCAAAGCAGCGGGACCTGATGGATTGACTCCAGAGGTACTTAAGTACAGTGGAGACAGTTAAATGTCTGCGTTAACTGAGGTTCTAGGCAGCGTCTGAGAATCAGAGGAAGTCCCATCGGGTTGGTGTAAGTCACTGATCATCCCGATATACAAGAAGGGAGACAAGTCTTCTTGTGATAATCACAGAGGGATTAGCTTGACTAATATAGTATATAAAATCCTAGGCTCAATAATACTGCGTAGACTAAGTGGTGCTCGGGAGGCACAAACACGAGAAAACCAGGCAGGTTTTAGGCCAGGAAGAGGGTGTATTGATCATATCTTCACCCTTCGACAGATTCTAGAACATAGGCATTCCTACCGGCGTCCGACAATCACTATATTTCTTGACCTAAAGGCGGCATTCGATTCTGTCGACCGAGAGGTTCTCTGGCGATGCTTGGCTGTGAAGGGAATGCCGAGAAAATACATTGAACTGATTAAGACACTCTACTCGTACTCATCCAGCCAGGTGAGGGCTTATGGCGAGTTGTCATCTGAAGTGTTGACGACTAGTGGCGTCCGTCAAGGATGGCCATTATCCCCATTCCTATTCAACTTCATCATGGATGTACTAATGGACTTAACCCTAACTCACTTCAGAGACTCAGGGATTGACTTGCTACCAGGGAATAATCTCGTCGACTTAGAATATGCGGACGATAAAGTCCTTCTAGGCGAGGACGCTGACAAAATGCAGAGTCTACTGAACACCTTGAGCAACAACCTTCGTATGTTTGGCATGCGATTCGCCCCTGTAAAATCTAAGATGATGTTGCAGGACTGGACTACACGGAGCCTTAGATTAGAAATAGGAAGTGAAGTGGTAGAGCACCTTGACCGCCTTACCTACTTGGGAAGTACCATCAGCCCCAACGGGTTGATCTCCGACGAAATCTCAGCACGAATACAGAGGGCTAGGTTCGCATATGCCAGTTTACGCCGTCTCTGGCGTAGACGTGACATCGGACTATCGACCAAAGGGCGTGTGTACTGCTCAACAGTCCGCTCCGTCCTCCTTTATGGCTGTGAGACATGGCCATTGAGAGCAGAAGACATGAAAAGATTATCTGTCTTCGATCATAGGTGTCTGCGTTCTATCTCCCGTGTGAAGTGGTATAATGAGGTGAGCAATATTGAGGTTAGGCGTCGAGTGCTAGGTAAGGCGGGGAAATCAGTCGACGAGATTGTGAAATTACATCGACCGAAATGGTTAGGACATTTATTTATTTATTTTTGATTTACAGCTTGATTCCACACCGTATTTTCAGTACAAGTGTGGAATTTTCAGCATGGATATCGGTAGCCCAAATTCAGGCCGACCATAGATATCGGGTGTGCGCCGGCAAAGGATCGAACCCCGGACCTTGTGCATGGTCGGCGAGAGTCCTTACCACTGTGCCACCGACGCACATGTGTTACGAATGAATGCCTAGTCATCGCCTTCCTCGACATTGGGCAATGTTAGCTGATATAGGGTCAGGCTGGAAAAGAGCTAGCGGCGGTCAAACGAAAACATGGCACCAGTCAATGAAATCTACAGCAGTTAGTCTAAGCCACGTAGGAAGGTGTAGACTCCCTGGTTGGAGTCCTCGGGACGGTGAAAACCAATGGTTGGAAACAATTGGTGACATGGCTCAAAATCGTTCTCAGTGGCGCAGATGCATCCACTCCTTGTGACTTGTGATTTCCAATGAAACTACATTGTTCTTCGTTATTGCTATTCCTTTGTCTCACACCTCTGTTTGCTGTCTCTATTATGCATTTCTTCTTCTTTCTTCCCTATTTCTGTGTGCTACACAGAATGTGGCGACTTGAACTGCCGCACATATGTGCAAAGTTCTATGTCGAAAACCTACCGACCGGTAAGGATATGCCGCTATCGTTAATCAAACTTGCAGGGGTCTTTCGTTTCAGCATACTTGTTACACGTAGAGAGAAGGCGGTCAGTTATAACTTAAATCATCGTGATCATATCAGATGTTACGTCTGACTGTTTTAAAGGTATTCCATCAACTTTTCTACTAAGATAGAATACACCTGTTGTGACGTTTGACTAACTGACTGACTGGTTTCAACAAAGAACTTTACACCAATGTGCAGCACAGTTCATCGTTTAATACGAAGATGGAAAAATAACACTTAACTGTATATTAATTAGGCTAATCTCTCACCTTTGAGATTCTTCAATCGTCCCTGCATAGTGTTTAGCATCTCAAAGTTGTCACCTCAAGTTGATAACACTACCATATGAACGGTTCTTAATAATGAGCTGAGCTATTCAGAATGATGAAGAGCACTTATAGCTTCAGGTTAATTTTCTATTTTTGATTTCCGGTTGAATTCTGCTTGAATAACGTTACATTTAACGTAAACAATGTTAAGCATCGTTTTCCGTTCACCTTCCTTCGTTAGTAAAGTGGCTTAACTTTACATTTAATTTTATTTTTGCCTGATTTCACTTTCACGTAATTAGTCAATCTGTAGATATCTAGGTGCGTTAGGTATGTTGAATTTTCAATTATACAGGAAGGAAATTAGTTACACAGTATTTATTATCTTGTTTAAATGAGTTATTTTTAGTTTATACATACATAATTTCATCATCGCCTCACTTCTTTTGAATTGCATTGAATTATGGGATGGACCGTAGGGGAGCTAAGAGTCCGCGCATACGTTGGACTGATAAAAAGGCACTAAACGATCTCAACATTGAGGATGATTTGAGTCTCATATATCTCTCAAACTTAAAGAGCTTTAGACGAAAACCAGCAAGTTGGCAGGAGTAGTCTAAGTGGGAAGAGGTGGTGAAGATACCTAAGGAACTACAAGAATCATCAATCACTACCAACGGTGAAAATCTAAGGGAGCTCACTTTTCCCATATTTTTTTATCTGAACCGCCAGCATCTTTTCATCTACAGTCAGTACAGATAAGCATTTCAAACGTGGGACGAGAAAAAATACGCACACCTATGATACTGTGAAATCATGGTGTGAACAAGACACATATCTTTGACATAAATGTATTTCTACAGGGTTTGGTAACTTGGAGCATCACAATAGACATTTCTAACAGACTGCAGATTTCCATCAGCAGATGAATTCTCCTACTGGATAATGTAAATAAGGGGGTTAGAAAGAATAAGTTACAAGAAACTCTGTTAATGACCTAACTAAGAACCCTTGCCTGACAAAATATGCCTGAAGAGGTTGTCGAGTGACGTCACATGCCGGGCATGCTTTCGCTTGGAACCACATTAGGAAAAAACGATTTGGACGTGCGTGTTTGAGGTCGATATGGATGAGATCGTGTGTGTTTATGAAGTAATAGGTTATGGACAATCGTAAGGCAAGCTAAAAATGATTTCACAAAAAATACCCATCCAGACATGAATATAAGAACAAACAGTTCAGTGAAGAGTCCCTTATTGGGGCGAATTCATTCACATAGCTGTACAATCGTAATTATATATAATTATTTGTGAGTGTGTGTGTGTGTACATGAGGTTTGTCAAGTTTAGATAACTAATTAGGTAATACAATAATGATCTAATATAGAAACAAGGCTAGTTAAACAGCAACTAAAGTAAGATTGAGTTAGTAAGTTAGATGACGTAATATAATTGAGGTAATTACAGGTAGACACTAAGTAGGAGTGAGTTAGAGAATAATGTCATTTAAGTTAGGACTAAAACTGAGTAAATAAATTGGATGACGCAACATAAATGACTAGAAATTGAGCGTTGGTCAAGTCAGTAACAGTGGTATTAAGGTATAGAAATGAAATCAGGTGGGTGTAGAGAGCAGGAAAACTGAAAATGTAAAATATTACAGTTGAAAGGATCAAATAATATGAATGAAGAGACAGAAAGAAATAGAATTTACCTGACGGGTATTAAGATAGATTACGTCCATTGCAGGTGTAGTGGTTGAACGAACTTCTTCTGTATACAGAGTTCAGGACTTAGCAAGTGAACTGCCATTGCTTCTGCAGTTTGAAGAAGTTTGACTCGTACACTTTTAGGACGACTGCTTCATGTTCTGTAGACGACTGTGATTTTTGATTGGAGTGTAGCTTGGTATCCGGAATCTAACAGATATTCTAAGATTAGTAAGTCTCGATCAGGGTTACATCATATGAAGGACGTCCTGAAAAATAAGGTCTCAATGAAAAAGCATGGAGACAAGTGTCCAAAATGAATTATGTAGTAGGTAGAAAGAGTGAATGATGGGTAAGTCAGGAAAAAGATGTTACTAAAATGGCATACAAAAATTCAAAAATAGTATTAATAACGAAATAGTTGAACTTGGAATTATACCCAAGGTGGAAGGAAGGAATGGAGAAGTTTCTTCTGTGTACACAAACCAGGATTTTCTATCTGAATTGCTAATGTCTCGGCAATAGAAAGTATGTGTAAGCTTACCGTTTTCACGAGGCTTCTTTTGAATTTTTAGACGACTTTGAATAAATTCTCCTTACATACTGAGTGACCAGTATTGATCACATGTTCAATTATAGCACTCTTTATTGATCCACTGTTACGTTTTCGTAGCTAGGTGGGGTAATGTTCTTTAATTTTTTTTTTATTTAAAACACACGTTGAATTATTTCAGAAAAAAAGAGTGAAATGGTGACGTACTGCTGAAGGCTTATGTCTTCTTGGAATCGCGTTGTTGCTGAAAATGTGAATTTTATTCAAAATGAGGGATGCACCTTTCAAATTCCATCTTATCTAAATCATTAATGTTCATTTGTGCCTTAATTTTCTGTTTGTTAAATTTATTTCAAAAAATCCCCAGCCCCTACAGCAATTAACAACTTCAGTTCCCCTATAGTCCTCAATACAATAAAGACTGACAGAGGGAAAGTCAGCCGGACAGCCGGCTTGATGATAAACAGGAGTTAACGCATAATTAATTTCCTATTCAGCTGGGGCATTACCCATGATACAGTAAAATGATGACTTTGTTAACAGTTTGTTGTTTTTCATAGCTTAGCTGGTACAACGTCAAACTTTTCACTCCCAGGCTGCTAGATCGAGTTCTACCGCGTAACTCAGATGTTCATTTCACCTTCAATCGTCATCATATATTACACATTAATTAAGGAATCAAACTGTTGTTTAATATTAGAATTTTACTTTTATTTTTGTACTAATTGTTTTATGTGTATTTTATTTTAAACCCTTTTTTATCTAAATACAGGGTTACCTTGCTGGTTTAACATTTACCAGTGGTTATATACAAACTAGTGAAGAATTACGTTGCCTGCCTAATTGTGAACCACGTTTATTTATAAATGATCCAACATTTGCTACAAAAACTGATCGTTTCGATACAACAAGTGTTCGGAATTCACATTTAAATAGTATTATTATACAAGCGAAAAGTTTGAATGAATTAACAACTCTTCTAAGAAAAGTAACCTATTATAATCCAAGACTACAATATAAACCAAGATATCGACCTGAACCAGTAGCTATCCAATTGAATACAATGTTCACGTAAGTTTTGCACAACTTGTTTTGTTGTCATCATCAGAGTGAATCATGGGTGCTATGATTTAATAGATATTTAAATAATATTTAAGTGTATATTTTGTTACTAACCGAATCAAGTTAGAGCATCATTGAAAATCAAGCAGAACTGGATAGTTGTTTCATCCTGGCTCTGGACTCTTCAGCTGAAGCTGATAGGATTGCCTCGTAAATGGAAGATCTTGTATTCATTCTTTGACGGGAAAATGGATGTTCACGGCTGAAAAGTTTAAAGCTAAGAAGAAGCAGAGCTGGTCAGTGCTCCTTGCTTTGGAATAATTTTCTAAATTGTGTCGGTTCGTGATGGAATCTAAGTGCCGACAAAGCCTGGAATTTTAATATAATAATAATAATTGTTCCCTTGGGTTCCGAGTAGAATATAGGGCTTCAACAAAACGTCTCCACTTTGTTCTATTTCCTGCTGCTCTGTTCAGCTGGGCCTATGATTGACCATAATCTCTCATCTCCTCTTCGCACGACCTCCTCCATTTCACACTGGCACCGACGACCCACTCTTCGCTTCCCATTGAGATTTCACCCGGGAGATGACCTGTATTGAGCACGATTTCATTCGACGGTCTCCTCAGTATGTGCCTGATCCATCGCCATTTCTTCTAGATATCTGTTGAGCAGTCGGCTCTTCGTTGGTTTGTTCCCAGCTAAAGTTTCTTGTTGCTAGTTCTCTCTGGCCAGTCGGCAATTTCATCTTCAGTATAGTGTCAGAGAATGTGGGAGCTGTCTGAAGTAGCCTATTGGAAATGCTTTTCGTGAAGCATTCGCCAAGTTTCTGACTCATAGAGAAGAACTGACTGACTCAACATTTGTGTTGGAAATCCAAATCTTGTTGTTTTTGCTGAGTGAGTACAGAAGATTTTCAAACCGTTTTTACATTGATGAAGGTGTGCCTTACCCTTCACAATCTGCCTGGCTTTGACATCTTTATCCGTTCCTTCGCCAGAGGTTAAAACGATGCTGCCTTTTCAGATAAATGAAGGAAGTAACCTCCGTCCAAGCTGTCCCGTTGATGTTGGTTGCTGCTTGTTGGTTGTTTATCTTCATCACCTCCGTCTTTTCTATGTTCACCTGGAGTGTTGTCTTCACTGGCTGCTTCTTCAGCCAGCTTTTTGGTTTTTGCTTCAATTTCTTTGAGTCTGTGTGACCCGAAAACTCAGAATACAAGTGTAATTTTAATTTATTCCACGCTTTCAGTCTTTTCGAGGACTGTTGAATCTCTTCTCTACGACAGTTCTAATTTCCTTCAGTATTTTCTCAGTTCAATGTACAGTTTTTTTCAAATATAACGGCTCACTTAGATGATTTCGGTGTAATTGTGTTTCCTGAGCTGGTTGGTCTACTTGCAATGCTTTTATTGGTGCATTCTCTAGTTATATTGACGTTAGAAATTTGTATACATTATTAGATATATGTTGATATGAAGTAAATGACATCGATTTTTATTGATGTAGGTGGAAACTTAAGGCATCTGTAATTCTGATTGGTTTAAACCTTATTAAGTCCCATTTTCATTGGTCAGTGAATCTTTTGATGTTTAAAGTACCAATTCAAGAGATTTCGTTGGTATTATGAACGCGAGAGACGCAAAAAGCTTAAGTATTCCAATTTCTTTGGCTAAGATACTTTTCATGTAAATTTGATATGATATTTTTGTAGCTGTCAAACAAATAAGTCACTCTTATTGGAAATCAATGTAGCTATCCAACTCTGAATAGGTTAATTGACATTATTATGCTTTGTGTAGGACTTTTCGACTGGTTTTAAATATTGAAAGGAGTTAATTTGTAGGTAGATCTGTTTGATTTGGCTTCGGTTCTTGATAGCACTTCATCAGCAACGTGTATGTATAGTCATGATGAATTTCATGTCCTCTTTGTGGTCGAGTTAAACTTTGAGCACCAGTAAGTACCAGTGGTGTGCTACCGCACCAATGACCTTTAAGTGCTCAGTGAGCAAGCTCGTAAAACCTGGCAAATAGTATTTTAATCATCAATAAAATATGCTCAATGAAATGTTGTGATATTAAACGAGTTATCTGATAAGTTTTAGGTTAGGTTTGAGAAAGATTAAATTAAGGTTCAGGATAAGAACAGGTTTATTATTATCCTTTTGCGTTCCGAGTGGAACATAGGGCTTCAACAACACATTCCCACTTTGTTCTGTTTTCTGCCATCCTCTTCAGTTGGGTTCACGATTGACCAAACTCTCTCATCTCTTCCTCACTTGATCTCCTCCATGTCACCCTACGACGATCTACTCGTCGCTTCCCATTGGGATTCCACTCGATTCCGGCGTGCGATGTCATTCAGTGGCTTCCTCAATGTATACCCGATCCATCTCAACTTCCTCCCGCATATTTGTTGAGCGATTGGCTCTTGGTTGGTTGGTTCCCACAGTTTCTTTTTGCTTATTCTTTCTGGTCATTTGATCTTAAGTATGGAGCCAGCGAAGGCAGCTGCTGATGAAAGTCTGCAACAGGTTGTTGGAAATCCTTTTCGTGACACGTAGTGTAAGTCTGTGACCCGCAAAGAAGGACTGACCGACTTCACATTGGTGTTGAAAATGTGAATCTTGTTCTTTATGCTGAGTGCGGAAGATCTCCAAACTGGTTTCAGATTGATAAAGGCGTATATTGCCCTTACGATTCCGGCCAGTTTTGACATCTTCATCCGTCCCACCTGTAGTTGAAACGATGCTTCCCAGATAAGTGAGGGAGGTAACCCCTGTTAAAGCTATCCCGTTGATGGTGATTGATTCCGGTTGTTGTTGCTGTTGGTTGGTTATCTTCATCACCTTCGTCTTCTCTGTGTCCACCTACAGTCCTGTTTTCGCTGCCTCTTCAGCCAGTTTATTGTTTTTCGTCTGCAAGTGTTCGAGTTTGTATGACATCAGACATATATGAGGACTAGTTAGGGTTAGGTTAAGCTATTAAAAGTGATATTAGGGTTAATTTGAGTTAGATTAGTGTTAGTTTTGGGGATATTTCCACGTTAAGGTTAGGAGACCTAGATAAATACTTGGACAATATGTGGTTAAATTAATCTGTTGGAACTCTAGTCCAAAACTGACAGACATGTGTATTATTCACAAAAATATCCCTTATCATTTGATTGGTGCATTGACGGTCATGTGTCCGTTGCCACTTACTGTGGTGCGTAAAGTTTAATTTCGTCTACTATCTTGTGTCACTCACTACTGATGTTAGAATAATCGAATGGATAGCCATGTTCTTGACGATCAGCAATTCGTAATCTTTCTTCTCCGTAAACCTTTTGTGCTACACCATATCTATGCCCTTTTGAGCAATGTTCATTGTCAACATATCTTATTGTCTCTTGTACTGATATTGTAGAAATTAGGAGTATGGTCAATTTAAGTCATTTTTTTACACGCCTGATTTCTGAATTTCGTCGAATTGTTTCTCATTAAAAAGTGTTGATTACTTTGCCTTTTTAGGGTTGCCTACTATCGCCAATGATTTTCCTGATTGCAGTAGATTGGATAATGCGGGCAATGAGGAAACAGGCATAAAATGTACTCACACAAAAAACTTGGAGGATCTGGACTTCGCCGATGATATATGTCTGATTTCCCACAAACTGGAAGATATGCAAGTCAAAAGCAACAAGTTGGCAGAAGAAGCATCCAGAGAAGATAGAACTTCAGGTGAACATAGAGAAAACAGAGGTGATGAAGATTCCTGGGCAACACCATCACCAGCAACAACAACAACAGACAACAATCAGCATAAATGGGAGGAACCTGAAAGAAACGACCTCTTTTACCTACCTGGGAAGCATCGTTTCAACTACAGACAGGCGGAACTGACGAGGATATCAAAGCAAGGATCGGGAAAGCAAGGCAAGCTTTCACTACTCTCAAGTCTGTGTGGAGGTCAACAGCAATCAGCGTGAAAATGAGAATAAGATCCGGATTTTCAACTCCAATGTGAAGTCAGTCACTGCTACTATACGGATCAGAGACTTGCACTGCGCGTCATAAAGAGCATCTCAAACAAACTACAGACCTTCATTAACAGTTGTCTTCGCTCAATACTCAAGATCAGATGGCCGGCCAGAAAAGATCAGCAACAGAGATCTCTGGCAATGAGCGAACCAACCAGGAACCGATTGTGAAACAAATAGGCAGGAAGAAATGGAGATGGATTGGCTGGCCATACTCTGAGGAAACCATCAAGTGACATCACTAGACAAGTCGTCGAGTGGAACCCGAGTGGGAAGCGGCGAGTTGGTCGTCAGTGCGAAGGTGGGGTGACTTGGAGGAGGTCATGTGAAGAGGAGATGAAGACGTTTGGGCAGACATGGAGCCAGGTGAAGACTCTAGCAGAGAACCGAACGCAATGGAGACGCACGGCTGAAGCCCTATGTTCCTCTAGGAATTAAAGGAAACAATAATAATAAATTTGATGTTGACCGAAAGTCTGTCGCAGGTCCCATAAGTCAGTGCTATTCAGCAGCTACTCACATGTCTGTACAGCTATTGCTACTATAACGAGAGAAGATAAGAGACTGGGTAATGAACAACATTTATTAAGGAAAGCACAAAATTTATACATTCCTAGCCACACTGAACTTTGCCTAGGTCAGAGGATAATAAGTTCTTCTAATTGGTTGACAGCTAACCCAAGGTTAAACAAGTTGTTCAATTAGGTTATTTCATGTCCATGGCGTAAACTAGTTCCAGATTTGAAGAATAGACACTTCTATCTCTTCAGCCAGCCATTGACTTAAAATGTTAATCTTAATTTCGGCTGTTTCCTATCAATCTGCATCATGCCACAGTACTATCTGCTTGTCCACCCGAACCGTGGTAGGTTGGACTGGATCCGAACCTATGAACGGGTGGTCGGAAGTTATTCAAGCGCCTAGACACATCAGCTACAGCTCCGTTTTGAAGGTGTTTTACGGTTTTTTCTTCTATTTGTTTTCAACAATTATAGCTTAGAGTTTGTGTATTACTTCCTTCGTCAGTAGCATATCAGTAGTCATAATGAATAAATAAGAGATAAAAATCAAGGATTTCAAAGATAGTTGGGGAAAATCTGTAAGCCTTAAAATGGTCCGTTGGGTAGCCAACTTCGAGAAATAGTGAATTCCAGAACTTTTCAACCATAGCTGTTGAATATTTATCTGATTACGAAATCCTCCAACACTGAGATATACTTCGGAACTAAAACAAAAATATATGAACTTCAAATGAAAATAGCTTTTGTTTCAATTCTGATCACGGATTGACATCAGTTAGAGAGCCATTGAAAACCAGCATGGAGTATTGGACAGCGGTTTTGTCCTAGTTTTGGACCCACGGGGTCCACCACCATGTCAGGAGTGAAGATAAATACTCGCTACCGGTGACAGTGGCTGATGTTAGTCGCTCTCATCGAGTCGGGTCTCAGTGGCTAAGTGGTCTACGAGCCGGCTTGATTGGTAACCAGAAGACCCTGGGTTTGAAACCCAGTGGTTGCGTGCTGCCGACGAGTAGTTCGGAGCACTAGGATGAAACATCTGTTAAGCCTTCCCTGGAGGCTTTCAATGGTCCCCTAACTGATATCAATCCATGATCAGACTTCAGACAAAATCAAATTCTTACATACAAAGTCATGATAAACAGCTTTGTCGAAGTTACACGCATCGTGGCCAATAGCAAGAGAATTTGAGGCATGCATTTTGTCTTGTCTAAGATTCATTAACTGGTGAAGGTACATATAGTCGATAGATGACGAATCATCTGTCATGAATATTCCACTTCCAGCTTATACTAGACAAATACCTTCCAATTGTTTCCTCAACGTGATCTTGAGGTAAATGTCTAATGTTGGCAGATACCAAACAGGGAATTGCAGACGTGGACGAAACAAAATAAGCTTCATTTAGCATTTTTTTAAAAGCATTACATAGCTAATCTGCATAGACAACCTTGAATTAGTCATTTATTTTCACAAAATAACAAATACTTCTTTCTATGTCATATGTCTTTATGATCCATTTATGGTAAAATTGTCCTTCTTATGTATCCATTATAACTAACAGAACAAGCTACATAAAATGTTACAAGTTTCATTGTTCATTTTGTTTCCGAATATTGAAAAAAAGCGGGTAATTAGGTGTAATTCGATATTGATTCATTTAAAAAACATTGAAAGATAATTTATTTTATCTTTTTTTTGTTTATATTTTATGTGTGTACTTTGTCTCCAAAGCTAACCAGATTTGTATACTGACTGTTACAGTAGTCCATTACTGAACTAAAAAACAAAACGTGATAAAAGGCATGAATTCATTTTTATGCCTATTAGTTAAGTGTAATTTTAACAATTTACAATTGAAATGTGGTACACCATTCGTTTTCACATTGTGAGAAAAACCTGGATAGGAAAATCCAGATATAATTGTCCTACATTTCAGATTTCCAAAACTAATGTCAAGTCACTTATTCTACATATGGTTGAGAGACCATAGCAAGTCATGAAAAGGATTTCTGACAACCTGTTGCAGACTTTTATCAACAGCTAACTTGTATTCATACTATGAATCAGATGGCCGGTTGGCCGACTATCGACCAAAGGGCGTGTGTACTGCTCAGCAGTCCGCTCTGTCCTCCTTTATGGCTGTGAGACCTGGCCATTGAGAGCAGAAGACATGAAAAGATTAGCTGTCTTTGATCATAGGTGTCTGCGTTCTATTTCCCACGTGAAGTGGTATAATAAGGTGAGCAATATTGAGGTAAGGCGTCGAGTGCTGGGTAAGGAGGGGAAATCAGTCGACGAGACTGTGAAATTAAATCGACCGAGATGGTTAGGACATGTGCTGTGTGTGCCTAGTCATCGCCTTCCTCAACGGGCAATGTTAGCTGATAGAGTGTCAGACTGGAAAAGAGCTAGCGGCGGTCAAACCAAAACATGGCACCAGTCAATGAAATCTACAGCAGTTAGTTTAAGCCACGTAGGAAGGTATATACTTCCTGGTTGGGGTCCTCGGGACGGTAAAAACCAATGGTTGCAAACGATTGGTGACATGGCTCAAAATTGTTCTCAGTGGCGCAGACGCATGCACTCCTTGTGACTTATGATTTCCAATTAAACTGTTTTGTTCTCCGTTATTACTATTTCTTTGTCTCACACCTCTGTTTACTGTCTATATTATGCAGTTCTTCTACTTTCTTCTCTCGCTTTGTGTGCTACATGGAGTGTGGCGACTTGAACTGCCGCACATATATGCAAAGTTCTATGTCGAAAACCGACCGGCCGACCGATAACTTCTCATTACATCGTCGTGATATTTATTGCCCAACTAGTAAGAGATTCACTGGATTTTAAGTCCTATCTCACAGCAGGAACAAATCATTTTTCCAACCCAGTCATATTTGACAAAAAATACCTCGATACAAACTTTATGATGATTGGTGCTCTATTGTGCATGTTGCCATCAATAATTTATTTGGTTACTGGATCTCATCATGAGCTGACATTGGTTAGAGAACCATTAGAAAACCATCTCTCTCTCTCTCTGGATTCAACATAGAACTTGGCACCGAAGTGCAGCAGTCCGAGTTACCACGTTCCAAATAGCACACAAAGGTAGTCAAGAAGATGAGTGAAGAGAATCAATAGAGTTTTGACAAGTTTAAGAGTGAAACATAGTGAGTAATGGTAGAAAGGAATATGAAAGATTACAGAGACTGAATACATCTGCGCCACTGACAACGGTTTTGAGCCATGTCACCTACTGTCTCCAGTCATTGATTCTTAGAGTCCCGGGGGCCCCAACCCGGTAGTCTACATCTCCCTACCTTACCCAATTTAACTGTCAAGGATTTGATGGGTTGATACCATGTTTTGTTTGTTTGTTTTGGGTTGGGAAACCATCACTGGAGTACTGGACAGCTGTTTCGTCCTAGTGTCTGAAACTATTCATCAGTACGCACCCACTACCAAGGATTCGAACCCAGGACCTTCTGGTTACGAGGAGAGCAAGCTCGTAGGCCATTAAGCCACTGGGACCCAATCCAATGGCCCATGAATTCCAACTTCTTTCAATTCACAACATAACGCGACCACCAGCCAATGTCTTTGACGAGTATTTCTCCCCACACCCGACCTGGAAAACTTATTTATTTTTTTACTAAAGCGTCGCAGCAAAGAAATTTGGCTTATATATCGACTACTCCTTTCTGTTCACTCTTGTTTCATTGATTTGTGTTATAAGTGCTGTTTACCACTTTTCTTTTTCTTGTATGCTTTTATAGTTACTCAACTGACTGTGAAATGCCGTCTACACTAAATCAAGTTATCTTGATTAGTCCAATGCCACCGACAAAGCACACATTATCTGTACTTGATGCATACAGTAAGAATGCCTACACAGACCGACGTCATGACAACAGCCATCCTAAGAGTTATGAACAACATCACCACCAACAACAACAACAACGACAGCAGTATAACAATGAACAAGTACACCAAAGACCTTTTAGAAAGTCGTTAACAACAAGTAATGAAACTCAACAAAGTTCGCCTCCTCATCGTCCCCACCGAAATGAAATGTCTTCTTTATCTGATATTTCATTAATCTTATCCAATACAAGAAGAGATGAAATCGTCAATCAAACATTCACCTCAAGAAAGATTGATTCAGATAAACTGTCGTCAGGAGTTGCAATTTTTCCTGATTTAATGTTATCTTGGAAGGTATCACCTGAGATGATGAAATCATTTAATATATGTAAGTAAAATAATTTAATAATCCCCAGTGTAATATTGACTACATAATATACAGAAAATTGAGTCTTTGAACTATATATATTCATACATTTGTGCTTATCATTGTTAGGATTAGTTGGGTGGAAGAGATCAATCAAGTTTTCTAGAATAGAACTTCCCAAAGTCTTCCTTTTTTCCTTAGAAAATCAAGCTGGAATATGCTCAGCTATCTGTGTAGAAAGCTCTACCCGACTTCAGCTGCTCTACCTTCAGGTGAAGTGGCAAATACATGATCAGGCGGCCAGATGAGGTAGACGGTGCGTCGGTGGCACATTGGCTAGGATTCTTGCCGACCATGCTCATGGTCTGGAGTTCGGTCGCCTGCCAACGCACACCCAATATCTATGGTCGGACTGCAAAATTTGGGCTACCGATATCCATGCTGAAAATTCCATACTTGTACTGAAAATACTGTGTGGTATCAAGCTGTAATCAAAACAAAAAATAAAAATTTAAAAAAAATAAAATGAAGAAATGCTTAGATATAGAGATTGGCTTCTTACCAGAGCACACTGTCAGCTTAGAGTTTACAAATGATAGTGACCTCCTAAGTAAAAGAGCTGAAGGAATTTAACATAAATCCTTGAATATATGACATGCGATTCGCTTTTCTTAAATATAAGATGATGTTACAGGATTGAACTATACCGACTCCTAGTTTAAGGATACGGAGTGGAGTGGTTGAGTAATTTGATCACTTCAGTTATTTGTATGGAGTTGCATGAACCATAATTGAATGATTACTGATAAAATTTCAGCGCGGAAACAATAATCTCAGACGACATACGTCAATTTACTCCATCGCTGCAGTAGACGTGATATCCGGCCATCGATCAAATGAAGTGTAGACTGGGCATCAACTCTCTTTATCCTTTATGGCTGGAAGATATGAAAAGGATAGCTGCCTTTGACCGCAGATGCTTACACACGACCTCCCGTGTTAAGTGAAATAATATAGACAATAATATTTAGCTTAGGTGTATTGTTATGCGACAATGGTAAGTCAATCACTAAGGTGATGAAGCTACATCGATTGGGACGCACAAGACACACGTCGTCTATGCGAATCCACCACCTTCTTTGACGAGTAATGTTAGCCGACATTGGATGAGGTTGTAAAAAAATTAGGTTCAGTTAAATCAAAACCCATCATCAGCCCATAGAATCTTTCACAGTTAGTTTAAACCATGTTGCTAGGTGAAGACTGAGTGGTTAGGAACATTTAGGTGCTGAGAATCAATGACTGGAGATTATTCATGATATGGCTCAAAATTGTTTTAATTGTCGTTGATGTATTCACTCCTTGTGATCTCCCACATAAATATTAAACCCTCCTTGTTTTCTATGTTCCTACTCTTTCTTTCCCTTGCACATTTCCTCTTTTTTGATTCTTTTTAATCTCTCTTTTCTCTACCTTTGAGATGACTCACTTTTATGCAAAGTTCTATATTGACAATCACTTAGTTCAGTGAATCATTGAACCGCTGAAATATGTTACACAACAGAAAGGTGCAGCAGGTCGAAGGTGAAGACACTGGTATGTGATGGCGCTATGTCGTGAATTGAGAGGAGTTGGAATTCATGCACTGGCCATTGGATTAGTTCCCAGTGGCTTAATGATCTACAAGCTCGCTGGCCTTGTAACCAGAAGATCCTGGGTTCGAACCCTTGGTATTGGGTGTGTACTGATGAAGAGTCCTAGGTACTTGGACGAAACAGCTATTTTTTCCAATGGTTCTCTAACCGATAACAGCACATAATGAAATCCTCCAACCAATCAAACAAAATCCCTACAAACCAATAATTGACAATAGAGCCTCCGTAAACTACTCACATTTCATCAGTACAGTGCAGAGAACTTGATTATACCACTACTAGAGAAGGTGTGGAAAGAGGGCAAGGTACCTGCGGACTGGAAGAAAGGCTACTTATTCAAACTGCCAAAGAAAGGAGACTTAAGTCAATGCAAGAACTGGCACGGCATTATGCTCCTGTCGATCGCAAGCAAAATACTAAGCCGCATCATCCTGGAGAGAATCGAAAACGCCCTGGATGAAAAACGTCGGCCGGAACAGGCTGGATTCAGGAGAAACAAGTCATGCATCGATCAAATCACAACACTAAAGGATCATCACTGAACAGAGCTTGGAATAGCAATCACCTCTCTACCTCACTCAGCTTCATCGACTTTGAAGAGGCCTTCGACGGCGTCGATCGAGATGTGATTTGCTAATAACTTCTCTACTACGGAGTGCCGCCAACAATTACACACCTCATCCAACAGTTGTACGACAATGCTGCATGCCGCCAAGTAATCCACAACGGGAAACTCACGGAATCCTTCGAAGTGAAGACGGGAGTAAGACAAGGCTGGCTGGTTGTCTGCCTACTATTTCCAATGATTCTCCCGATTGCAGTAGGCTGCATAGTGTGGCAGACAGTGAGCAACGAGGAAACAGGCATAAAATGAACCCACACAAAGAACATGGAGAGTCTGGACTTCACCGATGATATATGTCTTATTTCTCACAAACTGGAAGATATGCGAGTGAAAAGCAACAAGTTGGCAGAAGAGGCATCCAGATAAGATAGGAGTTCAGATGAACAGATAGAAAACAGAGGTGATGAAGATTCCTGGCCGAAAGCAACAGCAAATATAACAGACAACAATCAGCCAGCATAAATGGGAGGAGTCTTAACGAAGCAACTTCATTTACCTATCTACCTGGGAAGCAACGTTTCAACTACAGGCGGACGGAACTGATGAGGATATCAAAGCGAGGATCAGGAAAGCAAGGTAAGCTTTCATTACTCTCAAGTCTGTGTGGAGGTCAACAGCACTCAGCATGAAAAATAAGATCCGGATTTCAGACACCATTGTGACGTCAGTGCTACTATGAGGATCAGAGACTTGACGCGTCACGAAGAGCACTGCAAACAAACTCTAGACCTTTATCAACAGCACAGGATCGGATGGCCAGAAAAGATCAACAATCGTGAGGGATCTCTGGGAACGAACCAACCCATCAGGAGCCAATTGTGCAACAAATATGTAGGAAGAAATGGAGGTGGATTGGCCATACTATGAGAAAACAAACCATCAAGTGACATCTAACACCAGACCAACGCTCTCGATTGGCAAGTTAGTCGTCTGTGGTGGGGTGACGTGGAGGAGGTCATGTGACGAGGAGATGAAACCATTTGGGCAGAGGTGGAATCATGTGAAAACGTTGGCAGAGAATCAAATGCAATAGAGACGTGCCGTTGAAGCCCTATGTTCCTCTAGGAATTAAAGGAAACAATAATAATAATAATTTACTTCACTTTCAAGTATATTCATCATCATCATCATTTTATCCTACACATGTTATGCAAAAACAAAACAAAACGAAAAAGAAAAGCAAAATCAATCTATTTTTCCAATTGCATTTACTTTTTTTACGTCATTCAGTATTGAAAGAAGGCTAAGTGTATTTCCTGTTTTTCCTCCAGTTATATTTATCAAACCATCAAAATCTCTATCCTGTTTTGCATTAGTTATTAGGTCGTTGGTTGGTACTGGTGTTATTGTTGTTGTGTTTGTTTGGTTGTTTGTTAGGTTCTACTATCTAATATACATTTTTGTAATTTAAGCAAAAATATTTTACACACATTTCCTGTATTTAGTTCATTTTTTGTTTTCATAAAATTCTTAGTAATAGTAGTAATAATAATAAGTAGAGTGGGGGGCTGGTGGTGCTGATTAGCATAGCACTGATGTTACCTGCGTAAGACAACAAAATTGAAACAACAACAATCACGAGAGAGAGAATTGCATAGTTTTGCACAAAATCATGAATTGTATTACTATGATTATTAACATTCCTCTATTTTTCTCTAGTGAGATTAGAAATTTATAAATTTTTGGATAATCTAAAATTTGGACAATGATCTTCTATTAAGCTGAATTTGTTTGTTAGATGTCATAATAATAGTGAGGAAAACGATGATGATGGTAGTGGACGTTGACATGAATGTCTACGACTCTTAATTCTGCCTACCTACCCACCTACCTGCCTACCTACCCACCTACTTACCTACCTACCTACCTACCTACCTACCTAACTACCTATCCACCTACCTGCCTACCTAACTACCTACCTACCCAACTGCCTACCTACCTACCCGCCTACCTACCTCCTATTTACCTACATACCTGCCTACCTACCCACCTACTTACCTACATACCTACCTACCTACCCACCTACCTACCTACCCACCTACCTACCTGCCTACCCACCTACCTACCTACCCACCTACTCACCTACATACCTACCTAACTACCCACCTACCTACCCACCTACCTACCTACCTACCCACCTACCTGCCTACCTAACTACCTACCTACCTTCGTACTTATTTACCTATTTGCTTTCTTTCTTATTTACTTCCTTACTTTCCTACTTACTCAGTTACCTGCTAACTTACCTATCTACCTGTAGTGTTATTATCATTTGTTTTCCGTATATTCTGTTCTCATGTATGTAGCATTTAGTTAGTTATAGTTTTGTAGTACAAAATGATGTTGAAAACGAGTTAAGTGTTTCAAGATAATGGCCAGTATGTACCTGTCAAAATCTTGGTGTAAAACTAGTTAGAAATTTAATGCCAATACCTTGAAATATCATTGAAATCTTTATGCTAAATATTGTCAACTTGAAGTACATTACTTCAGGTGATTTATAAAATCTTTGAACATGTGATGTAACAAATAAAATTAAAAAATTTTGGGGTATCAATTATTTGGTATTTATGGGAACATCTTAGTTTTTACACCAGTTGTGCTATCACTAAGGAATGTGTGCAGCTCCTTCAGGAAAGTCAGCTGCTTTGAACTAATTCAGTTTTCTAAGGTGCGCTTAACTGCGTATATATTTCTGATGAACTCACTCCAGAAATAGTGAAACGGCTGCTCAAAGTTTAGATCAGTTCAATCTGATTAACAAGCACTAATAGTTGATGTGGGTGCTATCGAACTACTTATATATTAATCAGTACTATATACTACTGCCTGGGTATACTACATTTTCATTCCAGCACTAATTGTATGCAGAATTATTTTGTTAGTTGCGTTTAACGCAAATTAGAAGTTTTTCTCTGTTTTCTGAGAAATTGAGTTCTAATGGAATCTATTCCTGTGAAATACAGGCCTTGTTGTTTCAATAAAAGTGAAGGCGTTGAGCAAAGATTTACACTTCCCGGCTATATCATTTTCAAGCTGTACAATCGGTATGACATATAGTAAATTTTCCTAGCAACACAAGGAATATTTTCAAAGATGTGTCATCAGGAGAGCATTTGCAGCCTTGGCACTATGGAAAAGCAGCTGAACACTCTGAAAAGAATCCTCCTCGAATATGGCTACCGAGAACGTTTCATTACAAAATCCGTGAAACCCAAACTGCCTGTGCCGATCATTGAAGAAAGCCTTCTTCGTGGCTGAACTTCGACTAAGTTTCTTCATGAAACCAATGATTCGCATGAACGTAAAGGACAAGCTACCACTGTTGGCCTCATCAGTGCGCATCTACCAATTCATCTGTTCGTGTGGAGATAGGTATGTCGACCATACTCAGCGTTTGCTATCCAAACGTATCATTGAACAACTACCTTCATGGTTTTATAAAGGGGGAAAAGATCCCCTCGACCGCAGCTCTATCCTGGAATACCTGTTCGAATCTGGACCCCAGAATATGTAGGAATCTTGCTAAAAAAACATACGAAACAAACTTGTTCAAACTGCAGAATAAATGGCAATTCACATGTTAAATCCTGAACTGTGCATATCAAAGAAGTTTGTTCATTCATTAAATCAACAGTCGACGTGGTCTATCTGAACACCAAATTCGTAATTTTTATTTCTTTACTGTATTATTTTCCTCTCTCCTACCCCCTAATAAGTTTCTTTTTCTTAATACCACTGCTTTTACTTGACTCTCGTTTGATTTTAGTCGAATTGTACTCAACGCCTTCAATTATTTTTTTATTATAGCTTGATGCCACACCGTATTTTTGATACATGTATGGAATTTTCAGCATGTGACATCGGTATCCCAGGTTTTGCAGGCCGACCATTGATATCAGGCGTCCATCAGTCGGGGATTGAACCCCAGACCATGTGTATGGTCGGCGAGATTCTTAACCGCTGTGCCACCGACGTCACTCAATTTAATTATTTGATTTGATTTCCTACTGGATTAATGCTCTCTGCATTACGTAATTTGTGATCTAAAATTTACAATTCTAGCGAAACACCTTGGGAAATATTTCTTTTGTGACTAAGAGAGAATGATTTCTCCGAAAAGAAGAGTAAGTCTTCGCTGAACGTCCTCTCTTTTATATGACTCATTGGGGATTTTTAAGTTGCTTAATTAAAAAAGGTCAACTCTAATATCAACTTTATTTTGTTTGTTTGTTTTTTCTACCTACGTTTCTCTTTACCTTTCAATATTAGCTTCAGTCTTTCAACAAACAATTTCAACATGTTCAATAAATTTATGCAATAATAATAATAATAATAACCATCTATCGAATTTTGATGGACATCTATTTTTAAATTCAGAACTTTTATATTTGAAACCAGAATATGCAATAAATCGTTTAATAACATATCAACGTTTAAATGGATTAACAATATATGGAAGTTCAGATATATCAAGTTATATGAATGCATTGAAACATGTTCAATGGATATACAAAGATAAGCATATCACCTTAAATAAACGTTGTTTTAATTTAACATGTGAAGCAGCAATTCAAATTTTGAAAACTGATATAAACTTAATGAAAATTAAAAGCAATTCAATACAATCTGAAGTAAGTAAATGAATGACACTAGTTTACGCTTTCAGTAGCTATAGTGATTAGGATTTCTAATTTTATTTTATATTAAAATGTCCGCCTATTGAACATTTAATTTTATGAATTTGATTTCTCCTTTATCACAATTAGGTCAATTAGATCAGAAAGTCGAATGAACACCATTTATCTTCAGGTGCAACAACAAAATTAAGATAAACAGGCTAGCAGTGAAATCCAGAGTACTCCACGTTTCGTCCTGCCTGAGGCTGATTGGCTGGATGGGCCTGCAGCCTATTCAATGAGTTTGGAACTCAGTGCCGATTGTTTAAATCGCCAAAGTGTTATCCAAATAGGCTACTGGGTAACGAGAGCTCTGGTGTTTAAACCTATGAATGAGCGAAACGCGCGTTCTGAATCCCACTGTTAATAATAATAGTAGTAATATTATTAATAGCTTTATTCTGAACAATGTTTGTATAATGTACACAATTTTCACCGAGATTTATTGCATGATATTTCCTCTTCGTTCAGGATCTTCATGCATAAAATTAATTGACAATAGATAGTGTGACACAGTTCTGTCTGAACTGCTGTCTGGATTCAACATAGAACTTGGCACCGAAGTGCAGCAGTTCGAGTTGCCACGTTCCAAATAGCACACAAAGGTAGTCAAGAAAATGAGTGAAGAGAATCAATAGAGTTTTGACAAGTATAAGAGTGAAACAGAATGAGTAATGGTAGAAAGGAGTATGAAGGTTAAAGAGACTGAATACATCTGCGTAAGCCATTGACAACGATTTTGAGCCATGTCACCTATTGTCTCCAGCCATTGATTCTTAGAGTCCCGAAGGCGGGCCCCAACCCGGAAGTCTGCATCTCCCTACCTGACTCAGTTTAACTGTCAGGGATTTCATAGATTGATGAGGCCATGTTTTCGTTTGGCCACCACTTACTCTTTTCCAACCTGCACCTATATCAGCTAGTAATGCCCGTCCGTCGAGGGAGACGATGGTTCGGCATGCGCAGCACGTGACCTAGCCATCTCAATCTATGTAACTTTACAGTCTCTTCGATTGATTTTCCCTCTTTGTCCAACACTCTACGCCTAACGTCAACATTACTTACCTTATTATACCACCTATCATGAGAAAGAGATCGTAGACATCTATGATGAAAAACAGTCAACCTTTTCATGTCTTCAACTCATATTGGCCACGTCTCACTACCATAGAGAAGGACGGAGCGAACTGCTGAGCAGTACACACGTCCCTTGGTTGATAGCCGGATGTCACGCCTACGCCAGAGACTGTGTAAGCTAGCGAAAGCAGCTCGAGCTTCTTGGATCCGTGCTGAGATTTCTTCGCCAATCAGTCCGTTGGTGCGGATACAACTTCCCAAATAGGGGAAGTGGTCAACATGTTCTATCACTTCACTCCCTATCACTAAGCTAGGAGTTGACGTAGTCCAGTCCTGTATCAGCATCTTACATTTTACAGGGGCGAATCGCATGCCAAACATATGAGGATTGATGCTCAAGGTGTTCAGAAGACTCTGCATTTTGTCAGCATCAGGAATATTTATCCTAAGCATTGGGATAAGCTGCCATCTAGGGTTATGCCTTTCCGTATGTTTAGTAGAAACTTGTGAATCAGTGGGTTGTAAATATTTTGAATAATCGCCAAAGTAAACAATACTACTGGAGATCATAGTTTACTGAATTTAAACAAACTGAATAAGAGAAGTTATATGCAGTATATTGATGGTGATTTTTGGTAGCCCTAAGTTTTAAGCGGGCCACCAACAAAAGTTGAATAACACAAAGGTACTATGTTAGTTAGTTAGTCTATTACTTCACATACACCAGATGAACAAAATCTGTAATTAGGGATTTCATTATTTACGATCAAGCACATGACAGATACAAACTCTCAAGGTTACCTATTTCCGTGTGTTAAACTATCCTTGTTTATACACCATGTAACAGATCATATGATAATTGACTAAGTAAATCACACGGATGATTACACAATCTATGCAACAGAATGTAGGAAATATGAACGATTATGTATAATATATTCATGCTTACTTACAACTTGATAATTGAACAAAAGATAGTAATTGTTTTAATGAATATTTTGTGTTAATCACGCGCATAAATTGTGTTATTCTTTCATGGTTTGATAGATGATAGTGAAATGGTGTTTATTTTGTTTGTTTTTGTTTTTATAACTTTTTTATCATAAAAATAAATCAGTAATAATAATAATAATAATGACGAAGCACTTCGGGGAGATGTTAAAATATAGCAGTCATTAAGAGTAATTCGATGTAAGAACGTTGAAAATCACTTTGAAGCAACCAACCATATCATTCATCATGAATGGAATCCAAGTATTGCCCTGTTGCAGTTTACTCTTCATCTAGGTTTTTTTCAGTTCTGTCTACATATTAGATTTTCTATGATGTTTAACTCATTAATTAAGTAGGAAATAAGGCCGTCTGTGTATATGAGAATACAGCTGACTAACTTATTTACTAGTATGAATAAAGCAAGAACAACCGTGATTTGTGCAGAATAAGATGCTACCATCACTGCCTATTTCGTTGGCTTCTCATCAGCTGCTCACAGCTTAAAGATATAATTATATGTGTCATTATATCCTGGCAGTGACATCCTGTTTGTGCGTCGGTGGCACAGAGGTTAGGACTCCCGCCGACCATGTATATGGCCCGAGGTTCGATCCCCCGCTGACGCACACCTGATATCTATGGTCGGCCTGCAAAATTTGGGCTATCGATATCACAGGCTGAGAATTTCATACTTGTACCAAAATACTGTGTGGAATCAAGCTATAATAAAAATTTTTTAATTATTAAGTTTATGTACAGAACAATTCTAGCATACTCGCAATTTCCACATGATGTCAGTTGACAGGAGGTTCCAACACAATGAACATTGCTCAGAAAATTACACTTATATAGTTCTTACGCTGAAAGTAAAAGTTTAAACAAAATCAGTGTGTGGATACGAAGGCAAAGGAGTTACGTAATAAAGACGATAGATGCGTAAGACGATGAGTGACTAATAAACTAGGTAACAATGTACTGAGTTCAGCTCAAATCATAGGGGTAAGAGACAAGCAAAATTACACTCTCAAAGGGGTTGAGGTCAAAGTCAAAGACATGCAATCAATTGAGAGAGTAAAGGCACCCAGTTACCAGGATAATAAAAGACTGAACACATAAATTGGGTTTTAAGCGTTTGACAGAGATTTCTTCAAGAAAACATGAGAAGAAATGAACTGTTCCATCTATTGATAATTTAAAAAGATTTCATGATGTCCACCTCATGACGCGTATTGATGAGATACCTGTTAATGGCACTATTAAAAGTGTTTGTTCAGGAAATCGGAGGTGCGCCCTTTTTTTTCTGTTCTCCCAATGTAACTGCCCTGGCAGATGCATGTAAATTTGTAAACACAGATTTAGCATGAGAATGGTCGTCTTTTATGAAGCAGTCTTATCTCAGGTATCTGTAAACTCGTCTGATAGACTTCTATTGATATTAAAACAGTGAAATGTACATTGGCCCCTATTCATTGAAATGAAATCATTTGTGACCTAAATATCTGAAGCGCAACATTCCTCAGTATAGTGTTGACGGAGTCATACTTTAAATCAGCCAATCATTTTTGTGGTTCACTGACTCACCGTGCTAGTAGGGTTCTCATATAACAACTATCCAAAGACTTACACTGATTGGAATGAATGTTTCACCAGGTCCTATCATGCTAGAAAGATCATTTGGATGGCGATTTGACTAAGAGCAGTTACCATCATAGTGTAATTCTGAGAGTGAAGACCTAATACTGATGAATAAGGGTGTAAACGGGTCCCCTTCGACGACCAGTAAATAACTTATGCTGCCGTCCCACTCTGTAGAGGATGATTAGTGAAGGTTTACGGCGAGAACTGAAATTTCCTACTTACTCTGAAGTGGTCCTCTAGCCGGTGATAAGGTGTTTAAACCGACACAATTCTAAAAGTCACTTTAGTTTAGTCCCAGTACACTATTTATTGCGGAGTAGTTTAATCTATAGTCAAAAAGAACTACTATTTAGTGTCAGTCAGCTCTTTCTTTTATTCTTTTACGTTTCCAGTGGAACATAGGGCTTCAAGCAAGAGACATGAAGTTTCTGTAGCAGTGGTGTTGATTTTTACAGGATGGGATTGCTAACCTCATGCCCAACCTTCCCTCTTTACCAGTCTTATTACTGGCTTAGCGCAGTAAAGGAGTGCTTCCGTGGCCTGGAATCGAACCCCGGACCACCTGCGTGGTCGGCGAGGATTCTACCGCTGCGCAACCGACGCATCAATCAGCTCTTAACATGTTGTAATATCATATTAAAGTGCAACAGTGACATACCACTTTAAATGCACAACCAAATTACATACCAGATCGATAGATTTTCATGTAGGCAAATTAGAATAAATATATATTGCTTGTTATCTTTTAGCTAGTATGTGAGCGTTATTCAGTGATTTGGATAGATATGATAGTGAAGTTACTTACTTGTCCCTGAGCGGTACACTTTCCTATCAGTATAGTGAGCACTGGCTTGTTGAAAATTCTTCATGCACTGGACTGATAATTGCCAACAATTACGAAATTAAGGTTGAGTACGCTTTCTTGCTCACTGCCCCATTTGTAGAATTAACCTTCACAAAACATCATAATAATAAAATATGAGTGGATTTGTTGCTGTTGTTTTTAGATTTCCTTTGACAATTCTAGTAATTAATTATTGTCAAAAGATGGTTTGCGGGGATTTAATCAGTTATAGATTTGATCGCGAGCTGACATCAGTTGGAGAACCACTGGAAAACCAGGAAGTACTGGACAGCTACTTCGACCTAGTCTGGGACTTAGCAGCAGCAGCAGCACACATGCCCTAGGGGTTCGAACTCCAGTTCTCCTGGTTAAATAGTGAGCTCCTAGATTGTTAAGCTACTGGGACCTGAAACAATGGCTAGTGCATGAATTCCAACTCTTGTTAGTGTTCTCTTACCTAACTTGGTGAACTCCGCTGGTTACTAATTCTCTCTAGAGCAAGTTGCTAGTGAGTAACAGATTAATTATCACACGAAACATAAAAAATACATTGGAAATTATTACTGTGTTTAAGAAATATCCGTAAATTGCTAAGTATTGATTCTGTTTACTTTTTAAGATGAATCCCATCTTTACTATTCCCTACTTTTAATTTTTGATCATAATAAATGTGTTAAAAGCAACTATAGTCTGACAGTCTTTGGTTAACCAGAATCATCATTTAGCAGTTCGCTCCTCTCCTTAAAAATCAGTACAACTAGACTTGAGAAGATATGGTGTAGTCCGTCAGCAAATATGGTAATTGTAATTCCATTATGGGTAAAATTTATTTTGATAAAGTCTCACAGTATTCTTATACAGTAATATTTACTGATGACAACGTTTCGAGCACAATTAATTACTGCTCATAATCAAATCAAGACACTACTCACACAACTTTCTAACTTCGTTTATGTAATTCCATTGTTTTTCACCCCTTGATTTGATGATTGTGATAGTAGTATTTTCCATATTTCCAGTAAGAGTGATGAGTCATTCCTATTGCACGTGTTGGGTGTAGACTCGATGAACAATGCTCAGAATTTTAAACCCCTCCCACCCTATTGTGTGGTTGTGTGTTAAAGCATGCAGTGTAATTGCTGAGCTTTTTTCTAAATTACTTATCTTCCTGGGGTCAACCCTTCACAGTCATTGCAAGGTATTTTGTAAATTATATTATTTTGTCTAACTGGGTCAACTGGGTCCTTTAACCTGCAAAATATCTTGCAGTGACTGTGAGGTCAACTACATAGGAAAAACTAGTAGATCGGGAGTAGTAAGATTGTCAGAACATGAAAATTTAGCTAAGGTTAGAATGGTTGACCCCACGAAGATAAGTAATTTAGAAAACAGCTCAGTAATTACACTACATGCATTAACACACAACCATACAATAGGGTGGGAGAGGTTTAAAATTCTGAGCATTGTTCATCGAGTCTACACCCAACACGTGAAATAGGAATGACTCATCACTCATACTGGAAATATGGAAAATACTACTATCAATCATCAAATCAAGGGGTGAAAAACAATGGAACTATGTAAATGAAGTTATAAAGTTGTGTGAGTATTGCTTTGCTATGATTATGAGCAGCAGTAAATTGTGCTCAAGACGTTGTCATCAGTGAACATTACTGTATAATAACACTGTGAGACTTTATCAAAATAAATTTTACCTATAATGGAATTATACTCTACCACAGTGCAAAAGTTCTACTCTTTTATCAATATAGTGATTGCAGAGACGAAACGATGACTTTCTCATACTGATAGACTACTGGAGCAGTATTCGGAAGTTTGGTGGTTTTCAGTCCCATTGGGAACCACCTTAGGTCACATCATTGATTGTGTCACTGGTAGTCGGCTAATTCAAAACTACCTCAGACAGTCAATCTCATTGAACCATCTAAACATACCATGTTAATGCAAATGAAAACTTACCTGGCACAGGGTTCAGGGTGGTCAAGTATGCTCTGACCCCGGGTGGAGGCTCACCATTGCACCTCTGTGGGTTGAAACTCACGACGGACCCTAATCGGGTGCGCTCGGGCGTGTATTTTTTGTCAGTGGGGAGGCCTCCCGGTCCTCCCTTTATTTTGTGCGTCGGTGGCACAGCGATTAGGACTCCCTCCGACCATGCACATGGTCCGGGGTTCCATCCCCTGCCGACGCTCACCCGATATCAATGATCGGCCTACTAAATTTGGGCTACCGATATCACATGCTGAAAATTCCATACTTGTATCAAAAATACTGCGTGGTTTCAAGCTATAATCAGATATACATATATATATACATATATAGAAAATGTCTTCTTTATCTAACCAGTGCTTATTAGTTATAAATATTTCTTTATTTTTTTATCTTTTTAGTTTATTATTGTTCATGAGAAAAATGGTAAAATCGAATCTTTGCATTCACCGACAGCATCCTCATCATCATCATTCGTTGAACCAGGTGCACAACAGCATTCCGTTCGACTAGCTTTGCCCAAGGCACCTCGTTTGTTAGCTAAACGTCATACAAATGAATTCAGATCGGATTTACATCTCAGCAGTCCTGTTTCAAGTAATTGGAATAAGGTATGTTAGTATGTTATTACATAACTTTTGATAAGATATTTCTTTTAACGTTGTAGAGTTAATTGGTTACAGTAAACTGATAGTAGAGGTTTTTGGTTTTGCATTTAAATGTCATACCTGCTTGAAAATATTGCGCATCACCTGCCTGTTCTACGAGAGGATCGTCATCCTAAGAGAAAATGTTCGGTGGCTTGGTATGTATTACGCATGTATCATCCCAGTGGCTTCTATATCGTATAAGGTTTTCTAGCCATAAGACTGTATGAAAAAAGAGGACAGGTGGTTAACCCATGACATGGTGTCATAGGATAAAGGATAGTTGTGTTAGATTAGCACCTGTTAATACATCACAGCTCCTTGGATAGATTCCAAACTAATTATTGGAGACATTATTAGAGATTATTCAGGCTAGTAACCACTGGCGAATAGATTTTAATTTAAATTCTTTCCTTTCTTTCTGAATATAATATGAAGGAATGAACTGTCTCCTACGAATACTCTTGATAAGTATCCTTCCTTATTCTCATTATCCTGTTCTTCAATCATCCTTCTACTTTTAGTGTGTTTTATTTTACGGTGCATTGTTTGATGCACACGTTGTAGCAATTTTAAGTTTAAATAATTATGACTGTCTCCAGTGTTAAGCTGCCTAGTGCAAAACAAACTTTGTATTAGAAATGATTTAGAAGCTTTGCAAATCAAATGGATGATTTAACTGCGAAACTTTCATCGTCTCTCTAAATGACATCTTCAGCGATAACTTCCAGATGAAATAAGCCTTTAAAATTCTCCATGAATGTGATAATCATTTCTCCTGAACCAAATTGAAGGTGAATGTTTTCTCTCCGTTGATATTGTTGACCTCTTTTTTTGTAACAAAGTAAAATCGACTTGTTGATGTCTGAATGCAGGAAATCGATCTTTGAGTTCTCCTGTATAGTTGATCAGGACCTCCTTAAGTTACTCCCATTGGGCCATATCGTTGACATTGTCATTGATAGGCACTTGATGTCATCCAACAAATTTTCCTGGAGGAATTTTGTCACACTGTGAGCATCTACTTTGCCCACAGCTCCAACCTTGTTTCTCCTCAGGTAAAACAAGAAGTCATTTCAAAAGACTTTATGCACGTACGTCTAAGTACGAAAATTCCACTATACCATATTTGGCATGCCCTTTATGTTCATTGGTCAAAACGATATTGTTTTCATTCATTGGGAAATACAAAAACCTTTATTATAATGAATATCATACACCCAATGACCAAATTTTTTAAATGTGAAAAGTGAACTTGTTTTGGACATATATAACGTGGTTTATGTGATGAAAATAGTACTAGATGGTTGGAGGCAATCGGCCACAGGAAGCCTTGGACCTAGGTTTCGTGCTAGTTGGCACTCATCAGCAAGGCGTATCTGCAACCTTGAAGGAACTGATGGCGAGCCACATGACTGATAGAATTCAGTCTGCACCGAAGATAGGACTAGACACATTATACTAGTTACTGACTAGTGTTCAATCAAAAGATGAAAATAGTGTCAAGGACAAACTAGCTAACCTTCTTTGCACTACTAAATAAACTATTTCCTCCATCCTTATCCCACCAAGCTTTATTGTTATTGTTCTTCTTATATTTATAATCCTCGCAATGTTTTGCTTTTATGTGTTTATTTTTTCATAAGTGTGAACATCATTCAACCTCTGTAATAAATGTTATTTTTGTCTATCCCGTCAATATGCAATATCAGCAGAATATTAGATTCACTATTCTATAACATGCTAAAATTTCCAAACTGAATCGACAATACTGCTTGAAACAAACTGACTGTTATTGTTATTTTTATTATTATATTTACTATTCTCATTTTGCACTTCGAATATTTTTGACTTTGTATCGTAAATGTTGACAGATTCCTCTGGTTAATATTATTTTTATTTTATTGATATTTTGAGTAAATCAAATGCAATATTGTCACAAATGCTGAGAATTCCATTCTGTATTACAAGCACTGTCTTTGGAATAAAGTAGATTATTATTATTACTATTATTATTATTAATCACGAAATACCTCAACGACAGCAAAATGACAGTTATTTGCAACAAAATCTAAGGTACTATTCAACAATAATAACATCAGAAACTCAAGATTACCTTAACAATGCCGTTAGGCAGCTACACAGATTCAATAGAGTTCCCCTGAGTACAAAACAAGTACCAAACAACAGAATTATTTGATCAAAATCAATCAAATGAAGTACCTGAGAATCAGGGAGACTACTCCAAGCAGTATGGGATCAAAACTCTATCAGCAAGTACTACAACCCCCACAGGTAGTCCTAGGTCAGGATGACCTTGACCCATTTAAACAAAATTACAGTCGTAAAATAACACATTACCAATATCATCAACAACACAACCACAAAGAGAAGCATTGAAGAGGAATCAAGACAAATGATAAGGATTAAGTCAACAAATGATACACAAATGTCAGAACAATGATAAACAGTCCAAGAGAAAAAAGAGATAATAATTACAAAGTTGGTTGAAACATCGAAATAAGTATCAAGTATTGTAATTAGATCTTTTACGGGGAGGAATTTTCCTAACAATTATCCTGTTACACTGTTCACATATCTGTATATCGATTATTTTGTTTAACTGATATCTGAATGTTTGCCCGTGTGATATCTCTTTCATTTCTTGATAAGTCTTATCTGTATCATGTGAGTACGAGGCTTCTAAGAATTCCCTTTCCTAAGATCTGTACACTTTTCTAGTGGAATGATTGTGCATAGTTGCTTCTATGCATTGAAATGAATGCAATCAGCGGAAGCATATTGATATGGATAAGATTTATCCAATAGTAAAAACGATACTTCAGATGGAAAAAAGTCATGATATCAGGTAAGCGAAACAATCAGTTCTACTATGATTGGACACGACTGTTGGAAAACTCTTCTACTGGGAAAAATGAATCACATACACTATTATCAAGAGAGACAGTTATTTCACTAATGCAGAACTCGAACAGTTAACTTTGTCTTAAGGTTAGCATTGAAGATGTCGCCTAGAAAGACAGTGAAACTTTCACAATCAAAAAAAAATTAAAAAACACCAAACGTTTTCCATTATGGGTAAATTTTTATTTTGATAGAGTCTCACAGTGTTATACAGTAATATTTACTGATGACGTTTCGAGCACAACTTATTGCCCATAATCATATCAAGTTAATCACACGACTTCCTAAATTCATTTATATAGTTCCATTGTTTTTCACTTGATTTGATTGGTAGTATTATTTTCTATATTTCGGGTATGAGTGATGAATCATTCCTATTGCATGTGTTGGGCGTAGATTCGATAAACAAGGATTCAGTAATCAACCTCTCTCTCCACCTATCTAGATTACTTTTTAGAATTTCAACCCTCTCCCACCCTATTGTGTGGTTGTGTGTTAATGCATGCATTGCAATTGCCGAGCTTTTTTCTAAATTACTTATCTTCTCTGGGTCAACCATTCTTACCTTAGCTAAATTCTTATGTTCTGACAATCTGCTAGTAGGATGTATGGTACTATTAAAATACATAAGCCAGGTTACCCCATAAGACCAATAGTAGATTTTAGAAATACCCCTGCATATGAATTATCAAAATATTTAGCTCTAATATTATGCCCCATTAGAGATCGTTCAAATTCTAGACTAACTAATTCATATGAGATGAAAAATAAACTAAATGACAAACAACTAGATAATGATGAAACAATGGTTAGTTTTGATATAACCAGTCTTTACACTAGTATACCAGTCAATATGGCCTTAGAAGCAGTTAAAAAAGAACTAACTGCGGATACTGAACTCAATCATAGGACAAAGCTGTCCATTGAGAAAATTATTTTAGGGATTCAGCTATGCCTCACATCTACTATATTTAAATTCCAAGGCAAAATATATAGACAAACTGAAGGTGTAGCAATGGGATCACCAATATCCCCTATCGTGGCAGATATATTTATGGATAGCTGGGAAAATATGGCACTTAATACGTTTAATCCTACTCCAAAAATATGGTGGAGATATGTGGATGACACTTTCACAGTGTTAAAAACAGAACATATCTCTAGCTTCTTGACACACATAAACTCATTAGTGGAGGGAATAAAATTCACATTTGAAGCCGAAAATGAGCAAGGAGAATTAGCTATGTTAGATTGTAAAATAAAACGAATAGAAGAAGGCAAACTACACACTAGTGTTTATAGAAAACCAACGCATTCTAATAGATATTTAGACTTTAATTCATCTCATCCTTTAACTGTTAAGGCAGGCTTAGTTAAGTGTTTAACAAACCGAGCAGTAGCACTAAGTAGCACAAAAAAAGACCTAAATGATGAAATAAAACAGATAGAAGAGGCGTTGGTTTTAAATAACTATCCTCTAAAATTCATTAGGAAGATTGAAAACGCCAAAAGAAAAATAAAAAGAATTGTGAAACTAGTAATAATAACATAAATAAGAGAGAATATAAGTCATCTACAGTTATACCATATAAAGAGGGGACATCTGAGACCCTACGTAGGATTCTTAATAAAGCAGGAATTAGGGTGGCATTTAAACCTACAAACTCACTCAGGGACAAGCTCTGTAGGTTAAAGGACCCAGTGGACCCAATTAGACAAAATAATATAATTTACAAAATACCCTGCAATGACTGTGAGGTCAACTACATAGGTCGAACTAGTAGGTCAGGGGTAGTCAGATTGTCAGAACATAAGAATTTAGCTAAGGTAAGAATGGTTGACCCAGAAAAGATAAGTAATTTAGAAAAAAGCTCGGCAATTGCAATGCATGCATTAACACACAACCACACAATAGGGTGGGAGAGGGTTAAAATTCTAAAAAGTAATCTAGGTAGGTGGAGAGAGAGGTTGATTACTGAATCTTTGTTCATCGAATCTACACCCAACACATGCAATAGGAATGATTCATCACTCATACCCGAAATATAGAAAATAATACTACCAATCAAATCAAGTGAAAAATAATGGAACTATATAAATGAATTTAGGAAGTCGTGTGATTAACTTGATATGATTATGAGCAATAAGTTGTGCTCGAAACGTCATCAGTAAATATTACTGTATAACACTGTGAGACTCTATCAAAATAAAAATTTACCCATAATGGAATTACACTCTACCACAGTGCCCAAGTTTTATTCTTATATCAACCAAACGTTTTCTACCATATTAAACATTTGATAAGTGATCTTATCCACATCTCAATGAATGACAATCGACATTTCTATAGTAACATAAAATCAATGAAAACGTGACGGTAGAAAACAAGAGACTTAATAACGGAATAGTTTATTTGGAATTTGGTATCCCCATATAGTAAAATTATGTACACCATATCTGAAAATCAATCGTCATTTGTACAGATCTTCCGTGTTGTGTTGTTGCTTATATGCCCTTTGTATTGTGTTTCTTTGTCTTCTTTTCGTGTTCCTCATGTTAAGCCGCAATGCTAGTTCATTGCCTCTCTTTGACATGAAATCTATCTGTCAGCTATTTGATATTTTTACGCCAATGAACTTCTCTTTATATACTACTGATAAATCTTGTCAGTACTACACGCCACAGAAATATATCTCATTGACTGACTGCTGGATTTGGTCTTTGAATTTCACTCCACTGACTTCAGCCTGTGAGACTGGTTAATAGTGTCAGCTTTAACACTATGAGTGCGTCTCATAACCCAATATATGTGAATGATCTCTTCTACACAAATGAGTTTTGTCTAACTAACTAACTAACTGTGTCATACAAGAATTCCCTTTTATAATAATAATAATAATAATCTACTTTATTCCAAAAACAGCACTACTTATAATACAGAATGTAATTCTCAGCATTTGTCACAATATTGCATCTGATTTACTCAAAATGTATATAAAATTAAAAATTAAAACAAAATTAATCGGAGGAATTTGTCCACATTTACGATATAAAGTCAAAAATATTCAAAGCACGAATTGAGATTATTAGATACAATAATAATAATAACAGTGAGTTTGTTTGAAACAGTATTGTCGATTCAGTTTGGGAACTTTAGCATGTTATAGATTATTGAATCTAATGTTCGGCTGATAAAGTACTGTGAGGGGAAATACAAAATAATGTTCACACTTATGAAATAAGTAAACAAAAACAAAAAATTGCGAGGATTATAAATATAAGAAGTACAATAACAATAAAGCTTGATGTTATAAGGGTGGAGGAAATGGTTTATTTAGTGGTGATTAGAAGGTTATTTAGTTCGTGCCTGACACTATTTTCATCACATAAAGTACGTGCTAAATATGGTATAGTGGAATCTTTATGCTTAGACGTATATGCATAAATTCTTCTGAAAAGACTTCTTGCTTTACCTGAGGAGAAACAACGTTGGAGCTGCGGATAGAGTGGGCGCTCAGAGTCCGACAAAATTCCTCTAGCGAATTTGCCGCATGACATCAAGTGCCTATCAGTGATAATGTCAACGATATGGCCCAATGGGATACCACTCGTCCTACTGACAGTCTTCAGAGTTCTACGAAGTATGACATGGTCTTTTTTAAGCAATCCAGGAAAGAATAAGGGTGAACACTAAAGAAGAATAGGTAAAATACAGAAGTTGACAAATTGCAAGAGGAGTGGTTGAGTTATGGCTGAGTGCCTTAACTTCCTAATGTAAAAAGTCAGACGAAATATTCTTTTAGAAATCTATAAGACATGAGAGGACCACGATAGGTCAGAAGAGAGAACAAAAATTGGTGCAGAATAACTTGGGTCCATTTTGTCTCGCTGGATGTCATCAGCTGCATGCAACCTAAAATCTTTCATAAATAAAAGTCAGTGTAAAATTTAACATACTTTTGTCATCAACAAGTATATTATAAGAGTGTCATGGTGACGTAAAACATTAAGACGACAAGGTAATTGAAGTGTAAGTATATACAAATATATATATATATCTTGTTAGAGAGAAGTTTCCAGAAAATTAATTAACAATTTTTTTGTTAGGGTGGTAACAAAAGATTGATAAAAATTACGTAGTTAGATAAGAGAAGAGCAAAATTTAGTGTGCAAGAGACCAGATGGAAAAGTGATGTTGTAATATGGTAAGTAGAACTCATAGAGTCAAGAAAAATTTATCTCTTATGGAAGTCAAATAGAAGAAATGAGGCGAGGGCAGGGGCATTGAAAAGATAAGTTAATGAAATTAGTGAACAAAGAGTTATTAAGGGATAAATTACCGTGGTAAGTGAAGTTCAACGACAGAATCCTTTTGGACACATTGGTCAGGTTTCAGCCGATTAATTACGATAGCCTCAGTAAACCGAAGAAGACTTGAGCTGTTTTGTCTGTTGATTATTTCGAATGATGCCATCGCGTCTACTCGGTGTCGTGTGTCTATCAGGTGTTTGGTGTTTGAAGAGCTTAAACTACTTGGCACCTTTAACTGGAAGTTCCTTGGTACACATATTCGGAGAATCTGACGTAGGCCTTTCTTTCTGTTCTTCCAGTGTAACTGCTCCCGCAAATATCTGTGAATTGATATACAGAGTTGGAGGTAATATATGAGGGGTACTTATCGATCTTTGACTCCACCAAGGAGGAAAATGTTTGGAGCAGAGAGACTAGTTTGCTGCAAGATACCTCTTGGACAGGGCTGCGCTTAATCTCTTATTTATGATTCTTATAATATTATCGCATTTGAAGTCGAGTTTGATGAAAACTCACTTGCTTCTTGCTGCACAGATTTCTTACGTTCATTTTTACCATATTTGTCAATGAAACTTTGTTGATAACCATTTTCTTTCAAACAATTCTCAAACAGCATTAGTTCACTTTCTAATTTGTCAGGTAAGCATATTTTTTTCACTGTGGAGAAAAGCATTTTCACAAATGTTCCTTTGTGACTGACTGGATAGAAACTGTTGAAGTCTAAGTAGAGACTGCTCCATGTGTCTGATGAGAACCACCGAAATAAAATGAATCCATGTTATTCTTCACTAATGTTACTATTATTATTTCTTCCTTTAGTTCCTAGAGGAACACAGGACTTCAGCCGCACGTCTCCATTGCGTTCTGCTCTCCGCCAACGTTTTCACCTGACTCCACGTCTGCCCACATGCTTTCATCTCCTCTTCACATCACCTCTTCTATGTCACCCTCACAATGATGACCAACTGGTCTCTTCCCACTTGGGTCCCACTCGAGAGAGAGCCTAGCGTGTGATATCACTTGATGGTTTGTTTTCTCATAGTATGGCCAATCGACCTCCATTTCTTCCTACATATTCGCTGCACAGTTGGTTCCTGCTTGATTGGTTTGCTCCCAAACATACCTCACTATTGCTTATCTTTTCTGGCTGACCAGCTTATCTTGAGTATTGAGCGAAGACATCTGTTGATCAAGGTGTGTAGTTTGTTCGAAGTGCCTTTCGTAACACGGCACTATGTCTCTGATCCATAAAGTAGCACTGACATCACATTGGAGTTGTAAATCTGGATCTTATTTTTCACGCTGAGTGCTGTTGATCACCACACAGACTTGAGAGAAATGAAAGCTTGCCTTGCTTTCCCGATCCTCGCTTTAATGATATCCTCATCAGTTCCGTCTGTCTGTAGTTGAAACGATGCTTCCCAGGTAGGTATGTGGTAAAGGAGGTTGCTTCTTTCCCATTTCTCCTATTCATGCTGATTGTTGTCTGTTGTTGCTGCTGTGACTGTTTTCTCTATGTTCACCTGAAGGCAGTCTTATCTTTGATGCTTCTTCTGCCAACTAATGTTTGTTCTTACTTTACTGTAATTCTTATAATGCTAGTTCTTAAAAAGTTATGCATATATATATACAGTACTGTTCCATTAAAACCCTTTCTTCAACAGTTTTAAGGCCCACCAAAATACAAAATGGCATCAAATCAATTTGATTAGTAGTTAAACATCATTATGAAGTTACATCAGCAGATCAATGTAGGGCTATTATGGTGGCATTTTGGTTTTAAACGTGACTTCATTACGCTATTGACCACAAGTCACTTTAACAACAATAATAACAATTAAAACTTATGTTTCCCTATTCCTTTCTCTTACTTGGATTTCACATAATCCACCCTCGTGGTAGCTGTCGCTCGCTACTGCCTTTCCACCAACTGTTGTTACACTCCACAATAGCAGTAGTAGTAGTGTTAATAGTAAAATGATGGTAGTACTTTTTAAAAAAAATGGCGAAAAGAAAGGGAGGGAAATTTGAAAACCAACTGTCTAATTTCTAGATTTCTTTTCTAAAAACACATTACTGACAGACGCAGTGTATACTGCGCACATTCCTAAGTCTTTATGTGTGTGTGTGTGTGTGCGTAACTGCGTATGTGCCAAGCACTGATTATAGGATTATGTAATCAAACATAGTTTAGTAGTAGTAGTAATCTCTTTCTTGGTGTTTCTAAGATAAAATTACGCTGTTCAAGGAAATATTTGTCTTGTATTTATTTGTTTTATTAAAAACACTTGATGTCCACGTAAACTGCAACAGAATGAACCTTTTGTTTAAGTCACCATTCTCTTCAACTCTTTGCCTTTTGATTGCTTATTATTCTGTATGTGTGTGTGTGTGCTTCAACTAATTGAAACACTGATTGAACAGACACATACGAACACCGGACGCGAACGTGGACAGACATGGAACTTTATACCTTGGTGTAGTTGTTCCTTGATTTACCATAATATTTCTGTACAACGCCATAATAACTAAGAACTGTATTGAATGAAATTTTCAACGTAGAACAACTTTTTCAAAGGAATTACTAAAAAGATGGTTGGAGCAAAGAAAATTTTCTTTTCGATGAAGTCATCAACTAGGAGGCTGTACATTCGTGTATTTATAGGAAATTAGGGAGAAAGTCCCAGAACTATTTCCGGCCAAGTTAAACCTTAAGCACCACTAACAACCAGTGGAGTGTGACCACACACAATGACCTTGAAACGCTCACTGAGCAAGTTTCTGAAACCTGCTAAATCATGTTGTCATCATCAATAAAATATGCTCATCGAAGTGTTATGTCATTAAATGGGATATCTGGCAAGTTTCAGCTAAGGTTTTGGAAAGATTAAGTTACGCTTTAAGCCAAGGACAAGTTAGGGTTAGGTTAGCCTAATAAAGGCGACAGTAGGTTTGGTTCGAGTTAGATTACAGTTAGTTTAGGGATATTTTCATGTTAGGTTTAGGTCCCGGAAAGATTAGGGTTATTGTTAGGGTTAGAATACCTAAATAATTACATGCATAGAATGTGGTTAAATTACTTTTTTGATATAAGAATAGTACTTGTACACTGTGTTAGAGTATAATTCCATTGTGGGTAACATTTATTTTGATAAAGTCTCACAGTGTTATACAGTAAGTAATATTTACTGATGATCACGTTTCGAGCACAATTTATTGCTCAACAAATATTACAGTATTACACTACGAGACTTTATCAAAACAAGTTTTACCCACAATGGAATTATACTCTGTTGATACTCCAGCCTGAAAGTGAGAGCTATTTTTATCACACTTGAGAGCAAGGTATCCTCTATAAAACTTTTCTACAGACTTTATTCATTATTTCATAAATATATGTATTCCATACACAAAAATATCTCCTTCACATGATTGGTGCGTTCTAGGTCATTCGTTAATTGGTAGTTAGTGGTGCTTAAAGTTTAACTTTGCCATATTTCCAGCCAAGGGTTAAATCAATAAAATTACAAAATGTAATAAGCAAGAAGATCGGATAAAAAACATAGGGAGATCACACGTACTGAGAAACGACTGTTTGTGCAGTTAGGAATTAAATACGTAGTAATAAGAAAACAGACAAGAAGTTCGGATAAAAACACAGTAACACAGGTAGAAATTTCTGCATAAACGTAAGGGTAGTGGAAATTAACAAGAAGACTGGATAAGAAAGGTGAGGGGATAATCATTATCGATAGGATTGACTCCTTCTGATGGCCATGGTAGGGAGAATGGTTGGACGTATTGCTTTTGAATACATAGTGTGGGCTTGAACAGTTTGGATTGGTAGCGCCTCAGCTATTTCTGGATGCCTTGATTTCACTCCTTGGAGAGATTTGAACGGATCTTGTATTTGACTTTAATAGACTTTTTAAATGGAGCTCGATATCCTGAATTCACCAGATGTTCAGTTACTGAAATATATACACTCGCGTTTTGTCTTAGCTAAAAATTCTTGACAGTCTTCCTAAGTGCGTTTTAAAATCGGACGCTTGGTACGGCCAAATGTACTCGGCTCCACATGAGCAAGTGAAGTAGTATATGCATGTTGAAGTTTTTTATCCGAGCTTACTGTCTATTTTGTTACTGCTACATTTTTAATCTCTAACTGTATAAATAGCCACGTTTCTCATTAATTATGATCTTTCTATGTGTGTTTTTTAATTAACTGTATTCTCTGTGCTGACTGATTTAATTGCGAAGCTTTCGTCATTCTTCTAGACAACATCTTCAGAGCAGGTTGTAGTATAAAATGGACTTTTTAAAATTCTCCATCAACGATGTGACTATATCCCCCGGCAACCACTGTAGTGACTGGATGTTGATTTACTTCTCTATTGTTCATATTTTTATTGGCATGGAATTTGAACTTTCTTGTCATGTGATTTGCTTATTATCCTATCTTTCTGCTTATTACACTTTGTAATTTTATTAATTTGACCTTAGGGCGGAAATAGTTCTGGGACTTTCTCACTGATTTCCTATAAATACACTAATGTACATCCTCCGAGTTGATGACTTCGTTGAGAAGAAGAATTTTTACATAAATGTTCAGCAGTCCAATTTGTCACACTTCATAAATGCACACATATTAGTGGAGGAAAATCGGAAAATATTTGTAATAAACTGAAATGTATGAAAGAAAGAATAAGTACACGGAGAGACATGAGAGTTCATAAGGACTGAATTCATTTGTTCCATAAAGATCGATTTTGTACCATATCACCAGAAGTCTACACCCATTGATTCTTAGCGTCTCTGAAACCCCAGATGGGCAGTTTACACTTCACACTAGTAACTAAATACTTTACCAATCAATGCCACTATGCTTTGATTTTAATACTACTACCCGAAACACCAAATAACGGAAGAAATCTTTGAATGTTTGTCGTATGATTTGCTCTTGTCAAATGTAAAGTAATACGACAGAACCATACTACAATGACTAGCAGCCTAAAGATTATGAGTGAAATGGTACGGCGTGTTGACCTCTTCAAGTATTTGGGAAGTTGCATCAGCCCTAGTAGACTGATTGCTGGAGAAGTTTCAGTACGCATAGAAATAGAAGATTTGGCATTTGTCATCTTCAAGTATAGGTTTGTAGGGAATTCATCGGTTGGTTACAGGATTTCATCATAAGCTGACAACGGTTACAGAACAATTGGAAAACCACCCAGGGAGAGTACTGAACAGGTGCTTCGTCCTAGTGCCTGGGACTCTAAGAATCAATGGCTGGAGACAATAGGTGACATGGCTCAAAATCGTTGTCAATGGCGCAGATGTATTCAGTCTCTTTAACCTTCATATTCCTTTCTACCATTACTCATTCTGTTTCACTCTTATACTTATCTAAATTCTATTGATTCTCTTCTCTCCTTTTCTTGTCTACGTTTGTGTGCTATTTGGAACGTGGCAACTCGAACTGCTGCACTTCGGTGCCAAGTTCTATGTTGAATCCAGCAGCAGCACTCTTCATCAATACGCACCCACCGGGGTTCGAGACCAGGACCTCCTGGTTACAAGGCGAGGTCGTAAACCATTAATCCTTTGGGACCCGATCCAAAGGCCAGTCCATGAATTCCAGCTTCTACCAATTCACGACATGGCGTGACCATTAGTCAATGTCATCGGTGGCCAGTATCCATCCTCACACCCGACCTTCTGCACCCTACTGTTCACGACCTCCCACTAGCCGAAGACATTGGCTAGCGGTCGCGCTGTCCTTGAAAGTTGGAATTCATGGATTGGCCTTTGGGTCGGGTCCCAGTGGCCTAATCGTTTACGACCTCGTCTTGTAACCAGAAGATCCTGAGTTCAAACCCCTGTGCTGGTGCATACTGCTGAAGTGTCCCAAACTAGGTTTACCAATGGTCCTTTAACCTATGTCAGCTCATGATGAAATCCTGTAATCATCTGTCATCTCTCGAGTACACGTAATATCCACCTATTTATGAAATGGTGTGCGTACTCCACAGCAGTTCTTTCTGTCCTCCCTTGTGTTTGTAAGACACCACCGTGGAAATTGGAAGACATAGAGACGCTAGGTGTCTTTGATCACAGATATTTACATTCGATCCCCCATGTTAAGTGGAATAATAGAGTGAGTAATATATCGAAGTTAGGAGATTTTTAAAAGTTTTGAGAGTAGGATAATAATCATTTGTTTGTCTGAATCATTACCATTATTTAAACATACATAAAGTTGGCACTATAATTTTGATTTATTCACTTTTCATTTTCAAATCACATCTTTTACTTATTTACGGTAGGTCAACAATCAAAACTTTGTCAGTATGGTGCATATTCAAGCTTATTTTACATAATTTTATTCTCAAATTCGTAAATCAATATATACGATGTTTGTTACCTGATTAACTACGCATAAATTAACCACTCACTTTTTCTCATTATCACACTTATCTTTATTTTAGAGCATTTTCCTGATTATTGGTGCTTCAGTTTTGGCTATCTTATTACTACTATTTGTTGCTGTTAATCGAATACAACGTATTCATTCAAAATCGAATCATCAATTCAAATCACAAACAAATAATCTTCACATGATACCGTGTACTGAAGATATATTAAAACAAATGTATACAAGTCAACAATTCAATGATGCAGAAGAAACAATAAAACCGGAAAAAATAACAAGTGCAGAAAAGTTAAGAAATTCAAAATCAAACGGCGATAATTCACCTATTGTTATAACACAACAGAAACAGCATAAACAAACACAAAATGAACCGTTAAGAGTTATACCAAATCCCATTGTGAATGAATCAGATATGAAAGAATTTGAAACGAAAACTGTTCTACTTGATGAAAAGGTATTCTATGCAACACTGTTCGAATACAATTTATTATTTCATTTCCTATGATCAATGTTAAATTCTTTGTGTTGATAGTGGCCAGAATTGGGATGAAAAGCGAGCGTTTCGTCACGTTTTGGGACTCATCATCTGGCTATGCCTGCATCTAAGTGATGCTGTTCTAACAGAGGCTCATCAGAGATGCAGTTGGATCCAGATGATGAGACTACATTCGAATGGAACGCGCATTCTGAGTTCCAATGATATCCCCCAACAATCTAAGTAACATGACGTTAGCTTTCAGACAGCGTTCACAAATCCGTACTTAAAGTGACATGTCAGCGGAGGCAGGGCATTTCGGTTGAATCAACTGGGAGTAAAACATAATCTGAACGACTTTTATAATCTGTTAAAAATTCTGTGTTTGTTCTCTAGGTTAAATAGTTTCAATTCACTTATCACCTTTGTTACTTTAAAACTACAGGAGGTCAGTATTTTTCCTTTCTTCTCAGTGTATCTTAGATAGAATTAGTCTCTAAAGACAGTTTATTGATCTTACATAAACAGTTTGATTGTTTGGTGTAGATATGTCGCTAATTCGGCTTTTAACCAACAGTTCTCAGCCTCTATGAAGTTTCACTACGCATTTTAGTTTTAAACTACTGACAAAATATATAAGTAGCATCTTAGCTACAACCGTAAAAATTAAATTTACAAACTCAAGCTTGATCATCAACTAATTGAAAATATTTTCATCAAACAAGAGAGTTGAGTGTGTCAGTGGCATCGATTTCGTATGGATTTACTATATCAATAAACCCTCTTTTCAATTATCTAGGCAGGCAACATCATTTCAACCCTATGTAAGGAGTCACAAATGAGGCTTCCAAGTCCAGGACTGGCGCATCCTAACAGACCTTTATAAACTGGAAATCTGCTGTACTCTACATAAAAAACAAGATTCATATCTTCAATAATGAATTTCCAGCCAGTCAGTGCTTCTACGTGTTTCACGGACCTCACAAAAACCATTTCCAACAGCATACTTCAGATTCGCACCAAAAATTGCCTTCCCTGTTACATTAGATGACTATAAAGGATAAGTGACGAATCATCCAAGAACCTATTGCGCAAAAAATATGCCAAAAGAAATGGAGATGGACTGGACTAACGCTGAATAGACCATTGTGTAACATCACTAGTTACTATTATTATTGTTTCCTTAAGTTCCTAGAGGAATATAGGACTTCAGCCGGACGTCTCCAATGCGTTCGGTTCTCCGTCAACCTTTTCACCTGGCTTAACCTCTCCCCACATGCTTCCATCTCCTCTTTGCATGACCTCCTCCATGTCACCCTCACACTGACGATCAACTCGCCACTTCCCATTCGAGTTCCACTAGAGCGATGACCTGGTGTGTGGTGTCACTTGATGGTTTGTTTTCTCAGAGTATGACCAATCCACTTCTATTTCTTCCTTAAAATTTGTTGCACAATTGGTTCCTGCTTGGTTGGTTCGCTCCTAGAGATCCCTCCCTATTGCTGATCTTTTCTGTGTATCTAATCTGGAGTAGTATTGAGCGAAGACAGTTGTTGATGAAGGTCTGTAACATGAGACACGCCTCAGATCCTTGGGTGGAACCGAGATGGTAAATAACAAGGTGGGTGTCCAAGGGTGGCACGGACGAGGTAATGTGGTGAGGAAATGAGGGGTTGTACACAATTGTGGAGTGAGCTAAAAGAGACCGCAAAATGCAGAGTGAAAGTGAGACGTATTGCTGAAGCCCTGGTGTCAACTTGGAACCGGAGAGAGCAATAATAACAACAGTCTTCTTGTTAACTAGAAATAAACATACGAATTGAGGGAAGGATAGAATGGAAACCATTACAAAGGAAAAATAGATTACTTTGTATGTTTGTAATACGGAATCCTCAGTATTTGTCATTAAAAAATATTTTCACATTTATAAAAGGCTTGTGTCTTCAAACTAGTAGTATATTTTCAAGAATTGGTTTTTGTAGGGATTCTGTTTGTTTCAGGTCAGACCACGAATTGATCAGTTAGAGAACCATTGAAAACCAGGGAGTACTGGAATCGATAGAAGTTAGAATTCATGGGCCAATGAATTGGGTCCCAGTGGCTGAATGGTATACGGACTTACCTTAAAACTGGAAGGTCCTGGGTTCGAAACCCAGTGGGTGCGTACTACCAATGAGTCCCAAGCACTAGGATGAAACTGTTGTCCAGTAGTCCCTAGAGGTTTTCAGTGGTTCTCTAGCTGATATCAATCCGTCATCTAACCTGAAACAAACTGGTAGTAACCAACTACATTAGTTAAAGCAGTTTTCCTCCTTACCAGCAACACGATGCTTTTCTATCTTTTCTGTTTGAAAAATATATGCGTACAGGTTAAAATCGTCTCAGAAATAAACGTGGGTATTATGAAGAATGACAGCCCAGACTAAAAAGGTTGTATGGATTTTCACTAAGGGATTATTTGTATATAACACTTTGGACGACAACATTACATAAGAACTGGCTTGTGACTTGAGTTCAGATGAAGTGAATTGACTAGGATGGTGCACTTCCACGACACTGTCTTCACAATCAGTTATTACCACAAGACCTCTCTACCAACAAAGTTGAATGACCTTTAATATTAGGAATAGAATTTTCGGCACTGTGATAGAGTATGATTCTGTAACAGGAGCAGATAAGAGTCTTGTTAATGGAACTTTATTAAGTAAAAACAAATTATGCATTCTTAGCCATATTAGGGTTCGATTAGAGCGGGGGAGAATAAACTGTTCTGATTGGCTGACGATTTGTTCAAGGTTGAACAAGTTGTCCAATACGGTAATTTCATGTCCACTAGGTATACTAAATCTATATTTGAGGGAAAAACACTTCTACCTCTTCAGCCAGCCATTAAATTAAGGTGTTGATTTCAATTTTGGCTCCTTTCTATCAGTCTGTATCAAGATGACAAGCGGGAGAGTAAACGTACGAAAAGCAAATTATGAAGCCTTGAGAATACACTGACATGATCATGAGCTTGACTGTAACACAGTGTGCTATATCAAATCAACTAATCTAATATGAAAGTCAAATGACCACCTCCAGTTTAAAAATAAATATGAAACGTTTCTGATGTGTTTAAATGTATATTTTTGTTCAAGAATCTATTGACCCGTGAACATTGTATCCTTGTCCTCAGCTGAAATCTACCTAATTTCCTCTGGTTAATTAGTGTGGAATCTTAGTTTAGCCTATTGTATTATCATGCTATCAATAGTCCCTGATTTTATTTATCACTACAAAGTATAGCAACCTGGATTAATTCTAACGATTTAATTGGCCAGTACCTAAATATAAACATAATAGCTTACTCATAGCTTACCAGCTGTTTACTTAAGCCGGACACCAAATAACCACCTGCTTCGATCGAGAAAGAAAGACCAGATTTGCAGTATAAAATGATATCACCATTCTGTTTCACAGGTTCTCATCTGCTGCTGTAGGCTACCTGAAATTACGATGGTTGTAAATAATAACATTTCATACTTCAGTGTTTGAAAGATAATAGAGAAAACATTATAAGATGAAAACATCCGGAATATAAGTATTACAGTTTTTAGTTTAATTCACCATCAATTTATATGGTATCGAACTATGAAAAAACAGGGGGTGAGAGGAGACAGAAAACAGAAAAATCTAATTAACATTCTTAGCTTGTACGTCAAAATGGCAACTCAACAAGGTTGGATTTCATCAAATTGAAAACTTGCTTAGTGAGCTGAGCTCACTAGTGTGTATGACAGATCAGTGTAATGAAAGTGATACAGTTACCGAGGGAGTGAGAGGTTGACTACACTCGCTTTCTGTGTGCATAAGTTTGGTCTGAAATGCCTCATTGAAATTACTTCAGCGAATTGTAGTAGATTAGCTGTCCTTTGTATGTTTAATATTTTGAAGGATCTGGAAATCTCGACAAAATGACCGGTCATATGAAAAAGAGAAGACGTCCAGCGAAGAGACTCTTTTCGGTGAATTCATTCACATAGCTGTACAATAGCATTTATATATAATTATTTGTGTGTGTGTGTGTACATGAGGTTTGTCAAGTTTGGATAACTAATTAGGTAATACAAAAATGACCTAATATAGAAACATGGCTAATTAGACAACAACTAAAGTAAGATTGAGTTAGTAAGTTAGATGACATAATATAATTGACTAAAATGTTCCAACTTAGATCAGGGTAGCAACAGAGGTAATTACAGGTAGAGACTAAGTAGAAATGAAATTGAGCAAATAAGTTGGATGACGTAACACAAATGACTAGAAATTGAGCGTTGTTCAAGTCAGTAACAGTGGTAGTGAGGTGTAGAAATTGAATCGGGTGGGGGTAGAGAACAAGAAAGTTGAAAATGTAAAATATTACAATTGAGAAGACAAAATAATACTAATGAAGAGACAGAAAATAAGATTAGGTAGAATTTACTTGTCGGCTAATAAGATAGATTACGTCCATTGCAAGTGTAGTGATTGAACGAACTTCTTCTGTATGCAGAGTTCAGGACTTAGCAAGTGAATTGCCATTGCTTCTGCAGTTTGAAGAAGTCTGATTCGTACACCTTTAGGAAGACTACTTCTTACTCTGTAGACGACTTTGAAGTTTGTTTGCGGTGTAGCTTGGTGTCCGGATCCTATCAGATGTTCTAAGATGGAACTGTGGGGGCATCGACTTTCTCCTTTGTAAAACCATGTTGGTAAGTGCTCGGTGATACGTTTGGAAAGCGAGTGCTGGGTACGGCCGACATACCTGACTCCACACGAGCAGGTGAACTGATAAATACACATTGATGAGGCCAGCAGTGGTAGCTTATCCTTCACATTCACGTGAATCATAGGTTTTGTAGAGAAGGTTAGTCGTAGTTCAGCTGGGAAGAAAGTTTTCTCAAGTGAGCTCGACAGTCGATTTTTTAGTGTTTCCGCAGATATATCTCCATTGAATTAGAGGTTTTGAACATAAGTTTCTTGGAATGTGCTCTGAAACCACCTGTTCGTTTGTTTGTTTGTTTTTGGCCCTTTAAATTAGACCGCCTGAAATTTAATACCACACTGATTTATTAAAATAGAATGAAAATGTTTATTACTGGTCTTTTTATTGGTTAACAAATCTATGGAAACTTTAGTCAAATGACTTAAATAAACTAAACCTCATTTTAAAGAATTCCCTGTGTGTGAAATTCTCTTATATATGTATATTGATTTTCGTTTTCTTCAATTTCAGCGTTACAATGCTTCTCTGAACATGGCTTCATCAATATATAATCATCATAATCATAATAATAATGATGATCATGATGATCGTGATCATAATGATTATGAAAAAAGTGATTCACCAATCATTTGTCGTCCTCCAACATTTGAATTCTATGAAAATCCATTAAGATCTGATCAAGAGGATGAAGGCGATTGTGAGTGTTCATGCTGTGAAGATGATAATGACGCCACAAAGTAAGAAGAAGAATAATTGTGAAAATGCCCAGTTCACGATGAAATAAAAAGTTGAGCAAAAGAGTAACTTCAATGGATTAATTCATGAATACAAATTTAATTCACATTTGAACTCTATTTACTCTTTATTACTGTTTCTTGTTATTTATTGATCGATTGACTGATTGATGGCATTTAGTTTAGGCTAATTTAATTGAATATTGAATCATTTACCCATTTCTATTGTTCACTGGTTATACTTACTAATATTTCACTTAATGCTTGTGTGTATGTGTTGTAGTCGGTGATATTTATCTCGGCCATTCACTCATCCACTTAGTTACTCACTTCCTAATTCTGTTTCACTCTTTAATCTGTCTTTATTTCCATCCGTTGCACAAAAATTCTGCACCGCATTTCAATGTGTTAAATGTTTCAATTTTCAAATAGTTGTTGAAATGTCGTTTTGGCGCGAAATCAAACATGTCATCATTTATTAAAAACAGAAGGAAGACATGAAAGCACCTGGCATTTATATATATACATATTTACTAATTTAGAATCATTGCTTTTATTGTGTGTTTGTTTGTTTGTTTTAATTAATTTCGAAAAAATCTCACCATTATAATCATCATTTAATATAATTGTTTATCTTACTTTTTGATTTTATATACTTTATTTCCTTTTCTTTTTTTCACGTATATTTACTTAGTCAATTTAATTACCTGGCCCTTTTTTGCATCTGTTTACCATGTTCTAGTCTTTTCTATGAAGCACATTATTCATAAGCAATCATATCACTTGGTATAATAATAATATCATTATAATTAGTAATAATAGCATTTTTATTAATAAATATATCCCCTCATATTATTATTGTTCCCTTGGGTTCCTAATGGAACATAGGGCTTCAACTGCACGCCTCCACTTGCTTCTGTCTTGTGCTGTACTTTTCACTTGCATCCATGTTAATCCATACTGTTTCAACTCTTCTTCGCGCGATCTCCTCTATGTCACCCTTGAACGTCCCACTCACCGCTTCCCTTTCGGGTTCCATTCGAGCTATGGCATGACGCGCGATGTCACCCAGCGGCCTTCTCAGCGAGTGTTCAATCCATCTCCACTTTCTCCTGCATATTTGTTGGGCGATTGGTTCCTGTTTTGTTTGTTCCCATAGCTTCTTGTTTGTGATTCTTTCCGGCCATCTGATCGTGGGTATAGAACGAAGACAGCTGTTGATAAAGGTGTGCAACAGGCTGTTGGAAATATTCTTTGTGACCCGCCAAGTTTCTGATCCATATAGAAGAAGTGGCTTGACGTTTGTATTGAAAATCCGAATTTTGTTGTTGATGCTGAGTTGAGTGACGAAAATTTCCAGATTGGTTTCAGGTTGATGAATGTGTTTCTCGCCTTTCCGATTCTCGATTTGACATCCTCGTCCGTTCCTCCTGTCTGTCGTTGAGACAATGCTCCCTAGATAAGTAAGTGAATGAAGTAACCTCTTTCAAATCCCCCCCGTTGATGATGATTGGCGCTGGATGTTGCTGCTGTTGTTGTTGTTGGTTGGTTATTTTCATGACCTCCGTCTTGTCTATGTTCACCTGGAGTCCTGTCTTTGCCTCTTCTTCGACCAGCTTGTCGGTTTTCGCCTGTAAGTCTTCGATTTTGTGTGACATCAAACATAAATCATCTGCGAAATCCAGGTCTTCTAGGTTCTTCACGTCGGTCCAGGATATCCCTGTCTTCTCGTTTCCCGTTGTCTGACGCATAATCCAGTCCACCACAATTAGGAATATCATTGGTGATAATAAGCACCCTTGTCTGACTCCTGTGTTTACTCCAAATGCCTCGCTGAGTTTTCCTTGGTCATAGTAATTTTCTTTCTAGCTTTTATTTTACCACCTAAATTCTTTCCACTTCACTTCACATCGTCATTCTCATATATTAATGTCTGAGTCAATATCTAAATCAATAATAATTCGGAATCGGTACTTATAAGAATAATCTTTATTACTTGGATAGAAAAAACCATCGAAATAGACGTGGAAATGTGTACATTACTCATTATTGATAGAAATTCCTCATTCATAAGTAGGTAGGATTCATAATGTTATTATATTTCTGTGTTAAACACGCGCATTGCAGCATACAGAATTTCAGATACTTTTTGTGTTCAGCCACGTCAGACCTGAAAAACAGCTTTTTCAACCTATCGCTGATTTATTTGATTTGTACAGCCGCACAACAGATTATTAGACACTAAAATGTTTACTTCGATGGTGAAAATAAAGTAAACGAAATAATTTCCGCGTTGTATTGTGACTTCAGAAATCATAGGGAAATACTGGCAGATAATAATTAGATCCTGAAGGAGGATTCTGCACCCTTAGCGCAATTTCGTATTTTTCTATCAAGTTATCTAGCATTTCACCAACGTATGACTTGGAAATACGTGACACGTCATCATGTTTTTATCACATTGAATATTGGACCTGCGCAAAATCGTAGGGCAAGGTGAAGGCGCTAATTTCGTAAAAGACTGATCTGAGGTAGGTGTTCGAATGTCCAGAATATTGAGTGGAGTAGATTGTGGAGATATTAAGCATAATGCACCTAGAGTGACTAGCAACATGTCTTATGCTATTATCTTTGTGTTCAAATGCTTCGGTTTCGATGAAGAATCACGGGAAAATCATCGGGACGAAACTGGAGAATTGGGAAAGGAGACGTTCGAGACTAATGTTTCCCCTATTCCATTCACTGACCTTCCCCACCTTACTCGTATTCTAGAGCCGCTTTCCCGGCTTTTGGACTGGTTGTTGTAGGGCTTGATATACCCAGCCAGATTTATATTTGGGTCCATTGCAGACATTTTAGCAGGTGATCCACAAAAGAAAACTACGGAGTCTTTGAAGTGATTGCATCAGTAAGAGAAAACTGCTTCCTGTCACCGATTGTATTCTTAATTGCGGTGGACTGCATTATGAGGGAAACTAGGGTGTGAGAATGCGGAAATACGTTCGACCGGTAAGAAGACTCCAAGAGATCTGGATTTAGTGCGTGGATGATTTATGTTTAATGTCACACAAACTCGAAAACTTGAAGGAGAAAACCAACAAACTGAATGATGAAGCAGGCAGCAGAAACAGGACTCCAGGTGAGCATAGAGAAGGTGGAAACGTAGGTGATGAAGATAACCAACCAACAACAGCAACAACCAGCACCAATCACCATCAATGGGCGAAATTTGCCAGAGGTTACTTCTTTCATCTATCTAGGAATCTTAGTTTCAACCACTGGCGGAACGGATATCAAAGCTGGGCAGAATCGGAAAGGCAGGATACGCCTTCATGAACGTAAAACCAGTTTGGAAATCTTCTGCACTGCACTCAGCCATCATAAAGAACAAGATTCGGATTTTCAACACATATGTGAAGTCAGTCAGTTCTTTTGTACGGGTCAGGAACTTGGCCAGCGTATCACGAAAAGGATTTCCAACAGTTTGCCAACTTTTATCAATAGCTGCCTTCTCTGGCTCCATACTGAATATCAGATGGCCGGTCAGAATGCATTAGCAGCATGAAACTGGCAACTAACGGACCAAGAGTGGTGTGCGCAAAAAAGCAGTAGGAGAAAATGGAGATGGATCGGGCATACTTGGAGGGGGCCGTCGAATGAAATCGCGGGCAGTACAGGCCGTCGCTTGAGTCTAATCACAATGGGAAGCGACGAGCGGGTGGCAGGTGCAAGGGTGACATTGATGAAATGAGAGATTATGGGCAGTCGTGGGCCCAGGTGAAGAGCACAGCAAGAAGGAGAACGAGATTGAGATGTGTTGTTGAAGCTCTATGTTCCACTCGGAACCCAATGGAATAATAATACTGCAGACATTCCATGGAAAAACTCATGGCGCATCATAGAAAGTGGGACAGTTGCCTGTAATCTGCCACAAAGTGCCTGCGATGCACCTTAAGTCAGTGCCAGCTGGGTACATCTACACACGTTTATTGAGTTGACATTATCCCTTCAGAAAGTTGTTGTCGAGTTTCTAACCCTATTACTATTTCTTTCGCTTACATAAGTAGGTACAGCATGTTATCGAACGCACGACATATGCTATTAACGCGATAACAGGAATTCCGTCGACGATATCTTCGCGGAATTTAGGAAAGAGGGATAGAAGTAAACAGCAAAGAGAATTTTTCTCTCGACGATCTATTTTCTGAAACTGTGCAATCATGCTTATGTTTACCAGAGTATTCACCAGACCAGTCAGCTACTAGTAAACTTGTTTTAAAAAGTGTTATTAGTAGACAATAATAGAGTAATGATAAAATAATAATAATAGTAGGCGTACAAATTGAAACGGAGCAAAATTATGGTAAGGACGTTATTGTGGCCACGGTAGAGCGAATGAAAGTATGTTGTGCTTGTTAGGAAGAGGCAAAACACATGCAATTATCAGGTCATCAGTCAAGTTATTATCGCGTTATTAACCAGTCGTTGACATGCAATTGATCCTGCTTTTGATTGGACGCTTGCACAATTCCAACTCTCAACCGGATTGGTTGATTTCCAGTCTACCTTATTTTCTGTATAAATACAGTCAATTTTGTCATAATAAATGAACCTGGTTTTACCGTTGATTCTCTTCGTGTTCTGCTTTACCAGTTAAGTGGGCACTGGTCAGTAGTTAAGCAGTGACCTCGTGACAAAGGATCTAGCATCATAACAGTGCTTTTCTGATTTATTGATTTAGGATAGAGCTCTCGAAGCATATGTTAGTCTTTTCTTCTAAATTTCTGTTCTTGCTCAAGACCTTCTTGAATTAGCCAGTTTAGGGCGCTGACACTACTTCCTCTAGAAGTCGGTTGCAGGATTTTATGGCTCGGTATGAAGACCAGTATTCCAAAGGGATATAGTCTCTCCTTGGCTGGACGGTGTTCTAGAACACGTTTGCGCACTTGATGGCTAGACGTGTTGACCACTTCGTACATTTGGGGAGTTGCATCAGCGCCAACTGCTTGTTTGTCAACGAAATCTCAGCACGGATACGGAAGACGCGTTTGGCACATGCAAACTTACGTCATGTCTGCCATAGACGTGATATCCGGGTGGCTGTCAAACCAAAGAGTGTTTGTACTAACCAGCATCAGTTCACGTTGTCCTCCTTTATGACCGTGAGTGAAATATGACGATTGAGAGTGGAAGACGTGGAAAGGCTAGCTGTCCTTGATTATAGATGCCTGCGTTCTACCTCCCGTGTTAAGTGGTATGGTAAGGTGAGCAATATTGAGGTTAGGCATCGGTTGAGTGCTAGGTAACGAGGGGAAATCGATAGACGAGGTTTTGAAGCTACACCAATTGAGATTGTTTGGGCATGATTTACGGATGAGTAGCCTTGCCAACGCCGTCGTCAACCGGCAATGTTACCTGACATATGATAGATGAGGTTGGAAAAGAGTTAGTAGTGGTCAAACGAAAACATGTCATCAGTCAATGAAATCCATAATAGTTAGTCTAAGCCAGTGAGTCACGTAGAGAGACATAAACTTCCTAACTGGTTGTAGTATTCGGGATGGTGAAAACCAGTGGCTGGAGACAATTGGTGACATGTCTGTTTTCGACGTAGCACTTTGCACTGGTGTGCAGCAGTTCAAGTCGCCACACTCCATGTAGCACACAAAGCCAGAGAAGAAAGTAGAAAAAATGCATAATAGAGACAGTTAACAGAGGTGAGATACAAAGGAATAGTAATAACGAAAACCAATATAGTTTCCTTGGAAAACATAAGTTAGGGGAGAGGATGCATCTGCGCCACTGAGAACGATTTTGAGCCATATCCCGAGGACGATTAAAATGCATGCAGAATTTAGTTTCTCTCGCAGAGTGGTCAACGACTGGAACTCCTTCCTGATTCAGTAGTATCAGCTCCATCGGTGAACGCTTTCAGGCCACAAGAGCCTTCTATCCTTATCATCTGGATCTGAATCTGAATTATTTCCAGGCATTGGTTATACCGCAACGAGGAGCAAACGAGGGAATCAATAAATTCCTACGCGATTTAAAGAAGTTGTTATGGATTTCTTTGACTGCTGCAACGGTTAGTTAGCGGTGTCAACAACGAAATAAACTGTATCTGTCTGTCTGTCTGTCTGTCCGACTATCTGTTTCTCTATGTGTCTGTCTGGCCTACAGAGTCACGCGATGATATTGTAATGATATAGTAGGAACACGTAGTGTCCGGAATGATAAGAAAGCGTTGGTGGGAATCCATGATTCTCATCGATTACCAGAAGGCTCCCCGCATGTACAAGACCAAACTAGTATACCTGACAGTCTGTCAGCATGCCTGTATATATTTTGTCGAAAATCGATCGAGTATTATTGTTGGTGTGCTCCACTGACCCGTCGAAAATTGGCAATCAGCATTGATGAGTTTGATACAGCGTCACCTGAAACGACTGACACGTGTGACGCTGATGAGTTGATGTATTGATGTAATTAGTGTTGAGCGTGTTGTGTGTCTGGATGTCGGCTGATCAGATAAAAGCGCTCCCGCGCCGGGAATCGAACCCGGGCCGCCTGGGTGAAAGCCAGGAATCCTAACCACTAGACCACGCGGGACGACACGGACACGACAACACTAACTCTACCCACCACACACTCAATCCACTCACAAATCATCATCTCATCGACAAACAAATAATTAATTATTCAACAATCACACACTCACACTCACACACACATCACAAATACAACTACACTCACTCACCATACACATCATCAACACACGTCTCCATCCATCCTCGTCAAACGACAATCGCGACGACACCAACAACTCCCACCCGTGCGTGATACCTACCTACACAGTCACAGTCACAATTCCCGATGCACATGTTGCCTACGAGTAGTCATCAGGAGGACTTCGAAGCTGACAACACTATTACCGGTCAACACTCTGCTCTCAGCTGCATTCCTCAGACTAGCAGACCACACATTTGTGTGGGTGAGTGGACGCGTGGCTGGGTCAGTGCATGTCCACGTGTCTGTCTCCCTCTGTGTCACTGTCACTCTCACAGACAACCACCCACACCTATATCTCTGTCTTTGTGCGTGCATGCCTCCCTCTCCCTCTGTGTGTGTCTGTGTGAGTGTGTGTGTGTGGGGGGGGGGGAGTGCATGTTGACGATGGACAGGTGGATGCAGAGCAATTCACACACACACACACACACACGCACACACACCGAGACTCGGACAGACACAGACGGCGTCAAACAGTCTGACAGAGAGAGAAAACAGACAGCACTAAGCCAACACACTCACTGACTGACTGACCGACCGACCGATTCGCTGATAGACAATCTGTGTGACAAAGCACCTGGTCACGGACGGAGTGAGTGAGTCAGTGAGTGAGTGAATCTTCACAGGTTGGGTGTGTTGTGCTAAGCGACGCGTGGTCAGTGAGAGACAGACAGTGCTTGTGAATGACTGGTTCTTTGACTGGGATGAGTGTGTGAGTTTGGTGTTGTGTGTCACGGGACGACGAAAATGCTCATCCACATGCCGGAACCCGGGATCGAACCGGGGACATTTAGATCTTCAGTCTAACGCTCTCCCTGCTGAGCTATTCCGGCCTCCACTGGACTGCTACTCACTCATCACGACAATCCATATGCCCAGCCATCCACTACTTTCGCATACCAAACAACATCAAATAAACATCAACACCTCCACCAACACTAACACTAACACACATGCACACAATTCACTACAACCTACAGTCCACACACATGTCCACCTCACTCACTCTTCACCACCAATCGCTACCCTCAGAGACATCCCCACCCCCAACACCACTCTCACCCACCCACTCACCCACCAAACAACAAACCAAACAACCAACCAACACCCCACCTCACTCTGCCACTCACCCAGCACCATTCACACTCAGTCAGTCAGCCGGTGAGTCACTGACGAAATCACCTCTCTCCCTCTCTCCGCCTCACCACTCACATCACCCTCAACAATCGACACTACTAGATCTATCTATCTCATCACTCTGTCAAACACAGTCTCCTCAAGCACAATTCATCTGTCGGTGCACAAACTCACACGTCATTCCATTCAACATGCTCACTTCGACATCAACGCATATCTGTCTGTCCGTCTGTCTGTCTGTCTGTCTGTCTGTCTGTCTGTTTCTCTATGTGTCTGTCTGGCCTACATAGTGACGCGATGATACTGTGCTGATATAGTAGGGACACGTGGTGACCGGATTGATATGAATCAGCTGGTGGGATTTCACTATTCTCATTGATTCCTAGATTGCTCCTCACGTGTACCAGTGCAAACTAGTGTATGTGACTGTCTGTCTGTCTGTCTGTCTGTCTGTCTGTCTTCCTGTCTATCTTGTGTGGAGTGTTGGTTGTGTGGTCGACTGACTCGTCGAAAATTGGCAATCAGCATTGATGAGTTTGACACAGCGTCACCTGAAACGACTGACACGTGTGACGCTGATGAGTTGATGTATTGATGTAATTAGTGTTGAGCGTGTTGTGTGTCTGGATGTCGGCTGATCAGATAAAAGCGCTCCCGCGCCGGGAATCGAACCCGGGCCGCCTGGGTGAAAGCCAGGAATCCTAACCACTAGACCACGCGGGACGACACGGACACGACAACACTAACTCTACCCACCACACACTCAATCCACTCACAAATCATCATCTCATCGACAAACAAATAATTAATTATTCAACAATCACACACTCACACTCACACACACATCACAAATACAACTACACTCACTCACCATACACATCATCAACACACGTCTCCATCCATCCTCGTCAAACGACAATCGCGACGACACCAACAACTCCCACCCGTGCGTGATACCTACCTACACAGTCACAATTCCCGATGCACATGTTACCTACGAGTAGTCATCAGGAGGACTTCGAAGCTGACAACACTAATACCGGTCAACACTCTGCTCTCAACTGCATTCCTCAGACTAGCAGACCACACATTTGTGTGGGTGAGTGGACGCGTGGCTGGGTCAGTGCATGTCCACGTGTCTGTCTCCCTCTGTGTCACTGTCACTCTCACAGACAACCACCCACACCTATATCTCTGTCTTTGTGCGTGCATGCCTCCCTCTCCCTCTGTGTGTGTCTGTGTGAGTGTGTGTGTGTGGGGGGGGGGGGAGTGCATGTTGACGATGGACAGGTGGATGCAGAGCAATTCACACACACACACACACACGCACACACACCGAGACTCGGACAAACACAGACGGCGTCAAACAGTCTGACAGAGAGAGAAAACAGACAGCACTAAGCCAACACACTCACTGACTGACTGACCGACCGACCGATTCGCTGATAGACAATCTGTGTGACAAAGCACCTGGTCACGGACGGAGTGAGTGAGTCAGTGAGTGAGTGAATCTTCACAGGTTGGGTGTGTTGTGCTAAGCGACGCGTGGTCAGTGAGAGGCAGACAGTGCTTGTGAATGACTGGTTCTTTGACTGGGATGAGTGTGTGAGTTTGGTGTTGTGTGTCACGGGACGACGAAAATGCTCATCCACATGCCGGAACCCGGGATCGAACCGGGGACATTTAGATCTTCAGTCTAACGCTCTCCCTGCTGAGCTATTCCGGCCTCCACTGGACTGCTACTCACTCATCACGACAATCCATATGCCCAGCCATCCACTACTTTCGCATACCAAACAACATCAAATAAACATCAACACCTCCACCAACACTAACACTAACACACATGCACACAATTCACTACAACCTACAGTCCACACACATGTCCACCTCACTCACTCTTCACCACCAATCGCTACCCTCAGAGACATCCCCACCCCCAACACCACTCTCACCCACCCACTCACCCACCAAACAACAAACCAAACAACCAACCAACACCCCACCTCACTCTGCCACTCACCCAGCACCATTCACACTCAGTCAGTCAGCCGGTGAGTCACTGACGAAATCACCTCTCTCCCTCTCTCCGCCTCACCACTCACATCACCCTCAACAATCGACACTACTAGATCTATCTATCTCATCACTCTGTCAAACACAGTCTCCTCAAGCACAATTCATCTGTCGGTGCACAAACTCACACGTCATTCCATTCAACATGCTCACTTCGACATCAACGCATATCTGTCTGTCCGTCTGTCTGTCCGTCTGTCTGTCTGTCTGTCTGTCTGTCTGTTTCTCTGTGTGTCTGTCTGGCCTACATAGTGACGCGATGATACTGTACTGATATAGTAGGGACACGTGGTGACCGGATTGATATGAATCAGTTGGTGGGATTTCACTATTCTCATTGATTCCTAGATTGCTCCTCACGTGTACCAGTGCAAACTAGTGTATGTGACTGTCTGTCTGTCTGTCTGTCTGTCTGTCTGTCTTCCTGTCTATCTTGTGTGGAGTGTTGGTTGTGTGGTCGACTGACTCGTCGAAAATTGGCAATCAGCATTGATGAGTTTGATACAGCGTCACCTGAAACGACTGACACGTGTGACGCTGATGAGTTGATGTATTGATGTAATTAGTGTTGAGCGTGTTGTGTGTCTGGATGTCGGCTGATCAGATAAAAGCGCTCCCGCGCCGGGAATCGAACCCGGGCCGCCTGGGTGAAAGCCAGGAATCCTAACCACTAGACCACGCGGGACGACACGGACACGACAACACTAACTCTACCCACCACACACTCAATCCACTCACAAATCATCATCTCATCGACAAACAAATAATTAATTATTCAACAATCACACACTCACACTCACACACACATCACAAATACAACTACACTCACTCACCATACACATCATCAACACACGTCTCCATCCATCCTCGTCAAACGACAATCGCGACGACACCAACAACTCCCACCCGTGCGTGATACCTACCTACACAGTCACAATTCCCGATGCACATGTTACCTACGAGTAGTCATCAGGAGGACTTCGAAGCTGACAACACTATTACCGGTCAACACTCTGCTCTCAACTGCATTCCTCAGACTAGCAGACCACACATTTGTGTGGGTGAGTGGACGCGTGGCTGGGTCAGTGCATGTCCACGTGTCTGTCTCCCTCTGTGTCACTGTCACTCTCACAGACAACCACCCACACCTATATCTCTGTCTTTGTGCGTGCATGCCTCCCTCTCCCTCTGTGTGTGTCTGTGTGAGTGTGTGTGTGTGTGGGGGGGGGGCATGTTGACGATGGACAGGTGGATGCAGAGCAATTCACACACACACACACACACACACACACACACCGAGACTCGGACAGACACAGACGGCGTCAAACAGTCTGACAGAGAGAGAAAACAGACAGCACTAAGCCAACACACTCACTGACTGACTGACCGACCGACCGATTCGCTGATAGACAATCTGTGTGACAAAGCACCTGGTCACGGACGGAGTGAGTGAGTCAGTGAGTGAGTGAATCTTCACAGGTTGGGTGTGTTGTGCTAAGCGACGCGTGGTCAGTGAGAGGCAGACAGTGCTTGTGAATGACTGGTTCTTTGACTGGGATGAGTGTGTGAGTTTGGTGTTGTGTGTCACGGGACGACGAAAATGCTCATCCACATGCCGGAACCCGGGATCGAACCGGGGACATTTAGATCTTCAGTCTAACGCTCTCCCTGCTGAGCTATTCCGGCCTCCACTGGACTGCTACTCACTCATCACGACAATCCATATGCCCAGCCATCCACTACTTTCGCATACCAAACAACATCAAATAAACATCAACACCTCCACCAACACTAACACTAACACACATGCACACAATTCACTACAACCTACAGTCCACACACATGTCCACCTCACTCACTCTTCACCACCAATCGCTACCCTCAGAGACATCCCCACCCCCAACACCACTCTCACCCACCCACTCACCCACCAAACAACAAACCAAACAACCAACCAACACCCCACCTCACTCTGCCACTCACCCAGCACCATTCACACTCAGTCAGTCAGCCGGTGAGTCACTGACGAAATCACCTCTCTCCCTCTCTCCGCCTCACCACTCACATCACCCTCAACAATCGACACTACTAGATCTATCTATCTCATCACTCTGTCAAACACAGTCTCCTCAAGCACAATTCATCTGTCGGCGCACAAACTCACACGTCATTCCATTCAACATGCTCACTTCGACATCAACGCATATCTGTCTGTCCGTCTGTCTGTCTGTCTGTCTGTCTGTCTGTTTCTCTGTGTGTCTGTCTGGCCTACATAGTGACGCGATGATACTGTACTGATATAGTAGGGACACGTGGTGACCGGATTGATATGAATCAGTTGGTGGGATTTCACTATTCTCATTGATTCCTAGATTGCTCCTCACGTGTACCAGTGCAAACTAGTGTATGTGACTGTCTGTCTGTCTGTCTGTCTTCCTGTCTATCTTGTGTGGAGTGTTGGTTGTGTGGTCGACTGACTCGTCGAAAATTGGCAATCAGCATTGATGAGTTTGACACAGCGTCACCTGAAACGACTGACACGTGTGACGCTGATGAGTTGATGTATTGATGTAATTAGTGTTGAGCGTGTTGTGTGTCTGGATGTCGGCTGATCAGATAAAAGCGCTCCCGCGCCGGGAATCGAACCCGGGCCGCCTGGGTGAAAGCCAGGAATCCTAACCACTAGACCACGCGGGACGACACAGACACGACAACACTAACTCTACCCACCACACACTCAATCCACTCACAAATCATCATCTCATCGACAAACAAATAATTATTCAACAATCACACACTCACACTCACACACATCACAAATACAACTACACTCACTCACCATACACATCATCAACACACGTCTCCATCCTCGTCAAACGACAATCGCGACGACACCAACAACTCCCACCCGTGATACCTACCTACACAGTCACAATTCCCGATGCACATGTTGCCTACGAGTAGTCATCAGGAGGACTTCGAAGCTGACAACACTATTACCGGTCAACACTCTGCTCTCAACTGCATTCCTCAGACTAGCAGACCACACATTTGTGTGGGTGAGTGGACGCGTGGCTGGGTCAGTGCATGTCCACGTGTCTGTCTCCCTCTGTGTCACTGTCACTCTCACAGACAACCACCCACACCTATATCTCTGTCTTTGTGCGTGCATGCCTCTCTCTCCCTCTGTGTGTGTCTGTGTGAGTGTGTGTGTGTGTGTGTGTGGGCATGTTGACGATGGACAGGTGGATGCAGAGCAATTCACACACACACACACACACACACACACACCGAGACTCGGACAAACACAGACGGCGTCAAACAGTCTGACAGAGAGAGAAAACAGACAGCACTAAGCCAACACACTGACTGACTGACTGACCGACCGACCGATTCGCTGATAGACAATCTGTGTGACAAAGCACCTGGTCACGGACGGAGTGAGTGAGTCAGTGAGTGAGTGAATCTTCACAGGTTGGGTGTGTTGTGCTAAGCGACGCGTGGTCAGTGAGAGGCAGACAGTGCTTGTGAATGACTGGTTCTTTGACTGGGATGAGTGTGTGAGTTTGGTGTTGTGTGTCACGGGACGACGAAAATGCTCATCCACATGCCGGAACCCGGGATCGAACCGGGGACATTTAGATCTTCAGTCTAACGCTCTCCCTGCTGAGCTATTCCGGCCTCCACTGGACTGCTACTCACTCATCACGACAATCCATATGCCCAGCCATCCACTACTTTCGCATACCAAACAACATCAAATAAACATCAACACCTCCACCAACACTAACACTAACACACATGCACACAATTCACTACAACCTACAGTCCACACACATGTCCACCTCACTCACTCTTCACCACCAATCGCTACCCTCAGAGACATCCCCACCCCCAACACCACTCTCACCCACCCACTCACCCACCAAACAACAAACCAAACAACCAACCAACACCCCACCTCACTCTGCCACTCACCCAGCACCATTCACACTCAGTCAGTCAGCCGGTGAGTCACTGACGAAATCACCTCTCTCCCTCTCTCCGCCTCACCACTCACATCACCCTCAACAATCGACACTACTAGATCTATCTATCTCATCACTCTGTCAAACACAGTCTCCTCAAGCACAATTCATCTGTCGGTGCACAAACTCACACGTCATTCCATTCAACATGCTCACTTAGACATCAACGCATATCTGTCTGTCCGTCTGTCTGTCTGTCTGTCTGTCTGTCTGTTTCTCTATGTGTCTGTCTGGCCTACATAGTGACGCGATGATACTGTACTGATATAGTAGGGACACGTGGTGACCGGATTGATATGAATCAGTTGGTGGGATTTCACTATTCTCATTGATTCCTAGATTGCTCCTCACGTGTACCAGTGCAAACTAGTGTATGTGACTGTCTGTCTGTCTGTCTGTCTGTCTGTCTGTCTTCCTGTCTATCTTGTGTGGAGTGTTGGTTGTGTGGTCGACTGACTCGTCGAAAATTGGCAATCAGCATTGATGAGTTTGACACAGCGTCACCTGAAACGACTGACACGTGTGACGCTGATGAGTTGATGTATTGATGTAATTAGTGTTGAGCGTGTTGTGTGTCTGGATGTCGGCTGATCAGATAAAAGCGCTCCCGCGCCGGGAATCGAACCCGGGCCGCCTGGGTGAAAGCCAGGAATCCTAACCACTAGACCACGCGGGACGACACGGACACGACAACACTAACTCTACCCACCACACACTCAATCCACTCACAAATCATCATCTCATCGACAAACAAATAATTAATTATTCAACAATCACACACTCACACTCACACACACATCACAAATACAACTACACTCACTCACCATACACATCATCAACACACGTCTCCATCCATCCTCGTCAAACGACAATCGCGACGACACCAACAACTCCCACCCGTGCGTGATACCTACCTACACAGTCACAATTCCCGATGCACATGTTACCTACGAGTAGTCATCAGGAGGACTTCGAAGCTGACAACACTATTACCGGTCAACACTCTGCTCTCAACTGCATTCCTCAGACTAGCAGACCACACATTTGTGTGGGTGAGTGGACGCGTGGCTGGGTCAGTGCATGTCCACGTGTCTGTCTCCCTCTGTGTCACTGTCACTCTCACAGACAACCACCCACACCTATATCTCTGTCTTTGTGCGTGCATGCCTCCCTCTCCCTCTGTGTGTGTCTGTGTGAGTGTGTGTGTGTGTGGGGGGGGGAGTGCATGTTGACGATGGACAGGTGGATGCAGAGCAATTCACACACACACACACACGCACACACACCGAGACTCGGACAGACACAGACGGCGTCAAACAGTCTGACAGAGAGAGAAAACAGACAGCACTAAGCCAACACACTGACTGACTGACTGACCGACCGACCGATTCGCTGATAGACAATCTGTGTGACAAAGCACCTGGTCACGGACGGAGTGAGTGAGTCAGTGAGTGAGTGAATCTTCACAGGTTGGGTGTGTTGTGCTAAGCGACGCGTGGTCAGTGAGAGGCAGACAGTGCTTGTGAATGACTGGTTCTTTGACTGGGATGAGTGTGTGAGTTTGGTGTTGTGTGTCACGGGACGACGAAAATGCTCATCCACATGCCGGAACCCGGGATCGAACCGGGGACATTTAGATCTTCAGTCTAACGCTCTCCCTGCTGAGCTATTCCGGCCTCCACTGGACTGCTACTCACTCATCACGACAATCCATATGCCCAGCCATCCACTACTTTCGCATACCAAACAACATCAAATAAACATCAACACCTCCACCAACACTAACACTAACACACATGCACACAATTCACTACAACCTACAGTCCACACACATGTCCACCTCACTCACTCTTCACCACCAATCGCTACCCTCAGAGACATCCCCACCCCCAACACCACTCTCACCCACCCACTCACCCACCAAACAACAAACCAAACAACCAACCAACACCCCACCTCACTCTGCCACTCACCCAGCACCATTCACACTCAGTCAGTCAGCCGGTGAGTCACTGACGAAATCACCTCTCTCCCTCTCTCCGCCTCACCACTCACATCACCCTCAACAATCGACACTACTAGATCTATCTATCTCATCACTCTGTCAAACACAGTCTCCTCAAGCACAATTCATCTGTCGGTGCACAAACTCACACGTCATTCCATTCAACATGCTCACTTCGACATCAACACATATCTGTCTGTCCGTCTGTCTGTCCGTCTGTCTGTCTGTCTATTTCTCTATGTGTCTGTCTGGCCTACATAGTGACGCGATGATACTGTACTGATATAGTAGGGACACGTGGTGACCGGATTGATATGAATCAGTTGGTGGGATTTCACTATTCTCATTGATTCCTAGATTGCTCCTCACGTGTACCAGTGCAAACTAGTGTATGTGACTGTCTGTCTGTCTGTCTTCCTGTCTATCTTGTGTGGAGTGTTGGTTGTGTGGTCGACTGACTCGTCGAAAATTGGCAATCAGCATTGATGAGTTTGACACAGCGTCACCTGAAACGACTGACACGTGTGACGCTGATGAGTTGATGTATTGATGTAATTAGTGTTGAGCGTGTTGTGTGTCTGGATGTCGGCTGATCAGATAAAAGCGCTCCCGCGCCGGGAATCGAACCCGGGCCGCCTGGGTGAAAGCCAGGAATCCTAACCACTAGACCACGCGGGACGACACGGACACGACAACACTAACTCTACCCACCACACACTCAATCCACTCACAAATCATCATCTCATCGACAAACAAATAATTAATTATTCAACAATCACACACTCACACTCACACACACATCACAAATACAACTACACTCACTCATCATACACATCATCAACACACGTCTCCATCCATCCTCGTCAAACGACAATCGCGACGACACCAACAACTCCCACCCGTGCGTGATACCTACCTACACAGTCACAATTCCCGATGCACATGTTACCTACGAGTAGTCATCAGGAGGACTTCGAAGCTGACAACACTATTACCGGTCAACACTCTGCTCTCAACTGCATTCCTCAGACTAGCAGACCACACATTTGTGTGGGTGAGTGGACGCGTGGCTGGGTCAGTGCATGTCCACGTGTCTGTCTCCCTCTGTGTCACTGTCACTCTCACAGACAACCACCCACACCTATATCTCTGTCTTTGTGCGTGCATGCCTCCCTCTCCCTCTGTGTGTGTCTGTGTGAGTGTGTGTGTGTGGGGGGGGGGAGTGCATGTTGACGATGGACAGGTGGATGCAGAGCAATTCACACACACACACACGCACACACACCGAGACTCGGACAGACACAGACGGCGTCAAACAGTCTGACAGAGAGAGAAAACAGACAGCACTAAGCCAACACACTGACTGACTGACTGACCGACCGACCGATTCGCTGATAGACAATCTGTGTGACAAAGCACCTGGTCACGGACGGAGTGAGTGAGTCAGTGAGTGAGTGAATCTTCACAGGTTGGGTGTGTTGTGCTAAGCGACGCGTGGTCAGTGAGAGGCAGACAGTGCTTGTGAATGATTGGTTCTTTGACTGGGATGAGTGTGTGAGTTTGGTGTTGTGTCACGGGACGACGAAAATGCTCATCCACATGCCGGAACCCGGGATCGAACCGGGGACATTTAGATCTTCAGTCTAACGCTCTCCCTGCTGAGCTATTCCGGCCTCCACTGGACTGCTACTCACTCATCACGACAATCCATATGCCCAGCCATCCACTACTTTCGCATACCAAACAACATCAAATAAACATCAACACCTCCACCAACACTAACACTAACACACATGCACACAATTCACTACAACCTACAGTCCACACACATGTCCACCTCACTCACTCTTCACCACCAATCGCTACCCTCAGAGACATCCCCACCCCCAACACCACTCTCACCCACCCACTCACCCACCAAACAACAAACCAAACAACCAACCAACACCCCACCTCACTCTGCCACTCACCCAGCACCATTCACACTCAGTCAGTCAGCCGGTGAGTCACTGACGAAATCACCTCTCTCCCTCTCTCCGCCTCACCACTCACATCACCCTCAACAATCGACACTACTAGATCTATCTATCTCATCACTCTGTCAAACACAGTCTCCTCAAGCACAATTCATCTGTCGGTGCACAAACTCACACGTCATTCCATTCAACATGCTCACTTCGACATCAACACATATCTGTCTGTCCGTCTGTCTGTCTGTCTGTCTGTCTGTCTATTTCTCTATGTGTCTGTCTGGCCTACATAGTGACGCGATGATACTGTACTGATATAGTAGGGACACGTGGTGACCGGATTGATATGAATCAGTTGGTGGGATTTCACTATTCTCATTGATTCCTAGATTGCTCCTCACGTGTACCAGTGCAAACTAGTGTATGTGACTGTCTGTCTGTCTGTCTGTCTGTCTTCCTGTCTATCTTGTGTGGAGTGTTGGTTGTGTGGTCGACTGACTCGTCGAAAATTGGCAATCAGCATTGATGAGTTTGACACAGCGTCACCTGAAACGACTGACACGTGTGACGCTGATGAGTTGATGTATTGATGTAATTAGTGTTGAGCGTGTTGTGTGTCTGGATGTCGGCTGATCAGATAAAAGCGCTCCCGCGCCGGGAATCGAACCCGGGCCGCCTGGGTGAAAGCCAGGAATCCTAACCACTAGACCACGCGGGACGACACGGACACGACAACACTAACTCTACCCACCACACACTCAATCCACTCACAAATCATCATCTCATCGACAAACAAATAATTAATTATTCAACAATCACACACTCACACTCACACACACATCACAAATACAACTACACTCACTCACCATACACATCATCAACACACGTCTCCATCCATCCTCGTCAAACGACAATCGCGACGACACCAACAACTCCCACCCGTGCGTGATACCTACCTACACAGTCACAATTCCCGATGCACATGTTACCTACGAGTAGTCATCAGGAGGACTTCGAAGCTGACAACACTATTACCGGTCAACACTCTGCTCTCAACTGCATTCCTCAGACTAGCAGACCACACATTTGTGTGGGTGAGTGGACGCGTGGCTGGGTCAGTGCATGTCCACGTGTCTGTCTCCCTCTGTGTCACTGTCACTCTCACAGACAACCACCCACACCTATATCTCTGTCTTTGTGCGTGCATGCCTCCCTCTCCCTCTGTGTGTGTCTGTGTGAGTGTGTGTGTGGGGGGGGGAGTGCATGTTGACGATGGACAGGTGGATGCAGAGCAATTCACACACACACACACACGCACACACACCGAGACTCGGACAGACACAGACGGCGTCAAACAGTCTGACAGAGAGAGAAAACAGACAGCACTAAGCCAACACACTGACTGACTGACTGACCGACCGACCGATTCGCTGATAGACAATCTGTGTGACAAAGCACCTGGTCACGGACGGAGTGAGTGAGTCAGTGAGTGAGTGAATCTTCACAGGTTGGGTGTGTTGTGCTAAGCGACGCGTGGTCAGTGAGAGGCAGACAGTGCTTGTGAATGACTGGTTCTTTGACTGGGATGAGTGTGTGAGTTTGGTGTTGTGTGTCACGGGACGACGAAAATGCTCATCCACATGCCGGAACCCGGGATCGAACCGGGGACATTTAGATCTTCAGTCTAACGCTCTCCCTGCTGAGCTATTCCGGCCTCCACTGGACTGCTACTCACTCATCACGACAATCCATATGCCCAGCCATCCACTACTTTCGCATACCAAACAACATCAAATAAACATCAACACCTCCACCAACACTAACACTAACACACATGCACACAATTCACTACAACCTACAGTCCACACACATGTCCACCTCACTCACTCTTCACCACCAATCGCTACCCTCAGAGACATCCCCACCCCCAACACCACTCTCACCCACCCACTCACCCACCAAACAACAAACCAAACAACCAACCAACACCCCACCTCACTCTGCCACTCACCCAGCACCATTCACACTCAGTCAGTCAGCCGGTGAGTCACTGACGAAATCACCTCTCTCCCTCTCTCCGCCTCACCACTCACATCACCCTCAACAATCGACACTACTAGATCTATCTATCTCATCACTCTGTCAAACACAGTCTCCTCAAGCACAATTCATCTGTCGGTGCACAAACTCACACGTCATTCCATTCAACATGCTCACTTCGACATCAACACATATCTGTCTGTCCGTCTGTCTGTCCGTCTGTCTGTCTGTCTATTTCTCTATGTGTCTGTCTGGCCTACATAGTGACGCGATGATACTGTACTGATATAGTAGGGACACGTGGTGACCGGATTGATATGAATCAGTTGGTGGGATTTCACTATTCTCATTGATTCCTAGATTGCTCCTCACGTGTACCAGTGCAAACTAGTGTATGTGACTGTCTGTCTGTCTGTCTGTCTGTCTTCCTGTCTATCTTGTGTGGAGTGTTGGTTGTGTGGTCGACTGACTCGTCGAAAATTGGCAATCAGCATTGATGAGTTTGACACAGCGTCACCTGAAACGACTGACACGTGTGACGCTGATGAGTTGATGTATTGATGTAATTAGTGTTGAGCGTGTTGTGTGTCTGGATGTCGGCTGATCAGATAAAAGCGCTCCCGCGCCGGGAATCGAACCCGGGCCGCCTGGGTGAAAGCCAGGAATCCTAACCACTAGACCACGCGGGACGACACGGACACGACAACACTAACTCTACCCACCACACACTCAATCCACTCACAAATCATCATCTCATCGACAAACAAATAATTAATTATTCAACAATCACACACTCACACTCACACACACATCACAAATACAACTACACTCACTCATCATACACATCATCAACACACGTCTCCATCCATCCTCGTCAAACGACAATCGCGACGACACCAACAACTCCCACCCGTGCGTGATACCTACCTACACAGTCACAATTCCCGATGCACATGTTACCTACGAGTAGTCATCAGGAGGACTTCGAAGCTGACAACACTATTACCGGTCAACACTCTGCTCTCAACTGCATTCCTCAGACTAGCAGACCACACATTTGTGTGGGTGAGTGGACGCGTGGCTGGGTCAGTGCATGTCCACGTGTCTGTCTCCCTCTGTGTCACTGTCACTCTCACAGACAACCACCCACACCTATATCTCTGTCTTTGTGCGTGCATGCCTCCCTCTCCCTCTGTGTGTGTCTGTGTGAGTGTGTGTGTGTGGGGGGGAGTGCATGTTGACGATGGACAGGTGGATGCAGAGCAATTCACACACACACACACACGCACACACACCGAGACTCGGACAGACACAGACGGCGTCAAACAGTCTGACAGAGAGAGAAAACAGACAGCACTAAGCCAACACACTGACTGACTGACTGACCGACCGACCGATTCGCTGATAGACAATCTGTGTGACAAAGCACCTGGTCACGGACGGAGTGAGTGAGTCAGTGAGTGAGTGAATCTTCACAGGTTGGGTGTGTTGTGCTAAGCGACGCGTGGTCAGTGAGAGGCAGACAGTGCTTGTGAATGACTGGTTCTTTGACTGGGATGAGTGTGTGAGTTTGGTGTTGTGTGTCACGGGACGACGAAAATGCTCATCCACATGCCGGAACCCGGGATCGAACCGGGGACATTTAGATCTTCAGTCTAACGCTCTCCCTGCTGAGCTATTCCGGCCTCCACTGGACTGCTACTCACTCATCACGACAATCCATATGCCCAGCCATCCACTACTTTCGCATACCAAACAACATCAAATAAACATCAACACCTCCACCAACACTAACACTAACACACATGCACACAATTCACTACAACCTACAGTCCACACACATGTCCACCTCACTCACTCTTCACCACCAATCGCTACCCTCAGAGACATCCCCACCCCCAACACCACTCTCACCCACCCACTCACCCACCAAACAACAAACCAAACAACCAACCAACACCCCACCTCACTCTGCCACTCACCCAGCACCATTCACAATCAGTCAGTCAGCCGGTGAGTCACTGACGAAATCACCTCTCTCCCTCTCTCCGCCTCACCACTCACATCACCCTCAACAATCGACACTACTAGATCTATCTATCTCATCACTCTGTCAAACACAGTCTCCTCAAGCACAATTCATCTGTCGGTGCACAAACTCACACGTCATTCCATTCAACATGCTCACTTCGACATCAACACATATCTGTCTGTCTGTCTGTCTGTCTGTCTGTCTGTCTGTCTGTTTCTCTATGTGTCTGTCTGGCCTACATAGTGACGCGATGATACTGTACTGATATAGTAGGGACACGTGGTGACCGGATTGATATGAATCAGTTGGTGGGATTTCACTATTCTCATTGATTCCTAGATTGCTCCTCACGTGTACCAGTGCAAACTAGTGTATGTGACTGTCTGTCTGTCTGTCTGTCTGTCTTCCTGTCTATCTTGTGTGGAGTGTTGGTTGTGTGGTCGACTGACTCGTCGAAAATTGGCAATCAGCATTGATGAGTTTGACACAGCGTCACCTGAAACGACTGACACGTGTGACGCTGATGAGTTGATGTATTGATGTAATTAGTGTTGAGCGTGTTGTGTGTCTGGATGTCGGCTGATCAGATAAAAGCGCTCCCGCGCCGGGAATCGAACCCGGGCCGCCTGGGTGAAAGCCAGGAATCCTAACCACTAGACCACGCGGGACGACACGGACACGACAACACTAACTCTACCCACCACACACTCAATCCACTCACAAATCATCATCTCATCGACAAACAAATAATTAATTATTCAACAATCACACACTCACACTCACACACACATCACAAATACAACTACACTCACTCACCATACACATCATCAACACACGTCTCCATCCATCCTCGTCAAACGACAATCGCGACGACACCAACAACTCCCACCCGTGCGTGATACCTACCTACACAGTCACAATTCCCGATGCACATGTTACCTACGAGTAGTCATCAGGAGGACTTCGAAGCTGACAACACTATTACCGGTCAACACTCTGCTCTCAACTGCATTCCTCAGACTAGCAGACCACACATTTGTGTGGGTGAGTGGACGCGTGGCTGGGTCAGTGCATGTCCACGTGTCTGTCTCCCTCTGTGTCACTGTCACTCTTACAGACAACCACCCACACCTATATCTCTGTCTTTGTGCGTGCATGCCTCCCTCTCCCTCTGTGTGTGTCTGTGTGAGTGTGTGTGTGGGGGGGGTGCATGTTGACGATGGACAGGTGGATGCAGAGCAATTCACACACACACACACACACGCACACACACCGAGACTCGGACAGACACAGACGGCGTCAAACAGTCTGACAGAGAGAGAAAACAGACAGCACTAAGCCAACACACTGACTGACTGACTGACCGACCGACCGATTCGCTGATAGACAATCTGTGTGACAAAGCACCTGGTCACGGACGGAGTGAGTGAGTCAGTGAGTGAGTGAATCTTCACAGGTTGGGTGTGTTGTGCTAAGCGACGCGTGGTCAGTGAGAGGCAGACAGTGCTTGTGAATGACTGGTTCTTTGACTGGGATGAGTGTGTGAGTTTGGTGTTGTGTGTCACGGGACGACGAAAATGCTCATCCACATGCCGGAACCCGGGATCGAACCGGGGACATTTAGATCTTCAGTCTAACGCTCTCCCTGCTGAGCTATTCCGGCCTCCACTGGACTGCTACTCACTCATCACGACAATCCATATGCCCAGCCATCCACTACTTTCGCATACCAAACAACATCAAATAAACATCAACACCTCCACCAACACTAACACTAACACACATGCACACAATTCACTACAACCTACAGTCCACACACATGTCCACCTCACTCACTCTTCACCACCAATCGCTACCCTCAGAGACATCCCCACCCCCAACACCACTCTCACCCACCCACTCACCCACCAAACAACAAACCAAACAACCAACCAACACCCCACCTCACTCTGCCACTCACCCAGCACCATTCACAATCAGTCAGTCAGCCGGTGAGTCACTGACGAAATCACCTCTCTCCCTCTCTCCGCCTCACCACTCACATCACCCTCAACAATCGACACTACTAGATCTATCTATCTCATCACTCTGTCAAACACAGTCTCCTCAAGCACAATTCATCTGTCGGTGCACAAACTCACACGTCATTCCATTCAACATGCTCACTTCGACATCAACACATATCTGTCTGTCTGTCTGTCTGTCTGTCTGTCTGTCTGTCTGTCTGTCTGTCTGTCTGTCTGTCTGTCTGTCTGTCTGTTTCTCTATGTGTCTGTCTGGCCTACATAGTGACGCGATGATACTGTACTGATATAGTAGGGACACGTGGTGACCGGATTGATATGAATCAGTTGGTGGGATTTCACTATTCTCATTGATTCCTAGATTGCTCCTCACGTGTACCAGTGCAAACTAGTGTATGTGACTGTCTGTCTGTCTGTCTTCCTGTCTATCTTGTGTGGAGTGTTGGTTGTGTGGTCGACTGACTCGTCGAAAATTGGCAATCAGCATTGATGAGTTTGACACAGCGTCACCTGAAACGACTGACACGTGTGACGCTGATGAGCTGATGTATTGATGTAATTAGTGTTGAGCGTGTTGTGTGTCTGGATGTCGGGTGATCAGATAAAAGCGCTCCCGCGCCGGGAATCGAACCCGGGCCGCCTGGGTGAAAGCCAGGAATCCTAACCACTAGACCACGCGGGACGACACGGACACGACAACACTAACTCTACCCACCACACACTCAATCCACTCACAAATCATCATCTCATCGACAAACAAATAATTAATTATTCAACAATCACACACTCACACTCACACACACATCACAAATACAACTACACTCACTCACCATACACATCATCAACACACGTCTCCATCCATCCTCGTCAAACGACAATCGCGACGACACCAACAACTCCCACCCGTGCGTGATACCTACCTACACAGTCACAATTCCCGATGCACATGTTACCTACGAGTAGTCATCAGGAGGACTTCGAAGCTGACAACACTATTACCGGTCAACACTCTGCTCTCAACTGCATTCCTCAGACTAGCAGACCACACATTTGTGTGGGTGAGTGGACGCGTGGCTGGGTCAGTGCATGTCCACGTGTCTGTCTCCCTCTGTGTCACTGTCACTCTCACAGACAACCACCCACACCTATATCTCTGTCTTTGTGCGTGCATGCCTCTCTCTCCCTCTGTGTGTGTCTGTGTGAGTGTGTGTGTGTGGGGGGGGGCATGTTGACGATGGACAGGTGGATGCAGAGCAATTCACACACACACACACACACACACACACCGAGACTCGGACAGACACAGACGGCGTCAAACAGTCTGACAGAGAGAGAAAACAGACAGCACTAAGCCAACACACTGACTGACTGACTGACCGACCGACCGATTCGCTGATAGACAATCTGTGTGACAAAGCACCTGGTCACGGACGGAGTGAGTGAGTCAGTGAGTGAGTGAATCTTCACAGGTTGGGTGTGTTGTGCTAAGCGACGCGTGGTCAGTGAGAGGCAGACAGTGCTTGTGAATGACTGGTTCTTTGACTGGGATGAGTGTGTGAGTTTGGTGTTGTGTGTCACGGGACGACGAAAATGCTCATCCACATGCCGGAACCCGGGATCGAACCGGGGACATTTAGATCTTCAGTCTAACGCTCTCCCTGCTGAGCTATTCCGGCCTCCACTGGACTGCTACTCACTCATCACGACAATCCATATGCCCAGCCATCCACTACTTTCGCATACCAAACAACATCAAATAAACATCAACACCTCCACCAACACTAACACTAACACACATGCACACAATTCACTACAACCTACAGTCCACACACATGTCCACCTCACTCACTCTTCACCACCAATCGCTACCCTCAGAGACATCCCCACCCCCAACACCACTCTCACCCACCCACTCACCCACCAAACAACAAACCAAACAACCAACCAACACCCCACCTCACTCTGCCACTCACCCAGCACCATTCACACTCAGTCAGTCAGCCGGTGAGTCACTGACGAAATCACCTCTCTCCCTCTCTCCGCCTCACCACTCACATCACCCTCAACAATCGACACTACTAGATCTATCTATCTCATCACTCTGTCAAACACAGTCTCCTCAAGCACAATTCATCTGTCGGTGCACAAACTCACACGTCATTCCATTCAACATGCTCACTTCGACATCAACACATATCTGTCTGTCTGTCTGTCTGTCTGTCTGTCTGTCTGTCTGTCTGTTTCTCTATGTGTCTGTCTGGCCTACATAGTGACGCGATGATACTGTAATGATATAGTAGGGACACGTGGTGACCGGATTGATATGAATCAGTTGGTGGGATTTCACTATTCTCATTGATTCCTAGATTGCTCCTCGCATGTACCATTGCAAACTAGTGTATGTGACTGTCTGTCTGTCTGTCATCCTGTCTATCTTGTGTGGAGTGTTGGTTGTGTGGTCGACTGACTCGTCGAAAATTGGCAATCAGCATTGATGGGTTTCACACAGTGTCACCTGAAACGACTGACACGTGTGACGCAGATGAGCTGATGTATTGATGTAATTAGTGTTGAGCGTGTTGTGTGTCTGGATGTCGGGTGATCAGATAAAAGCGCTCCCGCGCCGGGAATCGAACCCGGGCCGCCTGGGTGAAAGCCAGGAATCCTAACCACTAGACCACGCGGGACGACACAGACACGACAACACTAACTCTACCCACCACACACTCAATCCACTCACAAATCATCATCTCATCGACAAACAAATAATAATTATTCAACAATCACACACTCACACTCACACACACATCACAAATACAACTACACTCACTCACCATACACATCATCAACACACGTCTCCATCCATCCTCGTCAAACGACAATCGCGACGACACCAACAACTCCCACCCGTGCGTGATACCTACCTACACAGTCACAATTCCCGATGCACATGTTACCTACGAGTAGTCATCAGGAGGACTTCGAAGCTGACAACACTATTACCGGTCAACACTCTGCTCTCAACTGCATTCCTCAGACTAGCAGACCACACATTTGTGTGGGTGAGTGGACGCGTGGCTGGGTCAGTGCATGTCCACGTGTCTGTCTCCCTCTGTGTCACTGTCACTCTCACAGACAACCACCCACACCTATATCTCTGTCTTTGTGCGTGCATGCCTCCCTCTCCCTCTGTGTGTGTCTGTGTGAGTGTGTGTGTGGGGGGGGGTGCATGTTGACGATGGACAGGTGGATGCAGAGCAATTCACACACACACACACACGCACACACACCGAGACTCGGACAGACACAGACGGCGTCAAACAGTCTGACAGAGAGAGAAAACAGACAGCACTAAGCCAACACACTCACTGACTGACTGACCGACCGACCGATTCGCTGATAGACAATCTGTGTGACAAAGCACCTGGTCACGGACGGAGTGAGTGAGTCAGTGAGTGAGTGAATCTTCACAGGTTGGGTGTGTTGTGCTAAGCGACGCGTGGTCAGTGAGAGGCAGACAGTGCTTGTGAATGACTGGTTCTTTGACTGGGATGAGTGTGTGAGTTTGGTGTTGTGTGTCACGGGACGACGAAAATGCTCATCCACATGCCGGAACCCGGGATCGAACCGGGGACATTTAGATCTTCAGTCTAACGCTCTCCCTGCTGAGCTATTCCGGCCTCCACTGGACTGCTACTCACTCATCACGACAATCCATATGCCCAGCCATCCACTACTTTCGCATACCAAACAACATCAAATAAACATCAACACCTCCACCAACACTAACACTAACACACATGCACACAATTCACTACAACCTACAGTCCACACACATGTCCACCTCACTCACTCTTCACCACCAATCGCTACCCTCAGAGACATCCCCACCCCCAACACCACTCTCACCCACCCACTCACCCACCAAACAACAAACCAAACAACCAACCAACACCCCACCTCACTCTGCCACTCACCCAGCACCATTCACAATCAGTCAGTCAGCCGGTGAGTCACTGACGAAATCACCTCTCTCCCTCTCTCCGCCTCACCACTCACATCACCCTCAACAATCGACACTACTAGATCTATCTATCTCATCACTCTGTCAAACACAGTCTCCTCAAGCACAATTCATCTGTCGGTGCACAAACTCACACGTCATTCCATTCAACATGCTCACTTCGACATCAACACATATCTGTCTGTCTGTCTGTCTGTCTGTCTGTCTGTCTGTCTGTCTGTTTCTCTATGTGTCTGTCTGGCCTACATAGTGACGCGATGATACTGTACTGATATAGTAGGGACACGTGGTGACCGGATTGATATGAATCAGTTGGTGGGATTTCACTATTCTCATTGATTCCTAGATTGCTCCTCACGTGTACCAGTGCAAACTAGTGTATGTGACTGTCTGTCTGTCTGTCTGTCTGTCTTCCTGTCTATCTTGTGTGGAGTGTTGGTTGTGTGGTCGACTGACTCGTCGAAAATTGGCAATCAGCATTGATGAGTTTGACACAGTGTCACCTGAAACGACTGACACGTGTGACGCTGATGAGTTGATGTATTGATGTAATTAGTGTTGAGCGTGTTGTGTGTCTGGATGTCGGCTGATCAGATAAAAGCGCTCCCGCGCCGGGAATCGAACCCGGGCCGCCTGGGTGAAAGCCAGGAATCCTAACCACTAGACCACGCGGGACGACACGGACACGACAACACTAACTCTACCCACCACACACTCAATCCACTCACAAATCATCATCTCATCGACAAACAAATAATTAATTATTCAACAATCACACACTCACACTCACACACACATCACAAATACAACTACACTCACTCATCATACACATCATCAACACACGTCTCCATCCATCCTCGTCAAACGACAATCGCGACGACACCAACAACTCCCACCCGTGCGTGATACCTACCTACACAGTCACAATTCCCGATGCACATGTTACCTACGAGTAGTCATCAGGAGGACTTCGAAGCTGACAACACTATTACCGGTCAACACTCTGCTCTCAACTGCATTCCTCAGACTAGCAGACCACACATTTGTGTGGGTGAGTGGACGCGTGGCTGGGTCAGTGCATGTCCACGTGTCTGTCTCCCTCTGTGTCACTGTCACTCTCACAGACAACCACCCACACCTATATCTCTGTCTTTGTGCGTGCATGCCTCCCTCTCCCTCTGTGTGTGTCTGTGTGAGTGTGTGTGTGTGGGGGGGGGGGGAGTGCATGTTGACGATGGACAGGTGGATGCAGAGCAATTCACACACACACCGAGACTCGGACAGACACAGACGGCGTCAAACAGTCTGACAGAGAGAGAAAACAGACAGCACTAAGCCAACACACTGACTGACTGACTGACCGACCGACCGATTCGCTGATAGACAATCTGTGTGACAAAGCACCTGGTCACGGACGGAGTGAGTGAGTCAGTGAGTGAGTGAATCTTCACAGGTTGGGTGTGTTGTGCTAAGCGACGCGTGGTCAGTGAGAGGCAGACAGTGCTTGTGAATGACTGGTTCTTTGACTGGGATGAGTGTGTGAGTTTGGTGTTGTGTGTCACGGGACGACGAAAATGCTCATCCACATGCCGGAACCCGGGATCGAACCGGGGACATTTAGATCTTCAGTCTAACGCTCTCCCTGCTGAGCTATTCCGGCCTCCACTGGACTGCTACTCACTCATCACGACAATCCATATGCCCAGCCATCCACTACTTTCGCATACCAAACAACATCAAATAAACATCAACACCTCCACCAACACTAACACTAACACACATGCACACAATTCACTACAACCTACAGTCCACACACATGTCCACCTCACTCACTCTTCACCACCAATCGCTACCCTCAGAGACATCCCCCCCAACACCACTCTCACCCACCCACTCACCCACCAAACAACAAACCAAACAACCAACCAACACCCCACCTCACTCTGCCACTCACCCAGCACCATTCACAATCAGTCAGTCAGCCGGTGAGTCACTGACGAAATCACCTCTCTCCCTCTCTCCGCCTCACCACTCACATCACCCTCAACAATCGACACTACTAGATCTATCTATCTCATCACTCTGTCAAACACAGTCTCCTCAAGCACAATTCATCTGTCGGTGAACAAACTCACACGTCATTCCATTCAACATGTTCACTTCGACATCAACGTATATCTGTCTGTCTGTCTGTCTGTCTGTCTGTCTGTTTCTCTATGTGTCTGTCTGGCCTACATAGTGACGCGATGATACTGTAATGATATAGTAGGGACACGTGGTGACCGGATTGATATGAATCAGTTGGTGGGATTTCACTATTCTCATTGATTCCTAGATTGCTCCTCACGTGTACCAGTGCAAACTAGTGTATGTGACTGTCTGTCTGTCTGTCTGTCTGTCTTCCTGTCTATCTTGTGTGGAGTGTTGGTTGTGTGGTCGACTGACTCGTCGAAAATTGGCAATCAGCATTGATGGGTTTCACACAGTGTCACCTGAAACGACTGACACGTGTGACGCTGATGAGCTGATGTATTGATGTAATTAGTGTTGAGCGTGTTGTGTGTCTGGATGTCGGGTGATCAGATAAAAGCGCTCCCGCGCCGGGAATCGAACCCGGGCCGCCTGGGTGAAAGCCAGGAATCCTAACCACTAGACCACGCGGGACGACACAGACACGACAACACTAACTCTACCCACCACACACTCAATCCACTCACAAATCATCATCTCATCGACAAACAAATAATTATTCAACAATCACACACTCACACTCACACACATCACAAATACAACTACACTCACTCACCATACACATCATCAACACACGTCTCCATCCATCCTCGTCAAACGACAATCGCGACGACACCAACAACTCCCACCCCGTGATACCTACCTACACAGTCACAATTCCCGATGCACATGTTACCTACGAGTAGTCATCAGGAGGACTTCGAAGCTGACAACACTATTACCGGTCAACACTCTGCTCTCAACTGCATTCCTCAGACTAGCAGACCACACATTTGTGTGGGTGAGTGGACGCGTGGCTGGGTCAGTGCATGTCCACGTGTCTGTCTCCCTCTGTGTCACTGTCACTCTCACAGACAACCACCCACACCTATATCTCTGTCTTTGTGCGTGCATGCCTCCCTCTCCCTCTGTGTGTGTCTGTGTGAGTGTGTGTGTGTGGGGGGGGGTGCATGTTGACGATGGACAGGTGGATGCAGAGCAATTCACACACACACACACACACACGCACACACACCGAGACTCGGACAGACACAGACGGCGTCAAACAGTCTGACAGAGAGAGAAAACAGACAGCACTAAGCCAACACACTCACTGACTGACTGACCGACCGACCGATTCGCTGATAGACAATCTGTGTGACAAAGCACCTGGTCACGGACGGAGTGAGTGAGTCAGTGAGTGAGTGAATCTTCACAGGTTGGGTGTGTTGTGCTAAGCGACGCGTGGTCAGTGAGAGGCAGACAGTGCTTGTGAATGACTGGTTCTTTGACTGGGATGAGTGTGTGAGTTTAGTGTTGTGTGTCACGGGACGACGAAAATGCTCATCCACATGCCGGAACCCGGGATCGAACCGGGGACATTTAGATCTTCAGTCTAACGCTCTCCCTGCTGAGCTATTCCGGCCTCCACTGGACTGCTACTCACTCATCACGACAATCCATATGCCCAGCCATCCACTACTTTCGCATACCAAACAACATCAAATAAACATCAACACCCACATAATGCACACACCCAACCCCCCCCAACACCACTCTCACCCACCCACTCACCCACCAAACAACAAACCAAACAACCAACCAACACCCCACCTCACTCTGTCACTCACGCAGCACCATTCACACTCAGTCAGTCAGCCGGTGAGTCACTGACGAAATCACCTCTCTCCCTCTCTCCGCCTCACCACTCACATCACCCTCAACAATCGACACTAATAGATCTATCTATCTCATCACTCTGTCAAACACAGTCTCCTCAAGCACAATTCATCTGTCGGTGAACAAACTCACACGTCATTCCATTCAACATGTTCACTTCGACATCAACGTATATCTGTCTGTCTGTCTGTCTGTCTGTCTGTCTGTCTGTCTGTCTGTTTCTCTATGTGTCTGTCTGGCCTACATAGTGACGCGATGATACTGTAATGATATAGTAGGGACACGTGGTGACCGGATTGATATGAATCAGTTGGTGGGATTTCACTATTCTCATTGATTCCTAGATTGCTCCTCGCATGTACCATTGCAAACTAGTGTATGTGACTGTCTGTCTGTCTGTCTGTCTGTCTTCCTGTCTATCTTGTGTGGAGTGTTGGTTGTGTGGTCGACTGACTCGTCGAAAATTGGCAATCAGCATTGATGAGTTTGACACAGCGTCACCTGAAACGACTGACACGTGTGACGCTGATGAGTTGATGTATTGATGTAATTAGTGTTGAGCGTGTTGTGTGTCTGGATGTCGGCTGATCAGATAAAAGCGCTCCCGCGCCGGGAATCGAACCCGGGCCGCCTGGGTGAAAGCCAGGAATCCTAACCACTAGACCACGCGGGACGACACGGACACGACAACACTAACTCTACCCACCACACACTCAATCCACTCACAAATCATCATCTCATCGACAAACAAATAATTAATTATTCAACAATCACACACTCACACTCACACACACATCACAAATACAACTACACTCACTCATCATACACATCATCAACACACGTCTCCATCCATCCTCGTCAAACGACAATCGCGACGACACCAACAACTCCCACCCGTGCGTGATACCTACCTACACAGTCACAATTCCCGATGCACATGTTACCTACGAGTAGTCATCAGGAGGACTTCGAAGCTGACAACACTATTACCGGTCAACACTCTGCTCTCAACTGCATTCCTCAGACTAGCAGACCACACATTTGTGTGGGTGAGTGGACGCGTGGCTGGGTCAGTGCATGTCCACGTGTCTGTCTCCCTCTGTGTCACTGTCACTCTCACAGACAACCACCCACACCTATATCTCTGTCTTTGTGCGTGCATGCCTCCCTCTCCCTCTGTGTGTGTCTGTGTGAGTGTGTGTGTGTGGGGGGGAGTGCATGTTGACGATGGACAGGTGGATGCAGAGCAATTCACACACACACACACACGCACACACACCGAGACTCGGACAGACACAGACGGCGTCAAACAGTCTGACAGAGAGAGAAAACAGACAGCACTAAGCCAACACACTCACTGACTGACTGACCGACCGACCGATTCGCTGATAGACAATCTGTGTGACAAAGCACCTGGTCACGGACGGAGTGAGTGAGTCAGTGAGTGAGTGAATCTTCACAGGTTGGGTGTGTTGTGCTAAGCGACGCGTGGTCAGTGAGAGGCAGACAGCGCTTGTGAATGACTGGTTCTTTGACTGGGATGAGTGTGTGAGTTTGGTGTTGTGTGTCACGGGACGACGAAAATGCTCATCCACATGCTGGAACCCGGGATCGAACCGGGGACATTTAGATCTTCAGTCTAACGCTCTCCCTGCTGAGCTATTCCGGCCTCCACTGGACTGCTACTCACTCATCACGACAATCCATATGCCCAGCCATCCACTACTTTCGCATACCAAACAACATCAAATAAACATCAACACCTCCACCAACACTAACACTAACACACATGCACACAATTCACTACAACCTACAGTCCACACACATGTCCACCTCCTCACTCTTCACCACCAATCGCTACCCTCAGAGACATCCCCACCCCCAACACCACTCTCACCCACCCACTCACCCACCAAACAACAAACCAAACAACCAACCAACACCCCACCTCACTCTGCCACTCACCCAGCACCATTCACAATCAGTCAGTCAGCCGGTGAGTCACTGACGAAATCACCTCTCTCCCTCTCTCCGCCTCACCACTCACATCACCCTCAACAATCGACACTACTAGATCTATCTATCTCATCACTCTGTCAAACACAGTCTCCTCAAGCACAATTCATCTGTCGGTGCACAAACTCACACGTCATTCCATTCAACATGCTCACTTCGACATCAACACATATCTGTCTGTCTGTCTGTCTGTCTGTCTGTCTGTCTGTCTGTTTCTCTATGTGTCTGTCTGGCCTACATAGTGACGCGATGATACTGTACTGATATAGTAGGGACACGTGGTGACCGGATTGATATGAATCAGTTGGTGGGATTTCACTATTCTCATTGATTCCTAGATTGCTCCTCACGTGTACCAGTGCAAACTAGTGTATGTGACTGTCTGTCTGTCTGTCTGTCTGTCTTCCTGTCTATCTTGTGTGGAGTGTTGGTTGTGTGGTCGACTGACTCGTCGAAAATTGGCAATCAGCATTGATGAGTTTGACACAGCGTCACCTGAAACGACTGACACGTGTGACGCTGATGAGTTGATGTATTGATGTAATTAGTGTTGAGCGTGTTGTGTGTCTGGATGTCGGCTGATCAGATAAAAGCGCTCCCGCGCCGGGAATCGAACCCGGGCCGCCTGGGTGAAAGCCAGGAATCCTAACCACTAGACCACGCGGGACGACACGGACACGACAACACTAACTCTACCCACCACACACTCAATCCACTCACAAATCATCATCTCATCGACAAACAAATAATTAATTATTCAACAATCACACACTCACACTCACACACACATCACAAATACAACTACACTCACTCACCATACACATCATCAACACACGTCTCCATCCATCCTCGTCAAACGACAATCGCGACGACACCAACAACTCCCACCCGTGCGTGATACCTACCTACACAGTCACAATTCCCGATGCACATGTTACCTACGAGTAGTCATCAGGAGGACTTCGAAGCTGACAACACTATTACCGGTCAACACTCTGCTCTCAACTGCATTCCTCAGACTAGCAGACCACACATTTGTGTGGGTGAGTGGACGCGTGGCTGGGTCAGTGCATGTCCACGTGTCTGTCTCCCTCTGTGTCACTGTCACTCTCACAGACAACCACCCACACCTATATCTCTGTCTTTGTGCGTGCATGCCTCCCTCTCCCTCTGTGTGTGTCTGTGTGAGTGTGTGTGTGTGGGGGGGGTGCATGTTGACGATGGACAGGTGGATGCAGAGCAATTCACACACACACACACACACGCACACACACCGAGACTCGGACAGACACAGACGGCGTCAAACAGTCTGACAGAGAGAGAAAACAGACAGCACTAAGCCAACACACTCACTGACTGACTGACCGACCGACCGATTCGCTGATAGACAATCTGTGTGACAAAGCACCTGGTCACGGACGGAGTGAGTGAGTCAGTGAGTGAGTGAATCTTCACAGGTTGGGTGTGTTGTGCTAAGCGACGCGTGGTCAGTGAGAGGCAGACAGTGCTTGTGAATGACTGGTTCTTTGACTGGGATGAGTGTGTGAGTTTGGTGTTGTGTGTCACGGGACGACGAAAATGCTCATCCACATGCCGGAACCCGGGATCGAACCGGGGACATTTAGATCTTCAGTCTAACGCTCTCCCTGCTGAGCTATTCCGGCCTCCACTGGACTGCTACTCACTCATCACGACAATCCATATGCCCAGCCATCCACTACTTTCGCATACCAAACAACATCAAATAAACATCAACACCTCCACCAACACTAACACTAACACACATGCACACAATTCACTACAACCTACAGTCCACACACATGTCCACCTCACTCACTCTTCACCACCAATCGCTACCCTCAGAGACATCCCCACCCCAACACCACTCTCACCCACCCACTCACCCACCAAACAACAAACCAAACAACCAACCAACACCCCACCTCACTCTGTCACTCACCCAGCACCATTCACACTCAGTCAGTCAGCCGGTGAGTCACTGACGAAATCACCTCTCTCCCTCTCTCCGCCTCACCACTCACATCACCCTCAACAATCGACACTACTAGATCTATCTATCTCATCACTCTGTCAAACACAGTCTCCTCAAGCACAATTCATCTGTCGGTGAACAAACTCACACGTCATTCCATTCAACATGTTCACTTCGACATCAACGTATATCTGTCTGTCTGTCTGTCTGTCTGTCTGTCTGTCTGTCTGTCTGTCTGTTTCTCTATGTGTCTGTCTGGCCTACATAGTGACGCGATGATACTGTAATGATATAGTAGGGACACGTGGTGACCGGATTGATATGAATCAGTTGGTGGGATTTCACTATTCTCATTGATTCCTAGATTGCTCCTCACGTGTACCAGTGCAAACTAGTGTATGTGACTGTCTGTCTGTCTGTCTGTCTGTCTGTCTTCCTGTCTATCTTGTGTGGAGTGTTGGTTGTGTGGTCGACTGACTCGTCGAAAATTGGCAATCAGCATTGATGGGTTTGACACAGCGTCACCTGAAACGACTGACACGTGTGACGCTGATGAGCTGATGTATTGATGTAATTAGTGTTGAGCGTGTTGTGTGTCTGGATGTCGGCTGATCAGATAAAAGCGCTCCCGCGCCGGGAATCGAACCCGGGCCGCCTGGGTGAAAGCCAGGAATCCTAACCACTAGACCACGCGGGACGACACGGACACGACAACACTAACTCTACCCACCACACACTCAATCCACTCACAAATCATCATCTCATCGACAAACAAATAATTAATTATTCAACAATCACACACTCACACTCACACACACATCACAAATACAACTACACTCACTCATCATACACATCATCAACACACGTCTCCATCCATCCTCGTCAAACGACAATCGCGACGACACCAACAACTCCCACCCGTGCGTGATACCTACCTACACAGTCACAATTCCCGATGCACATGTTACCTACGAGTAGTCATCAGGAGGACTTCGAAGCTGACAACACTATTACCGGTCAACACTCTGCTCTCAACTGCATTCCTCAGACTAGCAGACCACACATTTGTGTGGGTGAGTGGACGCGTGGCTGGGTCAGTGCATGTCCACGTGTCTGTCTCCCTCTGTGTCACTGTCACTCTCACAGACAACCACCCACACCTATATCTCTGTCTTTGTGCGTGCATGCCTCCCTCTCCCTCTGTGTGTGTCTGTGTGAGTGTGTGTGTGTGGGGGGGGGTGCATGTTGACGATGGACAGGTGGATGCAGAGCAATTCACACACACACACACACACGCACACACACCGAGACTCGGACAGACACAGACGGCGTCAAACAGTCTGACAGAGAGAGAAAACAGACAGCACTAAGCCAACACACTCACTACTGACTGACCGACCGACCGATTCGCTGATAGATAATCTGTGTGACAAAGCACCTGGTCACGGACGGAGTGAGTGAGTCTGAGTGAGTGAATCTTCACAGGGTGGGTGTGTTGTGCTAAGCGACGCGTGGTCAGTGAGAGGCAGAGAGTGCTTGTGATTGGTTCTTCGACTGGGATGAGTGTGTGAGTTTAGTGTTGTGTGTCACGGGACGACGAAAATGCTCATCCACATGCCGGAACCCGGGATCGAACCGGGGACATTTAGATCTTCAGTCTAACGCTCTCCCTGCTGAGCTATTCCGGCCTCCACTGGACTGCTACTCACTCATCACGACAATCCATATGCCCAGCCATCCACTACTTTCGCATACCAAACAACATCAAATAAACATCAACACCTCCACCAACACTAACACTAACACACATGCACACAATTACTACAACCTACAGTCCACACACTGTCCACCTCACCACTCTTCACCACCAATCGCTACCCTCAGAGACATCCCCACCCCCAACACCACTCTCACCCACCAAACAACAAACCAAACAACCAACCAACACCCCACCTCACTCTGCCACTCACCCAGCACCATTCACAATCAGTCAGTCAGCCGGTGAGTCACTGACGAAATCACCTCTCTCCCTCTCTCCGCCTCACCACTCACATCACCCTCAACAATCGACACTACTAGATCTATCTATCTCATCACTCTGTCAAACACAGTCTCCTCAAGCACAATTCATCTGTCGGTGAACAAACTCACACGTCATTCCATTCAACATGTTCACTTCGACATCAACGTATATCTGTCTGTCTGTCTGTCTGTCTGTCTGTCTGTCTGTCTGTTTCTCTATGTGTCTGTCTGGCCTACATAGTGACGCGATGATACTGTAATGATATAGTAGGGACACGTGGTGACCGGATTGATATGAATCAGTTGGTGGGATTTCACTATTCTCATTGATTCCTAGATTGCTCCTCACGTGTACCAGTGCAAACTAGTGTATGTGACTGTCTGTCTGTCTGTCTGTCTGTCTTCCTGTCTATCTTGTGTGGAGTGTTGGTTGTGTGGTCGACTGACTCGTCGAAAATTGGCAATCAGCATTGATGAGTTTGACACAGCGTCACCTGAAACGACTGACACGTGTGACGCTGATGAGTTGATGTATTGATGTAATTAGTGTTGAGCGTGTTGTGTGTCTGGATGTCGGCTGATCAGATAAAAGCGCTCCCGCGCCGGGAATCGAACCCGGGCCGCCTGGGTGAAAGCCAGGAATCCTAACCACTAGACCACGCGGGACGACACAGACACACAACACTAACTCTACCCACCACACACTCAATCCACTCACAAATCATCATCTCATCGACAAACAAATAATTAATTATTCAACAATCACACACTCACACTCACACACACATCACAAATACAACTACACTCACTCATCATACACATCATCAACACACGTCTCCATCCATCCTCGTCAAACGACAATCGCGACGACACCAACAACTCCCACCCGTGCGTGATACCTACCTACACAGTCACAATTCCCGATGCACATGTTACCTACGAGTAGTCATCAGGAGGACTTCGAAGCTGACAACACTATTACCGGTCAACACTCTGCTCTCAACTGCATTCCTCAGACTAGCAGACCACACATTTGTGTGGGTGAGTGGACGCGTGGCTGGGTCAGTGCATGTCCACGTGTCTGTCTCCCTCTGTGTCGCTGTCACTCTCACAGACAACCACCCACACCTATATCTCTGTCTTTGTGCGTGCATGCCTCTCTCTCCCTCTGTGTGTGTCTGTGTGAGTGTGTGTGTGTGGGGGGGGGCATGTTGACGATGGACAGGTGGATGCAGAGCAATTCACACACACACACACACACACACACACACCGAGACTCGGACAGACACAGACGGCGTCAAACAGTCTGACAGAGAGAGAAAACAGACAGCACTAAGCCAACACACTCACTGACCGACCGACCGACCGACCGATTCGCTGATAGATAATCTGTGTGACAAAGCACCTGGTCACGGACTGAGTGAGTGAATCTTCACAGGGTGGGTGTGTTGTGCTAATCGACGCGTGGTCAGTGAGAGGCAGAGAGTGCTTGTGATTGGTTCTTCGACTGGGATGAGTGTGTGAGTTTAGTGTTGTGTGTCACGGGACGACGAAAATGCTCATCCACATGCCGGAACCCGGGATCGAACCGGGGACATTTAGATCTTCAGTCTAACGCTCTCCCTGCTGAGCTATTCCGGCCTCCATTGGACTGGTACTCACTCATCACGACAATCCATAGGCCCAGCCATCCACTACTTTCGCATACCAAACAACATCAAATAAACATCAACACCTCCACCAACACTAACACTAACACACATGCACACAATTCACTACAACCTACAGTCCACACACATGTCCACCTCACTCACTCTTCACCACCAATCGCTACCCTCAGAGACATCCCCACCCCCAACACCACTCTCACCCACCCACTCACCCAACAAACAACAAACCAAACAACCAACCAACACCCCACCTCACTCTGCCACTCACCCAGCACCATTCACAATCAGTCAGTCAGCCGGTGAGTCACTGACGAAATCACCTCTCTCCCTCTCTCCGCCTCACCACTCACATCACCCTCAACAATCGACACTACTAGATCTATCTATCTCATCACTCTGTCAAACACAGTCTCCTCAAGCACAATTCATCTGTCGGTGAACAAACTCACACGTCATTCCATTCAACATGTTCACTTCGACATCAACGTATATCTGTCTGTCTGTCTGTCTGTCTGTCTGTCTGTCTGTCTGTCTGTCTGTCTGTTTCTCTATGTGTCTGTCTGGCCTACATAGTGACGCGATGATACTGTAATGATATAGTAGGGACACGTGGTGACCGGATTGATATGAATCAGTTGGTGGGATTTCACTATTCTCATTGATTCCTAGATTGCTCCTCACGTGTACCAGTGCAAACTAGTGTATGTGACTGTCTGTCTGTCTGTCTGTCTGTCTGTCTTCCTGTCTATCTTGTGTGGAGTGTTGGTTGTGTGGTCGACTGACTCGTCGAAAATTGGCAATCAGCATTGATGAGTTTGACACAGCGTCACCTGAAACGACTGACACGTGTGACGCTGATGAGTTGATGTATTGATGTAATTAGTGTTGAGCGTGTTGTGTGTCTGGATGTCGGCTGATCAGATAAAAGCGCTCCCGCGCCGGGAATCGAACCCGGGCCGCCTGGGTGAAAGCCAGGAATCCTAACCACTAGACCACGCGGGACGACACGGACACGACAACACTAACTCTACCCACCACACACTCAATCCACTCACAAATCATCATCTCATCGACAAACAAATAATTAATTATTCAACAATCACACACTCACACTCACACACACATCACAAATACAACTACACTCACTCATCATACACATCATCAACACACGTCTCCATCCATCCTCGTCAAACGACAATCGCGACGACACCAACAACTCCCACCCGTGCGTGATACCTACCTACACAGTCACAATTCCCGATGCACATGTTACCTACGAGTAGTCATCAGGAGGACTTCGAAGCTGACAACACTATTACCGGTCAACACTCTGCTCTCAACTGCATTCCTCAGACTAGCAGACCACACATTTGTGTGGGTGAGTGGACGCGTGGCTGGGTCAGTGCATGTCCACGTGTCTGTCTCCCTCTGTGTCACTGTCACTCTCACAGACAACCACCCACACCTATATCTCTGTCTTTGTGCGTGCATGCCTCCCTCTCCCTCTGTGTGTGTCTGTGTGAGTGTGTGTGTGTGGGGGGGGGTGCATGTTGACGATGGACAGGTGGATGCAGAGCAATTCACACACACACACACACACGCACACACACCGAGACTCGGACAGACACAGACGGCGTCAAACAGTCTGACAGAGAGAGAAAACAGACAGCACTAAGCCAACACACTGACTGACTGACTGACCGACCGACCGATTCGCTGATAGACAATCTGTGTGACAAAGCACCTGGTCACGGACGGAGTGAGTGAGTCAGTGAGTGAGTGAATCTTCACAGGTTGGGTGTGTTGTGCTAAGCGACGCGTGGTCAGTGAGAGGCAGAGAGTGCTTGTGATTGGTTCTTCGACTGGGATGAGTGTGTGAGTTTAGTGTTGTGTGTCACGGGACGACGAAAATGCTCATCCACATGCCGGAACCCGGGATCGAACCGGGGACATTTAGATCTTCAGTCTAACGCTCTCCCTGCTGAGCTATTCCGGCCTCCATTGCACTGGTACTCACTCATCACGCCAATCCATGGGCGCAGCCATCCACTACTTTCGCGTCCCAAACAACATCAAATAAACATCAACACCCAACACCACTCTCACCCACCCACTCACCCAACAAACAACAAACCAAACAACCAACCAACACCCCACCTCACTCTGTCACTCACGCAGCACCATTCACACTCAGTCAGTCAGCCGGTGAGTCACTGACGAAATCACCTCTCTCCCTCTCTCCGCCTCACCACTCACATCACCCTCAACAATCGACACTAATAGATCTATCTATCTCATCACTCTGTCAAACACAGTCTCCTCAAGCACAATTCATCTGTCGGTGAACAAACTCACACGTCATTCCATTCAACATGTTCACTTCGACATCAACGTATATCTGCCTGTCTGCCTGTCTGTCTGTCTGTTTGTCTGTCTGTCTGTGTGTAGTGTGTCTGTGTGTCTGTTTCTCTATGTGTCTGTCTGGCCTACATAGTGACGCGATGATACTGTAATGAAATAGTAGGGACACGTGGTGACCGGATTGATATGAATCAGTTGGTGGGATTTCACTATTCTCATTCATTCCTAGATTGCTCCCCGCATGTACCATTGCAAACTAGTGTATGTGACTGTCTGTCTGTCTGTCTGTCTGTCTGTCTGTCTTCCTGTGTATCTTGTGTGGAGTGTTGGTTGTGTGGTCGACTGACTCGTCGAAAATTGGCAATCAGCATTGATGGGTTTCACACAGTGTCACCTGAAACGACTGACACGTGTGACGCAGATGAGCTGATGTATTGATGTAATTAGTGTTGAGCGTGTTGTGTGTCTGGATGTCGGGTGATCAGATAAAAGCGCTCCCGCGCCGGGAATCGAACCCGGGCCGCCTGGGTGAAAGCCAGGAATCCTAACCACTAGACCACGCGGGACGACACAGACACGACAACACTAACTCTACCCACCACACACTCAATCCACTCACAAATCATCATCTCATCGACAAACAAATAATTAATTATTCAACAATCACACACTCACACTCACACACACATCACAAATACAACTACACTCACTCACCATACACATCATCAACACACGTCTCCATCCATCCTCGTCAAACGACAATCGCGACGACACCAACAACTCCCACCCGTGCGTGATACCTACCTACACAGTCACAATTCCCGATGCACATGTTACCTACGAGTAGTCATCAGGAGGACTTCGAAGCTGACAACACTATTACCGGTCAACACTCTGCTCTCAACTGCATTCCTCAGACTAGCAGACCACACATTTGTGTGGGTGAGTGGACGCGTGGCTGGGTCAGTGCATGTCCACGTGTCTGTCTCCCTCTGTGTCACTGTCACTCTCACAGACAACCACCCACACCTATATCTCTGTCTTTGTGCGTGCATGCCTCCCTCTCCCTCTGTGTGTGTCTGTGTGAGTGTGTGTGTGTGTGGGGGGGGGGAGTGCATGTTGACGATGGACAGGTGGATGCAGAGCAATTCACACACACACACACACGCACACACACCGAGACTCGGACAGACACAGACGGCGTCAAACAGTCTGACAGAGAGAGAAAACAGACAGCACTAAGCCAACACACTGACTGACTGACTGACCGACCGACCGATTCGCTGATAGACAATCTGTGTGACAAAGCACCTGGTCACGGACGGAGTGAGTGAGTCAGTGAGTGAGTGAATCTTCACAGGTTGGGTGTGTTGTGCTAAGCGACGCGTGGTCAGTGAGAGGCAGACAGTGCTTGTGAATGACTGGTTCTTTGACTGGGATGAGTGTGTGAGTTTAGTGTTGTGTGTCACGGGACGACGAAAATGCTCATCCACATGCCGGAACCCGGGATCGAACCGGGGACATTTAGATCTTCAGTCTAACGCTCTCCCTGCTGAGCTATTCCGGCCTCCACTGGACTGCTACTCACTCATCACGACAATCCATATGCCCAGCCATCCACTACTTTCGCATACCAAACAACATCAAATAAACATCAACACCTCCACCAACACTAACACTAACACACATGCACACAATTCACTACAACCTACAGTCCACACACATGTCCACCTCACTCACTCTTCACCACCAATCGCTACCCTCAGAGACATCCCCACCCCCAACACCACTCTCACCCACCCACTCACCCACCAAACAACAAACCAAACAACCAACCAACACCCCACCTCACTCTGCCACTCACCCAGCACCATTCACACTCAGTCAGTCAGCCGGTGAGTCACTGACGAAATCACCTCTCTCCCTCTCTCCGCCTCACCACTCACATCACCCTCAACAATCGACACTACTAGATCTATCTATCTCATCACTCTGTCAAACACAGTCTCCTCAAGCACAATTCATCTGTCGGTGAACAAACTCACACGTCATTCCATTCAACATGTTCACTTCGACATCAACGTATATCTGTCTGTCTGTCTGTCTGTCTGTCTGTCTGTCTGTTTCTCTATGTGTCTGTCTGGCCTACATAGTGACGCGATGATACTGTAATGAAATAGTAGGGACACGTGGTGACCGGATTGATATGAATCAGTTGGTGGGATTTCACTATTCTCATTCATTCCTAGATTGCTCCCCGCATGTACCATTGCAAACTAGTGTATGTGACTGTCTGTCTGTCTGTCTGTCTTCCTGTGTATCTTGTGTGGAGTGTTGGTTGTGTGGTCGACTGACTCGTCGAAAATTGGCAATCAGCATTGATGGGTTTCACACAGTGTCACCTGAAACGACTGACACGTGTGACGCTGATGAGCTGATGTATTGATGTAATTAGTGTTGAGCGTGTTGTGTGTCTGGATGTCGGCTGATCAGATAAAAGCGCTCCCGCGCCGGGAATCGAACCCGGGCCGCCTGGGTGAAAGCCAGGAATCCTAACCACTAGACCACGCGGGACGACACAGACACGACAACACTAACTCTACCCACCACACACTCAATCCACTCACAAATCATCATCTCATCGACAAACAAATAATTATTCAACAATCACACACTCACACTCACACACATCACAAATACAACTACACTCACTCACCATACACATCATCAACACACGTCTCCATCCTCGTCAAACGACAATCGCGACGACACCAACAACTCCCACCCGTGCGTGATACCTACCTACACAGTCACAGTCACAATTCCCGATGCACATGTTGCCTACGAGTAGTCATCAGGAGGACTTCGAAGCTGACAACACTATTACCGGTCAACACTCTGCTCTCAGCTGCATTCCTCAGACTAGCAGACCCCACGTTTGTGTGGGTGAGTGGACGCGTGGCTGGGTCAGTGCATGTCCACGTGTCTGTCTCCATCTGTGTCGCTGTCACTCTCACAGACAACCACCCACTATCTGCACACCTATATCTCTGTCTTTGTGCGTGCATGCCTCTCTCTCCCTCTGTGTGTGTCTGTGTGAGTGTGTGTGTGTGGGGGGGGGGGCATGTTGACGATGGACAGGTGGATGCAGAGCAATTCACACACACACACACACACACACACACCGAGACTCGGACAGACACAGACGGCGTCAAACAGTCTGACAGAGAGAGAAAACAGACAGCACTAAGCCAACACACTGACTGACTGACTGACCGACCGACCGATTCGCTGATAGACAATCTGTGTGACAAAGCACCTGGTCACGGACGGAGTGAGTGAGTCAGTGAGTGAGTGAATCTTCACAGGTTGGGTGTGTTGTGCTAAGCGACGCGTGGTCAGTGAGAGGCAGACAGTGCTTGTTGATTGGTTCTTCGACTGGGATGAGTGTGTGAGTTTGGTGTTGTGTGTTAGCTGACGACGATTTTTCTCGTCATGCTGCATTTAATTTTTTTTATTTGTTTTTCTTTTATTTTTGTGCTTTGTTCGTGATGTTCATATATATTATTTATTAATGCGTTTGTGTTTCCAATTTTTACTGTTTCGTTACCTTTTTTCTTTTTAACCTGTTGTAATAATTTTTTTAATTATATTATTTTGACTTATTAAATCGTGGCTGAACTAATCTTTTTTCGAATGTATTAACCTGTGTTTTTCCAACAATATATAGTGTCTCCAACCTAAATATCGCCGAATATCAAGCTAAATATTGACAAAATAGCTTATCTATATATTAATAAATGTTTTGTTTCTCTTTGTTTGTTGCCTAGTTCACAATAATTTTCTTATATATATATATTCTATTTTATCCATTGAATTGTTTCCTCTTCGTAGCACTGGTTGACTTTTTGCAGGATAGTACGAAACGCTTTATTTCGTGTATTCTCTTCAACTGTCTGCATACTAATCAAAATCAAATTATTAGTTCCAAAATTTCTCTATCGAATACATTTTACAATTACTTCGAGATATAGAGTGAAAGTGTGGGCAATATAATCCCAAAAGTGATGTGACTAGACAAATTATTCATTGTTGAAAGGTTAATTATTTATAGAATTTATACATATTATCATCGATGATATTCTTAACTGTAGTTGACTGGATTATGCGTCAGACTGCACACAGGGAGTAGGAAGGCAGGTATACGTTGGACTGATTAGAAGATTCCCGAAGATCCTGACTTCGTGTGTGGATGATTTATGTTTCGGAGGTTGAAGGTATCGACGTTCGCGAATTGTACGGAGTATACTAACGCAAGATCTTATACCAACAACTTCTATAGTGTTCGCTCTTCGAGTACAAAGACAGAGCAAAAGACCAGATTTAGCCGTCCAAAGTACGATATATATTTCTGGACCAAATCGCGGGTTGAAGTGAATGCTTAGCTGGTTAGTGATCGTGCACGCATGTGACACGACGGAGTACCAAATGGCGGGGATGCTTGACCGGAAGCCTTCAGCTAAACAAGTCTACTTAAACAGTGAGGGTCAGCATCCAATGTTGAGTGATGATTGCTGTGGTCAATAATTTTGGGGAATTATTTACCGCTGCAATGTCCAATGTCATACAAATGCGAAGACTTGCAGGCTGGCGAAAACGAAAAACTGGATAATGAAGCTGGAAGGCAGGCAGCGAAGACAAGACAGATTTCAGCTGAACATATAGAAGATGAAGGTGATGAAGATAACGAACCATCCAACAGCAACAACAACAAAAACATCAACCAGCAACAATCACCATCAACGGGAGAGATTTGACACAAGTTACTTCCTTCACTTATTTGGTCAGGAAGCACGTCTTCAACCACAGGCCAGTGGAATGGATGAAGATGTCAAAGTCAGATTCGGAAAGGCGAGATACGCCTTCATCAACCTGAAACCACTTTGGAAATCTTCTGCACTGCACTCAGCCAGCCAGCATAACGAACAAGATTCGGATTCTATTCAACACAAGTGTGAAGTCAGTCAGTCAGTTCTTCTACATGGGTCATAAACTTTACCAGAGTGTCAGGAAAAGGATTCCCAACAAGTTAAGGACTTTTATCAAAAGCTGCCACCTTTGCCAGCTGGCTCCATACTGAAGGTCAAATGGCCGGCCGGCCGACCAGAAGGAATTAGCAACAAGAAACTCTGACTCTGGACAGACTAACCAAGAGCCGATCGCTCAACGAATATGTAGGAGAAAATCTATATTGACTGGTCATACGTTGAAGAGGCCATCGAAGGACATCGCGCGCAATGGAGGCTATTGATCGATTGGAATCCCAATGAGGAGCGACGAGTGGGTCGTTGGTGCGAGGGTGACATGTAGGAGATCATATAATGCGGAGGAATGAGAGAAGAGCATCTGCTTGAATTTATGAACATATTACTAAAATTCTCTACATGAAAAGCAGCGAAGTGTTCTCAACTGCAATAGCCAGACAACTTAATGACACTGGACATACAGTGGAAATTAGTCAGGTATTTAAAATAATCAATACACAAAGACAACCATGGTTACTTCGTTTTGAAGAAGCCACTGTGTCAAAAGACTTCAAACCAACCTCTGTATACAGAAAGACTGTGTAACTAATGTTTCACTATCCGAGTAATCGGAACTGCTTTGTTCCTTTATGTACCACACCACTTAATTTCCTGAATTGACTGAACTCAATATTAAGTTCCCTAATCTACTTAATCGCTTTGTCTTTCTGATAATTTTACTTTACTATTCACTCCAACCCTCATCAACTCTCCATCATAACGTGTATAAATTCACTTTGCTCTTCGATCTGTTATTCTTTTTCTAGTCCATCGTTGTTTCCAAACGGAATTTGAACTTTTAGCTCTCCTCAGTCTAATTATTCTATACATAGTTACTCTTTTAACACTGAGGAATTTGTCTACTCTATGTGTAATTCGAAGTCACTGTGAGTACAGTGTGTTCAAAAATGTTGTCGTATGTGAGCAGATGAAGGGAGTTCATGATAATGAACAACCTCGTATTATCCTGCAAATATGTCCATTCCCTGATTGGACACTAGTTAGTAACTGGTGCAGACTGAATTCTGTCTGTCAAGTATGCAATATGGCCAGCATTCTAGGTGGCTTTCCATTGCGGTGCACTTTGAATTATTGATTCTAAATGGTTGGAGACAGGCAGCAACTGGCACGAAGCCTAAGTCCAAGACTTCCTGCAGATTACCTTCAACCATCTATTATCCGTTCTTCCTTCATTCATTCCATTTCACTTCATCTTCGCCTTCTTTAGTGTTATCGTCGTTGTACTTTTGATTTTTAAACAACACTTAACCTACAGTTTGAACCCTTTGATATCATCAATTCACATATTTAATAATCTTTTAAAAACTTTTTAATTCACCCACTCTTAAAGTAGTCATGTTAGTTATCTTTATTCTTATCAGATGTGTATGCTAAGTGAACAGTTGACTTTATCAATCTCATTCAACAGCTATTGGGTGTTGAAGTATGTCGAGTGATTCATAATGGAAAACTCGGAGATATCTCTAAAACGAAGGCATGGTTAAGGTAAGGCTGTCTGCTATCCCTGATGGTATTTCTGACTGTAGTGGATTGCATCATGCTGATGATGATGGGGGCCGGAAGAAGGATATACGTTAAGCCGAAAAGAAGACTCTAGACGATCTAGGACTTCTAGAGGATTTATGTTTAATTTTTTATTTCTTTTTTTTATTTTTGGTTACAGCTTGATGCCACACCGTATTTTCAGTACAAGTGTGGAATTTTCAGCATGGATATCGGTAGCCCAAATTTTGCAGGCCGGCCATAGATATCGGGTGTGCGTCGGAAGGGGATCGAACCCCGGACCATATGCATGGTCAGCGAGAGTCCTAACCACTGTGCCACCGACGCACTAGAAGATTTACTGGAGAAAACAAACAAGTTGGCAGATGGGATATAGGCAGCGAAAAGAGAACATCAAGCAAATATATAGAGGACCTCCACCAACAACAGCAACAACAAACACCAGTCATTATCAACGATAGAAATTCGACAATGGAAATTCTTCCAATTGTTTCACCTACTGGCAACGCATATGAGGATGTTGAGACCAGAACCGTAAAGGTAAGATAGACCCTCATTATTGTGAAAACAGTCTTGAGATATACAACACTCGGCTTAAAGAAGAAGATTCAAATTTTCAACAATGACGTTAAATCGGTCATTTCCCCGATTTGGTAGACTCTCATTAACAGCTAACTTCAATGAAGATCAGCTGGACATAAAACATAAACAACAATGAACTCTAGGGATGAATAAACCAAATACCTATTGCTAAATAAATATGTATAAGAAAATGGATGGAGATGGATCGAGCATACGCTGGGGAAACTGTTGAGTGACATCACACTCCAGGCACGCCTTCATGTGGAGCTCGAATGAGAAAAGACGAGTTGGGATTGGATTCTAGCGTGACATGGATGAGATAGTGTGAGGAGAAGGTGACAGGTTACGGGAAATCATGAAGTCGGATGAAGAGGACTGCAGAAAACAGGATAAAATGGAGATATGCTACTGAATCTCCAAATTCCGCTCAGATGCCAAAGGGATAATAATAATAATGAGTGGCCAGAAATACTCAGTGAGTCATGAAAATAATAAAAGGCAATTTAGCGAAGACAATTTTCTTTGTCAACGAAATCATCTTCACAGGCTGTAAAGTCGTATTTATATTTACCAAAAACGTATAGTAGTCTATCAGTGAGTAATAGGGGAAGGGGTAACACAAATGATATAATTGCTCAGAAGTGGCTTTAAAAATCAAAATAAAAGTTGCAAACTACGTAGTACTCAATGGCATAAAGGAAGAAAGCGCTAGAAACTTGATAAGGTAAAAATTGTTAGTGAGTGAGAAGACGGTAGTTGAGTGTCAATTTAACAATTGTGAAGAGGGTGTGAAAATGTACGAAAGGACATGTGAGAGTGATAATAGTGAATTAATTATTACAGCAAAAAAACTAAAAGTAAAAATAAAATTTATAGGGAACCACTAATGAAAAAGTTAAGGCCAAGGTAGAATAAGAGACTGGACAAAAATTTTCTGCATACAGAATTTGGGGTTGTATTGACGAATTCCCGACACCTGCGCCATACACAAAAGCCGAAACCTGACACTCTTTGTACCATTTGGCTTCACTTCGTAGGTGATATTAAAAGAAGAATTTGGTGGAGCTACGTGACTTAAGTTCACCAAGTGTTCGAGAATCGAGCTGGTAACTGTCTTGCATTGTCCTTTTGCTAACCATATCGGATGATGTTCAGAGATGCGTTTGGAATGTGTGCGCTTTGTGCGGCCGGTATAATTATTTGCACCTAAGTAGCAGTGTCTTAGTTGTCATGGCTTGTTGGGGTTATTACTTGGTTCTACTCACGCTTTAGAATTAAACAACTTCCTCGACACTCCTGAATCTCCATTTATTGTTAAGGCTTCGGCCGTCCGACGTTCCAATGCCAATTTGTGCTACTCACTGGCTTCGGGTGGTTGTCTGTCGCTGCCACTTTTCAGGGGGGACCCAGAGGTTAATAAGTTGTGAACTTAGTGGGATCTCTCTACCCACCAATAGACAGTGTTAAGGCATTTTTCCATAGCTTTAATTGTTTTGAGGCTTCTGTTCGGATGGTTTGACTGATAGACCGAAACAGTTTGTGTTCAGGTCCTTATTGGATATCCTCCTCAAACGGACAATGTCCGGCATACTGCGGTTATCCACATTCTCACGTCAGGCAGTGATCAACTAGTGTGACAGAGAAATCGGTCAAATTGGCGATAGCCGTTGGTGATATCCTAGAGTCATCTTGAATGCTTAGGACATACTTAAAATTTTTTCTCGGAATCTTCTCACTAAAAGATTATATATGTAGGTGGAGAGAGAGTTTGATTACTGAATTTTTGTTCATCGAATCTACAACCAACACGTGCAGTAAGAATGACTCGTCACTACATCACTTACTGGTAAAAGGATTAACTCAACTTGGTGCAGCAGCACCTGCAACATGATCATAACACACCACATACTGCAGACCTTATTAAACCAATCATACCAGCACTACCTATGGAGTTAGCCAAAGCAAACATAGTAAAACGGATACACGGACTACTCAAAAGCTTACCGAAGAACAGGAACTTTCCTTTCTATTTGAAATACACTATATCATTAAACGAATACCGCGCGCGGGCTTTGAAAAAGGAGAGTGGCATTTTTACGTTGTGAAGTAAATTCTGCTTTTGTTGTTTAAACCACATCAGAAGCTTTTCAGTTCACTTTAACTGGTTTATTTAGTTGAAGTGTTGTTCATATTATTCACAGTTTTTTTAGTTGGTTGGTATTAACCTCACTGTTTTCACGTACATATATTTGTGTTGTTGAAACAAATTAGCGTTATGGGTCCGACTAACAATTGTGGACGACCGGACTGCCACTTTCCGGGGGATGATGGGATGCAGTGTGACAATTGCAGCCTATGGTTTATCACCATAGCCTATAAGAGATGTTGCAAGCTATGCAAGCGTGGTTATGCAAATTTTGCAGTAACCCGTTGGATGTACTCATACAAGAGGCAGTAGGACTCCTGGTGTCCAAGAAATTGACGAAAAACGTAATCGAAAAGCCTGTACCAGAAATCTTAGCCAAAAATGGCGGTTCAGAACTGACTTTTAAAACTGGGAGTGTATCACCTCCTGAAGCTTTAGAGACAAAAGAGGCACAGAGTGTCCAAATATCTGTTGCGCCAAAGCGAAAAAGCAAAGGAAGTCTAAAAAGGCAAGTAGTGTCAGCATGGCAACACCAGCCTGTGAAATGGCCGCCCCAAAGCGCAGCGTGTCTATTGCACAAATGGCTTCTAGTCGCGGTCAAAACAGAGTGGAAGAAACTGACTCCACTTGGTTGGTGCCGACAGGTAAGAAGCAAAATAAACGTAGGAAAGAAATAGTAACCGTGTTCACCAACAAGGTCTCGACGGCTGTTAATACCAGCCAAACTCAGAAACCCACGGACTCTAGTTACAGTGTTATAATCTGGAATTTGGAGGAATCTAAGAACACAGACCCAGCTGCCCGACATGCAGATGATCTGAAGGCGGTTACCTCCATAATCCGGGAAATACTTCCCGAAAAGACAATTGGAGTTCACGTAAGAAAAGCCATCAGGATCGGGAAACGAAACCCTGATGCTACGGAAACTTCTCGACGACTACTTAAGATAGTTTTAGGGAGCGAAACAGAGAGAAGCACCATCCTCAACAACGCGTTCAAAATCAACGACAAAAGTTTAAAAATAAGGCCTGATTGGCCTTTAGAAGATAGAATCAAAAGAAGAGAAGCCGTGGCTGGACTAAAGGCCAGGCTAAAGAAAGGCGAAATAGACCTCAAGCTATTGGGTTTTCGGGCGGTGAGGTCTCGGAAACCGATGCTGCGAGACCTCTCTTCATCAGCCAGATGAACACGTAGGTGTTTCGGTGTGCTATACGAACTCATGTAGTCTTAGGAATAAGCTTGCCGAATTAGAAGAATTATCTGAAAGACTACAACCTGATGTGATTGCTATCACTGAGGAATGGTTGTCAGTGGGTGTAGACTTAACTGCACTCATACCTGGGTACATCTGCATTCGAGCGGACAGAATCAGTAGTCGGAAAGGTGGGGGTTTGCTCTATACATCCGCGACGACATAGGGATTAGGTCAACGTTATCGGAAGCTCATGTCAGCGGCACCAGTGAGGCTGCAAGTTGCGTTATTAATCTGAGCAAAGGCACTTTGATGATCGGAGTTATTTACAGAAGTCCTGCTAGCCAAGCTGGTGACTTCGTTCTAAATCATTTGAGTGCATAGGGTAGTAGTAATAGGTTTCTGGTTGTTTGCGACTTTAATGCTCCACACATAAACCGAGGGGGAATTAAACTCCACTATTTTGTATACCTGTTTCAATAGGGAGCTCACATTGATAGTGCTTGAATGTGCACCCGTGCAACATATACATGTACCAACACAGTATCACCCGGAACATGATCCATCTACTCTAGACTTGGTATTAACACACCAGAAGGAGGACGTTGGTGACATTAGGTGTCTTCCGCCGTTTGGCAGCAGTGACCACATAGTCATTGCTTTTACGTTTAAGATTCATTCTCTCGTACACAGGTCAAAATCTACTCGTCCAAATATTTGAAAAGCGGATATACAAGGAATCCGGAAAGCAGCAACTGCAGTTGACTGGTCAGTAGATACATGTCGAACTGTTGAGGAAGCTTGGGTATGATTTAGGAATGCACTAGATTGTGTCACTTCACCTTTTATACCTTGGTAAACTCCTCGAAAGCTATCGCACAAGCCACCTTGGATTACTATGAAAATAAGGAGGCTATTAAGACGGCGAAAGAACTTATGGGACCAATTTATTATGACAGGAAGGGAAAATTTCCAGAAAGACTATCGCAAAATTCGAAATCTCTGTAAGTATGCATTTAACAAGAGTTGTATAGAATACGAGAGACGGCTTGTGCTAGATTGTGTTCACTACCCAAAAAGGCTCTACTCGTATATTAAACGTAAGACTAAGACTAGCAATGGTATACCGTCACTCATAAGCATTAGTGGAGAAGCGGCTGAGTCAGACGAAGGAAAGGCTGGAAACCTCTCTGAATACTTCTGTGACGTCTTCTCGTCTGACAGTACCACCCGGGGATATGGTGAGGTCACTGCCATCGCCACTCAGATGCCCCCCATACATACAAAGGTCCTCAAACTACTGTCTAAACTGAAGCCAGGTATATCATCTGGGCCTGATGGACTTCACCCTAAACTGTTAATTTCCTTCGCGGATATAATGTATATTCCGCTTGCGGAGATTTTCCAAATGTCGCTGACCCAGGCTAAGCTACCCAGGGATTGGAAGGATGCCATTATAAGCCCTATCTTCAAAGAAGGGGACAGGCAATTGGTATCTAACTACAGGCCGGTAAGTCTGACATGCATTATAGCAAAGGTAATGGAAACTATTGTAAGGGATCAGCTATTAGCTTATGTTGAAACACATGGCTTACTGGCAGTTGAACAGCATGGATTCCGACCAGGACGATCCTGCTTAACAAACTTACTGTTAGCTAGGGAAGATTGGGTCGAGGCCAGAGATAAAAACCTTCGGTTGGACGTGGTTTTTATTGGTCTTAGTAAGGCATTCGACAAAGTATCCCACTTAGGTCTCCTTAGTAAACTTAAAGGTTTCGGACTAGACCAATGGCTATGTGAGTGGTTTAGGGATTACCTAATGGTTAGAAGGCAGAAGGTTAGAGTTAACGGTGTACTATCAGGGTGGAAAGCAGTATCCAGTGGAGTGCTCCAGGGAACTGTATTAGGCCCCTTGCTATTCCTATTATACGTTAATGAGCTACCAGGGATTCTTACTTCATCTTCATTGTTATTTGCAGACGACATTAAGATATGGAAAACTGTAAACAATGGCGAGGATAGGTTGGCCCTACAAACTGATCTAGATAAATTAGCGGAGTGGTCGAACCTGTGGAGTTTGAAAATGAATTCTGGGAAAAGCGCGGTAATGCACTTAGGTCAGAAGTCTTATACGTCGTACTCCCTAGGGGACACAGAACTACCTGATGTTAACGAACAGAAGAACCTAGGAATCATTGTCAGCAATGATTTGAAAACAACTGCAAACTGCAATGCAGCCGCAGCTAAGGCTTTTCGAATGCTATGGGCACTCCGAAGGGCTTTCAAACGATTAGACGAGGGCATGTTCCAAATACCCTACGCAACATATGTCAGGCCTCATCTAGAATACTGCATACAAGCGGCGGGTCCATGCTTTAAAAAGGAGGCACATATCCTGGAAAGAGTACAGACAGTAGGAAGGAAATTAGTTAGTGGTATCTCACACCTTCCTTATGATAAGAGGATGGAGCATTTAAATCTCTTCCCGTTATCATACCGAAGGAAGAGAGGTGAATTAATTTTAGCATACCGTATACTTAGGGGTGATTGAGGAACTGACTTTTCTAAACTTTTCTCCTCTTCTAGAATACATTTACGGGGTCACCAGAAGAAGGTGCTCAAACCAAGGTCGAATAAAATACGTTTGGAGTTTAGATTCTCTCACAGAATGGTCAACGAGTGGAACTCCTAACCTGATTCAGTAGTAACAGCTCCATCGGTGAACGCTTTCAAAGAGAAGTTAGATCTCTGCAGAGATATATTTTGCAAGGATTAACACAGACCACAAGAGCCTCCTATCCTTATTATCTGAATCTGCTTATTGGATATTGGACCTGCGCAAAATCGTAGGGCAAGGTGAAGGCGCTAATTTCGTAAAAGACTTATCTGAGGTAGGTGTTTGAATATCCAGATTATTGAGTGGAGTAAATTGTGGTGATGTCAATCTGAATGCACCTAAGTTGCCCAGCAACATGAATTATATTATTGTCTTTGTGTTAAAATGCTTCGGTTTGGATGAAGAATCACGGGAAAGTCATCGGGTCGAAACTGAAGAATAGGAAGAGACATTCGAGACTAATCTTCCTCTTATTCCATACATTGACTTTCCCCATCTCGCTCGTATTGTAGGGCCGCTTTCCGGGCTTTTGAACTGGCTGCTGTAGGGCCTGATATATCCAGCGAGATTTATATTTAAGTCCATTGCAGACATTTTGTCAGGTGATCCACATGGAAAACTGAGGGGGTTCTGAAGCGAATGCAGGAGTAAGAGAAGACTGCTTAATACCACCGATGTTAAGAGGATAGCAGAAAGTAGAACGAGATTGAGATGTGTTGTTGAAGCCCTATGTTCCACTCGGAACCCAATGGAATAATAATGCTGCAGACATTTCGGGGGAAAACTCATGGCGCATCATAGAAAGTAGGACAGTTGTCTGCGATCTGCCACGAAGTGCCTGCGATGCACCTAAAGTTAATGCTAGCTGGGTACATCTACACACGTTTACTGAGTTGACATTGTCCATTCAGAAAGTTGTAGCCAAGTTCCTGACTCTATAGTGAGAGGCAACAGCTTTCTGGTTACTATTTCTTTCGCTTGCATAAGAAGGTATAGCATGTTATCCAGCGCTATGCTATTAAAGGGATAACAGGAATTCCGTCGACCATATCTTCGCGGAATTCGGGAAAGAGGAAAAGAAGTAAACAGCAAAGTAAATTTTCCTTTCAACGATCTATTTTCTGAAGCTGTGCAATCATGCTTATGTTTACCAGGGAATTCACCAGACCAGTCAGCTACTAGTAAACTTGTTTTAAAAGGTTATTACGCAATGTAAAGTGTAATCTAGAAGCAGATGCAATGTTATCAGTAGACAATAATAGAGTAATGATAAAATAATAATAACAGTAGGCGTACAGATTGAAATGGGGCAAAATTATGGTAAGAACGTTATTGTGTCTACGGTAGAGTGAATGAAAGTATATTGTGCTTTTCTGATTTATTGATTTAGGATAGAACTCTCAAAGCATTTATTAGTCTTTTCTTCTAAATTTCTGTTCTTCCTCGAAGCCTTCTTGAGTGAGCCAGTTTAGAGCGCTGACACTACTTCCTCTAGAAGTCAGTTGCAGGAGTTTATGACTCGGTGTGAAGACCAGTACTCCAAAAGGGATATAGTCTCTCCTTGGCTGGACGGTGTTCTAGAATATGTTTGCGCACTTGATGGCTAGATATGTTGACCACTTCACACGTTTGGGTAGTTGCATCAGCGCCAACTGGTTGGTTGTTAACGAAATCTCAGCACGGATAAGGAAGGCGCGTTTGGCACATGCAAACTTACGCCATGTCTGCCATAGACGTGATATCAGGCTGGCTGTCAAACTAAACAGTGGTTGTACTGCCCAGATCAATTCACTCTGTGCTGCTTTATGACCGTGAGTGAGACATGACAATTAAAAGCGGAAGATACGTAAAGGCTAGCTGTCCTTGATTATAGGTGCCTGCGTTCTGTCCCCCCTGTGAAGTGGTATGATAAGGTGAGCAATGTTGAGGTTAGGCATCGGTCGAGTGCTAGGTAAGGAGGGGAAATCAATAGACGGGTTTGTGAAGCTAATCCGATTGATATGGATAGGACATGTTTCACGCATGCCTAGCCATCGCCTTCCTAGACAACAGGCAATGTTAGCTGACATAGGATCGATGAGGTTTTAAAAGAGCCAGTGGTGCTTAAAAGAAAACAAGGCATCAGACAACGAAATCCACAATGGTTAGTTTAAGCCAAGCCAGTCACGTAGGGAGATATAGACTTCATGACTCGTTTGGATGGTCGGGATGGTAAAAACCAATGAAGGCTGGAGACAAATGGTGATATGGCTCAAAGTGATCGTTCTCGGTGATAGCTGGCCCAGATAGCTCCACTCTTTGAGATTTGTCATATCCAGTAAAATCCTATTGTTCTTCAATATTAATTATTCTTTTTGCCTCATATTTTTCTTTTGAATATCTCTTCACTCTCTTTCCTTGCTTCGTGTGTTACATGGTGTGGCAACTTGAACAGCTGTACATTGGTGCAAAGTTCTACGTTGAAAGCAGTCAGTCAGTAGCCCTGAGTCCCACTCGGAACCCAAGGCTGTAAAATAAATGAAGAGCCGGCTTCTTCCATAAACACTAATCATTCTCGTTGTTATGCTGAATTTTCTAAAAAGCGATTACCGATTATTCGAATTTCCTGAGATTGAGACACCCGAGAATAGCTGTGTTATGTGTGTATCATTATCATTGTTGTTCCCTTGGGTTGCGAGTGGAACGTAGGGCTTCAACAACACGTCTGCATTAAGTCCTATTTTCTGTGGTCCTCTTAAGATAGCCCCACGTTTTCCTGTGGTCCCTCATCTCCATGTCATGCGGGCTGGCTGGCTGGATTCAACATAGAACTTGGCACCGAAGTTCAGCAGTTTGAGCTGCCACGTTCCCAAAGAGCATACAAAGGTAGACAAGAAAATGCGTGAAGAGAATCAATAGAGTTTTGACAAGTATTAGAGTGAAACAGAGAGAGTAATGGTAGAAAGGAATATGAAAGATTACAGAGACTAAATACATCTGCGTAAGCCATTGACAACGATTTTGAGCCATGTCACCTATTGTCTCGAGCCATTGATTCTTAGAGTCCCGAGGGCGGGCCCCAACCCGGAAGTCTGCATCTCCCTACCTGTCAGGGATTTCATGGATTGATGCCATGTCTTTGTTTGGCCACCACTTACTCTTTTCCAACCTGCACCTATATCAGCTAGTAATGTCCGTCGGGTGAGGCACGCGAGCACGCCCCACCTGTCGTTTCCCATGCGGCCTCTACTCGACCGATAGCCTGCATTGTGCGCAATGTCTTTCGACAGTATTCTCAGCATATGCCCAATCTATCTCCATTTTCTTCTACATAGGTATATTGAGAAATTCATAAGTTAAAGATTAATTTATTAACCTGGTATATATATATATATCTTCGCTGTATATTTCGCTCTATAATTTCCTCTTTCTCTTTTAGATATGGATAGCTTTGATAGTAGTTGTAGTGATGATGATAGTCAAACTGATCGTTTGGCGGTTCTACGCTATGCAGTAGCTCTTATCCGACATCATAAATCACAACTGAAACGTTTCGATAAAATGCGAGATGATATCTTGGTAAAACTGGAACGATTGAATATGAACTTAGTCAGTGAAGCGAATAAAGAATTCAACTTTGATCATCTGGCTAACGTCGTAGAACAACCACCACTGCCAGTCGATGCTCCTAAAACACGTATTATTCGAATTAAAAAACCTACTTGTAAGAGACATGGAGTTAGACATGCGAAAAATTCCAAAGACATAAAGACGTCACAGAAAGTGAACGGAGATAAAATCACAGAGATAATTGTGAAGCATGACTGTTGTTCGACTGATGAACCGAAATGTAGTCAAACAACTAATTGCAAACAAGAACACTCGGGTAATAAGGAGAATTTTGATCCAAATCTAAGAGAATCTGATTCTCAAAAACCGTGTAATTCAAACAATCTGAAGGTTGAAGAAAAAGTTGAAGAAGCAAAGGGAGAGGAAAAAAAGCCTGAGGGTGAGAAACCAAAATCGACTAGTTCTAGACGCAGACATCGACGTCGTGGTGGTGCTGGTCGTAGTGGCGGCGGTGATGGTGGAAATCCAAATAGTAGAAATGGTGGGCGTAGTTCACCTCGTTTTGTAGCACAGCGCTTAGACTATAGTTTTCTTAATAGACGCTCCAGATATTCAGAGGAAGATTTAGCCTGGGGATTCACTCCAAGTGAAGTTAATGATCTACTTGCACAAAATGTCAAACCATGGGAGGATGATGCAGTCAATGTTTTGGCATTTTTAAGAGGTGGTTGTCAGGAGTTCTATTTCTGAGATGTGCATATATACATATATTTCACTTTTACAGATAAATAAAATATTTTTAACAATTTGATTTCCTTCTTTTTAAATTTTTAAACGATTATATCGCAAGTAAAGTTTCAAGTATTGGTTTGTAGGGATTTTTGGTTGATTGGTTGGTTGGAGGATTTCATCATAATGTGACATCGGTAAGAAAACCACTGGAAAGCCCGGAAGTACTCAGTACCGGTCTCGTCCTAGTTTGGGACTCTTCAGTAGTATGCATCCACTACCAGGGGTTCAAACCCAGTACCTTCTGGTTACAAGGCAAGCTCGCAAACCATTAAGCCACTGGGATCTGTTCCAACGGCCCATGAGTTCTAACTTCTACTAATTCACTAAATAGCGCGACCACCGATGGGTGCTTACTAATGGAGAGTCAATCCCAAGCACTGGGACGAAACAGCTGTCCAGTACACCTCGGTTTTCCAATCGTTCTCTAACCGATGTCAGATCATTATCAAATTTTCAAGTTAATCAGAGAGTTCAAGTCGTGCAACTTGTATTATTTACTTGAGTGAGCAATGAATTAGTTTTGTGCTGATGATTAGTGTGATGTGGTTTTGAAATTGAGGCATATTCACTCACTCAAGCTGCCTTTCACTACCACAGGTAAATATTACTGCCTACTTGTATAGGATTTCTTTTTATGTAGTCACGAACGAAGAAAGCAAGTCATATCCACTTGGAAGCAGAAATGGTTTGATTCGAGGATCTTGCAGCTTCATATCGTTAACAATGACTGCATCAAGTTTAGACCACCAAACGCCATAATATCGTGACACCGCTTATATTGGATACATTCTTTTTATTGTGTAAGGGTGAATGACAAGATGGGAGTTTTTGTAAAGCTTCATAGCCTACATTTATTAGGTTACATTTTATTCATGCCATTGTTGAAAGTTGACTTCGGGGGAACGTTTCGTAGGTTAATACATCACTGTAAGACTCATCATAGAATCTTCCTAAGCATAATATGATTGTTGCGAATTCTAGACCATTAATAGTACTAATATCACTTAGAATCTATGTTGAAAATAGGAGGAATCGAGTGGTAATCAATTTGCTTGATAAGGACATCTGAAAGTTACCTGATTGTTTCTAGTCAGATTTTCGAACTTCAGCAGGACGTGTGTGTGTGTGTGGCTAACAGAGCGATCTCTATGTTGTATAGCATACTGATTCAGTTACTTGTTCGATTGAAACGTTTAGTGCTTGAATATGTAGAGTTATCAGATTGTCTGACTGAAGAATCAGCGTGGAATTTGTTTTTACGAATATGGAATAATAACTGAGTCGTTTTTCCCCTATGTTAATTACACAACAAGTCGTAATCTTCTGTCTAAACACTATCTTTGTTAGGTAGGACGCGGGCTAAATAGGGTAACGTTGAGTTCTTGTACTTGGTTGTACGAGCATATAAACCAGTTCTACCTGATGAGATGCAAGGAAAGAGTTGTGAATAGACAGGGTGCTGTGAGACTGACAACGTAGATTCAGACCATTTCTCACATTGGTTTACTTACTTTACTTCGGCTATCTCCTACGGGAGGATGAGCCGGCTTCATGAACAGAGAGTTCATGAAGTTTCATGGGAATTTGGTACGAGTGATGTCCCCAGAATCGCTCGGCCTTTTGTTTGAGAGTGCAGCTCTAGCCTTTACACAACCAAGTGTGACCTACAAGGCAGTAGGAGTGGAGTAGGGAGTCTACTATCCATTGGCAGCTGGTGACCGGAGTTTGGTTCATACGCCTTATTGAATGGGACCAGACATCCAGGACATCCAACAAGCCCTTTGTCCATACGTCTGCCGGTGAGCTCCAGTGAGCTTCATATGCCAGTCGTTGGAGGTTCGGAATCAGGGTTTAGCCATCTCCCCTAGACTGTCATCCGATGGACAGTCAACCCGGTGAAGAGCGCCGGGCATCCGCTTTCGCCCTCTCACTTTGGTGAAAAACACCTCCGCCACGTGAAGGCAGTGAGTAGGACTTCCTCAGGAGAGGCAATGTAAGACCCCCGGTCGTATGGGAGCATTTCAAGAGGTTTGCGGAGGGGTGGCCAACCCGCAGCGCAAGGCACCCACCCCCGACCATCCTGAGGCTTAGGTGTTTAGGTGTCTGTCGACTATGATAGTAACGAACTAACTTACTAGTGGCACACAACTTACCCTACTGACGGCAGTTAACACCCTTCACAATTCGACATGGTCTTTTTTGAGTAGTCCGGGAAAGACTAAGGTAGGAGGAGCAATGAAGAACAATAGGTGAGATGCAAGAATTAACAAATTTGAAAAGTTCAGGTTGAGAAATTCCAGATTGTCCTGACTTTTTCAAAGTACAAGGTTAGATGGAGCATTTTCTTAGAAGTAAATAGAATGTGGAAAGACCAAGAGAGTTGGTGATAGGATAGAACTATTCCAAGGTATTTCAAGCTTGATTTATTCTCTATATCACTTCTTTGTGAGCTACAATCATCATGTAGTCCTACTTCCCCGAAATCAGCAATTATAGACTAACTGATATGGAATCCAAACAGAAGAATTATGGGAGCTGAAAGATTGAGGTTCTAAGTTTTGTAGGACTACGGAGCACAAATAACACGGGAATTCTTAGGAGTACTCTGTAGACGGAATTTTGTCTTAAAATTGAACATCCTGGTAATAGGGAAGCCAGTATTAAGTACCAAGTGCTTTAATTTCTCTAAAACCTTCCGTATGTAATTTCAGACTGTCCTCGTCGGGATTGATTTAGTCTTCCTGTACGTTGTTTAACTGGCGAGATAATACTCAGTAACAGCCGATGACATCAATCATATGCACTGATTAATACTGCAAATAACAACAGTGGGTGACGGATTTTTACGAGCTACAATAAGGGACTAGTGTTTCTCTAACCAAACAAACAGTGCAGTACAGAATCATTTCTGGTAGGCCATATGGCAAGAAGCTGATATAGCATCAATTTAAAAGTTTCATCTGCTACATGCCCTGTGATACACTATCAAGACTCCGTCTGATATTCCAGTAGCTCAAGTGGAAAGAAACCTCAGTTTATATTCTATTAATCTACGTTTTGTCGACTTCATGGTTAAGGTCTGCAATACAACTGAGATAGAGATGGTATGGGAGTTTTGGTAATGTGTGGTGAAATATTATAGACCGTTGTTATCCAGATGTGTTTAGGCTTTATTTTCGTGTGAAACAGGAAAATGTAACCTTACAACCTTTCTATACTTCTTAGCTCTTCTATTTTCAGTTGTTGGTTTGGAGGGAATTAAATGGTAACAGGATTCCATCATGAGCTGACGTCGGTGATAGAACTATTGGGAAACCCGGAAATGCTAGACAGCTGTTTCGTCCTAGTACCTGAGACTGTTCACAGTACGCACCCACCTGCCAGGGTTCTAACCCAGGACCTTCTGGTTACAAGGCGAGTTCGTAGACGATTAAGCCACTAGGACCTAATCCAAAGGCTGATTAATTCCAATTTCTGCCAATTCACGATACTGCTTGACCACTAGTCAATGTCATCGGTGGCGAGTATTTGTACTCACACCTGACTGGTTGTACCGTACTGGTTACGATTTCTCACCATTTGTTATTATTATTTATTGTTTCCTTTAATTCCTAGAGGAGCATAGGCCTTCAGCCGCACGTCCCCATTGCGTTCGCTTCTCCGCCAACGTTTTCTCTCGGCTCCGCATCTATCCACATGCTTTTAAATCCTCTTCACATGATCTCCATGTCACCCTCGCACTGACGAGCAACTCTCCGCTTCCCTTTCGCGTTCCACTCGAAGGGCCTGTCTTGTGATATCACATGATGGTTTCCTCACAGAATGTCCAATCCACCTCCATTTCTTCCTGCTTGTTTGTTGCACAATCGGTCCCTAATTGGTTCGCTCCCAGAGATCCCTATTGCTGACCTATAATGACCATCTCATATTGAGCATTGAGTGAAGGTCTGTAGTTTGTTTGAGGCTCTCTTCATGACGTGTCAAGTCTCTGATCCATAGAGTAGTATTGAATCCTCACTAGAACACAGGTAACCACCTATCGCAATACGGCCAGTAGCTAGTCTCTTCTATATCTTCATGCGCACTGACCTGAATCACATCAGTTTACACCGATGAGCATCTGTTTTCTTTGTCTTGAATTAACTGTTCGACTGTTTTGTGATTCATTAAAAATTCCTATTCGAACATTAATAGACAGAAGACAAGTAGTTCAGCGAAGAGTCTCTTTTCGGTGAATTCATTTTCATAGCTGTGCAATCGCAAATATATATGGTTGTTTTGTATGTGTGTGTACATTAAATTTGTCAAACGAAAATACAGTTAGTAAGTTCAGATGAACTGGATGTTGATATAAGATATAACATGAATAGTTTATTGAACGAGTTGTACTCAGGGTGTACATGGAAAGAAAATATACGGAATTACACAAGGGTTTTAAGTAGAAAAATAAGCATAATTTTCTTTTGTATGCACAGTTCAACCACTTCTACTCCCATGGTAACAACTCTGCTGATTTGACTTAACCTTTCTTTGTGATGATATTAGATGGTTGGAGGCAATCGGCAGGAAGCCTTGGACCTAGGTTTCGTGCTAGTTGGCACTTACCAGTCAGTCAGCAAGGCGTGTATCTGCAATCTTGAAGGAACTCATATTCCTTCTGAGATTTGATCCCGCGTCACCCATTGCTTCTGTAGTCGGAGATTATTATATTATTGTTTCCTGTAGTTCCTAGAGGAACATAGGGCTTCATCTGCACGTCTCCATTGCGTCTGGCTGTCTGCCAACATTTTTACCTGGCTACACATCTGGAGGTGTATTGGCCATATTCTGAGGAAACAAACCATCAAGTGACACTGCACGCCAGGCCATCTCTCGAGTGGAACCCGAAGGGGAATCGGCAAGTTGGTCGTCCAAGGGTGACTTGGAGGAGGTCATGCGAAGAGGAGATGAAAGCATGTAGGCAGATGTGTAGCCAGGTAAAAATGTTGGCAGACAGCCAGACGCAATGGAGACGTGCGGCTGAAGCCCTATGTTCCTCTAGGAACTACAGGAAACAATAATATAATAATCTCCGACTACAGAAGCAATGGGTGACGCGGGTTCGAATCTCAGAAGGAATATGAGTTCCTTCAAGATTGCAGATACACGCCTTGCTGACTGACTGGTAAGTGCCAACTAGCACGAAACCTAGGTCCAAGGCTTCCTGCCGATTGCCTCCAACCATCTAATATCATCACAAACAATGTACACCGTGATGGCGAGCTACCTAGAATGGTGGTCACATTACAACCTGACTGATAGAATTCAGTCTGCACCAAAGAGAGGACTAGACGCATCACACTAGTTACTAGTGTCATATCAAAATTAGCCTCTCTTTGTTTGTTTGATTTGACTTAACTTTTGTTTGTATGCTTATTTTTCTACTTAAAAACCTTGTGAAATTCCGTATATTTTCTTTCCATGTACACCCTCAGTACAACTCTTTCATTAAGCTATTCATGTTAATACGCAACTCTTCTTTAACAATTGTTTGTGACAGCTCATCACTTTTGTTACTACTCTCTTATATCAACATCCAATTCATCTGAACTTACTAACTGTATTTTCGTTTGACAAATTTAATGTACACACACATACAAAACAACCATATATATTTGCGATTGTACAGTTATGAAAATGAATTCTATCTTAACACCAAATACGTAATTTTGTCTTACCTCTTTCTTCTTTGTTTGTCTGTTTCTTAATTGCATTATTTTCTACCCCTACCCTCTTTTAAATCTCTACCCTCATGACGACTATTGCTAACTCCATTTTCGTTTATTTTTAAGTGAATTCTACTCAGCTTATTAACTTGACTCTCATTCATTTTTCATTGAACCCTATCAATTAGATTACGTCACCCAACCTATTTTTGTAACTTTATTTTAGTTTCTAACCGATTAACACCCTCTAAATTACGTAATTTGTTGTCAAAAAATTAACAATTGCATTAACACATCTTTGGAAATATTCCTTTTGTTGCCAAGATAAAAATTACTATAAATTTGCGGTTTGTACAGCTTGAGAATGATATCGCCGAAAAGAGTAACTCTTTGCTGAGTGCCTTTTCTTTTCTATGAAAATGAATTCGCCGAAAAGAGACTCTTCGCTGAACTACTTGTCTTCTGTTTTGTGATTTAAAACAAGCAATAAAGGTAAATAAAGCAGGATTTAATGAATTCATCAAATTTCGGCAGAACTCGTCAGCTGAATACTTTACATACACGGATATATACTTTTCAAATTACATTGGGAGACATAGGACTGAATACTTTACATACACGGGTATATTTACTTATGAAATTGCATTGGGAGATATAGGACTGATAAGTAAATAAACTACATTGAATTAGTCATGCAGAAAGACAGGTGCGAATGTTTTTCCAGGTCATGTTCATTTAGATAAGGGGAGAGAGAGTATGAGAGATTGAAATTAAGATAAATTGCATTACGCTTCAATTACATCACTTAGATAAACAATTAGACATTAGAGAATTTAACAAGAATTGCAAACAGAGGGATGTCAAGAGTAATAGTTATAATAACAATAATAATAATAGTGTTGAAGTGAGTTTAGATAATGATACTGATAAAGGATAGTATTAAATGAGCCAATAATAATAATAAGAGGTAGAATTATAAGTAAAACGTATTACCATGGTAGATTCAGAGTCACGACCATCTCCTTTTGTACACAAAGACCTGGTTTGTAAACTCGAATTGCACAAACCTCTGCAATTGCAAGCATCTTCTTGTTCCTTTGTCTGCTGACAATAGTGAATGACGTGGCCGCGTCGATATTCATTCATTAAATCCTGCTTTATTTACCTTTCTTTATTGCTTGTTTTAAATTCGTATCGGGAAATAAATGTTTCCAACTATTAAAGAAGCGTCTCCCGGAAAGCACTATCAATGCACTAAATGATCTAGTGAAATTAAGGTGTAGGATTGCTAAACACTCTGCGCGACGTGTTTTGTGATTGCCACTTTTCACATTTACATTCTAACACATGGAGTTGTCCAGCTAGATACATGGCGACAGGAGTAACGGAGTGGAAGGACATGTAGTGACCACTTATCTTTTATTTTCTAGTCGACGATTTATTATGGTTCTTACTGACAGTAAGCTAGCTAGTTTCACGCTGTCTACGCGTATTCAACAATCCAACTACTTCTGTGAAGAAAATTATACTGGTCATACTACTAGATAGTTTAGCTAACGTGTCACAGGATATCTTCCATAATGACTAGGTCCTATGTAGACAAGGCGGAAGCATCCAAGGTGATTTATCACTCCCCATCTAATCTCCCCAATACTCTTCGTATCCGCCTATCGGGATTCGAAATAATGCACTCAAAATTTATCTGTCGAATCAAATGAGAATGCAGGCAACAGAAATGACTCAACACCTGCCCGGACGAATGGAAATTTGTACTACACCTTTAACAAGTGAGAAAAGTGGACGGGAATTGTGAAAATGAAGGTTCGGAGTTTTGCACTTACCAAGTGATATGATTGCGAAGAATAAATTGCGTTCTAAACGTCATCCAGTAAGTAATAATACTGTGACATATCCAGCAGGTACATTAATGCTGAAAGACCTAAGTTATGTATTCAGAAAGAGTTCATCTTCCTGGTGGAACAGAGGCCTTCAACTTCGGAATTTCACTAGTATTGGTTTTATTTTTACAGGATGGGATTGCTAGTCTCACAACCAAACTCCCCTCCTTACTGAACTTACTACCACCTAGGTAAAGTTTATCAGTCAGACAGTTGGGAATCGAACCCTGGACCAGACGAGACATGTTTAGTGAGAGTTCGACTGTTACATCCTCGATGCACAGTAAAGATATAACATATTAATTACATCACCAGCCTTATACAGTTTTAATCCCTTCATCACCATTTATTTTGTAAAGAGTTTTCTTTCATTCTTAGTGCATGTTCATTAAAATTCAGTTCAACTACTTCCCTTACAATCTAGCACCACCTGATCTGACTAATCTGTTCTACTTCACCTTTATCTACTCCAACAATGGCGACTACTACTACTACTGGCAACCTATCACGGTTGGATTATTTTCAAGTTATATTGTGGTGAGAGCTGGCTGCTAGCCACAGTTGATAAACAGTAATTGACGTCAATGTTTATGTCCCCAATATTGGTGGTGAGAAAATGAGAACAAAGGCTTTGCGTAGGCGGATACAGTTAGCATATAGATGATCTGACACAGCCACAAAGAGATGGAAGTTTAACTTTCTGTGAGAAACAACCAATCAAAAGACTGCATTGTCTACTAACGATGATCTAAAATAATGTACATTAAAATCTATAGATATGTGTTGATTTCCTCAATAAACGATCTGTTGCCTGGCCCTTGTCTTCTGTTGTTACAATATAATCTCGAGTGATCCCTGAGAAGATCTAACTAAATAATTGAATAATTCCCGTTGTAACATAAAGGACACAATATCCATCGAAGAGAAATTCGGAGACTGAGGGTGTTGACGTTCACGGATAGTACGATTTATAATAACGCAAGATCTAATACCCATTACTTCTATAGTATTCATTCCGTGTAGACCAAAGACAAAGCACAACACTAGAATTGATCGACTAAATTACGAATTATATTTCGGGACGAAATCGGATTGCGAGATGATTGCTTAACTAGCTAAGAATCGTTCATGAAAGAGCGAATGTAAGACGGCGTGGATGCTTTGCGGTAAGCCTTCAACTAGACAAATCAACTAAAACCGTGAGGGTCAGCATCCAATGTTCATTGATGAATGCTGTGGCTAGTAATTCTGGGGAATTACCTACCAACACAGACTCTTTTCAACGAATTTATCATCGAGGTGTACAATAGTATGCATATGGGTTTTTTGAAAATTATATCTGTTGAGGGGATTGAGTTAAAGTTGTGAATACATAAAATAATAATAATAGTATGAAATACAATGAAAATTAAAACGTTTGTGATTCTAATCACAGTTAAATGTCAAGTGGCAAAGGAATTAATGTCATATATAGATCAACAGGATGTATAGGTGTTGGGAGAGGGGTGTATAATTATAGGGTTAGTAGGCAAATATAAAGCATTGCATAACATGGTGTGAAATTTGATAATAGAGAATTCAACATCGTTAAGACATTTTTGGATTTAGAATGACAAGTGGAGACAGTTCAGAGTGAGCATAGTAATAATAATAATGATAACAATAATCGTCGTTGTAATGAGGGAAAGGTACATAGATTAACTGAATGAAAGAAATAAATAAGAGAAAATGATTGTGTATCACTCAGCGGCTAAGGAAGAAGCAGGGATTGTACATACAGCTTTCCTTCAAAAAGGTCTCTCCAGTATCGACCAAGTGTAACAGGATCGAGCTTTTTATGCACTTAATTTCGCCCCTGCTGAACCATGCTGGTAAATGTTCTCGAACCTGTGAACACATCATCGACAGCAACACGGCTTTCAGGGTTATATACCGAATTCCGGAATCGTTATCACGTACAGTTCGCTTACGTCTGCTACACATAGCTAAAGCTGCTGCAATAGGATCTACTTAACCGGAACTTTATATCCAAAAAAAATACAGACGCTGTTCCAACCATGGCTAAAACTTGAGTTGATGATTCCTCTTCTCACCAAGAGTGCTTCTTCCCCTTAACACTCTTGGTTAATTTTATCTTTCTTTTAAAACAGTTAGTCCCTTTTATAAATTTTGATAGCATTATTAGAAGACGGAGATTATCTGAAAAATGTGATGTATTTGCGCTATACATTTCGAACAATCTGATCACACATTTACTTGTCAAGTCAATATATACGGAAAAGTTAAATTAAACAAAGTGACAAAAGAAGAATTAAGAATAATTAACACAAGCGTCTGGTAATCCAATCAAATAAGGATTACCAAGGTAGGTTAAGAGTAATAACAAACTGTTTTTGAATACACAAGGGGGGCTTAAGTTTATGAATGGCTATAGCCTCAGCGTATTTCACTAAACGTCCTTGACCGTTTTTATAGATGACCTTAAAGGCTGAGTTAACATCAACCTTATGGTTCATCTCGATTAGATGTTTAGCTATAGACGAAGTTGGTAGTCTGACACCTGCATCTATGGGCTTGTCACAATTCATCTGTTTTTCTAACCACTTTGGGATATGCTCTCCCACCCTCACGTGCAACGCGCAATTACTCCTCCCTATGTATGTATGTCCACACACACACGAAAATTGGTAAATTGTATGGGATGTGATATAATCACTTGTGCACTTTTGAGGTTTCCAGTGAAGCATATTTTTACCTTTTTCCCCAATTACAAGCTGGGCTGCATAGTAGGTTCTACGGATGATGGAATTCAACCTTTGTCTCAAAATCCTACTATTTATTTCCCCATTACATGGTAATTTGATGAAAACCTTTTTCTTAGGGACAGTATGGATTGTAGGTTTAGAGGCTAGTTGACTTCTACACCTGTTTAAAAATTTCAAAGGATATCCGTTTTCAACAAGAGTATCCATCAGTATTTTGTTTTCTTTGTCTATAACATCAGCCGGGCAAATACGCTGAATCCTCTTAAATAGACACCAAGCCTCTCTTATATGGTAATGGACAGAAGCTGTGAAAATGAAGGTATTGCCCTGTCCAAGTGGGCTTTCTGTACATAGACCGTTTTATTGAGCCATCGTTTCTTCGACTCAGATGTATGTCTAAAAATGCGAGCTGGTCATCCTAATTTCATTGGATTACCAAACGCTTGTGTTAATTATTCTTAATTCTTCTTTTGTCACTTTGTTTAATTTAACTTTTCCATATATATTGACTTAACAAGTAAATGTGTTATCTTTGCTTATTATTGCTGTTCGTCATAATATGTGCCCTTCATGCAAAAATTCTCTCAATACTATCGAATTTTCCACTTGTACAACCAGCTTTCATGGAAATAGAGGTAACTGAATGTTTACCCAAGTCATTTCCATACTTCCTTATTACTATACTATTAACTGTATGTTAAGATATAAATCTATTCTGTAACTCTTTACAATAACAACCTCATTATTATTCTAATAATTTTTATTTATTTATTATTATTTTTTTGATTTACAGCTTGATTCCACACCGTATTTTCAGTACAAGTATGGAATTTTCAGCATGGATATCGGTTGCCCAAATTCAGGCATACCATAGATATCGGGTGTGCGCCGGCAGGGGATCGAACCCCGGACCATGTGCATGGTCGGCGAGAGTCCTAACCACTGTGCCACCGACGCTTTTATTGTTACATGTTGCACAACTATCTAAACATTTTAGTTCGTTTCAAAGTTGTTAACATTTCCTAATATATACAGTTATAATCGAACCTAAGAAAACTTAAAAGGCTCAATTCGGTTTTCATACTTTTTGTCCTTGTAATTCACAATATCATTCCGAATACAGGTAAACTTCATTTACCTGCATTCTACGGAGGGGCTATTGTAGTGACCCATTTTATTACTCATCATCGTACTATACTTTCATTGTGTGATTGTACTTCGATTTGTATATTACTCTAAATCTTGCATGTTAACAATTGATACTTTTGTACTGGCTCAATTTTTGAATTTTGATTACGGCGAGAATACACATTCCTACACCTTCTCAAGTGTCTTCTGATTTACGTTGTGTGTGTCGAGTAAGCACAACGTTAGGACACAATAAAAAACGGGAAGAAGTACTAGGATATATGTGTACGCTAGTTTAATCAAAATATAGCAGTACAACAAGACATTATCAAGAATTACGTTATTATTGCAGATAACGACAGGTCGTCAAGGTCTGCTCTATAAATGACACACCGACTGATTGTTTGACTAAGCTGAGAGATTTTAAGGTTCGCCATGAATCAATCAGCCAGCAATCGACCCAGTGGCAATCCCATCGCAAAGCCACCTATCCCTCTACAAAATGATCCACTAAAATCCATTGTTCTGTATTTTACTATGGAAACCTTTGGTAATTTTACCACTACCCGATTTATCTTATGATTTCTTTGTTATGTGAAAAAGATGTAAACAGTGAAGAAAATTTACTTTTCGACGATTCATTTTCATAAGCTGTGCAATCGTCACTAAATTTAACAAAGAAATCATAAAACCAATCAGATACTGGTGAAATTTGTCGTCGAGATACGCATTACGTAACGTAGAAGGGATGACTAATTGGAAGTTGAAAAGAGGCAGAAGTTGACATGACGTAATAGGTGTGATAAAATGACTAGTCAATAAGATTGTGTAGAGTGGACACGAGCTGTTTGAAAGACGATTAAGTGTTTTTATATAAAATCTGTATGTTATTCATAAACAGTAGTAGAGTGATAATAAAATATCGATGATGAGAATAATAATAATAATGATATTAAAATAATAACAATAATAATAATAGTAAACTTACATAACTTGCATAAGAAGCAAAATTATAATAAGAATGTTACTCTGTCCATGGTAGGGCTGTAGGGGACTTTCTAGCGAGCTCAATAACATAACAAGCATGTGAATAAAAATCCAAGTTAATGAGATGTTAGTATAACAGTATATCATAAAAAAATACAGTTAATGAGTCATATAAATTATGTCCGGATCCCCTAATCATCCAGTAGACGGGTGGTTAGCTGAAATCATCGAACCCGTCAGGGGACAACTATCTAATCATTCCCTTTGTGACACCTTCCAATTTGTTGAATGTATACAGGATACAAATGCTTCGAATAAACATATGTTATCTTTGGATGTAGAATCCCTATTTACGAACGTTCCACTGACAGAAACCATATGTTTTATATGCAAATATATTGAAGACAACACGTTGAATATAGGGATACCCACTACAGATCTGAAAGAACTACTTTTGAGATGTACATTGAATGTACAGTTTACTTTCAATGAAACGATCTACAGACAGAAGGATGGTATTGCAATATGTTCTCCCATGGATCCTCTCCTTGTAGACTGTTTTATGGCCAGTCTAGAATATGGTCAGTTGAAGTCAACAATCCAAAGCTTTCAAATGTATAAAAGGTATGTAGATGACACCTTTATTATTGGTAATAGTGATTGTAATTTGAATAATATATTAAGTGCGCTTAATGGTTGCCATCCAGCGATAAAATTCGCACTCGAAATGGAGAACGAGTCTAGTGTTCACTTCCTCGATGTGAACTTATCAAGGAGGATCGATGGGACTCAGAAGGGATCGATTTATCGAAAGCTGTCATGGAAAGGTCAACTGACATATTTCTACAGCTGGGTACCCATCGGTTGAAAACGAAACCTGGTCCAGTCGCTTGCCACTCGCATTCGACGCATATGTAGCCCTGAAACTGGAGGATGAGTTAAATCTTTTGAGGAAAATCCTAATAAAAAATGGATTTCCACCACGTTTTATAGACATGAAAATACATTCAAATCCTACGAAAAGTGACTTATCAGCCGTACCCAAGAAAATACTGTACATGAGCTTGGAATTCAAAGGTGACTTAGCTTCTGATATCATGAGAAGAAGGATATCACGGTTCCTGAAAAGAACATTCCCTGCTGCATCTTTGAGAATAGCCTTTACCAGTCGACCATTACTGTTCAATAACCTGAAGGACAAGATCCCATTGTTGACCAACTTTATGTGCGTTTATCAATTCACCCACTCGTGTGGAGCTAGGTAAATCGGTCGCTCCACTCCAGTTTTGTCGAAGAGGGTGCAAGAACACTATCCTGCATGGTCACGAAGAGGTGGAAGTGGAGCAATAAGAGGTGCGATCATTGAACATCTGGTCGATAGTGATCACCCTATGTCTATAGCCTCCGCCTTTAAAGTCATCTGCAAAGCACAAAGTAATTTACCGAAATCACTACGTACCTGACTCATCTGTATTGCTGAAGCTTTGACTATCGAAACAGAAAAGCCAGATCTCTGTGTACAGAAGAAGTCCGTTCAACCCCTCCAACTTTCATAGTGTTATTCCCTCTATGCTAAAGTATGGTAATCCCTAATCATATTTTGGCTCTACCAATTTTTCCGTTGTGTCTATTCAATTTGTATACTCTTCCTTCATTACGTCAATTGTTACCATTACTATTCTCACCTTGAACTGTCCTCAGTATTATTTCACTTGTTCCACTTGTCATTCTAAATCAATTCTGTTTTGCAACATTAAATTCTATGCTATTAAATTTCACACAATACTACGTAACTTTTTATTTTATTCGATTTGTCTACTAATCCTATAATTGCACACCCTTTCCAAGTCCTAACCATCCTACGAATTATTCTATATATGACATCAATTGTTTTGCCACTTGACATTTAACTACGATTATAATCACAAACATTTTTATTTTAATTGCATTTCATACTATTGTTATTATTTTATGCATTCACACCTATGATTCGATTCCCTCACCGGATATAAGTTGTTAAAATCCACATACATATGATTGTACAGCTTGATGATAAATTCGTTGAAAAGAGTCTCTTCGCTGAACCACTTGTTTTCATTGTCATATAAATTAATTGGTTACTTGGTTATACAGTTGGAGTCCGTCGCTACAAATTAATAACATAATTTTTTTATTACAGCTTGATTCCACACCGTATTTTTGATATAGGTATGGAATTTTCAGCATGTGATATCGGTAGCCCAAATTTTGCTGGCCGGCCATAGATATCGGGTGTGCATCGGCTGGGGATCGAACCCCGGACCATGAGTATGGTCGGCGGGAGTTCTAACAAAAGCGTTCCCTGCTGGAGTCGTATCTACTGGTAGAAGCTGTGTACCGGTTATAGAATAGTCTTCGGATGAGGATAAGAGTTTCCTGCAAAATAAAGTTATCTACATTCCAACATGAGTCGTTTTGAAAAATGTCTCTAATTTCAAAATCTAACAAGAGAGTGTACATTCATATTGTTACGTACTCCACAGGGTAAGTGGATGTATGTAGTACTTTTGAATGCAGAGGTCCGTCATCCAATTTATTTGCTCAATTTCTAGTCATTCATGTTACGTCACCCAATTTACTCGCTCAATTCTAGTCCTAATTTAAATCGTATTATTCTCTACCCCACCTCTACTTAGTCCCTATGTGTAATTACTTTTGTTGCTATCCTGACCTAAGTTGAAACATTCTTGTAATACAAGAATGATCTATTATAGAAACAAGGTAAATCAGACAGCAACTAATGTAAGATTGAGTAAGTAGGTCAGACGACTTAATATAATTGACTAAAAATTTTCGACTTAGTTCAGGATAGCAACAGAAATAATTACACATAGAGACTAAGTAGAGGTGGGGTAGAGAATAATACGATTTAAATTAGGACTAGAATTGAGCGAGTAAATTGGGTGACGTAACATGAATGACTAGAAATTGAGCAAATAAATTGGATGACGGACCTCTGCATTCAAAAGTACTACATACATCCACTTACCCTGTGGAGTACGTAACAATATGAATGTACACTCTCTTGTTAGATTTTGAAATTAGAGACATTTTTCAAAACGACTCATGTTGGAACCGATTGTGAAACAAATAGGCAGGAGGAAATGGAGATGGATTGGCTGGCCATACTCTGAGGAAACCATCAAGTGACATCACTGGACAAGCCCTCGAGTGGAACCTGAAAGGGAAGCGACGAGTTGGTCGTCAGTGCACGGGTGACCTGTAGGAGATCATGCGAAGAGGAGATGAAAGCATGTGGGCAGACCTGGAGCCAGGTGAAAACTCTAGCAGAGAACCGAACGCAATGGTGTCGCATGGCTGAAGCCCTATGTTCCTCTAGGAACTAAAGGAAATAATAATAATTATTATTATTATTTTGCAGGAACCTCTTATCCTCATCCGAAGACTATTCTATAGCCGGTACACAGCTTCTGCCAGTAGATACGACTCAAGCAGTGAACGCTTCTGTGGATTATATTATTAATATGTAGCGACGGACTCCAACTGTATAACCAAGTAACCAATTAATTTATATGACAATGAAAACAAGTGGTTCAGCGAAGAGACTCTTTTCAACGAATTTATCATCAAGCTGTACAATCATATGTATGTGGATTTTAACAACTTATATCCGGTGAGGGAATCGAATCATAGGTGTGAATGCATAAAATAATAACAATAGTATGAAATGCAATTAAAATAAAAATGTTTGTGATTATAATCGTAGTTAAATGTCAAGTGGCAAAACAATTGATGTCATATATAGAATAATTCATATGATGGATAGAACTTGAAAAAGGTGTACAATTATAGGATTAGTAGACAAATCGAATAAAATAAAAAGTTACGTAATATTGTGTGAAATTTAATAGCATAGAATTTAATGTTGCAAAACAGAATTGATTTAGAATGACAAGTGGAACAAGTGAAATAATACTGGGGACAATTAAAAGTGAGAGTAGTAATAGTAACAATTGACGTAATGAAGGAAGAGTATACAAATTGAATAGACAAAAGGAAAAGATGAAAAATTGGTAGAGCCAAAATATGATTAGGGATTACCATACTTTAGCATAGAGGGAATAACACTATGAAAGTTGGAGGGGTTGAACGAACTTCTTCTGTACACAGAGATCTGGCTTTTCTGTTTCGATAGTCAAAGCTTCAGCAATACAGATGAGTCAGGTACGTAGTGATTTCGGTAAATTACTTTGTGCTTTGCAGATGACTTTAAAGGCGGAGGCTATAGACATAGGGTGATCACTATCGACCAGATGTTCAATGATCGCACCTCTTATTGCTCCACTTCCACCTCTTCGTGACCATGCAGGATAGTGTTCTTGCACCCTCTTCGACAAAACTGGAGTGGAGCGACCGATTTACCTAGCTCCACACGAGTGGGTGAATTGATAAACGCACATAAAGTTGGTCAACAATGGGATCTTGTCCTTCAGGTTATTGAACAGTAATGGTCGACTGGTAAAGGCTATTCTCAAAGATGCAGCAGGGAATGTTCTTTTCAGGAACCGTGATATCCTTCTTCTCATGATATCAGAAGCTAAGTCACCTTTGAATTCCAAGCTCATGTACAGTATTTTCTTGGGTACGGCTGATAAGTCACTTTTCGTAGGATTTGAATGTATTTTCATGTCTATAAAACGTGGTGGAAATCCATTTTTTATTAGGATTTTCCTCAAAAGATTTAACTCATCCTCCAGTTTCAGGGCTACATATGCGTCGAATGCGAGTGGCAAGCGACTGGACCAGGTTTCGTTTTCAACCGATGGGTACCCAGCTGTAGAAATATGTCAGTTGACCTTTCCATGACAGCTTTCGATAAATCGATCCCTTCTGAGTCCCATCGATCCTCCTTGATAAGTTCACATCGAGGAAGTGAACACTAGACTCGTTCTCCATTTCGAGTGCGAATTTTATCGCTGGATGGCAACCATTAAGCGCACTTAATATATTATTCAAATTACAATCACTATTACCAATAATAAAGGTGTCATCTACATACCTTTTATTCATTTGAAAGCTTTCGATTGTTGACTTCAACTGACCATATTCTAGACTGGCCATAAAACAGTCTACAAGGAGAGGATCCAAGGGAGAACATATTGCAATACCATCCTTCTGTCTGTAGATCGTTTCATTGAAAGTAAACTGTACATTCAATGTACATCTCAAAAGTAGTTCTTTCAAATCTGTAGTGGGTATCCCTATATTCAACGTGTTGTCTTCAATATATTTGCATATAAAACATATGGTTTCTGTCAGTGGGACGTTCGTAAATAGGGATTCTACATCCAAAGATAACATATGTTTATTCGAAGTATTTGTATCCTGTATACATTGAACAAATTGGAAGGTGTCACGAAGGGAATGATTAGATAGTTGTCCCCTGACGGGTTCGATGATTTCAGCTAACCACGCGTTTACTGGATGATTAGGGGATCCGGACATAATTTATATGACTCATTAACTGTATTTTTTTATGATATACTGTTATACTAACATCTCATTAACTTGGATTTTTATTCACATGCTTGTTATGTTATTGAGCTCGCTAGAAAGTCCCCTACAGCCCTACCATGGACAGAGTAACATTCTTATTATAATTTTGCTTCTTATGCAAGTTATGTAAGTTTACTATTATTATTATTGTTATTATTTTAATATCATTATTATTATTATTCTCATCATCGATATTTTATTATCACTCTACTACTGTTTATGAATAACATACAGATTTTATATAAAAACACTTAATCGTCTTTCAAACAGCTCGTGTCCACTCTACACAATCTTATTGACTAGTCATTTTATCACACCTATTACGTCATGTCAACTTCTGCCTCTTTTCAACTTCCAATTAGTCATCCCTTCTACGTTACGTAATGCGTATCTCGACGACAAATTTCACCAGTATCTGATTGGTTTTATGATTTCTTTGTTAAATTTAGTGACGATTGCACAGCTTATGAAAATGAATCGTCGAAAAGTAAATTTTCTTCACTGTTTACATCTTTTTCACATAACAAAGAAATCATAAGATAAATCGGGTAGTGGTAAAATTACCAAAGGTTTCCATAGTAAAATACAGAACAATGGATTTTAGTGGATCATTTTGTAGAGGGATAGGTGGCTTTGCGATGTGATCGCCACTGGGTCGATTGCTGGCTGATTGATTCATGGTGAACGTTAGTCAAACAATCAGTCGCTTTGATATTTATAGAGCAGACGTAGACGACGCTTTCGTTATCTGCGATAACAGCGTAATTCTGCATGATGTCTTGTTTGCATTCACCAACTGCCATCCCCCTCTCTGTAATTCACCATAGGATAGGAGTCCGATCGAAGCATTCTCTTTCTTCATGTGTGCCTTAATAGACGTAATGACGGATCTCACGAAAGATCCATCCACCGGAAACGTACTTAGGATGGACAACTAGTTAATTTAACAGTGTGAAGTATTCCTATATGATGATTTCAAATTCAGTCTGCACGAAGAATATTCTTTTCAGTAATTTCTCCTCTTCCGGTTCTTGCAATTATAAAATATAATATTTGTTGTCGTTAGAATAATGATGGCCAGTTATGCAGCGGATACGCGTTTTACGTAGAATAACAGATTAGTTATGGGGTGTGAAAATAAATAGTCATATTTATGTGACAAATGTGCTCCAGGCTGAAATCGATTGCAAAACATTTCGGTGCAATGGGAGACAATGGTGGTGATTAGTCTTAATAGATTTGTAGTGTGTGGGGTAGGAAAATTGACAAGTCAGTTCAAGGTTATAGAAGGTGTCAGGTGAGTGGCTAGTACAAATTGGTCTGTGTTAAACAGGAGAAAGTAATACTGCAATGAGGGGTTGATAATGAAATAACCAATGTGTGAAATGAGACAGGTGGAGACATATATTGAGAAAAGAGATAATGTCACTAATGATAAGTCCGGAGAGTAAAGACGGAAAATTCGATATTATTGATAGATTCTCCGAAACTGGTAAATTGGTTAAGATAAGAAAACGAGGTGTAGATTGTTGGTTCTAATAAGTGTATAAAATTATAAAAACAAAGTATGTTTGCATAATAAAGTTGTTTATCACATTCGTGTTGATTTTGTCATTTCATCGGATAAAGGGGTGTTGCAACCAGGTCAAATTCTGTTTCAGTCCATCATTCCTATTCAGACAATCTGGATTCCACTTGATATGAAGTGCTTGGAATGTGACGCGATGTATATCGGACAAACATCACTAGAGAGAAATCAAAATCAGAAGAAATTCACATCGTATAGCATCTGCTCGACCACCGAGAAATAAATCCAGTTGAACTAGAAAAGCTTGAAAAATAATCAGCCATAGTTCTACACGCTACGCTATACAACCAGTCCACAAAATTGATTTTGACAATATTGAAATCATAATCTAGAAATAACGAAGAACGTCTAATATCAGAAGCACTTCATATTGAGTGGAATGCAAATTGTCTGAATAGGATTGATGGACTAACACAGAATTTGACCTGGTTGCAACACTCCCTTCATCCTATGAAGTGACAAAATCAACACGAATGTGATAAGAAATTTCATTATGTTTTTATAATTTTACACACTTATTAAATCCAGCAATCTACACCTTGTTGTGTTATCTTTACCAATTGGCCAACTTGACAACATAAAAATGATCCCATGCTGAGGAACAATGATTAAGTTGTTGCATGTAAGCTGAGTGGATTTCGTAAATTCTGTATCGTTTAAATACTGTTGTTTGTTAATATATTTCATATATGAATTTAAAATACTTCTGGCTAATACAAATTCCTAAATTCATCCCTCTCTGTGCTGTAACTTGTTTTCCTGTAATTCGGTCATTGCGAAATACTACTATTACGATTATTTGTAACATTTTGGCATCGCTGTGAAATTAAATTATCTTGGAAAGTTTCCTATGAATGGTACACCACAGGAAATCACCGATTATCTTGAGTGCTTCGACGCATGGTGCATGTCGGAGAATGTTCGCGATGACAAAATTCCAGCTCAATTTATTACTGCTATTAGAGACTTTATTCTTCGGCTTCAGACACAAGCTTCAAAGTGCAACTTTGGAGACTAGCTCCATACTCAACTACGTGATCGTCTAATTGCAGGAATCAATATTACGAAGTTAAAGAAAGAGTTGATTCAGATTCCTTCCTGTACCTTTCAAACTGCTAGGGAATTATGTATTACATATGAAGATATCAACAGTAAATACCCAGCTCCTACTACGTCAGTTTCTGATGTCATCCTGTCCAAAGTTGATAATACAAGTGTTCATAAAAAGAAATCAAAATTGTCGTCCACATGTAATGGAAAGCAGAGAGAGTGCAAAAACATCAAACCGTGATTTTCCTGTGGAAAGATTCATCTACGAAGGAATTACCGTTTTCGGGATGCTAAGTGCTGTGGAGTACGTAACAATATGATTGTACACTTTTTGTTAGATGTTGAAATTAGAGACATTGTACATGATTTTTGTTTAAAACGATTCATGTTAAAATATATATAACTTCCGAGTACAATTCGATTCGAAATACAACATATACTGTTGGTAGCTTCGCCTTCTCATTGGCCATTCCTGTCTGCTTGCTCCACTCATACCGTGTTGTATACTTTAGACTTATAGCGGCAATCTATTGTCCATATCCGAAGACAACTCTACAACTGACACACAGCTTCTACCAGTAGACACAATTCCAACAGTGAACACTTATGTGGACTATATTAATAACTTGTAGCAGCGGTCTTTAACAAGATATCCAAGTAACCTTTTTATTAACATAACTCATTACTGCATTTTTGATAATATATTGTTACACTATCACCTCACTGACTTCTATTTTCATTCGCATATTTGTTATGTCATTGAGTTCTGTTGACAGTCCCCTACAAATTAACTGCCGAACTTCTTGGAATATTTGATGGTTCTCACCCATCTTCGCTTTTCACGGTCGGAGAAGAGTCGAATTCCTCATTTCACTTCCTTGATGTTAAGCTACATAGATGAGAGAATGGCACACTGTTAAGGTCGATTTACCGAAAGCCAACATTCACTGGGCAGTTCACTAACTTCAACCATTGGATACCGTTAGGGAGAAAGAGAAATCTTATTCATTCCTTATACTCCAGAATTCGTAAAATCTGCTCTGCAGAGACAGTCGACAGCGAACTAGATAACCTTCGATCAAATCTCCTTAACAATGGTTATCCTACAAGGTTTATCGAACGTAATGCTTGCAATTGCAGAGGCTTGTGCAATTCGAGTCTACAAACCAGGTCTTTGTGTACAAAAAGAGATGGTCGTGACTCTGAATCTACCATGGTAATACGTTTTACTTATAATTCTACCTCTTATTATTATTATTATTATACTTGGCTCATTTAAAACTATCCTTTATCAGTAGCATTATCTAAACTCACTTCAACACTATTATTATTACTGTTATTACAACTATTACTATTGACATCCCTCTGGTTGCAATTCTTGTTAAATTCTCTAATGTCTAATTGTTTATCTAAGTGATGTAATTGAAGCGTAATGCAATTTATCTTAATTTTGATCTCCCGTACTCTCTCTCCCCTTATCTAAATGAACATGACCTGGAAAAACATTCGCACCTGTCTGTCTGCATGACTAATTCAATGTAGTTTATTTACTTATCAGTTCTATATCTCCCAATGTAATTTCAAAACTATATATACCCGTGTATGTAAAGTATTCAGTCCTATATCTCCCAATGTAATTTCAAAAGTATATATCCCTGTATGTAGAGTATTCAGCTGACGAGTTCTACCGAAATTTGATGAATTCATTAAATCCTGCTTTATTAACCTTTATTGCTTGTTTTAAATAAAAGTATTAATAAAATAAAATAATAATGGTAATAATAGTGAACTTACATAATAAAGGAAAGAAGGAAAATTGTGATAAGAACTTTGCTCTGGCCATGGTAAGGCAAGATAATGTATGTATCGCTTTTGTATGCAGAGATCCGGTTTTAGATCTCGAATAGCTAATGCTTCGGGTATGTACAGATGGCGAATCCGAAGTCCCTTTGTACGATATTGAGGGACTCCGTGTAACACTGTGAAGCATTCATGTGGGGGTGCTCGATGTCCAGTGATGACAAGGTGTTCGAGGATCGAGCTCTTGCTATTCTTCTTTTCTCCTCTGGCTAACCAATCTGGGCAGTGTTCCAGAATACGTTTTTGGACTTGACGTTGCGTACGGCCAATATACTTTGCTCCACACGAGCAAGTAAATTTATAAATACACATTGAGGTGTCCAAAAGTGGTATCTTGTCCTTAGCGTTAGACTGGATTAACTGTCTGCAGGAGAATGCGATACGTAGAGTGGCTGTTGGAAATGTCTTCTTCAGACATTTAGAAAGGCGGTTTCTGAGAATTTCCGCTGCGACATCACCTTTGGATTCTATTATTACCATTATTATTTTATTTTATTAATACTTTCATTATCATTTAGTCCCCATCATCCATATTTTATTAGCACTCTATTACTGTTTATTAATAACATTGTTTTTCATACATATTTTATACAAAAACACTTTATAGCCTTTCCACTAGTTCCTGTCCATTTTACACGAGATTATTGATTATTCACTATCTCACACTTATTACGTCATGCCAACTTCTGTCTCCTTTCTAACTTATAATTAGTCATCCCTTCTTACACCTTACATTATGTAATACAATTTTCCAAGGACAAAATTTACCAGTATCTGATTGGTCTTTAGATTTCTTTGTTAATTATAATTACGAGTGTACAGCTCATGAAAATGAATCGTCGAAAAGAAAATTTTCTTCGCTCTTTGTGCCTTTTTCTTATGACTCAATATGGGAATATTTCGTTCAAATTAGAATCATATTAGAAAGTGTATTGTGGAACAAGTATATGGTGGGATGGAACAATAATCAGTTAGTTTTTTAATATGCATCGTCAATGAGAACATGGGACAAAATGAGATGAAGTTATTTAATTTAATGGTATATATATATATATATATATATATATATATATATATATATATATATAGTCAACAGAAAAATACAGGTTTCGAGAGTAAGTGTAATCATGGTGTGTGAGACAATATGAAAATAAACCAACGAATGGGGCGGTCTACACATAAGTTCAAGGTTGAAAATAAGGACAATAAGTACGACTGTAAAATAATAACGATGATATGGTGTAAAATCACAAGTAATATAGGTGAATGATTGTCAAATAATGATAATAATGAATATAATGAAGTGGAATGAACAGGATTTTGTAAATACGATAGCAAGCTAGAAAAGCACTACTTAAACCTAAGGTAATAAAATCATAAAAAAGGCCATGAAATCATAAAAGTCGAAAATGAACATTTGTCAATGAAACAGAGGAATAGAAGAAGATGAAGAAAAGAAAATTGTGAAAGGAATTTATAGTGTTAATGGAGGATTTGTTGGCTTTATTGTAGGCCAAGGTAAACATAGAGGTTGAACATACTTCTTCTGTATGCAAAGAGATGGTCTTCTGGTATTAATTGCCAACGCCTCAGCTACTGATAGAAGACGAAGTCGAGCTCCTCTAGATAAATTACTAGGAACGCGGTAAATAACTGAGAACGCCTGGTCAAGTTTTATCTGGTGTCCCGTATCTACCAAGTGGGCTAAGACTGCACTGTTTACACACTTGGTTACTCCTTCACTCAACCATACAGGTACGTGTTCACGCGCGCGCATGGATAAAGCCCTCTGAGTACGGCCAATGTAACTAGCTCCATATGAGCAGTTGAATTCGCAGATACACACTGATGAGGCCATCGTTGGTAATTTATCCTTTACTTGCTGTGTGAGTACTGGTTTAGTTGAGAAGCTGAGTATCAGTTTAGCTGCAGGAAATGTTCCATTTACTGCTCTAAAATAGATTTGCAGAGTGTGGGGTAGGAAAATTGACAAGTCAGTTCAAGGTTATAGAAGGTGTTAGGTGAGTGGCTAGTACAAAGTGGTATGTATTAAAGAGGAGATAGTAATACTTCAATGAGAGGTTCATTATAGGTGAAATGAGACAGGTGGGGGCATATATTCAGAAAAAAGATAATATCACTAATAATAAGTCCGGATATTATAAATGGAAAATTCGACAGCATAGAGAGACTCGCCGAAATTGGACTATTGGTAACGATAAAAAACCACGTGAAGATTGCTGGATTTAATAAGTGAACAAAATTATAAAAACATAATGAAATTGCTTATCACATTCGTGTTGATTTTGTCACTTCATAGGATGAAGGGAGTGTTGCAACCAGGTCAAATTCTGTTTTAGTCCATCATTCCTATTCACACAATTTGCATTCCACTCAATATGAAGTGCTTCTGATATTAGACGTTCTTCGTTATTTCTGAAATTTTTCTGTATAATGATTTCAATATTGTCAAAATCAATTTTGTGGCCTGGTTCTATAGTGCAGCGTGTAGACCTATGGCTGATTATTTTTCAAGCTTTTCTAGTTCAACTGGATTTATTTCTCGGTGGTCGAACAGATGCTATGCGATGTGAATTTCTTCTGATTTTGATTTCTCTCTAGTGATGTTTGTCCGATATATATCGCATCGCATTGCAAGCACTTCATATCAAGTGGAATCCAAATTGTCTGAATATGAATGACGAACCAAAACAGAATGTGACTTAGTTGCAACATCCCCTTGATCCCATGAAGTGACAAAAACAACACGAATGTGATAATCAATTTCATTATTTAAACATGCATGCAGTTTTTACAATTTTACACACTTATCAAATCCAGCAATCTACACCTGGTTGTGTTATCTTTACCAATTGGCCAACTTGACAACACAGAAATGACCCCATGCTGAGGAACAATGATTAACTTGTTATATAAAAGCTATGATTTTGTAAATTCTGTTTTAATAATACTTTGATAACGCTATTTGCAGCATCAAATAGCGAAACGTCATTAAAACAGTAATATCGTTTTGTTTTTAATTCATTGGGAAATACAAAAAAAACCTTTATTATAATGAATATCATATAACCAATGCCCAAATTTCTTCAAACTGTTAAAAGTGAACTTGGTTTGGACATATTTATGACGAATAATAATTGTTATAATAAGCAACGAAAGAAAAATAACTGTGGTGATTGACAATTTCTATCTCTGTATCGTTTAAATACTGTTGTTTGTTAATATATTTCATATATGAATTTAAAATACTTCTGGCTAATACAAATTCCTAAATTCATCCCTCTCTGTGCTGTAACTTGTTTTCCTGTAATTCGGTCATTGCGAAATACTACTATTACAATTATTTGTAACATTTTGGCATCGCTGTGAAATTAAATTATCTTGGAAAGTTTCCTATGAATGGTACACCACAGGAAATCACCGATTATCTTGAGTGCTTCGACGCATGGTGCATGTCGGAGAATGTTCGCGATGACAAAATTCCAGCTCATTTTATTACTGCTATTGGGCTAGATGCGTACAGCCTAGTGAAAACTCTGTCATTTCCAGATAAACCAATTTCTCTGTCACATGATAAACTCCGTGAACTTCTAACAGATCACTCCCTCATAACAACTTTCGAAACACGAGAGAGGGTTCAGTTCAACGAACTTAGAAGTTAGAGAAAGAGTTGATTCAGATTCCTTCCTGTACCTTTCAAACTGCTAGGGAATTATGTATTACATATGAAGATATCAACAGTAAATACCCAGCTCCTACTACGTCAGTTTCTGATGTCATCCTGTCCAAAGTTGATAATACAAGTGTCCATAAAAAGAAATCAAAATTGTCGTCCACATGTAATGGAAAGCAGAGAGAGTGCAAAAACATCAAACCGTGATTTTCCTGTGGAAAGATTCATCTACGAAGGAATTACCGTTTTCGGGATGCTAAGTGCTGTGGAGTACGTAACAATATGATTGTACACTTTTTGTTAGATGTTGAAATTAGAGACATTGTACATGATTTTTGTTTAAAACGATTCATGTTAAAATATATATAACTTCCGAGTACAATTCGATTCGAAATACAACATATACTGTTGGTAGCTTCGCCTTCTCATTGGCCATTCCTGTCTACTTGCTGCACTCATACCGTGCTGTATACTTTAGATTTATTGCGAAAATCTATTATCCTTATCCGAAGACAACTCTACAACCGGCACACAGCTTCTACCAGTATACACGATTCCGATAGTGAACACTTCGAATAAAGCAAGAACAACAGTGGTTTGTGCAGAATAATATGGTACCATCATTTATTTCGTAGGCTTCTCATCAGCTGCTTACAGCCTAAACAAATTATGAGGTTTGCGTACAGAAAAGTTTTAACATACTTGCAAATTTTTTACATGTTGCCAGTTGACAAATTGTTCCATAATAAGTGAACAGTGCTCAGAAAATTGCGCTTATATAGTTTTTACACAGGCAGTTCAAGTTTAAACAAAATAGATGTATGCATACAATGGCAAAAGAGTTACGTAATAAACACGAAATATGAGTTAGATACAGAGTGACTAATAAATTAGGTAACAATGTACTGAGTTCAACTCAAATCATAGAAACAAGAGACAAGCAAAATTACAGAATATAAAAGGGGATGAGGTTAAAGACAAAGATTACGTAATCAGATGAGAGAATAAAGACATTCAGTTACCAGGGCAAAGAAAGATTAATAACTGCTTCTTTCTGAACACATAAATCTGGTTTCAAGCGTTTGATAGAGATTGCTTTGGCAAACTTGAGGAGAATGGAACTCCTTTGTCTGTGGATTATATTAATAACTTGTAGCAGCGGTCTTTAACAAGATATCCAAGTAACCTTTTTATTAACATAACTCATTACTGCATTTTTGATAATATATTGTTACACTATCACCTCACTGACTTCTATTTTCATTCGCATATTTGTTATGTCATTGAGTTCTGTTGACAGTCCCCTACAAATTAACTGCCGAACTTCTTGGAATATTTGATGGTTCTCACCCATCTTCGCTTTTCACGGTCGGAGAAGAGTCGAATTCCTCATTTCACTTCCTTGATGTTAAGCTACATAGATGAGAGAATGGCACACTGTTAAGGTCGATTTACCGAAAGCCAACATTCACTGGGCAGTTCACTAACTTCAACCATTGGATACCGTTAGGGAGAAAGAGAAATCTTATTCATTCCTTATACTCCAGAATTCGTAAAATCTGCTCTGCAGAGACAGTCGACAGCGAACTAGATAACCTTCGATCAAATCTCCTTAACAATGGTTATCCTACAAGGTTTATCGAACGTAACATCAAGAAAGAATCCGCCCCTAGAAAAATCACAGTGTCAACGAAAAAACTGCTCGTGAGTCTGGCATTCAAAGGTGACACCATTTCGGAATTGATTAAAAATCGTTTATCTAAATGTATTAAACGCACTTTTCCTGCAGCTGACTTGCGACTAGTTTTTACCAGTCGAAATATGATTAGACAATGCGTCAAGGATAGATTAACGCTTTTGTCCACATCAAAGTGTATTTACTCTTTTACCTGCTCTTGTGGAGCTGTTTATATTGGACGTTGTAAGCGTAATCTCCGAAAACGTGTAGCTGAACACTATCCAGTCTGGTTAATGAAAGGCGAACGTAGAACTGCGAAGTCGTCTATTTGTGATCACCTGTTAGATTCAGGTCATTTAGCCCCACGTGATTCATCTTTCAAAGTTATCTTCATGGCAAAATCAAATCGATCCAAAAGTTTACGTTTTCTTCACTTATGCATGCATAGCCGAAGCTTTAGCTATACATGAACAGAAACCTAAATTATGTGTTCAAAAACGTTTTGTCAAACCCCTTTCTTTACCTTGGTCATAGTAATGTTCTTTCTAGTTTTTACTTTACTTTATCACTTGAATTCTTTCCACTTCACTTCACATCTTCATTCTTATCGTAATCGTACTCTTAATTTTTTTTAAATTTTTAGACAACACTTGACATTTTAAAAACATTTTTGACTTCAATTCACCTATAAAACAATCTTTAATAATTTTGTAATTTATCTACTTCAGCTCTACCCCTTATAAAATATTAATTGTCGTTATTCTTATCACATATATGTATGTAGTGTACATTGTACCTTTGAACTTTTGTTTGAATGAACGCAACCTGACATTTTTAACCCGACTTCGGCTTTGTACTCCTGTTCCTCCTGTACGGTTACTGTCTCGCTCTCTCGCTGTACTTTCACCTAGTACACTCTACGAGCCGACAACCGTCTCACCTCCAGATAAACGTGTACTTTTTATTTCTTATCCAATTCCATATCTCTTTGTGTAAATACAATTCCGGTCCAGTTACACTTGCCATTTCGAGTCTTCTAACTTTGATTCCGTTCTTTAGTACTTGCACGTAGGCAGAGTACTAATTAAGGTCATAAACGGTGAGGGAGTTCGTAAGAGCGGTTATTGTCAGGTCGAAGTAAACCCCAAGTCTAACTCTTACATGTATATTGACTGAGCAATTATTTAGTGCCACTTAATAACCTTTTCTGAAATATAAATACGACTGTACAGCTTGAAAAGCAATTTCTTCTCTGAACAAAAACTGTGTTTTTACTTAAAGAGGAGATAGTAATACTGCAATGAGAGGTTGATAATGAAATAACCAATGTGTGAAATGAGACAGGTGGAGGCAAATATTGAGAAAAGAGATAATGCCTCTAATAATAAGTCCGGATATTATAAATGGAAAATTTGATAGTACTGAGAGAATGGTTGCATGAAGGGCAGAAATTATGACGAGTAATAATTATAATTGTAATAATAAGCAAAGAAAGATAAAAATAACCAAGTGGGTTAAGGAGAATAAGCACTCTTGGTCACGGTTGGAACGGTGTCTGGACGTGTTCTTTTTGGATATAAATTTCCAGTTTAGTAGATCCCATTGCAGCAGCTTTAACTATGTGTAGCAGACGTAAGCGAACTGTACGTGATAACAACTCCGGAATTCGGTAGATAACCCTGAAAGCTGTGTTGACGTCAATGATATGTCCACAGGTTCGAGAACATTTACCAGCATGGTTCAGCAGGTGGGGGGAATTAAGTGCATAAACTGCTCGATCCTGTCACACTTGTTCGATATTGGACAGACCCTTTTGAAGGAAAACAGTATGTATAATCCCTGCTTCTGCCTTGGCCGCTGAGTGATACACAATCATTTTCTCTTATTTATTTCTTTTATTCAGTTAGTCTATGTACCTACTCCTCATTACAACTCCTAAACGGCGCCTAGTTGGTAGTAAGCCCAGTAAAGAAGGGAGGTTGGGTGTGAGGGTAGCGACCACTTCCCCTATAAACAAAACCACTCTTACTAAAATTCCAAAGGCTAAGTTTGAAGCCCTCTGTTCCGCCAGGAAGGTGAACTCTTTCTTAATAAATAACTCAGGCTTTTCCGTATTAAAGTATCTATTGGATGTGTCACGGTATTATTGCTTACTGGATGACGTTTAGAGCTCAATTTATTCTTCATAATTATATCACTTGTTAACTACACAACTCTGAAACTTGATTTTCACAGTTCTCGTCCAACTTTCTCACTTGTTAAAAGTAAAGGACAAATTTCCATACGTCCGGGCAGGTGTTGAGTCATTTCTGTTGCCTGCATTCTCATTTGATTTGACAGATAAAATTTGAGTCTATTATTTCGAATGTCGATAGACGGATACGAAGAGTATTGGGAAGATTAGATGGGGAGTGATAAACCACCTTGGATGCTTCCGCCTTGTCTAAATAGGACCTAGTCATTATGGAAGATATCCTGTGACACGTTAGTTAAGCGATCTAGTAGTATGCCCAATATAATTTTCTTCACAGAAGTAGTTGGATTGTTGAATACGCGTAGATAGCGCGAAACTAGCTAGCTTATCGTCAGTAAGAACCATAATAAATCGTCGACTAGAAAATAAAAGATAAGTGGTCATCACATGTCCTTCCACTCCATTACTCCTGTCACCACATACCTAGCTACACTTCTCCATAAGTGTTAGAATCTAAATATGAAATGTGGCAATCACAAAACAGTCGAACAGTCAATTCAAGACAGAGAAAACATGTGCTCATCGGTGTAAACTGATGTGATTCAGGTCAGTGTGCATGAAGATATAGAAGAGACTAGCTACTGGCCGTATTCAGATAGGTGGTTACCTGGATTCTAGTGAGGAGTCAGTGCTACTTTATGGATCAGAGACTTGGCGGGTCATGAAGAGAGCCTCAAACAAACTACAGACAGCTGTCTTCGCTCAGTACTCAAGATCAGATTGTCATAATAGGTCAGCAACAGGGATCTCTGGGAGCGAACTAATCAGGAACCGATTGTGCAACAAACAAGCAGGAAGAAATGGAGGTGGGTTGGACACACTCTGAGGAAACCATCATGTGACGTCACAAGACAGGCCGTTCGAGTGGAACCCGAAAAGGAAGCAGCGAGTTGGTCGTCAGTGCGAGGGTGACATGGAGATCATGTGAAGAGGATATAAAAGCATGTGGACAAACGCGGAGCCAAGTGAAAACGTTGGCGGAGAAGCGAATGCAGTGGAGAAGTGCGGCTGAAGGCCTATGTTCCCCTTGGAATTAAAGGAAACAATAAATGCTGAGAAATCGTAACCAGTACGGTACAACCAGACAGGTGTGAGGGCAAACACTCGCCACCAATGACACTGACTAGTGGTCAAGCAATATCGTGAATTGGCAGAAATTGGAATTAATCGGCCTTTGGATTAGGTCCTAGTGGCTTAATGGTCTATTAGCTCGCCTTGTAACTAGAAGGTACTGGGTTAGAACCCTGGCAGCTGGGTGCGTACTATCAACAGTCTCAGGTACTAGGACGAAACAGCTGTCTAGTATTTCCAGGTTTCCTAATAGTTCTATCACCGATGTCAGCTCATGATGGAATCCTGTCACCAGTCAAATCCCTGCAAACCAACAATTGAAAATAGAAGAAAGCTAAGAAGTATGGAAAGGTTGCATGCTTCCATTTTCCTGTTTCACACGAAAATAAAGCCAAAACACATCTGGATAACAACGCTCTGTAATATTTCACTACACATTATTAAAAGTCCCATACCATCGCTATCTCGGTTGTATTGCAGACCTTAACCATGAAGTCAACAAAACGTAGATTAATAGAAAATAAACTGAGGTTTTCCTCCACTTCAGCTACTGGAATATCAGACGGAGTCTTGACAGTGTTTCAGAGGGCATGTACCAGATGAAACCTTTACACTAATTCTATATCAACTTCATGCCATGTGGTCTACCAGAGTTGATTATGTACTGTAGTGTTTGTTTGGTTAGAGAAACACTCAAGAAAGACTAGTCCCTTATTGTAGCTTGTAAAAATCCACCACCCACTGTTGTTATTTGCAGCATTAATCAGTGCATATGATTGATGTCATCGGCTGTTGCTGAGTATTATCTCGCCAGTTAAACAACGTACAGGAAGACTAAATCAATCCTGGCGAGGAAAGTCTGAGATTACATACGGAAGGTTTTAGCGAAATCAAAGCTCTTGGTACTTAAAAGTGGCTTACATATTACCAGCATGTCCAATTTTAAGACAAAATTCAAGCTACAGAGTCTAGTCCTACAACACTTAGAACCTCAATCTTTCAGCTCCCATAATTCTTCTGTTTGGATTCCATATCAGTTTGTCTATAATAGCTGATTTCGGGGAAATAGAACTACATGATGATTGTAACTCACAGAGAAGTGATATAGATAATAAGTCAAGCATGAAATACCTTGGAATAGTTCTATCCTCTCACCACCTATTTTGGTCTTTTCACATCCTATTTATTTCTAAGGAAATGTTCCATCTAACCTTGTACTTTGAAAAAATCAATACAGTCTTGAATTACTCAATCTTGACTTTTACAATTTGTTAACTCCTGCATCTTACCTATTCTTTTTCATTGCTCCTCCTACCTGAGTCTTTCCTGGACTGCTCAAAAAGACTGTGTAGTATTGCTAAGGTTGTTAACTGCCGTCAGCAGGGTAAGTTGTGTGGCACTAGTAAGTTATTTCGTTACTATCATAGTCGACAGACACCTAAACCAATGTGAGAAATGGTCTGAATCTATGTTGTCAGTCTCACAGCACCCTGTCTACTCACAACTCTTTCCTTGCATCTCATCAGGTAGAACTGGATTATATGCTCGTACAACCAAGTACAAAAACTCAACGTTACTCTATTTGGCCCGCGTCCTGCCTAACAAAGACAGTGTTTAGACGGAAAATAACGGCTCGCTGTATAATTAGCATAGGAGAAAAACGACTCAGTTATTCTTCCATATTCGTAAGAACGAATTCCACGCTGATTCTTCAGTCAAACAATCTGATAACTCTACATATTCAAGCACTAAACGTTGTAATCGAACAAGTAACTGAATCAGTATGCTGTACAACACACAGTTCGCTGTGTTAGCGTCCTGCTGAAGTTCGAAAATCTGACTAGAAACAATCAGGTAACTTTCAGATGTCCTTATCAAGCAAATTGATTACCACTCGATTCCTCCTGTAGTCAACATAGATTCTAAGTGATATAAGTACTATTATTGGTCTGGAATTCGCAATAATCATACTATGCCTAGGAAGATTCTATGATGAATATTACAGTGATGTATCAACCTACGAAATGTTCACACGAAGTCAACTTTCAACAATGGCATGAATTAAATGTAACCAAATAAATGTAGGCTATAAAGATTTACAAAACTCCCATCTTGTCATTCACCCTTACACAATAAAAAGAATATATCCCATATAAGCGGTGTCACGATATTCTGACGTTTTGTGGCCTTAACTTGGTGCAGTCATTGTTAGCGATATGAAGCCGCAAGATCCTCGAATCAAACCATTTCTGCTTCCAAGTGGATATGACTTACTTTCTTGGTTTGTTGGTTCGTGACTACATCATAAAGAAGGCATATACAAGTAGACAGTGATGTTTACCTGTAGTAGTGAAAGGCGGCTTGAGTGAGTTCGAATATGCCTCAATTTCGAAACCTAATCACACTAATCATCAGCACAAAACTTATTCACTGCTCACTCAAGTAAATAATGCACGTTTGACGAATTGAACCCTCTGATGAACTTTAAATTATTTGGGATATAGTCGTTTAAAAATTTAAAAAGAAGGAAATCAAATTGTTAAAAATATTTTATTTATCTGTAAAAGTGAAATATGTATATGCACATCTCAGAAATAGAACTCCTGACAACCACCTCTTAAAAATGCCAAAACATTGACTGCATCATCCTCCCATGGTTTGACATTTTGTGCAAGTAGATCATTAACTTCACTTGGAGTGAATCCCCAGGCTAAATCTTCCTCTGAATATCTGGAGCGTCTATTAAGAAAACTATAGTCTAAGCGCTGTGCTACAAAACGAGGTGAACTACGCCCACCATTTCTACTATTTGGATTTCCACCATCACCGCCGCCACTACGACCAGCACCACCACGACGTCGATGTCTGCGTCTAGAACTAGTAGATTTTGATTTCTCACCCTCAGGCTTTTTCTCCTCTCCCTTTGCTTCTTCAACTTTTTCTTCAACCTTCAGATTGTTGGAATTACACGGTTTTTGAGAATCAGATTCTCTTAGATTTGGATCAAAATTTTCCTTATCACCTGAGTGCTCCTGTTTGCAATTAGTTGTTTGACTACATTTCGGTTCATCAGTCGAACAACAGTCATGCTTTACAATTATCTCTGTGATTTTATCTCCATTCACTTTCTGTGACGTCTTTATGTCTTTAGGATTTTTCGCATGTCTAACTCCATGCCTCTTACAAGTAGGTTTTTTAATTCGAATAATACGTGTTTTAGGAGCATCGACTGGCAGTGGTGGTTGTTCTACGACGTTAGCCAGATGATCAAAGTTGAATTCTTTATTCGCTTCACTGACTAAGTTCATATTCAATCGTTCCAGTTTTACCAAGATCTCATCTCGCATTTTATCGAAACGTTTCAGTTGTGATTTATGATGTCGGATAAGAGCTACTGCATAGCGTAGAACCGCCAAACGATCAGTTTGACTATCATCATCACTACAACTACTATCAAAGCTATCCATATCTAAAAGAGAAAGAGGAAATTATAGAGCGAAATATACATCGAAGATATATATATATACCAGGTTAATAAATTAATCTTTAACTTATGAATTTCTCAATATACCTATGTAGAAGAAAATGGAGATAGATTGGGCATATGCTGAGAATACTGTCGAAAGACATCGCGCTCAATGCAGGCTTTTGGTCGAGTAGAGGCCGCATGGGAAACGACAGGTGGAGCGTGCTCGCGTGCCTTCCCCGACGGACATTACTATCTGATATAGGTGCAGGTTGGAAAAGAGTAAGTGGTGGCCAAACAAAAACATGGCTTCATCAATCCATGAAATCCCTGACAGTTAAACTGAGTCAGGTAGGGAGATGCAGACTTCCGGGTTGGGGCCCGCCCTCGGGACTCTAAGAATCAATGGCTGGAGACAATAGGTGACATGGCTCAAAATCGTTGTCAATGGCTTACGCAGATGTATTCAGTCTCTGTAATCTTTCATATTCCTTTCTATCATTACTCATTCTGTTTCACTCTTATCCTGGTCAAAACTCTATTGATTCTCTTCACGCATTTTCTTGTCTACCTTTGTATGCTCTTTGGGAACGTGGCAGCTCAAACTGCTGAACTTCGGTGCCAAGTCTTATGTTGAATCCAGCCAGCCAGCCAGCCAGCCCGCATGACACGGAGATGAGGGACCACAGGAAAACGTGGGGCTATCTTAGGAGGACCGCAGAAAATAGGACTTAATGCAGACGTGTTGTTGAAGCCCTACGTTCCACTCGCAACCCAAGGGAACAACAATGATAATGATACACACATAACACAGCTATTCTCGGGTGTCTCAATCTCAGGAAATTCGAATAATCGGTAATCGCTATTATAAAATTCAGCATAAAAACAAGAAGAACGCATAGTATTTACGGAAGTAGTCTGCTATTCACTTATTTCTACAGGTCTGTGTTCCGAGTGGAACTCAGGGCTACTGACTGACTGTTTTCAACGTAGAACTTTGCACCGATGTACAGCAGTTCAAGTTGCCACACCATGTAACACATGAAGCAAAGGAAGCGATATTTATAACAGAGAGAGAGAGATAATAAACAGAAATTTGAGGCAAAAAGAATAATTAATATGGAAGAACAATAGGATTTTATTGGATATGATAAATGAAAAAGAGTGGATTCATCTGAGCCAGCTATCACCGAGAACGATCACTTTGAGCCATATCACCAAGTGTCTCCAGCCATCATTGGTTTTTACCACCCCGACGACCCAAACGAGTCATGAAGTCTATATCTCGAAAACAACTACCCAAAACAATTTATAAAAGATAATATAAAAAAGAAAAAAAAGAGGGTAAAACCGGAGAATAACAAGATGGAAGAATGCAAAAAAACAGTCACAATACCATATAAAAATGGTACATCAGAGGCAATTCAAAGAAACCTCAAAAGTATCGGCATTCATACAGCTTTTAAACCGACAAATCTAATCAAAAATAAAATAAATCAACTGAAAGATCCCATAAAAAGGATGGATAAAAACAACTTGATTTATAAAATATCTTGTGCTGACTGTCCGACTAAATATGTGGGGCAAACGTCCAGATCACTCAGAACAAGAGTGAATGAACATAAACGCCTAACGGAAGGTCAACCAACAGGAATACAAGCCTACAAAAATCTTGAAAAAAATTCATCGATAGCTGCACATGCATGGGACAAAAACCACAATATCGATTGGGACAATGTGTGTATTCTAAAAACTAACATGAACAAGTGGAAAGAAAGACTTATAACAGAATCGATATTCATTAAAGTCACACCGGATACATGTAACAAGGGTGACTCAGTACAACTATCAACAACTTGGAATATAATTCTGGATACAAAAACATGAATGAACTTGGAATACAACTCAAATACAAACAAAAAAAAAATATGAATGAGCAAAAATAATGAACTATATATACGAGTACAAATCATAAATGTGTGAATCAAACAATTCCAACACTGGTGTGAACACGGGCAGTAATTTTGCTCGAAATATTACCAATAACAAAACTTATCATTGTGTGTAAACTATTAAAATATAATTATACTTTATTTGAAGTCTATATCTCCCTACGTGACTGGCTGGCTTAAACTAACTATTGTGGATTTCATTGACTGATGCAATGTTTTCGTTTGACCACCACTAACTTTTCCAACCTCGTCGATCCTATGTCAGCTAACATTGCCCGTTGAGGAAAGCGATGGCAAGGCTACTCATGTGTAAAACATGTCCTAATCATCTCAAACGGTGTAGCTTCACAACCTCGTCTATTGATTCCCCCTGCTTACCTAGCACTTGACCGATGCCTAACCTCAACATTGTTCACCTTGTCATACCACTGAACACGGGGGATAGAACGCAGGCACCTATAATCAAAGACAGCTAGCCTTTACGTATATTCCACTTCTAATGGCCATGTCTCACTCACGGTCATAAAGGAGGATAGAGTGAACTGATGCTGGGTAGTACAAACACTCTTTGGTTTGACAGCCAGCCCGATATCACGTCTATGGCAGACAAGGCGTAAGTTGGCATGTGCCAAACCCGCCTTCCGTATCCATGCTGAAATTTCGTTGACAATCAACCAGTTGGCGCTGATGCAACTCCCCAAATGTGTGAAGTGGTCAACATATCTAGCCATCAAGTGCGCAAACGTATTCTAGAGCACCGTTCAGCCAAGGAGAGACTATATCCCTTCTGGAGTACTGGTCTTCACACCAAGTCATAAACTCCTGCAACCGACTTCTAGAGGAAGTAGTGTCAGCGCTCTAAACTGGCTCACTCAAGAAGGCCTTGGGCAAGAATAGGAATTTAGAAGTAAAGGACTACCATATGCTTCGAGAGCTCTATCCTAAATCAATAAATCAGAAAAGCACAACATACTTTCATTCGCTTTACCGTGTCCACAATAACGTCCTTACCATAATTTTGCTCCATTTCAATTTGTACGCCTACTGTTATTATTATTTTATCATTACTCTATTATTGTCTACTAATAACATTGCATCCGCTTCTAGATTACACTTTGCATTGCGTAATAACCTTTTAAAACAAGTTTACTAGAAGCTGACTGGTCTGATGATTTCTCTGGCAAACATAAGCATGATTGCACAGCTTCAGAAAATAGATCGTCGAAAGAAAAATTCTCTTTGCTGTTTACTTCTTTTCCTCTTTCCCGAATTCTGCGAAGATATGGTCGACGGAACTGCTGTTATCGCGTTAATAGCATTTGTTGTGCGTTCGATAACATGCTGTAACTTCTTATGTATTCGAAAGAAATAGTAACCAGAAAGCTGTTGCCTCTCACTATAGGATCAGTAACTCGGCAACAACTTTCTGAGAGGATAATGTCAACTCATTATACGTGCATATATGCCCAGCTAGCATTGACTTCAGGTGCATCGCAGGCACTTCATGGCAGATCGCAGACAACTGTCGCACTTTCTATGATGCGCCATGAGTTTTCCCACACAATGTCTGCAGTATTATTATTCGGTTGGTTTCCAATATCCAATATACTGATTACGAGTTAGTATAAACCAGTGATTTCTTTGAGCTCGCTTCTTGACAGTAAGGTAGAGGTTCCAGATCTTCAGTGAACTTATGCGTAGTAAATCCCGCCACTCGACTGCTTTAGCTCTGGTAGACCCCAAGAGGAGTGATGCGAGGATTGGTAAAGATGTGGTTTGTAGTGTGCAGTATGTTAGGACTCAGTTGCTGCCGTGAATGGAGTTTGATCTAACACCCGTTGGTCATTCGAGTAGAACACAGGGCTTCGACAACACATCTCAATCTCGTTCTACTTTATGCTATTCTCTCAACATCGGTGGTATTAAGTAGTCTTCTCTTACTCCTGCATTCACTTCAGAGCCCCCGCACTTTTCTTTTGTGGATCACGTGACAAAATGTCTACAATGGACACAAATATAAACCTGGCTGGGTATATAAAGCCCTACAACAACCAGTTCAAAAGCCCGGAAAGCGGCCCTACAGTACGAGCAAGATGGGGAAGTTCAATGTATGGAATAGGAGAAACATTAGTCTCGCACGTCTCCTTTCCCTATTCTCCAGTTTCGTCTTGATGATTTTCCCGTGATTCTTCATCGAAACCGAAGCATTTGAACACAAAGATAATAGCATAAGACATGTTGCTAGTCACTTTAGGTGTATTATGATTAATATATGCGAAATCCACTCCACTCAATGAAATGGATATTCAAACACCTACCTCAGATCAGTCTTTTACGAAATTGGCGCCTTCACGTTGCCCTATGATTTTGCGCAGGTCCAATATCCAATATGCGGTATTCGTTTTTAAGAAATAGTGTACTCTTAAGTGAAGGGAAAGTTCCTGGTCTTCGGTAAGGTTCTGAATAGTCTGTCTAGCCGTTTGACTGTCTTTTTTTGTCTGACTCCATGGGTAGTGGTGCTTTGATTAGTTAAATAAGGTCTGAAGAATGTGGTGTGTTATGATTAGTTGCTGGAGCTGCTGCACCAAGTGGAGTTAATCCTTTCACTAGTAAGTGATCTGGTTTCGTCAGATGTGTGGATAATAATAAAAACAGATATAATTAGTACAGATTGTGAAAACTGAAGGAGAAAAGATGAAAAGACAGATAAATATTATATTATTATTGTTCCCTTGGGTTCCTAGTGGAACATAGGGCATCAACTACACGTCTCCACTTGTTTCTGTCTCCTGATGTACTTTTCACCTGCATCCATGTTAGTCCATACTGTTTCAACTCCTCTTCACACGATCTCCTCCATGTCACCCTTCGACGTCCCACTACTCGCCGCTTCCCTTTCGGCAGGTTCCACTCGAGCTATGGCCTGACGCGCGATTTCACCCAGCGGCCTCTTCAGCGAGTGTCCAATCCATCTCCACCTTCTCCTGCATATATGTTGGGCGATTGGTTCTTGTTTTGTTTGTTCCCATAGTTTCTTGTTGGTGATTCTTTTCGGCCATCTGATCTTGAGTACAGAAGGAAGACAGCTGTTGATAAAGGTCTGCAACAGGCTATTGGAAATATTCTTTGTGACCTGCCAAGTTTCTGATCCGTATAGAAGAAGTGACTTGACTTTTGTATTGAAAATCCGAATTTTGTTGTTGATGGTGAGTGACGAAGATTTCCAGATTGGTTTCAGGTTGATGAATGTGTTTCTCGCCTTCCCGATTCTCCATTTGACATCCTCGTTGGTTCCTCCTGTAGTTGAGACAATGCTCCTTAGATAAGTGAATGAAGTAACCTCTTTCAAATCCCTCCCGTTGATGGTGATTGGCGCTGGATGTTGCTGTTGGTGGTGGTGGTATTTAGTTATTTTCATAACCCCCATGTTGTCTATGTTCACCTGGCGTCAGTCCTGTCTTTGCTGCTTCTTCGACCAGTTTGTCGGTTTTCGTTTGTAAGTCTTCGATTTTGTGTGACATCAAACATAAATCATCCACGCGCGAAATCCAGGTCTTCTAGGTTCTTCACGTCGGTTCAGGATATCCCTGTCTTCTCGTTTCCCAATGGCTGATGCATAATCCAGTCCACCACAATTAGGAATATCATTGGTGATAATAAACACCCTTGTCTGACCCCTGTGTTTACTCCAAACGCCTCGTTGAGTTTTCCGTTGTGGATCACTTGACATGTGCTGTTGTCGTACAGCTGTTGAATAAGGTTGATGAATATTTGGGGTACGCCATAGTACCCGAGTAGTTTCCAAATTATTTCGCGGTCAACGCTGTCGAAGGCCTTCTCAAAGTCTATAAAGTTGAGGTAGAGGTTTGATTGCCATTCCATGCTTTGTTCGATGATGATACGTAGAGTTGCAATTTGGTCAGAGCATGATTTGCCTTTCCTGAGTCCAGCTTGTTCTGGTCGGAGTCCCGTATCCAGTGCGTCCTTTATTCTCTCCAGGATGATGCGACTCAGGATTTTACTTGGCGTCGACAGGAGCATGATTCCTCGCAAGTTCTTGCAGAGTCCTAAGTCACCCTTCCTTGGTAGTTTCACGAAGTAACCTTTCCTCCAGTCAGTGAGCACCCTTCCCTCCTTCCAGAGCTTTCGCAATAATGGAGTCAGCATATCTGCTGTCGTCTCTGGGTCCGCTTTCAGTGCTTCCGGGGGTATTCCATCTGGTCCAGCTGCTTTTCCAGCTTTCAGAAGCTTGATTGCATTCAAGACTTCAGCTTTCATTGGAGGATCGGTGTCAACTTGCAGTTGTGTACGTGCTGTTGTTGGTATTACTGGACGGGTTGCAGGTGGTGGTCGGTTCCATGGTCCTTTGAAGTGGTCCGCCCATTGTTTAATCTGTCTTTCTTCTTCGGTAATTGGGTTCCCTTGACTGTCTTTTATAGGTTTCACTTGTATTGATCTCTTTCCGCATAGAGACTTGGTTATCTGATATAGTGTCCTCAGGTCCCTTTTGCCTGCTGCCTTCTCAGCTTCAATGGCCAGGTTGTCGTAGAAATGTCTTTTGTCCTTCCTGACACTCTTCTTCACTTCTATGTCCAGTGCTGTGTAAGTTGAGCTCAGCGTCTCTTTCTCTTGCCCGTCTTTGCATTGAATCATTTTCTCTTTCAGCATTCTCCTCTTCTCTATTAGCTTCCAAGTGTCCATTGACAGCCATTTCTTATCTTTTCTCTTCCTTCTTCCTAAAGCCGTTGAACACGTTTCGTTGAAAATTACCTTCAGAGAGTTCCAATGGTCTTCCAAGCATGACTCCTCAGCGATGACACGTAGTGTTTCCTGCCTTGCTCTGACAGTTGCAGTGAAAGTGTCGTTTGCGGTTATATCCTTCAGTTTTTGCATTGTGGTCTATCCCCAGCTACCCTCGAGGCTATTAGCTTCACCTTGAAAGTCCCTTGTACTAGATAGTGGTCTGAACCCACATCTGCTCCTCTCCTCGATCTTGTGTCCAGTAGGCTCCGTCTCCACTTCCTTGAGATTGAAATGAAGTCTATCTGGTTTTTGGTGTGTCCATCTGGTGAAATCCATGTCGCCTTGTGTATATCCCTGTGTTTGAACACACTGCCACCAATCACCAAATCATTGAAGGCGCAGAAGTCTGAGAAGAGTTCACCTTTTTCGTTCATTTCACCGATGGCCTTGTGACCCATGGTGAGTTCTCTTCCTGTATTGTCTCCTCCCAGTTTCGCATTCATGTCACCCATCAGGATTTTGATATCGCTCTTTGGGACGTTGTCCATTACTGTTTGTAGTTGTCTGTAGAAGGCCTCCTTCTTCTCTTGTTCTGAGAAGTTTGTGGGCGCATAGCACTGAATGATTGCTGTACGTCATGCATGTGTTCTTCATGGGCAGTGCTCGTTTCCAGGTCCGGAACACTGTGGACCACCGTAGAAGTAGATGGCATCAGTTCCGGTGACTCCCTCACCATCTGTCTGACAGCCCATGGTCTGTCTTGTCTCACCCTTATGTTAGAGCTTCTGTCGATGGCTAGTACCTGAGCCATCAATAGTACCTTTTCGGCCTCTTCGGCAGAGTCCAGTGTAACCCGTAATGGGGGTGGCTTACCTTGAGGTGTGTGGACACCCCTGTACAGCCTGCACATTTTCACTGAACTAATATTCAGACCTAGTTTATTGCACAGGTTGGACCACTGCACCTGATCAAACAGGGCCCGCTGTTCAAGCGAGCTCTCCTTGCTCACAGGTACGTTAGAGAGGATAAGAGAATTAGACCGATTAACCTGAGACTTAGGTTTGGCCTTTGGCTTCTTGTATTCCTTTGCAGCGTCAGCAACTTTAGGCTTTTTGGTTGAAAGGTTTCATCTGCAATATTTCAGTTGTTAATAAATCAGATGACAGATGGATTAGATGGTGTTGAGTCTTACTAAGGCGACATTATAGTTCATGGTCCGAACATCGAATTGCATAATGAACGTCTCTTAAAACTGTTCAGGCGTTTCTGTGAGAAAAATATTCTTGTCAGGTAGTTCTGTGTCCCCTACGACGTATAAGGCTTCTGACCTAAGTGCATTACTGCACTTTTCCTAGAATTCATTTCCAAACTCCACAGGTTCGACCACTCAGCTAATTTATCTAGATCAGTTTGTAAGGCCGACCTATCCTCGCTATTGTTTACAGTTTTCCATATCTTAATGTCGTCTGCAAATAACAATGAAGATGAAGTAAGAATCCCTGGTAGCTCATTAACGTATAATAGGAATAGCAAGGGGCCTAATACAGTTCCCTGGGGCACTCCACTGGATACTGCTTTCCACCCTGATAGTACACCGTTAACTCTAACCTTCTGCCTTCTATCCATTAGGCAATCCCTAAACCACTCACATAGCCATTGGTCTAGTCCGAAACCTTTAAGTTTACTAAGGAGACCTAAGTGGGATACTTTGTCGAATGCCTTGCTAAGATCAATAAAAACCACGTCCAACAGAAGGTTTTTATCTCTGGCCTCGACCCAATCTTCCCTAGCTAACAGTAAGTTTGTTAAGCAGGATCGTCCTGGTCGGAATCCATGCTGTTCAACTGCCAGTAAGCCATGTGTTTCAACATAAGCTAATAGCTGATCCCTTACAATAGTTTCCATTACCTTTGCTATAATGCATGTTAGACTTACCGGCCTGTAGTTAGATACCAATTGCCTGTCCCCCTCTTTGAATATTGGGCTTATTATGGCATCCTTCCAGTCCCTGGGTAGCTTAGCCTGGGTCAGTGACATTTGGAAAATCTCCGCAAGCGGAATATATATTATATCCACCAAGGAAATTAACAGTTTAGGGTGAAGTCCATCAGGCCCAGATGATTTGCCTGGCTTCAGTTTAGACAGTAGTTTGAGGACCTCTGTGTGCTCTACCACAATTGAGGGCATCTGAGTGGCGATGGCAGTAACCTCGCCATACCCCTGGGTGGAACTATCAGACGAGAAGACGTCACAGAAGTATTCAGAGAGGTTTTCAGCCTTTCCTTCGTCTGACTCAGCCGTTTCTCCACTAATGCTTATGAGTGACGGTATACCATTGCTAGTTTTAGTCCTACGTTTAATATACGAGAAGAGCCTTTTTGGGTAGTGAACACTATCTAGCACAAGCCGTCTCTCATATTCTATACGACTCTTGTTAATCGCATACTTACAGAGATTTCAAATTTTGCGGTAGTCTTTCTGGAAATTTTCCCTTCCTGTCATAATAAATTGGTCCCATAAGTTCTTTCGCCGTCTTAATAGCCTCCTTATTTCACTAGTAATCCAAGGTGTCTTGTGCGATAGCTTCCGAGGTGTGTACCAAGGTATAAAAGGTGAAGTGACACAATCTAATGTATTTCTAAATCCTACCCAAGCTTCCTCGACAGTCCGACTTGTATCTACTGACCAGTCAACTGCAGTTGCTGCTTTCTGGATTCCTTGTATATCCGCTTTCCAAATGTTTGGACGAGCAGATTTTGACCTGTGTACGAGAGAATGAATCTTAAACGTAAAAGCAATGACTATGTGGTCACTGCTGCCAAGCGGTGGAAGGCACCTAATGTCACCAACGTCCTCCTTCTGGTGTGTTAATATCAAGTCTAGAGTAGATGGATCATGTTCCGGGTGATACCGTGTTGGTGCATGCATATGTTGCACGAGTGCACATTCAAGCACTGTCAATGTGAACTCCCTATTGAAACAGGTATACAAACTAGTGGAGTTTAATTCCCCCCAGTTAATGTGTGGAGCATTAAAGTCGCCAACAACCAGACACCTATTTCTACTACCCCACGCCTTCAAGTGATTTAGAACGAAGTCATCAGCTTGGCTAGCAGGACTTCTGTAAATAACTCCGATCGTTAAAGTGCCTTTGCTCAGATTAATAACGCAACTTGCAGCCTCACTGGTGCCGCTGTCATGAGCTTCTGACAACGTTGACCTAATCCCTATGTCATCGCGGATGTATAGAGCAACCCCACCACCTTTCCGACTACTTACTCTATCTGCTCGAATACAGATGTACCCAGGTATGAGTGGAGTTAAGTCTACACCCACTAACAACCATGTCTCAGTGATAGCAATCACATCAGGTTGTAGTCTTTCAGATAACTCTCCTAATTCGGCGAGTTTATTCCTAAGACTACAAGCGTTCGTATAGCACACCGAGACACCTACGTGTTCATCCGGCTTATGAAGAGAGGTCTCGGCAGCATCGGTTTCCGAGACCTCACCACCCGAAAACCCAATATCTTGAGGTCTTTTTCACCTTTCTCTAGCCTGGCCTTTAGTTCAGCCACGGCTTCTCTTCTTTTGATTCTATCTTCTAAAGGCCAATCAGGCCTTATTTTTAAGCTTTTATCGTTAATTTTGAAGGCGTTGTTGAGGATGGTGCTTTTCTCTGTTTCATTCCCTAAAACTATCTTAAGTAGTCGTCGAGAAGTTTCCGTAGCATCAGGGTTTCGTTTTCCGATCCTGACGGCTTTTCTTACGTGAACTCCAATTGTCTTTTCAGGAAGTATTTCCCGGATTATGGAGCTAACCGCCTTCAGATCATCTGCATGTCGGGCAGCTGGATCTGTGTTCTTAGATTCCTCCAAATTCCAGATTATAACACTGTAACTGGAGTCCGTAGGTTTCTGAGTTTGGCTGGTACTAACAGCCATCGAGACCTTGTTGGTGAACTCGGTTGCTGTTTCTTTCCTTCGTTTATTTTGCTTCTTACCTGACGGCACCAACCAAGTGGAGTCAGTTTCTTCCACTTTGTTTTCGCCGCGACTAGAGGCCATTCGTGCACTAGACACGCTGCGCTTTGGGGTGGCCATTTCACAGGCTGGTGTTGCCATGCTGGCACTACTTGCCCTTTTAGATTTCCTTTGCCGTTTGCGCTTAGTCGCTACAGACATTTGAGCACTCTGTGCCTCTTTTGCCCCCTGAGCTACAGGTGGCGATACACCTTCGGTTTTAAAATTATGTCCTGAACCGCCATTTTTGGCTATGATTTCTGGTACAGGCTTCTCGACTACGTCTTTAGTCAATTTCTTGGACATCAGGAGTCCCACTGCCTCTTGGATGAGGACATCCAACGGGTTGCTGCAAAATTTGCACAGCCACGGAGATGACGGCATGCAATATCTCTTATAGGCTACTGGTGACAAACCAGTGCAAACCTTGTGAAACCATAGGCTACAGTTGTCACACTGCATACCATCATCCACCGGAAAGTGGCAGTCTGGTCGTCCGCAATTGCTATTCGGACCCATAGCGCTAATTTGTTTCAACAACACAAATATATGTACGTGAAAACTGTGAGGTTTATATCAACCAAATACACAAATGCATGTACGTGAAAAAAAGCGTAAATACCGAACAAAACACAGACTGTGAATAATATGAACAACACTTCAACTAAATAAATCAGTTAAAGTGAAATAAAAAGCTTTTGATGTGGTTTAAACAACAAAAGCAGAATTTACTCCACAACGTAAAAAATGCCACTGTCCTTTTTCAAAGCTGCATCTCACAAACCGTATGGAATTAATTGGCGCTTCAGGAAGACAGGATCACCTTCTATTTCGAGATGGTTTGGATGATTCTTCATTCCATCTACACAATTAGAACGTTGGAGAACTAATTCTCTGAACAAAGATTCATCAAGTAACTCAGTACGAAGTGAGATTTCAACATTTAACAATCTAAGAGCCTTCAATCCCAATAATGGTGGACCCAATTCACTAACAAGAAAGGGGATATTCACAAAACTACCACTGTCTGGTTTCAAACCAATGTTAGTGGCACCAACAAGAGGCAGTTTATGGCCAGCTATACCTGCAATCGAACTAGTAGTAGGGTCCACCTGGACAAGCTGAAAAGCGATAGTAAATCTGTCATAGAAATCACAGATTCAGTACTCCCAGTATCAATCATAAAACAGTGAGACCTGCCTGAACTTGTAGTGAAGGTTTTCTTTAGATGAGATTCATTGCTGTGAAAAACTGAAGGAGATATTGACCGCATTTAACCAGACAGTTTGGGAGAATCATGAGGATTCTGAGTAGCATAAGCATTTGAACTTCTGCAAACAAACTTTATGTGCCCAATTTTACCACATATATGGCACTTAGCACCCCGAAAACGGTAAGTACTTTGTAAATGAATCTTTCCACAGGAAAATCACGGTTTGATATTTTGCTCTCTCTGCATTCCATGACACGTAAATGGCAGTTTTGATTTCCTTTTACGAACACCTGTATTATCAGCTTTGGACAGCATGACATCAGAAACTGACGTAGTGGGAGCTGGGTATTCACTGTTGACATCTCCATATGTAATACATGATTCCTTAGCAGTTTGGAAGGTGCAGGAAGGAATCTGAATCAACTCTTTCTCGTACTTCGGAATATTGATTCCAGAAATTAGACGATCACGTAGTTGAGTATGGAGCTGATCTCCAAAGTTGCACTTTGAAGCTTGTGTCTGAAGCTGAAGAATAAAGTCTCTAATCTTCTGGTTGGGAGCACGAACAAGTTCGTTGAACTCAGGCCTCTCTCGTGTTTCTAAAGTTCGTATGTGGAAGTGATTTGTCAGAAGTTCATGGAGTTTATTACATGACAGAGAAATTGGTTTATCTGGAAATGACAGAGTTTTCACTAGGCTGTACGTATCTAACCCAATAGCAGTAATAAAATGAGCTGAAATTTTGTCATTGCGAACATTCTTCGACATGCACCATGCGTCGAAACATTCAGGGTAATCGGCGATTTCCTGTGGTGAACCATTCATAGGAAACTTTCCAAGATAATTTAATTACACAGCGACGCCAAAATGCTATAATTAATTGTAATAGTAATATTTCGCAATGACCGAATTACAGGAAAACAACCAACAGCACAGAGAGGGATGAATTTTCCATTCGTATATTAAATATATTAACAAACAACGGTAAGTATTTAAACAACACAGATATAGAAATTGTCAATTACCTCAAAATGCTTTTGCTCCTAACATCTACAAGCCTGCTCAGCTTCTTGTCAAGATGCTACACCATGGGCCATACTTAAATTCGTGAGACATCTCATAGGTCAGATTGTCCCATAGGTTCTAATCTTCCAGATCTTTGAATTCACTTCTCGCTGAAATATCACTTATTTACCTCACAATAATCTTTTTATTTACGGACTATTATACTCTATTTGATCTCAACTACCTAGGCCTCTATTAGGGCGAAACTAACTCTTTATTCTTATTTGTTGCTTGCTTTAAGTCTGGTTGCTTTGGTTAAAAACACAACAACACCAGTGTTTGAACAAAGCCATATTTTCAACGGAAACGTTGTAGTTTCCTTGCTAAGACCAATATGGTTGGCATAAAACGTTGCGAATGTATACTGTCATTCCAAGGAGTCCCCACCTCTTTGTATATTTTTGTATATGTCTTGTAAATATACTTCAAATGATGTATTGTCCATAATTTTATTTGATTCTATTTGCAGTTTCCCAGGAAGTTTTCCTCTTCCTGAAATAGCCTCTTTATCAAATGGTGGCATAGCACTCACCCAGATATACGCTGTTCACTAGTTGACCATAACTCTCAGCGGGAAAAGGAACGAAGTTTACGTTGTCGCTCAACTTCGATGGTGACTTTAGTAAAGGGTTTACAATTCAACACTGATAAGAACCTGTTCTGATTGCTCTTACAAGGGCAGAACAACTTAAACTTTCGAAAATGTATTAATTTATGATACTTCAGGATTGTAATTTGTAAAGTAAATGGTCGTGCCTGTAAAAATGACGTGCATTTCTTGTAAAATTACCCATATATACGAAATATGAATTATTATTATTATGCTTCTTAGCAGTGCCATCCACAATATTTTTTCACTTTATACTCTTCATTCCAGAATTCTCTAGAATTTTCCGCTTATATTATATTTTCTCTTCTATCAGTATAGATTATTCTTTTTCTCTCGACTTCCAAGTGTAACATAGGCTTTCAAAAACACTTCTATTTTCTGCTCTCCTCTTCACCTGGGTCCACGATTGCCCACAGCCCCTCACCTCCACCTTCCAACACAATCTGCTCCATGTCACTCTCGCGCCGGTGACCAAGCCGTCGATTTCTACTGGGATTCAACTCAAGCGACGGCCGGCTAGGCGCGCGATGTCATTCGACGGCCCCCTCAACGTATGCTCGATCCATCTCCATCTTCTCTTACACGTTTTTTGAGCAAGCTCCTCTTGGTTCGTTTGTTGTTAGTTTCATGCTGCTAATTCATTCTGACCGGCTTGTCTTCTGATCATCAGTATGGAGCCAGAGAAGGCAGCTATTGATAAAAGTCGGAAAACTGTTGAAAATCCTTTTCGTAACACGCTGACCAAAAATCCGAATCTTGTTCTTTTTACTGGCCGAGTGCAGTGCAGAAGGTTTCCAAACTGGTTTTACGTCCATGAAGGCGCATCTTGCATTTCATCCGTGGCATGTGCCTGTGGTTGAAACGAAGGAGGTCACCTCTGTCAAATTTCTCTCGTTGATGGTGATTAGTGCTGGATGATCGGTTTCTTCATTACCTCCGTCTCCACCTTCTTCATGTTAATCTGGAATCCTGTCTTTGCTGCGTGCTTCTTCACTCAGTTTGTTAGTTTCCTCCTTCAAGTCTTCGAGTCTGCGTGACATAAAACATTCGCGAAGTCCAGATATACTTGAGTCTTCCTATCGGTGGTCCAGCGTATTGTTGTCTCGTCGCTACCATGAAGAGCCTTCAGTCCACCACAATCACGAATATCAGTATGTGCTTCCGTTTACTTCATTTCACATATTGGTTGTTTCATAATGAACTATTCACCTCATTCTCACTATCTCCTCTCTAATTTATCTCATCTTGTACAAGTCACTCACCTAACACTGTTCACAACTTTGAACTGACTTGTCAATTTTCGTTCATTGCATTGTAAGAATCAATTATGGCTAATTACCATCACTGTCTCTCATTACACCAAATTATGTTGTAGTTAAATTTAGCCCACCACATTTGTCACACCAATACTACTATTATTATTACCTCCTTTAGCCCCAAAAGAAACAAGGGGGTTTAGCGGCACGTTGCCATTGCGTTCCATTCTCCGACAACTTTTTCACCTGGCTCCACGTCTACCCACATACTTTCATCTCCTCCTCGCATCACCTCCTTCACGTCATCCTCACACTGACGACCAACTGGCAGCTTCCCATTTGAGTTTCACTCAAGAGATGGCCTGGCGTGTGATGTCACTTGATGGTTTGTTTTCTCAGAGTGTGGCCAATCCACCTCCATTTCTTCCTGTTTATTTACTGCACAGTTGGTCCCTACTGGGTTGGTTCGTTCCCAGAGATCCTTCACTATTGCTGATCTTTTCTGGTCATATCATCCTGAGTGGTATTGAGCGAAGACAGCCGTTAATGAAGGTCTGTAGTTTGTTTGAGGTGCTCTTCATGACGCGCCAAGTCTCCAATTCGTATGGTAGCACTGAATTCACATTGGAGTTGAAAATCCGAATCTTATTTTTCGTGCTGGGTGCTGTTGACCTCCGCACGAACTTGAGAGTAATGAAAGCTTGCCTTGCTTTCCCGATCTTCGATTTGATATCCTCATCAGTACTATCTGCCTGTAGTTGAAAAGGCGATGCTTCCCAGGTAGTTAGGTGAAGGAGGTTGCTTCTTTCAGACTCCTCCCATTTATGCTGATTGCTGTCTTCATCACCTGTTTTCTCTATGTTCACCTGAAATCTTATCTTTGATATCACACAAATACTACTATTTATTTAATATGAACAGCCTCTGACTACTAATCTCTTGTTCTAATTCAGAATGTATCCGCCGCATAACTAACTGATAAATATCATCACGAAAACAAAAATATTACAATTTATAATTGTAAGAAACTGAAGAGGAGAATTTATTGAAAAGAATATTCTTTGTTCAGACTGACTTTTATCAATTCATGATATGTGCCTACTCTATTTTATTCCTTTACGTCCCCAGTGGAACATGGGCTTCCCAAGCTAGATCTTTGAAGTTTAATTAGCAGTGGTTTTATTTTTAATGTGGTGGGTTTGCTAGCCTCACACCCAACCCTAACTCTTTATAGGATTTACTACCGGCTTAGAGAGGTTTAGCAGTGAGTCATCCAAGGATCGAACATCAGACCACATGCTCGGTTGGCGAAAGTTCTACTGCCGAATCACCGACGCACATGAGTCCACTTAGCACGCCTAAATATCTCATTGTTAGATCAATTTTCTTGGTTGGTTATCTATTAACCACTTCACACATGATAAAACTGATTAATTACTGTCAACAGACCATATATATAAAGTATAGTCACAGATAAGGATGTCGCTGAAAAGTGACCCACCATATCAGAAGGAATTGCAGCAGTAAGTCCTTAGAAGAAGAGCCCTTTATTTCTCAAAAATATCCCGGCTCGAAATGGATACCCAGCATGTTTCGTGGAGAGAACATGAAATTAAAAAGAGACGAATGCATTTCAGTACCAAAAACCACTTTAATTGAATCTGCACTTTAAGCGGGAATTGGTGGCAGATATCCTAAACAAAGAATCTTCACTTCCCTAAAGAAGACCTGTCCTGCAGCAACTCTAAGAGTGATACTGTCCAGCCACCCGCTGCTTCTAAACAATGTGGAGGAAAAACTCCCACATAAAACCCTTCCACTGAACATATATAAGTTCACCTGCTCCTATGAAGCTAGGTACATAGGTCGTTCTATGCGCCTCCTGTCAAAACGTCTTAAAGAACACTACCCAGAAGATTGCAAACAGGAGACACTGGTTCAATTAAAAGCGTCATAACTGAACACCACGTCAGCACACCTGTCGCAGCATCTCAACTGACTCATGCATCATTCGGAGTCACTTACACATTTCAAAAAATGCATCATCAAAGGCACTGATTCCCATTTATTTGAACTGAAGAAGTCTTCACCATATATATCGAGAAGCTGGGACTATGTGTTGAGAAGAAACTAGTCCAACCTATACATTTACCATGGATCTAGTTCCGTTTGACACCTTCGTTTTCAAATTTCAGTTATAGAAGTGGCTATTATTTCAATTTGTTTCCATGCTCATCCCGTTTACACCGATAATTCGTTAAAAACTTAATTTCCATATAACGGAACTTCTTTCTAATCATGTGTAATTTTATTCCAGGCCCCTTGTGACCTCGATATTCACACACTCGAACTTTCACATCAAGTTGAAGATTATTATCACTTTTTATCCCCTTCGATACTATGTGGAATTACATAACTGTATCGACGTAAATTTATGTATATAAATGTGATTGTACAGTTGCTTCGGAGGATGAAATAGCCGAAAAGACATCAGTTTGCTGAACTTCTTGTTCTTTTCCCTCTGCAAAGTGATTGTTTCTTCAGAATTCCATCATGAACTGACATCTCAAACCGATGTCAGCTCATGATGAAATCCTGTAACCGACCAACCACTTGGATGTTTCTCCGTTCAATCTTTTTTGTCTTCAAAATAATACATAGCCCGAAATTCAAATAGATACTTTGGAAAACAACTCTCGCTTTTCATACAGTCATCACCTAAACAACTGCCCCAGATCAAATCGCTAACGGATCAACATAGAAATTTTTTTTCGCACAAGTGGATATAAACCACGTTATCGGCTAAATTATGCCTCACTCACGTATCACTCATTTTTTCGTTACTGTCTAATTGATAGGCAGATATAAAAGTGTGCAATTAATGGTGTTCTCTGAGCTGGTTGGTTTAGTTGCGAAGCTTTCGTCGTCCTTCTGGACAACATCCCCTTTCAGCGCCATATTTAGCACAAAGTGAAATGATTTAAACTTCTTCATGAGTGATATAATTGCGTCTCCTGGTAACTATCTTTACATATGTATTGACCATTTTCTATTGACTTGGATTTTAAACTTTCTGGTCACCTGATTTACTTTTTATTAGTTGATATATTTCGTCTATATTAACGTGCTTGTTAATTGCATTTTCGTTTGAGTATCAGGCTTCTAGGTATTCTCTGGCACTTTTGGTGTTCCCTTTGTCTAAGGTTTTGACAATATCCCAATCAAATTGATGACCATAACTGTCTATATGCATTGATACTAAAAAATACATATCGTGTCTTCTCACGGTTTCAGTATTCCAGCTGGAATACTGAAACCGTTAGATATAGATATAGCACACAAACCAGTAAAATCGCTTAATTCGATATTATGCAAACCAAAAGATCCAACAGAAAAAGGGGATAAAATTAATACCATTTACAAAATAAATTGTATGAACTGTAACAAGCATTACATCGGCTAAAGTGGGCGTCCCCTTCGAATCACAGAATCCAAGAACACAAATCAGCCATGAAAAGACACGATATATATTCTTTAGTATCAATGCATATAGACAATTATGGTCATCAATTTGATTGGGATAATGTCAAAATCTTAGACAGAGGAAACACGAAAAGTGCAGTCAGGGAATTCCTAGAAGCCTGGTACTCAAACGAAAATGCAATTAACAAGCACGTTAATATAGACGAAATATATCAACTAATAAAAAGTAAATCAGGTGATCAGAAAGTTTAAAATCCAAGTCAATAGAAAATAGTCAATATATATGTAAAGATAGTTACCAGGAGACGCAATTATATCACTCATGAAGAAGTTTAAATCATTTCACTTTGTGCTAAATATGGCGCTGAAAGGGGATGTTGTCCAGAAGGACGACGAAAGCTTCGCAACTAAACCAACCAGCTCAGAGAACACTGTTAATTGCAAATCATCCACCTGAGCTACAAATCTTCTCTATTATTTCAAGATATAAAAGTGTGTCCAACTCAGACTAGTGCAGTATGTGATACTAGATTTTATTCTAATACCTCCCTACCTAATAGCATGTTAAGCATCTTAACCGTCACATCTTTGCTTGCATATTTACAGAATAAATAAACCCGAGATGCATATATAAGAGGAAATAAGTAACACAGCCTATTATGGGTTGATTCATTTAGTCTTTATCAAAATAAAAAGAAGAAAATTCGAATTGTACATTACTCAAACGCAAAAGGAAAGATACCATAGATGATATATATATATCTCGCCATATCTTTTTGAATAAAACATTGGATAGAAATAATGAAGAAATATCAAAGAATACAGGTGACAATAGATCAAAAGAGAATCTTCGAATCTTCTGAAAGGATGACAGATTTTGAATGAATCTTGTCCTGAGGATTGTTTCCCGGTAGCCAAATAGTCACTGAGTAATACTGAGTAGCTTGTTTACAGGCTGATACATACTACATAATACATATAGATACGTACTCATCACGTCTAGCAGGCAATAGATAGTGAAACAAAAAAATACCTCTAGAAATATTTCACATCAGAATCATCGAATCAATCCGGAAAGAAGAAGATAAATAACATTCTTGGTTCAGTTGTGTTCATCACAAAGACAATTAAACAGGGCATCAATACTAAGAAAGAAATCTACCGATCATACATTCACAGTAATGAACAAAATAATTAGATATTATTTATTATAAGAAGAAATTAAATTAATGCGCATATGCATATCAGGAAGACAGAAAGAATTTTGAAGGCAGTTACAGTTAGAGTCAGTTGCATGAAGAAACAAGAAGGGCAGACAGTCAATCACTCGGAACATTTGCATATGCTCGAAAAGCTAAAACATCTGAAACACTGGAACTGCTTTGTAGTTGTTGTTGAATACAAAATGGGATTCCGGCACTGATAAAGAATACAGATCCTTCATTAAATTCACTGAAAATAGGGCATACCAAAAAAACAACAACGATCCCTGGTTAATTATCAATCATGTAAATAATTTGAAAACATAACCAAATATGTTCAATAGTAGGTATACCACTATAATTATGCCTGTATTTATAGGCATCTATATTATAAATTATAGGAATGAAAAGAATTCAAGTGTTGGTTTGTAGGGATTTGATTGGTTACAAGATTTTCATCATGAGCTGACATTAGCTACAGAACCATTGGAAAACCTGGGAGTACTGGACAGCTGTTCGTCCTAGTTTGGGACTCTTCATCAGTACGCACCCACCGGGATTCGAACCCAGGACCTTCTGGTTACAAGGCGAGCTCGTATACCATTAAGCCACTGGAACCCGATCCCATGGCCCATGAATTCTAACTTCTGCCAATTCACGACATAGCGCGACCCCTAGCCAATGTCTTCGGCGAGTATTTGTCCTCATGGGCCATTGGATCGGGTGCCAGTGGCTCAATGGTCTACGAGCTAGCCTTGTAAACCAGAAGGTCCTGGGTTCGAATCCCGGTGGGTGCGTGCTGCTGAAGAGTCCCAAACTAGGGCGAAACAGCTGTCCAGTACTCCCAGGTTTTCCAATGGTTCTCTAACTAATGCAAGCTCATGATGAAAAGAATTCAGTTTGTCAGAAAAAAGCTAATTTCTCAGCTAAAGTTTTCACACACACACACACCTGCTTATATTACTCTATGATAGATCACATGCAATGCACCGAACCTTATAATTTGATTAGTCACTGACCTCCAGTACACTAATATATCTAACTGAGAGGTACTATGGCGATGTCTGACTATGAAGGGAATGCCGAGAAAATTCATTGCACTGGTCAAGACACTCTACTCAAACTCATGCATCCAGCCAGGTAAGCGCCTACGGAGAGTTGTCATCTGACAACTAGTGATGTCCTTCAGGGATACCCACTATCCCTATTTCTACTTAATTCCATCAAAGATATACTAATGGAATTAACTCTAACTGATGACTTCAGTGACTCAGAGATTGACTTGTTACCACCAGGGAGTAATCTCGTTAACTGACAAAAAGCAGATGATACAGTCCTCCAAAGGGAAGACGCTGACAGAATAGAGCAGTCTTCTGAACACCTTCAGCAGCAGCAATCCTTGAATGTTTGGTATGTGCTCAGCCTTCTGTTGATCATCACTGCAATGTTTTCATCTTTATAATCAAGCTGAAAGTAGATTGGCTTTTTTCCTACTGTGATTTATTTTACATTTGTGATATCAGATCTTCCATACTTGTTGATGAACCTTTGAGGGTATCCATTTCTCTTCAATGTCTTTTCAAGAAACTCAAATTCTTCCTCTAATTTCTCTATATGGCATATTCTTCTCGCTCTATAGTACAGGGTCTTGGCTAGACCACGTTTAAAGCTATTCGGACAAAAGCTATTAAAATTTAAGTATTGTCCTTTCCATGTGCGCTTTCGATAAGTTGACTTTTAAAGACTATCGTCTTCTAGGCGTTCCATGGCGATGTCGAGGAAGTGGAACTTTCCGTCACTTTCATGTTCCATAGTGAACTCAATATTGGCGTGTGCATCATTGAATAATCTTAGTAAGTGTGAAGCATGACTTTCATTTTTGCACACTATAAATGTGTCATCAACATATCGGCAGTAGGAAGTTGTTTCGTCGATTACATGCTTCAACTTCGTTCTCTCAAGGTTGGACATGAATATGTCTGCTAAAACAGGGCTAAGTGGACTGCCCATAGCTATACCATCTATTTGACGGTAAAGAGTGTTGTCAAATTGGAATTGCACATCCATGGTACCAATTAGCAGTAGGCGTTTGAGTTCTGACTCTGGGAGTGGGAGAAGATCAGACTGCTGACAAATGATTTCAATGGTTTCGTTGATTGGAATCATTGGGAACAAGGAGGTTACATCAAATGACACCATGAACTTATTTAAAACGTTCATGTGGTTTACACCTTCAGAGAAATGAAATGAGTCTTTGATAGTGTGCATGCCTAGCCATTGACGAATAGGTTCCAACTTCTCCGCAAGCCAACGTGCCACCTTATGCTTGGGCGAAATGATCATCGAAAGTATAGGTCTCAGGGGGACTTGTTTTTTGTGTATCTTCGGAAGGCCATACATGTGTGGCAAGCGGGACCCTTGGGGTTTCAAATCATTGTACGTATTGTTGTCAATCAATTTCTTCTTTAGAAGATCTCTCAGTGCGTTTGTGATACGTTTTTAGACAGCATCTGTCTTACTGTTTCCTGCGTTCGGTAAACTGGTTATGCAGAAAGGTTTTGGTTCGTATATATATAGACTGACTGCAGAAAATCTACATATAAGGATGAACCCCAAAAGTTTAAATAGGCATGAAAATGTGATCTTGTTAGCTAATGCATGTCAAGTCCTGATTAATAAATAAAATGAATATCTCCATTATGATATATATATATATATATATATACGTTTGTTACTTTAATTTCGATTAGTTCCCCTCAAAAGAAGTTAAGACCAGTTTGCCGAACTCAGGAAACGTTGGAATTACTCATTTAACAATTTCGATGAGATTTTACAAATATAATTTTATCTATAGGATAATAAGATGGTGAATATAAATTGTGCAATTATTAATTATAATAATAATAATGGTTCTATCAATAATAAGGATGAAAAGTGAGGCGATCTGTGATAACAAGAATAACGAAATACAACATGATTCAACAAACAAAGTGTTCAGGTAGACATAGTAGTCGATCAAGGCTAGGAAAAACAAATGTACCGATTAGGTAATGCTAGATTGATTGTAAAGGAAGTAAATCAACTGAGTTTCAATGAAGATGTGATAAGATTAAGGGATGATAAGAGAGTGGCGTTGAAAACATAAGTAAGAGGGGGTGGAGAAGTCACCAGTTGGTTAGGTCAAAACATCCCAAAGTAAGGATAATGGCTGCACGAACTTCTTTTAAATGCATAATTTAGGGGCTTAATAGTTCAAATGCCTATCGCCTTATCCATATGCACTAGACGATTAAGAAGTCCACGTGGGAATGATTCGGTGGGACGCGATGAATCACCTTGAATACTTTCGTTTTCTTCACTAAATGACCACCAACCACTAATTAAGTGCGAAAAAATGGAGCTACGGATTGTTTATGTCTGACCATTACCGCACGACGATGGGAGATGTTCAGTAGTGACATGTTGATCAGGCTGTCTAGTAGTACGCTCAAAATGAATGTCACCGGAGGTGCAGTTGAATTGATAAATGCACATAGATATCGCGAAACTATCTAATAATAATAATAATAATTTGCTTTATTCCAAAACAGTACTTGTGATACAGAATGGAATTCTCAGCATTTTTACTACAGTATTGCATCCAGTTAGTACAGTATCAATAAATAGAATTCTACATGCATTAAGGAAATTTCAGTTCATTATGACAACAAAACTTTGGCATGTCGGTAGCAAAGCCAAAGTTGAAGAGTGTTTGAAGGTGTTAGAAAAGTAGGTGCTATTATATTTACTAGCGTAAGCGGGAGAAAGAAATAAAGCAGCACATAACGGAAAAGAGAGAGAGAGAAAAGGAAAAGAAAGAAAAATAATGTTGTACCTATAAATAATATGAGTTGAAAAGACGAGGTCCATTTGTTCAATTGACTATTTAATGAGTCATAGGTGTCACGCCTAATGCTTTCTTTATCGCACAGAACACGAGCTAAGTAGGGAATGGTTGAGTTTTTGTACTTGCTACTGCGAGCATATAGTTTTCTATATAGGCTTCTGGTTTCACCTGATGAGATGCAAGGGGAGAGTTGTGAGTGAAGAGGGTGGTGTGAGTTAGATAAAATGGATTTGGCCCATTTTCCACATGAGTCCATGTGCTTATGCTTCGTTTGCATCCCAATCATTCGTCGACTAGATAATGACAAACACAAGTTTGCTGAGTAAGACGTTATTCGTATACTCCTGGAAAGTCTCTGGAATAAAATCTCACTTGACAAGTCACCATTAAATTGTAACTTAATGAATAGAGGCTTTTTACGTGCAGTCATAGTCTCAGGTTTTCTCTCTTATATTTTCATGTTTCTTTATAAAACTAATCGGATAGCCTATTTCCACCAAGGAACCAAGAATATATTCAAATTCCTTTTGTAAGTGGTCATCCTTACACATCTTTCTTGCTCTACTCGTAAGACATTTAACAACATTTCGTTTATGTTTAATGGGCACATAATTAAGGAATTTTGTGTATTGCCCTGTGAATGTGCTTCTCCTATACACGCTTCTCCCAAGTGACCCATCTTCTCGCCTACTTAGCAAGAAGTCTAGAAAATGTAGTTTACTATCCTGCTCCTCTTCACAAGTGAAGTTAAGCGAAGAGTGGACGTTGTTGAATTTCATCAACAATTCGTCTATGTTAGCATTCCCATCAGCTAAGATAAATGTATCATCGACTTCATGGTAATACATATCAAACTTCTTGATGATGTCTTTCAATTTCCTGTTTTCAAGTTTTGCGGGGAAGAAATCAGCTAATATTGGGCCTAATGGTGAGCCCATAGTTATTCCATCTACTTGTCGGTAGTATGAATTATTGAAGACAAAATGCACATTCATTGTGCATTTATAATTTTACACTGAAGTATGGCTTCAAATTCATTCTTTTTCATAACCATTGTAATTTCAGATAGTCTTTACTACAGCAGTTGATGAGAACTTATGAAATCAAATGATGACATTATTTTATCCTGCAGATCTGATCTGTATTTCTTCCTTTCTTTATCGATATATGTATATGTGTGTAAATGAAACTTACAAGCATTCACAAACAAAAGCAGAAGCTGTTGAATTGTCCTCAGTACAATTGGATTTTTTCTTTTCATTATTATTTTTATTCATTGGTGTAGAATTATCATTCGCATCTGGTGTTTCTGCCATTTGACTATCAGATAATCTATTCCCATAGAGACGTTGTATTCTACCTTGTCCATTGATAATCAATAAGATACTAGCAGATTTTAATGGTGCAAATTCAACTGCTTGATACTGACTTGGTATCTGTTAAAACAAATTAAAATTATATACATAACAAAGGGTCGAAGTGTAACGACAGAAGACAAGGATCAGGCAACAGATCGTTTATTGAGAAAATCAACAGATATTTAAAAAGTTTTATGTACGTTATTGTTAGCGGAGAAGCAACCTCTTCTGATTGGTTGTTTTATGGGCTGTTTGTGACCATTTCTTAGAAAGTTAAGCCATATATCTGCGAATCGTACTTGCACACGTTAGGTCTGCTGTGATTGGTTGGTGAGTTCCTCAAGGTTAAGCTTTGTTATTGTTTTTTTCTCTCATGACCCCGATTTGGGACGTAAACGTTGACGTAAAATGTTGCCGACAATTTTAGCTTGCAGACAGCTCTTATCACAGAAAGAAGACATTTCAAGCAGCCACCTTGCAAATTACATTCTCGCAAAACCAATAGTTAATAGTCATGTATGTAAAGGATAAGATACCGCTTTTGGTCATCTATGGAGCAAACTATGTCGGTTATCTATCACGTCAAGTCCAGAAACGTATTTTGACTAGCCAGAGAGGAGAAAACATGAATGTCAATAATTCTATTCACGAGCACTTAGTCAACCCTGAACCTCTAGACTCCACACAAGATTGCTTCACAGTGCTAAGCAGAGTCACGTAACATCGCAAAAAGAATTTAAAATTCACCATTTGTAAGTAGCTGAACAACTGGCTTTCCAGAACTTAAAATATTACTTATGTATTGAAAAGCTAGTTAACAGTTTGATTGCTCTTGTGGAACTATTGCCACTGAGTGTACAATCAGATACTTTCATCATTGGATTTCCCAACACAATTCTGCATGGTTATGTAAGGGATAAATAAGATCCATTCATAGCTCTGTTTTAGCTCATCTTCTAGATGTACTTTAGCAGTTTGTCTTCTACATATAACTGAATCCATCGAAATCCATCTGTGGAAGACAAACTTGTGTGTTTAGAAGAGATTCATCCTTACCTTGGCCATCAGTGCATGAATGTACACTCTGACAATTTTCCATTAGCCAATGGGACCCGATCCAACGGCGCATGAATAGTTTATGGAGCTCACCATGTAACCGGAAGGTCTTGGGTTCAAACTCCAGTGAAGGCGTACTGATGAAGAGTCCCAAGCTGCCCATCTAATCCCTCGTAGTTTTCTAATGTTTCTCTCACTAATGTCAACTCGCGATCAAACCAATACTTGAAAATAAGTACGACTGTACATCAAAAAGGAAATTTTCTTCACAATCGCGCCTTCTTTTGTTTATGACAAATAGTTTAGCCTACAGAAATCTATCCATCACACACACACACACACGAACACACCCGCGCAAATCTCAGTAACAAGAGAAATAGTGGTAGGTATTGTGTCTTTCAGTTACTCTGAATGAAAGTATGAGAAATGCAGTTTTCAATTTTTATAAGTATAATCGATTATATTATCAATGAACTGTAATCAATGATATATAAAACTAAATATTTCAATACTAATCAATAAAAATATGCGTCGGTGGCAAAGTGGTTAGGACGCTCGCCGATCATGCACATGGTCCGGGGTTCGATCTCAGGCCGACGCACTCCTTTGCCTCGCTAAGCCAGAAATAATGCTGGTGAAGAGGAAAGGTTGGGCATGAGGCAGGCTAGCAACCCCATCCTGTAAAATAAACACTGCTACAGAAACTTTCAGGCCTATAGCTTGAAGCCCTATGTTTCACTGGGGAACGTGAAGGAAAAAAACCAATAAAAATGGTACCTAAAAGATATGTAGTACACTTGAGTAAAGAGCATTTAGAAGACACATATCGTGCGATGTTATCATTTCGTAGTTTCACTACAATCGCTTTACACCTACTAGCATGATTCACAATAATGAAATAAAAGTAAGGCTTCATTTCAGACAATATGCGAACAAATGGTATAAAATTTTTTAGCGTATTTAGTTCCAAAATACTTTTTTTCTTCATACAGGATTTACAAGTAAAGTAATAATCTCCAATTTAAAAAAATTATTGGCCAGCTACGGTAGCTAGGTATGAACTGATACGCCTGTCTAAACTGAATCTAACGGGAAACGATGACTGGGACATGTGTCACAGGACGACATGGAGGCGATCAGAGACTATGGACAATCTGGGGGCCATCTAAAGAGGACCTCAGAAAATAGAAAAAAGTGGAGATGTGTTGTTGAAGCTTATTTTCCACTTGGAACCCAAGGGAACAATAAATAGTACACAAAGTCAATCCGAACATACTACTGATTAGGTCGGTTGCAAACTAGCTAAACAACCGTCCAAAGTTAAGATTACATCGAAATGGTTAGAAAGCACTACTGATTGACATCAGTAGTTACTAAAAACTAATTCACCAAAACTCCTCATTAGCCAGATCAATTGTATTAACTAACCGGCTACACATGAGTAGTGACAACATCGGTGTATCAAAAGGTAACTGATATGATCCCTGACTCATTTAGGATAAACGATAACTCTCGTTAATAAATTATTATTTTTATTATTCCATTGGGTTCCAAGCTGAACATAGGGATTCAGCAGCACGTTACCATTTTGCCATGTTTTCTGCACTCATCTTCAACTGGCGCCACCACTGTACATGATCTCTCATCTCCTCTTCCTAACATGATTTCCTGCATGTCACCCTCGGACACACGTCCAACTCGCTGTCTCTCACTCAGGTTCCACTCTAGCGATGCACCGGCAGTCGATGTTATCCGACGGTCCCTTCAGCCTATGTTCAATCCATCTCCATTTCTCACGGCAATATTTGTTGAGCAATGGGTTCTTGGTTGTTCTGTTCCCATAGTTTCTTGTTGCTAATTCTTAGTGGTCTGCCTGCCATTTGATCTTCAATATGGCGCCGGGGAAGGCAGGTGTGGATGGCAGTTGGATGTTGGGAATGCGTGTGCTAAATTTCCGACCCATATAGAAACATCGACTGACTTAACATTTGTGTTGGAAATCCGAATCTTGTTCCTTCTGTTGGCTGAGGGTAGAAGATATCCAAAATGATTTCAGAGTGATTAAGGTGTGTCTTGTCTTTCTGATCCTGTTTGGTTTGACATCCTCATTCGTGGACAAGTGAAGAAAGTGACCTCTTTCAAATTTCTCCCGTTGATGGTTATTGATGCTGGTTGTTGTTGCTGCGTGGATATCCTCACCACCTCTTTTTTCTCTATATTTACCTGAAGTCCTGTGTTCGCTGGTTGCTTCTCCTACCAGTTTGTTGCTTTTAAGTCTTCGAATCTACGTGACATTAAACATATTTCGTTTGCGAAATCCATATCTCCTAGAGTCTTCTGGTTGGTGCAATATACTGCTGTCTAATTAATCGAAACGCACAATATGAAGCATAATCCAGTCCACTACAATTAGGAATATCATCGGTGATATCAGGCAGCCTTGTCTTAATCCTGTGTTCACTTCAAATCTTTCACCGAACTTTCCGTTGTGAATCAGTTGACACGTATCATTGTCATACAGCTGTTGGATGAGGTTGATAAAAACTTAGGGCACTTCACTGCATAGTTTTGAAATCATTTTCAAATTACTTCTCAGTCAACGCTGTCTGTCGAAGGCCTTATCGAAATCGATAAAATTAAGGTAGAGGTTTGACTGCCATTCTATGCTTTGTTCTCGGATGACGATGCGTAGAGTTGCAATTGGATCAGCACATGATTAGCCTTTCCTGAATCCACGTTGTTCTGAGGTGGGAGGGGGAGGCAGCGGAGTTCTGTCTGCAGTGCATCCTTTATTTTCTCTTGAACGAAGTGACTTAGTATTTGACGTCAATACATAAGAAAAATATTACTTTCTTTCTAAAATTTCTCAGCATAAGTTTCAAAACACTCGTGTTACAGTCTCAATAACACAATAAAGGCTTTATAAATGATTTATAAACAGAAATATTTACTACACATCGTAGGAATACTTACTACAATTTTGTCCACTGAGAACTCATCGACTGGAGGTGAAAATGTAACAATATGAGGTATATTTATTGAATTCTTAGTCTCCCCTATAGTCGGATATGTCGGTTGTGGTGGTATAATCTCTTTCAATTCTCCGCTAAACATTAACGCTGATCCCCAACGTGGTTCATATTGAACAATTTTAAGAAGATGGTCAACATCTTTAAATTTCTGTGTTAAACCTGCACGAATCACATTATCCGATGCGGCCATACATTCTATACAATCTCCAGATATATAAGCATGTGGTAAATTGGGCTTAAAAAATTTTGAAAAAAACAACAACAGAAAAACATTTTTACAACATATTACAATTAAAAGTTTATAGAGATTAGTTATTTGTCTAGCAGTAACTAGCACTTGAATCCAGGAAACGCGTTTCGTCCTCCCTAGGACTCATCAGATGGATGCATCTGCATTCTCAGTGAGCAATGATATTCCCATTGAAACTTGGAACAAGTGCCCATCAACATATAAACGCCCGAATAGGACCGAATGCGTATCTTGGATTCCATTGCTAGCCACAACCAACCAAGTGACGGTCACATTAACCCTCAGATATCATCGATACAACAGAACGACTGCGAATCGATGCCCGGTGAGAGTCCGGTCTAACATAATTCACTTAACAAGTAAAACAAAATAAATGAAATAATTATTCTATAAATATCATGTAGCGGCTGTACAAAACACGTGAGGAGATGATCCGTGAAGAGCAGGCTGAGTTTCTTTCAAGCCGTGGATATATTGATCATGTGTTAACCCTTCGTCAGTTATTGGAACACCATTACACGTATTGCAGGGTAATAATCGTTTTTATCCTTGATCTCAGGGCTGCCACCAATTCATTGAACAGACACTGTGCTCTGTAACTGTCTGTTAGAGACGGGTGTACCTGAGAAGTTTGTGAATATCCGGAAAGCCCTATACAGAAATACCTCAGGTAGAGTGAGGGCATACAACCAACTATCATCACTATTCCCAACCAACAGTGGAGTTAGACAGGATCACTTAATCTCTTCATTTCTCTTTAACTTTGTCATCGATGACATTCCTCTGGAGTCAGCACTGAAGGACGTGTGTGATGGTGTAGATCTGCTTCCTGGTGATACACTTTTTGACCTCGAGTATGGTAACGATATCGTGTTACTATGCGATAGCATACAACTGCCCAAATCGCACTTAATCAGTAGGGATCAGAGTTTGTAATTATGGCATTTGCTTTGCACCATCTAAGTGAAAGTACTATTACAAGATTGGCTGACAGGAGTATGTACCTGCACTCACTCTCTTGCAAGTGAACTGCTTGAAGTTGTAGATAAGTTCGTGTATCTGGGTAGTTGTGTGAGTGCCAGCGGAGGCGTGATGGACAAGATTTTAAACCGTAAAGTGCAGGCTAGGGTAACATAGGCCAACTTGAGCCACTTCTAGCGCCCGGTAGTCAAAGGTCGAGTTTACAATTCTTCGGTGGGCGCACTCTCGCTTCATGACTTTGAAATCTAACCTCTCCAAAATGAGGATGTGTGGCGACTCTGAATATTAGATCATCGCTTTCTCCACAGAATCACTTGCGTTCGATGGCATCATCGTGTGAGTAATTTTGAGGTCAGGTGGCGTGTACCTGGACACAGTGGAGATCACCATTCATTGAGCGTTTTCATTTGCAAACACCGGCTTCTGTTCGCTAGCCCTAGGACTGGATGCAAAAAGTGGAGAGGTGGTCAGTCTGTGACGTCGCATCGTGGGATGGAGGATATTTGTGGCAGGTTAGCATCATTTGGTACATCACAACTCTCTGGTTTAGATCTGAGAGATAGCTCGAATTAGTGGTTCGAAACGTTATCCGATGTGATTTAGAATCGCAACCAATAGCGAAAATGTTATAACTTCCTTCTTCCCTTCCTGACAATAATCCGACGAAAGCTGTTTGGTCGTGTTAAATATAACTGCTTTCTCCTCAGGTGAAGTCCTTTATTCATTCTCTACCTAACTGCTGTGTGGCGCACCTTCTTGATGCTTAATTTATACCAGGCTTTGTGTTTTAAGTAAAAATTAAAAAATTGGAAAATGCTAGAGAGCTATTGACTATCTAAGCCTATAGCGTTCTGTTTTGGGGCTCTTCAACAGCACAAACTCATTACCCCAGGAGACACAGAGTCAAGTAGCAGATAGGTGCATGGTAACATGTAGGTAGTGAGCCCAAATATAAAAGTTAAAAATTTTCTAAATCCTTCCAACTCTCAATATATCTTTAAAACAATTAGTTCCCTTTATGAATTTAGATAAAGCAATAAGGAGACGTAATTTGTCTGAATCGTGTAGTGTATCTGCGAAACACATTTCGAACAATCTGATCACACACGGATTTGTCATAGGAATATATACGATGAAATAAATAAAGAGCTACCCTATATGGGGCATCATAGCAGCTTGATAATTAGACAAAGACTGAATGCTGCTGTTAAGCAAACTTTTTATGCAGGCAATATCATAATAATTGAGAATATGAAGCCAATATATCTATCTAAGCCCTTCGAACATGCGAAAAATGATGTCACATCCTACAGTATTTACCAATTTGAATGTACGTGTGGACACACATACATACGAAGGACTCATCGATCTCTGCAAGTAAGGGCTGGCTTTAGAGTATATTCCTAAATGGCTCCAGAAACAAATAGAATCATCAGAACCCATCAATGGTAAGAACAGGAGACCTAGTTCCTCTACTGCAAAACATATTATAGAGATAGGACATAAAATTGACGTTAACAGATCTTTTAAACCTATCTATAAAACGTGTTTGCGGTATATCCTAAAGTTTGTGGAAGCCCTAGCAATTAGAAAGTTTGAACCACCTTTATGTGTTCAAAAACAATTCGTCATTACCCTAAACCTTCCCAGGTAAATTTTGTTTGGATACCATAGCAGATGTACTGTTACCTCTGTTATTTGGTTTAATGGTCTTCATTGTTACTTTGACCTTGAATATGTCCTTTCAACTTGACCTAAGTCCATTTTCTCACCTCTTAACTCTTTATTAATTTCATACACATATATTCCTATGACAAGTCTGTGTGTGATCAGATAGTTCGAAATGTGTTGCGCAAATACATTACACGATTCAGACAAATTACGTCTTCTTATCTCAATCTATCCCCTATCAAAACAAACTGGATATGCAGATGAATACTCACTAATAACACAGTGGATGGTTCTGGCACATTATCTCACCACGCGCTTAATCTCGTAACCTAACAATTCTGTATTTGATTCCCCACTCAGCAGTGGGATATTTAAAAGCGGGGAAAAACGACACACCTGTTCAATGTTCAACTCAACTTCAATATTCAAAGTTAATACAAACAAATAAAAATTCTATGTACAAAATGAAAACAATGTTTAGCTAACTAAAGAATGTCAATTCATAAATATAAATGTAACTTTTTCTAATGATTGACCTTATTATAGAAAGGCTGAAATATGCGTAGTAAATGTTACTCTGTTGAATATTTAAACCCATTTTAATATTATATATTTATATTGTATCAATATCTTATTAATATATTTACAATAAAAATTACTACTATATCCATAACTAAAAATGTAATTTTACAAATTTATTGACCTTCAAATTACAAGGTCAACCTGTTGACCACACCCACACAGTCAGTGGGTCCCCTTACCATAATGATGAATGATTAGTAGTGGGTGGAACTCGTAACCACAAGGAGTCCTTGTCTATTTCATGAATTAAGGTCAAAAGATGTATATGTACAGTCCTTATTTCTAATTTAGCCTCATGTTTATTTAACCCGTGCACCACCTTCCACTTATTATTTATTTATTTAAAACACAAAACTTGGTATAATATAGGCACCAAGAAGATGCACCATAAAACAATGTATAAACAAAATAAACAGAGAATGAATAGAGGACTAAATCTGGAAAGGGAGCAAGTTTAGATGGTTGGAGGCAATCGGTAGGAAGCCTTGGACAGAGGTTTCGTGTTAGTTGTCACTCATCAGCAAGGCGTATCTGCAACCTTGAAGGAACCGATGCAAACATGACTGATAGAATTCAGTCTGCACCGAAGATAGGACTAGACACATTACACTAGTTACTGACTAGTCTGCGATCAAAAATAGGGAGTAAGTTTATTTGACAAGATCAAACAACATTCGTCGTATTACTGTCAGGAAGGAAAGAAACAAAGGAAATTCCAGCGTGTTTGCCATTCACCGCGACTTTCAGACATATTTGATAACTTTTTGAGCTACGGATTCGAAGCATCTCTTGAACTTCAACCAGGGAGTTATCATGCACCCAAATGATGCTAACATAACACAGATACCTTTCATAGCACGACGCCATATCATAGGCTAACCGCCTTATCGCTTGTTCTATCCAGCTCCAGGACTGGAGAACAGGGACCCCCGAGAAGTAACTTTATATAAACCTTCTATCGAGAACCACTCTCTGTTATTGCTTATCCTTTATTATCTTTGGCATACTTATCTGCCTAAAACTTTCCGAATACCCATTTCTCACTAGTGTCTCCCTCAAGAATTTTTCTTAGTAGTCTAGTCTGCCACTTGTACACAGCCTTCTCGCTCTATCGAATAATGTTCAAACCAGACTGCTTCTGAACTAGACTGGGACGAAGCTATTGAAATGTACAAATTGACCCATCCAGGTTGACTTTCTGTAAATTAATCTCTCTACAGTTCCATCAGTCCCGGCCGATAACTGCTACCTTGTCGTGGTGGTCGGGCTTAAATACCGCAATGACCCAAGAAGCTGAACTGACTGGGACTCTGTCTCTACAGGTCCTACCATGTCAGGGAGGTTTTCTGGATAGCGGTTAAACTAAAAGCAGTTACTATGGGGTACATGGGCTCCAGTTTCCAATTTGATCGAATGGCGTATGAACCCATATGGGTCACCGGCAACCATGGGAATACAGCTCCTGACGCTGCTCCGCTGCCTTGCGGATTAGACTACAAGTCAAAGGCTCGGGGGGTGGTCCCTTAATAAAACCACCTGCTTCGGTCTGGGCGCCCGGGCAGTATCTCAGCCCGCACACAATGAATGAATTGAAGCAACGAACTCTCATTGAAACTCAACGCGCGCTAGTAAAAATGATTCCAAGCAATACTGATCCCTCAAGCAACTTATTTCCTTCTTATCTTACTTTTATTTTTACATATAGTTTCCTGTATCATTGATATAAGAATAAAACTTGGGCACTGTGGTAGAGTGTAATTCCATTATGGGTAAATTTTATTTTGATAGAGTCTCACAGTGTTATACAGTAATATTTACTGATGACGTTTCGAGCACAATTTATTGCTCATAATCATATCAAGTTGATTTGAAAGAATGCTCCGCTAACAACCACTGGGTTTCTGCGAGTTCCTTGCAACTCATGGATGAACGCCGGTCCATTCCGGCTGGCAGTGAATACAACAATCAGCGAAAGGCGCTCACGCGCAAGATTAGACAGTGTTTACGTAAGGACCGCGAAGCCTGATGGTCAGAACGTGCGTATGAGATGGAGTCAGCTGCTGCATCTGGCAACAGTCGGAAGCTGTTCCAACTCATACGAGCCACCGGCAGCAAGAAACAAGGTGTCAGCGAGACGGTCTGTGAGGCAGATGGCACTCCAATTACCAGCCTAAAGAGACGCCTGGAACGCTGGGCAGAGCACTTCGGGAAGCAGTTCAGCTGGCCACCAGCTTCATTGTCTACTATCATTAGCCCGAGTGCTCCTTGGTCAGTTAGTACCGACCCACCCACCGGAGCGGTGGTCCGTAAGGAACTCCAAGTTCTGAAACGCCATAAGGCGCCCGGCCCAGACAAATTATTCCCGGCTCTTTTTAAAGATGGCGGCGAGACTCTCATAATCGCTCTAACTGGGTTGTTCAGGAGGGTGTGGGAGACAGAGAGCGTACCATCAATGTGGAACGAAGCCATTATCGTCCCCATCTTTAAAAAGGGTCGACGTAATTCGTGTGACAATCATAGGGGTATCAGTCTGTTACCAGTTGCGTCTAAAATATTGGCTGCTGTCATGCTTCGCAGACTGTGCAAAATACGTGAAGGATTGATTCGCGAAGAGCAGGCTGGGTTTCGTTCAGGTCGTGGATGCATTGATCATGTGTTCACCCTTCGTCAGTTGTTGGAACACCGCCACACGTATTGCAGGCCAACGATCGTTGTGTTTCTTGATATTAGGGCTGCCTTCGATTCGTTGGACAGAACTGTGCTCTGGAACTGTCTGTTAGAGAGAGGTGTACCTGAGAAATTTGTTAACATCTTGAAAGCCCTATACAGAAACACCTCAGGTAGAGTGAGGGCATACAACCAACTATCACCACTGTTCCCAACCAACAGTGGGGTTAGACAGGGTTGTCCAATCTCTCCATTTCTCCTTAACTTTGTCATCGATGACATTCTTCTGGAGTCAGCTCTGAAGGATGTGCGTGAAGGTGGTGTAGATCTGCTACCTGGAGATAGACTTTTCGACCTCGAGTATGCAGATGATATTGTCTTACTGTGCGATGGCATGCAGACTGCCCAAATCGCACTTAATCAGTTGGCGATCAGTGTCTGTAAGTATGGTATGTGCTTTGCGCCGTCTAAGTGCAAAGTACTGTTACAAGATTGGCAGGAGCCTGTACCTGCACTCACTCTTGCGGGTGAACCGCTTGAAGTTGTCGATAAGTTTGTGTACCTAGGTAGTTGTGTGAGTGCTGGCGGAGGGGTGACGGCTGCGATTTCCAACCGTATAATGAAAGCTAGGGTGGCATACATCAACTTGAGCCACCTCTGGCGCCGTCGCGACGTTAGCCTGGCTGTCAAAGGTCGGGTATACAATGCTTCGGTGCGGGCTGCGCTGCTCTACGCCTGTGAAACCTGGCCTCTCCGAGCTGAGGATGTGAGGCGACTCTGCGTGTTCAATCACCGCTGTCTCCGCAGGATTGCTTGCGTTTGATGGCATCATAGCGTGAGTAATTCTGAGGTTCGGCGGCGTGTGTTTGAACACAGTGGTGATCACCATTCATTGAATGTCGTCATCTGGAAACACCGGCTCCGGTGGCTTGGACATGTGCTGCGAATGTCACCTCAGAGGCTTCCGTACAGGTCTCTGTTCGCTAGCCCTGGGACGGGATGGAAAAGGCGGAGAGGTGGTCAGCCCATGACGTGGCGTCGTGGGATGAAGGATTTCTGTGCTAGATTAGCGTCGGTTGGTGTGTCACGACTCCCTGGTTGGGGTCTGAGAGATAGCTCAAATCGATGGTTCGAAACGTTATCGGATATGGCCAAGAATCGTAATCAATGGCGAATGTGTTGCGATTTCCTTCTTTCTTCCATTCCCGATGACAGTTAACGAACACTGTTTGAACCTGTTAAGAATGAGTGTTTTCCTTCCAGATGAAGTTCTTTATACGTTCTCTACTTATATATATATTTTTTCTTTTCCTGCCTTCCTTCCTTTTTTTTTCATCTATGTTGTTATATTATTATTGTGTGGCGCATCCTTCTTGGTGCCATATTGTACCAAGTTTTAATGCGTCTAAATAAATAAATAAATAATCAGTCCGTTTACGTAGATTGACATCCAAGAAGTGTATAGTGTCATTATCATGTTCCACTGTTATTTTATACTAACATAGAACTAACTAACTTATAACATTATCTTGGATTCCGCTTTATCTCTATATATTCTGAATATTTCGTCTATATACTGCAGGAATATGTCAGTTTTTCCTATGGAATCCTTTTTTTCCCTTCACGTTCCCAGTGGAACATAGGGCTTCAAGCTAGTGGCTTGAAGTTTCTGTAGCAGTGTTTATTTTTACAGTATTACGTTGCTAGCCTTATGCCCAACCTCTCCTCTTTACCAGCATTATTTCTGGCTTAGCGGGGCAAAGGGGTGCGTCGGCCGGGGATCGAACCCCGAACCGTGTGCATGGTCGGCGAGCGTCCTAACCGCCGTGCCACAAATGCATGGAATCCTTTAAGGCAGTGTATTCTAAACTTGCCAGGGGCCTAATGAGCTTCCTGTTGATACGCCATCGCTTTGAAAATACAGTTCTTCATTGAACAAAACTGTGCCTCCTTCAGTTCACCTTTACAGTAACTTCCTTAAAGAATACTTAGGTATAGGACATTCATTTACTACATCGCAAATAAATTTATTTGGTTTAGTGAACAAAACCATGTTATCGTTGGATGTAATGTCGCTATTTCCCAATGTTCCCTTGGTTGAAACAGTGGATTATGTATCCCAGTAAGTTGTAGAGAGAAAAATCGATTTTGGCATCATATCTATGAAACTGAAAGAATTGTAGCTAAAATGTACTATGAATGTTCATTTTGTATTTAACAAAGAGTTTTACCATCAAATAGATGAGGTTGCTATGGGCTCCTCCAACAGGTCCTTTATTAGCTGATATTTTCCTAGCTAAATTAGAAAATGGTCCTCTGAGAGAGGTGTTACACAAACTTGAATATGATTGCTGTTATGTAGACGACACATTCATAGTTTGTGACAATAATTTGGATAAACAACGGAATTATGTCTGCACTTAACAAAGGATTAGACACACACAAACGCATTACACTAGTTACTAACTAGTATCCAATCAAAATAATACGTAATAATTACTGTTATTGATTATAACTTACTTCCATGAAAATTGCTTCACCTGGATTCAGTCTGACATAATTGAAGAAGAATAGACTGAAACAACCAACATCACCAGGAAAATCTGTAGCTAATCTAATGTATACCTCTTTTAAGACGTCTGTATCAAGCGTGGTATTCGTTTCAATCGGTGGGATAGTTATCTTTTCACCATTTGTTAATCGTTCCTTTAAGTTATCCACCAATGTACTGACCTAGAGGTGAATATAAACAACATACAATACAAATAGAATACATCAAGAAAGCATCAAGAGTAATGCATAAAACATTGTTGAATTCAATTGTCAATGTTGGTGAACAATTGAATTGTTTGTTTATTCGAACTGGTCTCCATATTGGCTGGAGACAAAAAGGTTATTGTTGCTTAATCAATCGTGTATCGTACTGGTTGGCAGAAGACTGCAGAAATAAGATCAAAAGCATTACTGTAAATTACACTAACGCTTATTTAGAGACTTTGCACTTGGTAATAAACGTAATTCTGTTTGGTTATCGGTCGAAAAGTAAACAATTGTATTGCCTTACCGTTGTTCTTACTGATATTCCGCATAGTATTCTGCGTATTAGACTTAGCCTTCTAAAATCAGAGATAGGTTCAGGATCTTTGCGATCTACGTATTTGCCACCAATGTCTACGAAAATACACAGTTTAAAATGAAATTTCGTCTTGTTGTGAATACTTTACAAAATCATATGATCTATTTGACACGATAAATGATGTGTAAACTGCCAGCATTAAAGGTGTATGTAATACATAACACGCACCATTGATTGGTTTGAGAAGCGAGTAACATATGTGGATATGTATGGTCTTGAACTGCTCAAATGACTTACATATAATGAGTAGGATACTACTTGGTCGTCAGTAAGGAGAAAAGGTAGAGATGACGTCTGAGAAGGAAAACAAATTATTGAAGGTGGAGTCTTTTAATCAAATAGAGAGCAGTCTTACGAACAGCATATCCTCAGCTATACAAAACAGTCTAACAACTAACACACTCGGGAATACTATCCTGCCTGGTCAGATAGTAAACGGAGAACTTAGGTGTGTACACAACAGCTCGATGAGCTCAGGACACTTAGTTCCATTTGAAAAGTTCTTCAAAATCCTATACAAGCTCCAAACAAACCTCTCAAAAGAGGGAATGTGAGATCAAGGCATCTGGATATAGCTGGGGCACTAGTAGCGAGAGAACCAAAAGCTCAAGCCAACGCTGATCAAGGAAGGCGATGGGTAGGCAGGCATGCGTAATACATGTGTTAACCATCTCACTCAATCGATGTAACTTCACAGCCTGGTCGACTGGTTTTCTATCCCTCCTTAACTGGCACAAGACCGAAGCCTAACCACCTCAATATTATTCACTCTATTATTGCACCTACCACCTAACATGGGAGATAGAACGCAGACATACATGATCAGAAACAGCTAACTGGGCCTTTCATGTCTTCCACTTTCAATGGCCATGTCTCACTCACAGTCATCCATAATAATAATAATAATAATAATAATAATAATTTGCTTTATTCCAAAACAGTACATGTGATACAGAATGAAATTCTCAGTATTTTTTATTACAGTATTGCATCCATTTAGTACATTATAAATAAATAAAATTCTACATAGATTAAGGAAATCTCAGTTCATTATGACAACAACATATTGGCATGTTGGTAGCAAAGGTAAAGCTGAAGAGTGTTTGAAGGTGTTAGAAAAGTGGGAGCTATCATATTTACTGGTGTAAGCGGAAGAAAGAAACAAAGCAGCACATAACGGAAAAAAAGAGAGAGAAAGGGAAAAGAAAGAAAGGAAACGTTGTACCTATAAATGATGTGAGTTGGAAAGACGAGATCCAGTTGTTTTACTGACTATTTAATAAGTTATAGGTATCACGCCTAATGCTTTCTTTATCACACAGAACACGAGCTAAGTAGGGTATGGTTGAGTTTTTGTACTTGCTAGTGCGAGCATATAGGGGGATGGAGCGAACTGCTGTTCAGTACCCACGTCCTTTGATCGACAGCCAGCTGGATATCACGTCTATACTAGAAATGGCGTAAATAGTGATTGATAAAATATTAGATCATTGTATCATGGAAATTTCAAATAACTTCGTAGTCCTATTACATGTGTACAACATATATGATGCTGTTGGTTAACTATCTTAAATAACTGTCGCTATAAGTGATTCCTTTTGTCTGGTGTAGACGTGATATTCAGCTATCCATCAAAATACGTGTGTACTGCGCAACAGTTCACTCTGTCCTTCCTGATATGTGTGAGACGTGGTCATTCGAAAGTGGGACATCCGAATAGGCTGACGGTCTTTAACTTTAAGTGGTAAAATGTGTCCAATAATAATAGGGTGTACAGTGTCAGGTTGGGAGAGAAAGTCAATCAATCGACGAGGTTATGAAGTCTCATCATGCATAACACATCTTCGTCGACTACTGATGGCTGATACGGGAGATTCCGTTGGAAAACAGTTACGCATGATGAAACCAAAGCGTAGCATCAGTCTACGAAGTCTTCGATAGTTGGTTTGAACCACGTAGGGAGATGTAGACTTCCAGATTGAGGACTTCAAGATATTAACAACAAATGACTTGAGAATGCTATTGATGACATAACATAAAATGCTTTTTCAACGACCTGAGTGTTACGTAACCAATTTAACACTACAAAAACACGAAACTACACACAGTAATCTATAAGAAATAGAACAAATATGTTTAACACTTAGAAAAAAAGGAGGAAAGTTATTTTAAACTGACTTACCATCTTAGGATCTGCAGTCATTAAGCGTGAATAAGCCGCTTTTATCGATGGTGAAGCTAAGTCTTCATCTGATACAGATATATTTATCAAATCTTCAGTATATTCTGGACCAATAATTTCATGAAGTTCTGGTATATCTAAAGTAAATCAATTACACCAACTATCTAGTTAGAAGAGGGGATCAATGAATAATTGAAATATTACCTGAAGAATTATCAAGATTCAAGGAAACACAAACTTGACAATAATTGAAGCGCCCACTGGTTATCAAGCACTAACAGTTGATGAAAACAGTAACCAACTACTTATATCAGTCGATCAGTAGCATATAGTAGCATGTACTTATGCTTACTTTCTTGGTTGACACTTATATTACCTACTAGACTACATACTATGATATGAATATTCTCGGTTTTGAGAAGAAACCATCCATAAACTTTTGAATGTACTCATGAATTTTTTCAGTACAAGGGGAAGAACACCGCTGCAGTTTGGATTGAAGGAAAAGATTTACGAGTGGTCTATTTAAAATATAAAGAAAATCCACTAGATATTTGAATGCTGCTTTCAGCTAGGTAGAAAGGTGCAGACATTCTGGCCGGGATCCTCGGTGTGCTAAGAACCAATGACTTGGGATTGTTGGTGACTAAGGGCTCACAATTCTTCTCAATGGCGCTGTGGTGCGTTCACCATTCTTCTTTCTACCTTTGTGGATTGGACCAACTGAAGTTGCTGTAATTCAGTGGATTCCAGTCATAGTAATATTCACTTGTTTATATAGAGCTTCAGCAGTAATGTAACATTTTTACGCTTATCAGCCAGTGATTTGGCCTGCTAATAAGTGCAACTTATCATTTATTGTATAAGATTTTCATATACTTCACAATCTATTTATCGATTAATTACAGCGGTGACTAAATAAAACACATATGGCTAATAACAGGAAACAGTAATAATAATAATAATAATTAATAATAATAATAATGTAAGCTACTACAGTTCGATTAAAAAGTTGTCACGTGTTAGTTTGAAGGGATTTGACCTGTTTCAAGTCTCATCACGAATCGATGCCAGTTAGACGACCATCGGAAACCAGCAGCGAGTATTGGATAGCCTATCTCCTCCAAGTTTGGAAATCCTCAGTAGCCCGCACCCACAGCCAGGGTTCAAACCCATTACATTGTGGCTATCTTTAAGGACGAAGTTTCTGCAGATTAGAGTAACAGGATGTAAGTTTTTATTGCATTAGACATAGTTTAGTCTGTCTTCAGTTGAAGGATAGCCATGGAGTAATTCAACTGTACACATCTTTCACTGTAAATGCTGTTCTTTCTGCTTTTACTGATAACCAATGGTAAGTTTATATACAGTCTATAAATAGCTGGAGACTTTAGATGTGATATAATAAGTAATAATAATAATAATACCAATAATAACTATATTCCAAACTATAGTAATTACACTGAATGGAATTTTCAGCGTTTTTATGCATATTGCAATAATTTAGCTCCTTTTATAAATATGTAAATAGATAAAATTTAAAAAGTGATAATAATAAACCACAAAAAGTGAAAGTCAGTGGAACAGAGTGAATTATAAACAAATAAATATAATAAACAATAAAAAATTCAATAATAATAATCTTGGTTTATACTTTGCATTTCACTTATTGATTTAAAAAGTTTGTAAGTTCTTTTCTGACATTCACCTCTCTTCATACAAAACCCTGTGCTAAATATGGTGGTATGGTAGAATTTCTATATTTAGTTGTTGTACCAGTATAAATCCTTATGAAGTTTCTTCTGGTTTTACCCGAAGAGATAAAAAGAAATAGTTGCGAATACGTAGAGGGGATGTTCAGTATCAGACAAGATAACTTTAGCCAACTGTTTGGCATGCGATTCGCCCCTGTAAAATGTAAGATGTTGCTACAGGACTGGACTACGTCAACTCCAAGCTTAGTGATAGGGAGTGAAGTGATAGAACATGTTGACCACTTCACCTATTTGGGAAGTTGTATCAGCACCAACGGATTGATTGGTGACAAAATCTCAGCACGAATCCAAAAAGCTCAAGCTGCTTTCGCTAACTTACACCGTCTCTGGCGTAGGCGTGACATCCGGCTATCAACCAAGGGACGTGTGTACTGCTCAGCAGTTCGCTCCGTCCTTCTTTATGGCTCTGAAACATGGCCAATACGAGTTGAAGACATGAAAAGGTTGTCTGTTTTTGATCATAGATATCTACGATCTCTTTCTCACGTTAGATGGTATAATAAGGTAAGTAATGTTGACGTTAGGTGTAGAGTGTTGGGCAAAGAGGGAAAATCAATCGACGAGGCTATAAAGTTATATAGATTGAGATGGCTAGGTCACGTGCTGCGCATGCCTAACCATCGCCCTCCCGGACGGGCATTACTAGCTGATATAGGTGCAGATTGGAAAAGAGGAGTAAGTGGTGGCCAAACAAAAACATGGCCTCATCAATCCATGAAATCCTTCACAGTTAAACTGAGTCAGGTATGGAGATGCAGACTTCCGGGTTGGGGTCCTCGGGACTCTAAGAATCAATGGCTGGAGACAATAGGTGACATGGCTCAAAATCGTTGTCAATGGCTTATGCAGATGTATTCAGTCTCTTTAACCTTCATACTCCTTTCTACCATTACTCATTCTGTTTCACTCTTATACTTGTCAAAACTCTATTGATTCTCTTCACTCATCTTCTTGTCTACCTTTGTGTGCTATTTGGAACGTGGCAACTCGAACTGTTGCACTTCGGTGCCAAGTTCTATGTTGAATCCAGACAGACAGCCAACTGCTTGCAAGATTTCAAATATCTGTGAACAACAATGTTAGTTAGTTGAGTGACAGGCACACACACTACTGACTCTACTTACAGCCTTCAGTGTTCTACGTAATGTGACAAAGTCATTTTTGAGAAGTCCAGGGAAGAATAAGTGGGGCGAACAATAACGAAGGATAGACAGAATGTATGAATTAATAAATTGTAAGCGAAGAGATTGAGTCATGATGCCACAAAATCTCAACTTGTTTATGTAATAATAAGTCAAACGGAAATTTTTCTTAGAAATCTATAGGATATGACACGACCAACAGAGATTCGAAGAGAAACTAATTCCAAGATAGGAGATATTCGATTTATTTCCCTATCACACTGCCGTCAATACTACAGGATTCATGGGACTGAATCAGTCAGTCCACGTAAGTCTTGTTCACATCTGAAACTAAAATCAACAATATGACATCTAGATGGATTCAGTTTAAGACCATTTAGGTGAAACCATTCTTTGGTTAACTTCAGATAAGAATCTATTCATATAAGAACAATCCAATGCAGAAACTAATGAGACAGAAATCTATCTATCTGTCTGTTTTCGACATAGAACTTTGCACCGATGTGCAGCAGTTCAACTTGCCACACTCCATGTAGCACACAAAGCAAGAGAAGAAAGTAAAAGGGAATGCAAAATAGAGACAGTAAACAGGAATATGACCCATAGCTGCTACCTTGACGTGATGGTCGGACTTGCACATCGCAATGACCCAACAAGCTATACTGGCTGGAACTATTGTTCATGCAGGTCCTACCATGCCAGGAAGATTGTTAGGATAGCGATTAGACTAGAAGCAGTTATCGGCTTAGTGTAAGAATTTTTTCAGACTATGCTGAGGGTGTGTGGGCAAAGTCGTACCGCTGGGGAACAGGGATGTAACAGCAGTGAAGTGTTCCCCTCAGATGACCAGGATGCCAGCTATGCTGTCTCTCTACTCTCGAGAGAACGGGTTACAAAAGGTTGACCCAAACAATTGTATATCTCGACTTATCCTACGGTGGTCCGTAACGGGCGGTAAGTTTAGTAATACGGAACAAAACCAAGAAACCAGTTCATAGAGGCCGTATGTGACCGGCCTCAAGCATTTGTCCCCTGGACTCTGTGGTCACGCAACACTAACCTTCGTTATGTTTTAGGTACCTGAAGATTCAACTAACTTCCACGGTGTGGGCAGCCAGGAAGTAACAACCGCCCACACACTTCCAAAAGCACACGAAGCCTCCCCGAGCATCATTTTCCTTCACCCACATCACTGAGACAGAAATTGTGAAATCGTCTGCATATTTAGTGAAGTCAGCTTCGGAAGAATATGGGAGGTCATACAAAAAGAAATGGAAAGAGTACAGAGCCCTGTGAGGCACACCAATAAAGTGGGGCGCCTTCCATTCCATCCAATAGAATTCTATTGTTTTTTTTTCATTTTAATATTCCTTTTGTCTCATATTTCTGTTTATTATCTCTCTTTACTCTCTTCTCTTGCCTTTTGTGCTAAATGGGGTGTGGCAACCTGAACTGCTGCAAATCTGTACAAAGTTTTACGTTGAAACCAGTCAGTGAGTCAGGAAGGCAAATGAATGAAAACAAAAATAGACTGCATTACTTTATATATATAACATAACCTACATTTTGCAAATGCTCCAATTTCCGCTGGTGATCTAAACGAGACCATTGCTTCAAATGGTGTTAAAGCGATGGCTAGTTCAGGTTTGTGATTTGAATCTTTGTAGATATCAGGTCTTTCAGCGTGTAACTTAATGGCGTACTCCTAAAAAATGCATATAATACATATAAAGCAAAAGCCTAAAAAGCAGTAATTTATAAAATATTCGCTATTTATATGACTTGCAAAAAAATTGCTGTCAGAAAAAGCAGTATAACAGAAATTCTTCGGAAATACATTATCATTCAATTTAAAAATATGGGTACAGAATGAAAGAGGATGGAAAAGAACAGATCCCTACAAAACTAAGTATCATAAATGCAGTGAATGCGTGTCAGTGGTTCAATCTTAGGATGCTCGCCAACCACATATGTGGTGTGGAGTCCAATTACCCGACGAGTCACACTTAAACGTCACGTAATCCACTAGCCTATAGCAAGCTCAGAAAAGAGGGGAGGTTAGATAAGAACCTAGTAAGCTCACCCCATAAAACAATAACATCAACGTTACTGAAACTTTAAAGTATACTCCACTCCACACGCAAAGGAATGAAAAACGGGTCACTGAAGTTGGAAATCTTTAGACTGAATTGCTTTGTGTAAAATATACCAAGCTATTATCTTTTCCAATGAACACTGTCAATTAAGGTAGAATAAAATTGGCGTAAAGTTAAGAGTGATGAAGAATGATGTAAGTTACCCAGGATAAAGTTTTCAGTATGCTAGGAATCTCCAATTAATTGTAAATCCATAAACAATGGGTGGAAATGGTTTACGACAATGTAGGTGTATTCACTCAATTGCACTTTAAGCTCTGAATATTTAGCCTAATCGTCTTGCATTCATACTCTTGTCTTTATTCTGGTTTCCCTGCATTTTAGTTCTCGTTTTGAGTTCTGTGTAAAGTACGTTCAACATATAATGCGCAGAGTGTGCGTCGGTGGCACAGAGGTAGAATGCTCGCCTACCACGTCATATGTGGTTCGGGGTCCGATGCCCGGCTGACGCACTCCTTTACCTCGTTAAGCCAGTAATATAAGACTGGTAAAGAGAGAAGGTTGGACATGAGGCTAGCAAACCCGTCCCGTAAAAATAAACACCATTGCTACCGAAACTTCAAGCCTCTAGCTTGAAGCCCTATGTTTCACTGGGAACGTAAAGGAATAAAAAACTAATAATAATAAACAGGGTGACAGCTGACAAAATTATGCAGTGCTTTAATCATATTCACTTTTGAAGTCCATCAAAATGCGCCAGTAGCACTTAGACGTTAACTGCGTACACAATGATACGATGATGGGGAAGCAGGGTAGTGTGAATGTTACCTGATAACTTTAATAGTTAAGTGGTGATAGATAATAATCTTAAATCAAAACACATACAGTCTCAATTTTTTGTTTCCTTCACGTTCCCCAGTGGAACATAGGTCTCCAAACTAGTGGCTTGAAGTTTCGGTAGCATTGTTTATTTTACAGGATGGGGTTGCTAGCCTCATGCCCAACCTTTCCTCTTCACCAGCATTATTTCTGGCTTAGCGAGGTAAGGGAGGAGTGCGTCGGCCGGGGATCGAACCCCGGACCATGTGCATGGTCGGCGAGCGTCCTAACCGCTATACCACCGACGCACACAGTCTCAATTAGTTTAAGAAAATTGATTATCTAGTGTTAACCAATGTATTTGCCTGATCTTACGTGTATTAATCAAAAACCTGTCAATTAAGTATCCACTTCAGTCATTAAGCCAAGTGACACTGCAATGCACCTTTTGACTTGATGATAACCACAATACTGAAGAAATCAAACAGCTAAAAATAAGGATACGACACGAACATTCTTTCCTTCGACGTTCCTAACAAAGCTGAGGTTTTCCAATGAGAGTGCATTCGATATTATTAGAAGGAGATATCTTCAAATAATTTTAGATCTTACGAACCAAACAACTAAACATTAAACCACAAGTCACCTACTAAGAAGACATCCAGCCTTCCAAATTAACATGTTCACTATAGTATGAACTAAATTTTAATGAATTCCTAGACCTGGTAGTAACTATGGCGCGCTTATAATTGACAACAGTAGCACTGATACACATACATCTTGTCGTTTTTCTATCCTACCATCACATTTCTTTACTACAACCTCTTTGTATTAATGTCTTCTTTTATCTGGTGTGTAGACAAGAGTTTTCAGACTACTATAACTATGCAATAATCTTAGATTTCTACTTTGATAATGCTTCGTTAAAAAAAGTCAAAAATTTGGCATTTTTGTTACTCAGTTGTTAGATAAAAAAAGCCAGTTATCTGTTTCGATGCCAGATATTTTGTAAGCGCTTATAGAAATACATAAAAAACACCTCTGTGTCAGTTTGAAGTTGGTCTCACAAACTTTAGAATGATTGTAAAGAACGGAGAACGGAGAATGTGCCCAAAGGTTGGTGATAAAGCTTATAAACACAAAACAGACCAGATATTCAACCCTAGTTTGTTGATACATTACCGAACCTTACAGTGAATGATGATTAATCTAAAGATTCACTTAATAAAACATACAGAAGAGCTCAGGAAGGAAAAATTTAAGGTTGTCTGTATGAACTGAGACAAGCAATGCAATCCACTCACTGAAGATTGGTGTTAACACCCTCTCAGAAGCATTACTCATGTATAAGACCAGTGACAAGAGGGTAGATCTATGGGTGGTATCTCACAAAGAATTTTACATCTAGGCATTTTAACTTAACGTCTCATGAAATATCTTTTAAAGATAGAAACACTTCTATGTAAACTTATAGTCTACTTAGACACAAGGTGTCGCAATCTAGTCATTATTTTCGGTAATAAAGAAGTTTGACAATGGATTAGCAGGAAATCTATCACTCAACATATATGCATTAGCAGGTGGAAATGGAATAGGCATATACTCAGGTTACCGCTGGGTGAAATCACACGCCAGATCCTCAAGCAGAACCTGAACGGAAAGCGACGAGTGGGGTATTTGAGCGTGAAATGGGCAAGATTAGATGAAGCAACAATGGACGCTTCCGGAAGTCGAGGTAAATCAGCAGCTTTTGACAACATTTAGACAAGTTGCGGATGAAAACTTCCTCTCATGTATTCCCACAAAGAAATAGGAAAATTTAGATTTCATTAAAGTCAACATGCACATGTCAGCTACGTAGCTGGCAAGTAGAGTTCCATATAATTAACTATATCATAAATGCATTAAGTAATGATAAAACCTTTCTTCAACAATAAAAATCACTATACCTTTGCAGGGTGGGCTTGAACAGACAATGCTCTCCGCACAGAAAGAACTTTAAAAAGAAATGGTAGTGCTTTCCCGAACTTTGCAGCCACAGAAGAACCCAAACAGTTTGAATGTTCAGTGATATAACTTTCAAGTGTGGTAGAAGGAGCGTCCATCAAAAACGATGGTCCTGATACATGAGTACCCATCCACAACTATATAAAGTTTTTGAAAAATAAGAAGGTAAATAATTACCTCAGCATACGGTTTTGTAAGATCTAGATCTTGATATTGACCAGATCGCTCCAGGAGCTTGTAAACCTCACTACTCACACCAATTTTACCCCAATCATACGCTTGGAAAGCACACTTCAGGCGCAACATGACGTCTCAAATCTGATTTGACCACACTTTGAAAGCACGGGGTGAACGCCAAGGGACCTTGAAGTTAATATCTCTAGTTAGAACAAACAATAAGTGTTCCATAGTACTAAATTTTGATCTACAACCTTCAAAATTAGCTTTTAGCTTTTTTGAAATAAATCTGGAGAGTTAACTACTCCAACTTTAACCAAAAGTCACAGGAAGCAATGGTTCCAGAGACGACAAAATAAGTCACCCATAATACAACTTCTCCTATACAATCTATCAAAACCTTTAGATTCTGTCCATAAGTTCTTCAGACTTCCGAATGGCAGCTTAATTGAAATGTGTTGGACTTTCAGTTTCTCAGAAAGTAGAAAAAACACCATTGTTTCGAAACAGTTCAATGTGGCCGTGAATGAAAGAGTTTTGTGGAGAACAACGATGTTTTAGGAAATGAAGACGCCTAACGAGGAACTGTCAGTTATGAGAGCTAAGGAGAATGACAATTAAATTCTCGTTGCAACTGACTTTTCTATTTAGGCAGTATGAGGATCATAAACACGGAAGCGGATCTTTTCGCCAATATTAAATCTCTCTGCGAGTGAGTTGGCTTTGAGTAGCTCCTCCTCATTGTATATGCGTTCTGATAGGGTGGTAAGGGGCCGAATGCGCTATTTAAAAAATCTTGGCCTTGTTTTTGAATCTGATGTGTTCTCTCATCATTTATCTGTATTTCCTTAGATTCCAGGTGGAAGATTGGAATCCAACAGTACATCTCCATTTCATCCTGTTTTCAGCAGTTCTAATCTCCCCCTTGCATAATCTCCTCTATGTTACCTTCGCAAGCGCTAAACTCGTCAACTGTCACTCAGGCTTCACGGAAATGTCTGACGTGCGATATCACTCAATGGTCTTTCCAGTGGACTGAAACCGTCCAGCAGGCTCAAAGTCACCGGAAGTTAAAGGCACCTGAATGTCACTTCCATCCAAGTTACTCAGCCATGTTGGACTGCTGCTCTTTAACTGTTCATTCCCATATTAGTTTCTACGTTTATCCAGTATCTTCTTTGACTGGTAACAAGAAGATCTTTTTACCATGGAAGTTCACAGGGTGTCCGCTCTTATTCATTAATTCACCCAAAACATGTTACTACAGAAACTGTTTCAATTCACTACTTAGTTTTAAACAATGCGTTATAAGACTAAGCGGCGTACGTTGATTATTTTCCAGTGGTTAGGACTCTCGCCGACCATGCACATGGTCCGGGGTTCGATCCTCCGCCAACGCACACCTGATATCTATGGTTGGCTCGCAAAATTTGGACTACCGATATCCCATGCTGAAAATTCTATACCTGTACCGAAAATACGGTGTGGAATCAAACTGTAATCAAAAATATAAAAGAATAAAATAAAAATGTACAAAACACTGTATAACTAATTAAATCATTGTTCTTGCATTCTTTATTAGGTAGTCCTGTAAGTAATAAATGTATAGCACAAGCTTTTACTTTGATTCACATACCTAGCTCCCATTCATTACACCTACGTGTGGTGTACATTTAAGAATTACATGCTGCGCGATGAGTTCTGCTACTTTCAAGATTAAAGCGAAAACATGTTGAGCAGAATAAAATAATGTCATTAGAGTTTGTTAGTTATTATTAAATCCATATAATCGGAAGTAATTTAGTATCCGTAGGGCGAATGTTTGAATGCTGCAGTTATTGGACACAAATATGCTGGTTATTAGTTACTACTACGTGGTTCAACAGCATATTGTAAAGCAATAAAAACTGTTTCTTAGCTCATTTTCAAGTAAACAGTCTACATTTGGTGATGTCATTTCGCATTAACATAATAATAAAGTAAGCGTTAAAACTAAGTTATTAAGCTTACTTGCACGACATGAGGCAATGGGTTTTTGGCGTCCAGCAGTATGCAGATATGGTGAATCTAGGGTACCAAACAGTACAGTATTACTCTTTGATTTTATAAATCCTACTTAGTTTGTGAAATGTCCTTTTGAACAAAACAGACGCAAAATCATTCTTATGACTAAATTAACAGCCGCATAATTCTAAAGAGCGTCTCTATCCTATTAACTAAGCCTTAAATGCATGAATGGAACTTCACATATTAAAATAGCCCATAGCAAAGCAACATATTGAGGGAGTCAAGAAGAAGTAGGAATAAGGAGTATATTAAGCATTTCATTAATTTACAGGAGACGATTCCGATGGACAGTGTTACTTTGGTCGACCGATATCTTCGCCAATTTCATATTAGACAACCTCCATGTACCTATAAAACAAAGCATATATAAGGAAAGACAAAAAGGATAATTTATAAGTTAGCATACAAAATAAATAAAAAATTCTGTTAATACTACCTAAAATTCTCATGTAAATTAAAGTATCCGTAGTCACAACTTATTTTCGTGTCAATGCCACATGCATAAACTGGCTTCATATATTCTCCAACACTACAGGAAAATAGGCAAATTTCAAGAGAATCTCTGACACATCCCTAACGTTAGCGCGTTATTATCCCATGGAAATGACTTCCAGTCCATGCAAGCACAAGGCAGAATCACTTTAGACTAATTTCGTTTGCTTCAAAGAAAGTTTAGGAAATGTATAACCTGGGAATAAATCTACAGTTGAATTAATTCATAGTGAACTTGGTTTATTGAATCCAAGAGAAATGAGAGCTGCATATTGAAGAACTGCATTCAACAAATATCACGTACGTAAGTCTCAGCCATAAATAGTATATGGTTGCGCATAGAGTTGACACTGCATAGATCAATACTTAAAATATCTCAAGATACACAGACCTATTGTCTTCATGTGTGTAACGACGCCACATTTTGCAGCCTGGACATTCATAATAATAATAATGTGTATTTTCATTTAAACATAAATTTACATGAAAATGCATGCCATTTTTACAGGCACGATCAAGTATGAAATAATGTCAGTCATGACACTACTCTGTACTTCTTCATGTGAGTGGAAATCCCAGGGATTATTCACCTCTATTACTGGTGATCAAAAACACTAATACATACACATTAATTATAAAGTATCAATGGTAATGTTATGACAGACATTAGAGTTTATCAGCTTAAATCCTCAGAAGGAAAACAATACATGTGAATAGTAACACTGTATGCTGAATTAATGCATGAAGTGATACACTGATGCGAACTAAACCAGCAATAACCTTCTCCACTTCACTGCACTGGCAATGACCATTCCAATCACCAATACTTATTAGTCTAGCAAAAACTAATCAGGCAATGGCACAAATTAATAAGGTTAGGGAGGGTAGGTGGCATATGCTGATCAGCAGATATGATGGTGGTCACAAATGTGAATCGCTGCGATCTGCATTTTTTGACGGCCCGACAATTAAACATAAGTCTAGCTCCTTAACAGAAACGATAGGTGTTGTAGAGATCTGAATTATAAAACAAATGCTTTTGCTCCTACCGTCTACAAGCCTGTTCAGCTCCTTGTCAAGACGCCACCCCATGAACCCTACACATATTTGTGACACATCTTACAGGTCAGCTTGTCCTACGGGTTCTAATCTTCCAGATCTTTGGATTCACTTATCACTGAAATATCACTTATCTACCTCACGATAATCCTTATATTTACTCACTATTATACTCTATTTTATCTTGAATACCTCAGCCCTTATTAAAGTCAAAACCTACTCTATTGTTCGTATTCGTCACTCGCTTAAGGTCTGGTGGCTCCGATGGAAAAAGGGAACACAACAGAAACACCGGCATTTGAAGAAAGCTATATTTTCATCCGAAACGTCATGGTTTTCATGCTTAGACCAATATGGTCAGCATTATACATTCCAAATACATACTACCATTAGAAGGAGTCACGAGCGCCCTCTTAAATATAACTCGTAAATGTACTTCAAATGATGTATTGTTCATAATAATGTTTTATACCATTTTGCAGATTCCTAGGACGTTCTTCTCTCTTTTAATCACGCGGCGGCATTGCACTTACCCAAATATACGCTGTTCACTGGTTGACCATAACTGTCAGCAGGAAACCGAATGAAGTTTGGGTTGTCGCCCAACTATGATGGTGACCTTAGTAAACGGTTTACAATTGAACATTTATAAGAACCCGTTCTGATTGCTCGTACAATAATTGAACAATTTTAACCCTTGAAAAGTATTTATTTGTTATACATCTGGACTTTAATTTATAACAATGCTGATCGTGCCTTAAAAATAGCATTCATTTGTTGTAAACTTACGCGTTTATGTGAAATACAAATAATTATTATTATGACTGTCGGTTAGAGCCACTTCCAGACGATCGTAGAGCTTTGTAGAAGGGCTGTCAATAATATCTGAAATATCCTCCATGATGTTTTCTTGAAGACTCACTGTGGCTAAGGTAGCGAACTCTGCTTCAAGATGCGAGAACCGTGAAAACGGTCCATCTGCCCACAAGGTGAGGAGCTGCAGTGTAATTGCAATCTGAGCCAGGGTCGCTGAGCCAAAGTGAGATAAATTACATAATACGCATTATTAATATATTTTGATTTTGAAATACCACAACTACACAATCAGCAATAACCATTCAATCCAAAATAAAAGACAAAACAACCAATGAAAAATTCAGATATAAATAAATTGAGCTTATGATATGGCAAATAAGGAAATCCAGATTAACCACTGGTAAGGTATTGGTCATGCTTTTGACTGGCTCCACTGGACAAGCCCTCACTAAACTTAGTTTGCTTGATTAACCGCAAACCAGTACTCTGCCTAACTCGTAATACTGACAACAAAACGCAAATCAAAATACTCAGTCAATTGGTAACGTGCTATAATAAGCAGTATACTTGAATAAAATGAAAAGCTAGGACTATTACAGTTTAGTTTACAACTTATTTAGGATAGTAGGCTATATGCCTGTGTTAATCCTTTCGATTTGTTACACACAGGAGGTCCAATCTCGCCTTGAATGAATCAACGGATGGCGCTGATGCGACGTTTTCCCGTAGGGAGTTCCAATGGTTCACAATCCGATGCGAAAAACGGATCTCCAAACGCAGACGATTCGACCGTGGTTTTTGAATCTTCAGGTGATGTCCTCGCGATTGGTTGGTGCTAGAAGGAAGAAATAAATTAGATAAATTTGCTCCAAAATCATTTCTTAGGATACGGTATGCTAGTATTAGGTCACCCCTAAGTTGTCTGTATGACAGTGGAAATAAACCCAGTCGACTTAACTTCTCCTCATATGAGAGGGTTGAGAAACCCTTTATTAGCTTAGTTCCTACTCTTTGCACCCTTTCTAATAAGTCTATTTCGTATTTGAAACACGGGCTCGCCGCCTGGATCCCATATTCCAAATGAGGTCTGATATAAGTCGGATATAATATACGAAATATTTCAGCGTCAAAATTCGCAAAAGACTTGCGTATGGCCCATAATATTCGAAAACCTTTAGTGGCTGCAGCTCTACAGTTTGTTGCTGTTTTCAAGTCATGCTTCACAACCACTCCCAAGTCCTTGTACTCAGTGACCACTGGAAGAGTAATGCCATTCATTGAGTAATTGTGCACGTGACTATGAGATACATGCATAACTACACTCTTGCTCAAGTTAATCTCCAAGGCCCAGTGCTTACACCAATCACTTAACAAGTTTAAATCTTCCTGCAAAGCAAGTTGATCACTGTCATCGTGTAAAGCCCTCCATATCTTGATGTCATCGGCAAACAGTAAGCAGGATGACTTAACTTGGAACTTGTCTAGCTTTTGGAAAAGGAGGGTGTGAGGCCGTTTAAGGAAAGTATAAGTAGTACTAGTGCGAGTTCTTATACAGAAAATACCTATAGTATTTGTTCTGAGTAGACCAGAGGATAATCAAAACACCGAACTGACCGTCCAACATACGGAGTGCACTTTGGGACCAAAATCTTAGTGCTAGGATGATTGCTTAACTTGCTAGGGATCGCGCACAAATGAGCGATCGTAGCACGATGGCGTGCTGAACGGCGTGGATGCTTGAACGCGAGCCTTCAACTAAACAGGTTGGCATAAACGATGAAGGTCAGCATGCAATGTTCACTGATGTTCACTGTAGGCTCATAATGTTGGGGTATTATCAACCGCTATAGCTATAGGGTTGTGAGGCCCCAAAGACGAAGCTAGCCGGAAGTCAAAACATAATGGTGGCACCATTAGCAAAACACTTCTCACGGGCTTTTTGGATTGCCTACTGGTGGTCTACCTATCCCATTCTGCTGTATGTACAGTGCTTTGTTGGTGTTCTTCCGGTAGGCCAAATACTTCGTTTGCTTCTTTCCCAGTGCCTGTGGCACCTGGAAAAGAAAACAAGAATGCTGAAAACAGTGTCAGGCAAAATACACCGATATCTATGGTCGGACTGAATTTGGGCTACCGATATCCATGCTGAAAATTCCATACTTGTACTGAAAATACGGTGTGGAATCAAGCTGGAAATCAAAATAAAATAAAAATAAAAAAATAAAATAATGGTTGAATTACTGTACGTATATACTATGCGAAAAATAATGCGGAAAAGGCAAGACCGAAAAAATCATTAAATATTTGATGCTGGATACACAGACACAAAGACCACCCAATCGCTGATGTGGGGTGCAATGAAAATTAATCTGCATGCATTAAAAAATGTATCACAGACGGGACAGCTTTCTAAAATGGGTGGGGGATGTTAGTCGTATTCTGTAGGATGACTATGAAGGTGCTATTGGAACCTCAAGGTTCTTCAAGAAAGTGTTTTCTTTCGAGTCTCTTTACATAATTCACTTGCCATAGCGGTGCTGTTTACTTCGTTGATTACTAACAGGTATGTAACCGGAGGGGTACTAGAGGATAAACTGAGTCAATTTTCATAGGACTGTATTCCGTGTATGTCTGTCTTAGAAGATGGATACTACCACTGTCGCTGTCCAAAACGAAGGTTGGATCGACCATGGTTTCATTGACCAAAGATAACCGTTGGTCTACGTTGGCAAATCCATTAATAAACAATTTATTCATACCACCTATCAGTCTGTGGATGTCTACGAGTAGATCATGATGAATTAGTAGATCCGTGTCTATTTCAGACATTGTGACGTCAACAAGAAAGAAAATCCATTGAATAGGTTTGCGTAAACTTACGTTCAGATAGACTTATTTCCTACCGAAAGTTGCAAGTTACACACTTCTACTACAGGCGCATTTGATTGGTTGATCGAGGTTGGCCAAGGTCTTTATTAGGTGGTTTCGTTTTGAGCTGCTACAGTTTAGAGTCATCCACAATTAAACTTTTCTATTTAGAGAAAGTTAAAAAAGTAGAATTTAGAAACTTCTTGCTAAACTATAACACTTGGTGTAAATTGATTTTTCCAATATAAAACCAGTGATTTTGAATCGATTCTGTGTGTGTAAATCTAAAAATGCGCTATGCGACTTCCACGCTTGAAACAAAATTCTGTCAACAAATGCATCCAGAATGTAACTGAAATTAGAACTTTAATCAAAGATAATGAAGACAACATAGCGTGGCAGGATAGTAGACCAGTGCGTCTTAAAGTTTATGACTGAAAGAAAGTCATATAACACGGCTTAATAATCGTTTACCTGAGTAAAGTTTTCTGGAATCACATAAGAAATTCAGAAAATGAAGATAAAATGCCACCCATTTGTCACTTAAGCACAAATTACAAACACAATGAGAGCAGCTTCAAAAATATAGTATTTAAAACCTCTCTACTTTTGTACTTCAAAGAAACAAACGCCAGGACTTCATATAAGATTCAGAACAAGACTAAAATTAAAGCTCACTTCGGAGCAATCTTTTAGAGTTCATTAAATAAAGTATATTTTCCTGTTTTATTGAGGCTAGCTGTAGAATTAGTCATATTTCGAACCCATCAGTAGGATGTAGCTGCTTCCCTATGAGTGACGGGGTTCCTACTAATATGACAGCTCAGTCTCTGTGGCTTTGAACGTCGAAGCATTATTCAGTAGGCCACTGGGCCCCCACAACGAACTTTCTTCCAACGACTGTGTTTTAAAATTATTCAGTTTTTTATTCCCACTTATACACATGATCAAAATTATAATTACAACACTTTCAATCACTGTGGAGCAGATGATGAGTCTCAAAAAGGATAAAACATGCAACCTTGAATCCACTGCCGGACACAACAAAATAAACACGTCCCAGTTAACGTAGCCATAAATTAAAACGGGGTTGAAAAATTCAGTCAAATACATCCACATGAAATCACAAAGATGAGTGGTTTTAAAATTAATCTTAGCGAATAACATGCAGTTAATGTGATTCCAAATATATAATTCAAGAAAAATGTACCATAGGTTGACCTATTCAAAAGAAACATAACATGTAAAAGTACTCGAAAAATAAGAATGATGTTCAAGACCCCGATGCCTATAAATTTGTATTTCACACTTTGTCTACTTATAAGTAGTTCATTCATTTAAAGTGAATTTATCAACCGGTCAAAAGGTTAATAAATATTTGAAAACAAAACCCGTTGTTCAGCGAAGAGTCTCTTTTCGGTGAATTCATTTTCTTAGCAGTACAATCGCAAAGATGTATGTGTTATTTTGTATGTATCTGTATACTGAGCTTGTACAAAATTTGCGATTGTACAGCTAAGAAAATGAATTCGCCGAAAAGAGACTCTTCGCTGAACTACGTGTTTTATTTTCATCAGTGCCTGAATGGAGATTATTCATGAAATAAATATTTGCATTGTTAAAATTAAAACAAGATCTATAATGGGAATAAAATTACTGTCAGTTTTTCCTTTCGCAAACTTTACCTTTACAAAAATAACTATAAATATGCAATTTTATAACAAATGAAGGTGGGTGTGCGGTTCAAATGTGGATATTAAATTTGGTGGATGGTGACTAGCAGTAGAATTAACGAGGATGCGTCATTCGTTCTATTCCGGACTCGTCCTCTGGATGTACCCGTGTTCCTCAGTGAGTGCTGGTGTTCCGCTGAGGCCCGAACGCAGTGCCTATAGCTCTAATTGTCAAAGGGTTATCTACCAGATCACTTGGGCCACGAAAGCCATCAATTGTTGTCCACTGCTAGTCATCGTCTATTAAATCAATTCAGGTTAAATCCTCAGAAATCGTCTGAACATCCGCAAGAGGAGCAAAAATGTCAAAAAAGGCAGAGCACTTGGGTTCAACCGATCAAAAGGAAAGTCAAAATTGAATTATGTAGATGTTTAGTGTTGCAATTATAGCAGTAATATTGATGATAATCACAATCGTGTCGGTGGTGCGGTGGTTAGCACGCTCGTGGACTGTGCACATGGTCTGGGGTTCGATCGCCAGCCAACGTGTATCTGATATCAATGGTCGGCCTGCTAAATTTGGGCTACCGATATCACATGCTGAAAATTCCATAGCTGTACCGAATTACTACGTGGAATCAAGCTACCATAATAATAATAATAATATAAAATAATTGTAATGCTACTAATAATCTCAATGGTAATAAAAGCAGAAATAACTGATGCAGGTACTAACAAATATAGTGACAGCAGTACAATGATGTGAGTTTTTCTTGAATCAAATTGGGTCAGAATCCTCTCAAGTTGGAAGTTTCGCTTTACTGAGTAGGAAATGGGTAGATAATCAGAATTTGATTGAATATAATAAATGTGTGAAAGGTAAGAAGAAGAAAGAACAGGCGCAAAGTGTCGATTAGTTTATAAGATTTCTGTAAGCCTAGGAGGAGACAGAGGCATAATAAACTTCACTTGAACGCAAAGACTATGATTATTCTCCTGAATGACTACAGATTTGGGTGTGTATAAAAGCCTTCTTTGCAGCTGAGCTACAGATTAATTTCTACAGTAGACAGATGCTCAGTGGATGTGTAAAGGATAAACTTCAGTTTTGGGTCATTTCAGTGTGTGTTTATAAATTCACTTATTCCTGTAGAGTTGGTTATACTGACATCACGAAGCGCACACTTTCCAAATGCATATCTGAACATTATCCGGCACGGTTAGCAAACGCACAATGCAAGACAATTACTAGTTCAATTCTCGAGCACTTGGTGAACTCAAGCCACGCAGTTCCAGCAGAGTCGTATCTTAGCATCACCAACAAGGTAAGACCGAATGGTGCAAAGGCCGTTAGGTTTCAGCATCTGTGAATGGCGGAGGCGTTGGCGATTCGTTAATACAACCCCGAACTCTGTATGCAGAAAAAGGTTTGTCCAGTCTCTTATTCTACCACGGTCTTAACCTCTGAATTAATCATCCCCTGTAGCTTTTATTTTTTAATAGTCAGTTTGCTAATATTTTCAATAATTAATTCACTATTATCACTCTCACATGTTCCTCTTCTAGATTTTCTCACCATCTTCACCTTTTTGAAAGGGACACTCAACTTCATTTCCCCTCACTCAGCAACATTATTATTATTCACTTGGGTTTCGAATGGAAGATAAAGCTTCAATAACACATTTCCATTTGGTGCTGTCCTTCTCAGATCGGTCTACGATTGCTCATAATCTCTTATCTTCTTTCCGCACGATCTTCTCCATGTCACCATCGCAGTGACCACCGACTCGTCGCTTCCCATTGGGATTCCGCTTGAGCTATGGCCTGTTAAGCACGCGATGTCATTCGACTGCCTCCTCAATGTATGCTCGATCCATCTCCATTTTCTCCTATATGTTTGTTGAGTAATTGGCCCTTAGTTGGTTTGTTACTGGAGTTTCTTGTAGCTAATTCTTTCTGACTGGCCAAATGATCTTCACTGTGGAACCAGCTGTTGATAAAAGTCTGCAACCTGTTTGAAATCGTTTTCATGACACGCTGGTGAAGTTTCTGACCCATGTAGAAGAATTCAATGACTTAATGGCAGTGTTTAAAATCTTAATCTTGTTGTTTATGCTGAGGCGTAGTGCAGAAGATTTCCAAACTGATTTCAGATCGATGAAGGTATCTTGTCTTTTTAATCCCAACTAACTTCAACATCTTCGTCAGTTCCACCTGTGGTTGAAACGATGGTGCCTGGTCAGATAAGTGAAGAAAGTAACCTCTGTCAAAATTCACCTATTGATGTTGATTAGTGCTGGTTGTTGTTGGGGTTGACGGCCTCCTCAGCGAGTGTCCGTTGGGTGACATCGCGCGTCAGGCCATAGCTCGAGTGGAACCCGAAAGGGAAGCGGCGAGTGGGACGTCCAAGGGTGACATGAAGGAGATCGTGTGAACAGGAACTGAAACAGTATGGATTAACATGGATGAAAGTGAAAAATACAGCAGAAGACAGAAGCAAGTGGAGGCATGCAGTTGAAGCCCCATGTTCCATTAGGAACCCAAGGGAACAATAATAAAAAAATAATTATATGGGTTCCACTAGCGTGTTTCGTAGGTAAATAAAAACTAATAGAATGACGCGAAGCTACATAAGCCAGTTCCATACTACAGAGCACAGAGTTGACCAGTAAGTAATTTGGAAACTAATTCAAACCTAACTCTTTACCAACCTCATCATCTTTACCAAGAGCAGATATGCTGGCTCCAATATTGCAAAAGGTCTGGAAGGAGGGAAAGGTGCCTACTGACTGGAGGAAAGGTTACCTCGTGAAACTACCAAAGAAGGGCGATGTAGGACTCTGCAAGAACTGGCGAGGAATCATGCTCCTGTCGATGCCAAGTAAAATCCTGAGTGGAACCCATATGAATACTCAGAATACAAGGAGTTCAACCGAAGCCAAAAAACAAAGATACCGGTAACCTCAATGGAAACACAGTAAACCATAGACAAATACTGCTGACTTCTTGGACATATTCTTCAAAAGCTGTTGAAAAAGACCAGGTCGTCCTCCAAAGACTCCTCATTATTGGAGATAATGAAAGTATCGTACACGTATCTCTTGTCATAGCGTGTTTTCAATTACATCTCATCAGGCTTAACTCTAATATTAATAACTTTACAAAAAAATATTAAAATAAATAAACGAATCACAGTGTTTTGCCAATAGGAAAATAAGATTGTGCATATAAATGGTGCAATTAGGCATACCAGACAAATTAGCCAACGTATTACTGAAAATCTCCCATAGTAGCTTGGTAAAGGATAAACAAAAACGATCCGTAACTCCATTTTGTCACATTTAGTTGATAGTAGTCATGTGGTGGAGAAAACGAAAGCATTCAAGATAATTCATCGCGTCCCACCGAATCTTTCTCAAGTAGACCTCGTATTCATCTACTGCATATAGATGAGGCGATAAGCATTCAAACAATTAAGCCCCTAAACTATATATTAAAAAAAAATTCGCACAGCTATTATCCCCCCTTGTCGGCCTATTAAGGCGTAACCAACTGACGATATCATCTCCACTACTTACTAATAATTTGTATCCCCTTCTTATCATCCCTTAATCTTATTACATTTTCGTTAAACACAGTTTATATACTTCCCTTACGATATAGCATTAATTAATCGGTCCTTTTGTTTCTCTCAGCCCTTATCGTCTACCTGAACGTTTGTTCGTTTAATCGTGCTGTGTTTTCTTATTCGTGTTATTACAGATTTAAGAACACAATATTCAGCGAAGAAACTCTTTTGAACGAATTTATTATCAAGCTGTGCAATCGTATATATATGGTTTATTAAGAAATTATATCCGGTGAGGGAATTAGGTCAAAGGTGTGAATACATAAAATAATAATAATAGTATGAAATGCAGTTAAAATATTTGTAATTATAATCATAGTTTAATGTCAAGTGGCACAATAATTAATTTCGTATATAGAATAATACATAAGGTGTATGGATTTTGGAAAGGGGTACATAATTATAGGATTAGTAGGCGAATATCAAATGTTACATAACATGGAGTGAAATTTGATAAGATAGAATTCAATATTGTAAAAATAAAAATAATAATTTTGGGTTTAGAATGACAAGTGGGACAAGTGGAAACAATTCAGAGTGGGAGTAATAATAATAATAATTGTAGTAATAAGGGAAAAGTACATATAATAAGTAAATAAATAAATGTCTATCCCTCTACGGCCAAGGCAGAAGTAGGGATTGTACATACTTCTTTTGTACACAAAGGTCTGGCTTAAAGTCATGAATTGACAAGGCCTCAGCTGTCTTTAGAAGTCTGTAACGAAGAAAACGCGGGAAGTTAGCTTGGATTCTGTATATGATGTTAAAATCATGGTCAGGGTTGACAGAGTGACAGATTGCTCCATTTTTCGTTATTAATAGAACCATTATTATCATTATCAGTATTATTATGACTAATTGCACCATTTATATTCACCATCTTATTATCCTATTGACAAAACACTGTAATTGGTTTATATTTGGATTTTATTTGCAAAGCTATGTATATTACAGTTAACCTTAATGAGATCTAATTGGAAACACAGTATTATTCGCTTGAATGTGTTATTCTAAATTCTAACTTTTCATTTTATGCAACATCACTACTCCCAACCAAATTAAAGATATGCATAAATTGGATGTCATATTCTGTATTCAAATTCCTTATTCACTTGTGTCTAAACTATGAATAGGTTTTAAAGCCAAAAATTATTAGTCCTTTATTTTTAGATGTAAACAGATTGTGTGCGTGTGTGTGTGTGTGTGTAAGTGGATGTCTTCCTTTAATCATTGTATCAAAATAAAGGTCATGGTGATATGGAGGTTGTACTTCTGAAAATTTGTTTGGAAAAATGAAATAGAGTGTCAATATTTACCACTTAACAGCTTTTGGTTTACAAGAATAACCCCCTACTAAAAACTATATTTAACACAGGTGACCAGACTGTGTTCTATGAACAGTCAATGAGTTTGGCCTCGTAAGCTAGAGGTCCTGGGTTCTCTGCCTTGTGAGATTGTGGTTCCGAAGAGTCTCAAACCAGGATGAAACAGCTGTCTAGGTCTCCCTGGCTTTCCAATGATCTCTGCTCTAACTGATGTTGGTTGTTCGTGACGAAAGTCTAACAAGCGAAATTAATAATTCCAGATTCCTAGAAATCCTATCATCTGAATAAATTTTAAGGAGTTGATCAGTGATGATTTGGGTCATATTCGCAAAATATCGATTGATAATCGATTTCCTATTAAGTTTATTGTGAAATATCCTATGTCGATATATTGGTTAAAACAAATGTTATTCGGCTACCACTGAAAGGCCACGATATGAGTTCACAGAGCAAATGCTGACTGAATGCATGTATTACTCTAATGCATCCTTCTGTGCAATCGGTAGTATTGGTTTGCAGGGATTTGATCACGGGTTGACATCAGTTAAAGAAGTCGGAATTTATAGGTAGGTCATTGGATTGGGTCCCAATAGCCGGATGGTCTGCGACGTCGGCTTCTAACTAGGAAATCCTGGGTTCAAACCCCACTGGGTGCGTACTGCGATTAGTCCCAGACTGGGACGAAACAACTGTCCAGCACTCCTAGGTGGTTTTCCAGTGGTCCTCTAACTGATATCAATCCGTGATCAATCCTGTAACCAATCAAGTCCCTGCAAACTAATACTGCTGAAAGCGCAGAAGGATGTACAAAGAATATGCTTAGGGAAATTGATCAGAATGTGATAATCCTTTATATTACTTCCTATCGCATTTATTCCTTTACCTTGACTTGCAGCAGCATATTATTATTATTATTGTATCCTTCAATTCCTACAGGAACATAGGGCTTCAGCCGTGCGTCTCCATTGCGTTCGGTTCTCTGCTACAGTCTTCATCTGGCTCCATGTCTGCTCACACGTTTTCATCTCCTCTTCACATGATCTCCTCCAAGTCACCCTTGTACTGATGACCAACTCGCAGCTTCCCTTTCGGGTTCCACTCGAGCAATGGCTTGTCTAGCGATGTCACTTGATAGTTTCCTCAGAGTATGGCCAGCCAATCCATCTCCATTTCTTCCTGTCTATTTGTTGCACAATCGGTTCCTGGTTGGTTCGCTCCCAGAGATCCCTCCTTGTTGTTGATCTTTTCTGGCCATCTGATCTTGAGTACTGAGCGAAGACAGTTGTTAATGAAGGTCTGTAGTTTGTTTGAGATGCTCTTTATGACGCGCTGGCCAAGTCTCTGATCCGTATAGTAGCACTGACTTCATATTGGAGTTGAAAATCCGGATCTTATTTTTGATGCTGAGTGTTGTTGACCTCCACACAGACTTGAGAGTAATGAAAGCTTGTCTTGCTTTCCCGATTCTTGCCCGGGAATCTTCATCACCTCTGTCTTCTCTATGTTCACCTGAAGGCCTATCTTCTCTGGATGCTTCTTCTGCCAACTTGTTACTTTTCGCTTGCATGTCTTCCAGTTTGTGAGAAATCAGACATATGTCATCGGCGAAGTCCAGATCGTCCAAGTTTTCTGTGTGAGTCCATTTTATGCCTGTTTCCTCATTGCCCACTGTTTGTCGCATTATCCAGTCTACTGCAATCAGGAAAATCATTGGCGATAGTAGGCAGCCAGCTTGTCTTACTCCTGTCCTCACTTCGAAGGGTTCCGTAAGTTTCCCATTGTAGATTACTTGGCATGCAGCATTGTCGTATAGCTGTTGGATGAGATGTATAATTGTCGGTGGCACCCCGTAGTAGCGAAGTAGTTTCCAAATCACCTCTTGATCGACGCTGTCAAAGGCCTTTTCAAAGTCGATGAAGTTGAGATAGAGAGGTGACTGCCACTCCAGACTTTGTTCAATGATGATCCGTAATGTGGCGATCTGATCAATGCATGACTTGTTTCTCCTGAATCCAGCCTGTTCCGGTCGAAGGTTTTCATCCAGGGCATGTTTGATTCTCTCCAGGATGATGCGGCATATACGTGGGGAGAACTGATAGTAGGCTCTTTGTGTAAAGGATTCCTGAAAATGAGCCATAAAGTATGTCATTAGGTGCAAGACTGCCCACCACTACTGTTGGGCTTGATATATATATATATTCTTGATACGGATCACTTGATCAACTTCAACACAGTATTCTGGGTGGTGAATAGACAGATAGTAATAGTAGACTACTATGACATGCGGAAGCAGCAACAATCCAATGACTGAAGCCTAATTTAAGCCTGCAGAATAATTTTGTGGTCTGCCTTGGATTACCTTTGTAATTTATTGTTTCTTTGCTTACTTCTTTTTTATTATTTGTCGCATTCTTAAACACCGTTCTTCTTTCAAATATCTTCCAGTATGCATCGTTCCTCAATCTTACTTAACCCACTTATCATGCCATATCTGTCATATCTTACCCGCCCTCGATTCTTAATCATATCTCATCAATTTTATACAGAATTAAGCTTATATTGTTGTGTAGATGTGAAAATACTTATTCTAAGCTATGGATTGTACCACTGTATTTTATATCAAATTATTTCCATTTTAACAGTGATATGCTAAATGATTACATTTTACACGAATTTTCAATTGATGCATATTTGTTGAAGATTTAGAGCCCACGCGGAATGAAACTTAATTAAATTCATCCCATAATGTTTCCACAGCGGGAAACTCAAGGTCTCTTTCGAAGTGCAAATGGGAGGAAGACAAGGCTGCCTACCATCTCCAATGATTAATTTCCTGATTGCGGTTGACTGGATAATGTGACAGACAGCGGTGGGCGGTGAGGAAACAGGCATTAAATGGATCCACACAAAATCTTGGAGGATGTGAACTTCGCCGATGATATGTGTCTGATTTCTCACAAACTGAAAGATATGCAAGTGAAAACCAGCGAGCTGGCAGAAGGAGCATCAAAGATAGGACTTCAGGTGAAGATACAGAAAACAGATGTAAGTGATGAAGATTCCTGGCCAACAGCAAAAGCAACAACAGCAACAGACAACAATCAGCATAAATGGAAGGAACCTGAAAGAAACAACCTCTTTTACCTACCAAAACGGGAAGCATCGTTTCAACTACAGGCGGAACTGACGTGGATATCAAAGCAAGAATCGGAAAAGCAAGATAAGCTTTCACTACTCTCAAGTCTGTGTGGAGGTCAACAGCACTCAGCATCAAAAATAAGATCCGGATTTTCAACTCCAATGTGAAACCAGTCAGTGCTACTATACGGATCAGAGACTTGTCGCCGTGCCATGAGGGGCACTTCGAACAAACTACAAACCGTCATCAACAGCTGTCTTTGCTCAATACTACATAAGACCATATGGCCAGAAAAGATCAGCGACAGTGAGAGATCACTGGGAACGAACCAACCCAGAAGGAAGCAATTGTGCAACAAATTTTTAGGAAGAAATAGAGGTGGACTGGCTATACTCTGAGAAAACTATCAAGTAACATCACTCGCCAAGCTATTACTCGAGTGGAACCTGAATGGGAAGCGGCGAGTTGGTCGTCAATTTGAGGGTGACATGGAAGAGGATGTGATGTGAAGAGGAGATGAAAGCATGTGGGTAGACTTGGAGTCAGGTAAAAACGTTGGCGGAGAACCGAAAGCAGTGGAGAGGTGCGGCTGAAGCCCTATGTTACTCTAGGAACTAAAGGAGATAATATTGATGATAATTTTCAAATGAAGTGAAATGGCATTAATATGGACCATGCATTTGTTTACCCGATGAAATATTTATTACACATGTAGGGGACTGTCTTGCGAGCTCAATAACATAACAAGTATGCGAATAAAAATCCAAGTTAATGTGATGATAGTGTAACAGTATATTGTAAACAATACAGTGATGAGTTTTATTAATTAAACGGTTACTTGAATATACAGTTAAAGTCCACGGCTACAAATTATTAATAGAATCCACAGAAGCGTTCACTGCTGGAGTCGTATCTACTGCTAGAAGCTGTGTACCGGTTGTAGAATAGTCTTCGGATGAGGATAAGAGGTTCCTGCGAAAACTCCAAAGTATACAACACAGTCATGAGTGAAACAAGTAGACAGTATAGACCAGTGAGAAGGTGAAGCGACCAACAGTACACTGTATTTTCGATTGTACTCGGAAGTTATCTATATTCCAACATGAATCGTTTTAAACAAAAGTCATGTACAATGTCTCTAAATACAACAACTAAAAAAAGAGTGTACACTCATATTGTTACGTACTCCACACACCCATCAGTAATGAAATGTACGTTGGTGGTTCACTGGTAACATACTTGCCAACTGTGCACGTGGTCCGTGGTTCTATCCCCCGTGTATGCACTCCTTAAACTCGTTTAGGTGGCAGTAAGCCTGATAAAGACGGGGAGGCTGGGGGTGAGGCTAACCATCTCACTCAGTTTAAAACTAAAAAACTGCGACTGAAGCTTCAGATGTTCAAACCTGGAGCCCTATGTTCCACTGGGAGTGTAAAAAGAGTAAAATAATAAAATTAAATAACGCATAATATTGATAAACTCAACAACAAAAAATACGTTGATCTGGGTAATACTTGTGTAATTGGCCCAATATTGGGACACGAATTTAACTAATACAGATCTGTCTTATTTTTTGAACAGGATTCCCGAGATATCAGCTGAGATAATATCTTCCTGTCTTTTCGGACCTTTTGGATTTACCAGTATAAAGTAGGGCTCCTACAATCAGTGATTATACAAACTATAACCTTTTTGTTGAACCTCGGTTCCATCTAAATCGAACAGAGTTTTGACCAGTGCTCGTTTATAGCCATTGTGCATTCCATGTAGGCTTTCGATGAATTGATCTCTGGAGACTAGCATCTCCTCCAAGCATTGTATGTTGTCAAGGAAATGAAACTTGGCACCACTTTCATACTCCATAGTGAATTCATAATTCCTGTATGCATCGTTGAATAATAATCCTAGTAGGTAGGTAGCACGCATCACCTTCATTATTGCATGCTCCTAATGAGTCAGTCATCGATATGTCGACAATAAGAAGTTGTTTCGTCGGTTACAAGCTTCAACTTTGTTCTTTCAACGTTAAACATGAAGATGTCTGCTAAAACAAACTGCCCATAGCTGCACCATATATTTGGCGGGAAACAGTGTTGTCAAACCGGAACTGCACATCCATGGTACAAATTAGATGCAAATATGTAGATGTACAGAAAGGTAGCCCAGGTGTCAAACAGGCCGCCAAAAAAATTAGAAGTAGGTGTTAAAATTCCGTCACTGGCAACGGCAGCAGTTCGAAATGCTGGCAGATAATATCAAGAGTTTCAAGAATTTGGGATCCCTGCGAATAGAGAGGTCACATCAAATGACACCATGAACTTATTGGAAACATTCATGGAGTGCCTTTAATCTTACATTTATCTCTCTGTAGAAGTTTTCCCCACATGTACAATATCAAAATCATGTACAATTCTTTTGTCATTCTTGCCCCTTTTCTATCGTCAACCTTCACAAAAAGCAGAGAATAAGCTGCTATGTTGCATTGAAATACATTTTTATGTAGTGAATGTTGAGAATTATCGTCATTTCTCTAGACATTTCTATGAAAAGACGCATCACCAAAGTATTAATGTAACTTTCATAGAGACGTCATTATGATACAGAGTGAATCCCATTAGTCAAGACTAGACAAATGGCACCAGTTAATTAGTGTTCGATCAAAGTGTCCTCCGGGAGGTCAATCGCTAGCTCAGGGGTAACGCCTCTTCTGACTGCAGCACTGTGCACTGGGTTACGCAGGTTTGAATCTCAGAAAGATGGACATAAGTTCCTTCAAGGTTGCAGATACGAAATGGCTGACTGGTGAGTGCCAACAACAAGGAGGAAGCCTAGGTCAATCAAAGCATCCTGTGGCTGATTGCTTCCAACCATCTAGTGTGAAATCTATTCATTTCTTAATTGGAAGTTTTCTACCCACCTAACTATTTATCAGTTAACTTAATAATAATAATAATTTAATAATCCGTTTTAAAGTAATTATTTTATTTTAAAAAGATTTTAATACAAATGTATTAAACAATAACAACAATAAATAATTGACTAATGAAATTGTTGTTCAATTGAATAATGTTCAATTTTCAATGTGGATATCATCATTGTTCAAGGCATACTAACAAACAAATAAATAGAGTAGAATAGAATAGACTGACAAAGGTTACAGATCAGACCATAATCTTAATTAAATTGGCTGAAATTCGTATATCGGTTAACATCATATGAGGAAACTTGTGAAAAATGAAAGTCAGTTCAATGAAAAACAATCATTATTTACTATTATTATTATTAATTTTTGTTTAGCAATGAACTAACATCATGCTATTAGGCTTTATTTTCTCTTTATGATCGTATTTTAGTATAATCAATAAAGTTATAGGTCGTTTTTAAAAGAAATATAAATATCAAGTGCTGGTTTGTAAGAATTTGATTATGAGTTGACATCAGTTAGAGAACTATTAGAAAACCTGAAAGTACTGAGGTACTACTGGACAACTAGGACGAAATAACTGTCCAGTACTCCCTGCTGGTTTTCCAATGGTTCTCTAACTGATATCAACTCGTGATCAGTGCTGTAACTAGTCGAATCCCTGTATACAAAAATATGGTAATTAATAAGATACTCACTAACAAGTGGTCCCATGAAGGAAGTTACCAAGGGTTCTCGTAAGAAGGTGTAAACAGCAGGGTCCACTTAGTCAGGAAAGAGGAAAGATACTCACCTGAGACATTAGCTGGCGGTTGTGCTGAATATATATACATATATATCACAAATTTGCAGGAGTTGGCATTCATGGGTTGGCCAATGGGTCGAGTCCCAGTGGCTGAATGGTTTACGAGCTTGCCTAGTAACCGGAAGGACCTGGGTTCGAAGCCTGTTTGTGAATGCGTACTGCTGAAGAGTCCTAAACTAGGCTGACGAAACAGCTGTCCATCACTCCCAGGTGGTTTTCCAGTGGTTCCTCTAACTGGTGTCAGTTCTTGATCAGTGCTGTAAATATAATTATCTCATTATAGTGTGGTGAGAGCTTGCTGGAAGCCTAAATTGTAGACAGCAATTTACGTCAATGTTACGTCCCGAATTGGGGTTATGAGAAAAACACTGGTTAACCTTAATCTTGAGGAACTCACCTACCAATCATAGCAGACTTAACGTGTGCAAATATGATTTTCAGATAGATAGCTCAACTTTCTGAAAAACGGTCACAAGCAGAAGAGGTTGCTTCTCTGCTGACAATAATGTACATAAAAGTCTATAAATATCTCCTGATTTTCTCAACAAACGATCTGTTGCCTGGCCCTTGTCTTCTGTCGTTACAATGGTACTGTTAGAATTCAATTATCCAGAATAAATTTTTCATGCAACAGACTACGGACCACACTTATTGTAACATGGCTAATGATACTACCTAATATCTCATGCTGAATTAAGTGGAACGGGTTTCGAACCCAGGGCCTATATGAACTTGATGATTACTTAAGCCATTTCTAAGCTTGATGATATTTCCAGTATTTATTTCACTTCAGTCACACTGATTCTTCTTAATAAATTTTTTATACTACTGAAATCGGTGGTACAATATTTTCTTCATGGATGAAGTCATATTTCAGAGCTGTACAATCATATTTAGATTTACCAAAAACCTTTAACAGACTACCATTGAGCAATACGGTGTGTCTATGTGTGGCAATCGCTCAGAAGTGGTTTCTAAGCCTTAGAATAAATTACTCAATAGACACCAACACAATGAATGGTTTGATAAGGTGAAGAGATGACTTTTTTTGAGGAAAACGCTACTTGAGAACGACTTTTCTTCACGCTCCATAGATAAACACATAAAGCCGGAAAGCAACAAAGAACACCCCACCTCTGTGCCATTGGAGATATACATGAATGTAGCGTTCAGAGGCAACCTTCTAGCCAATATCTTAAAGAAAAGAATATCTAACGCCTTGAAAAGACCATTCTCTGCTGCTATATTACTACTGATATTCTCATGAGGACTATTGTTCTTCAACAACACAATATCTAGGCAGAATTCATTAAATAGTGAATTAATTACTAAAAATAGAAGCAAACAAGTAGGAAAAAGTGTTTAAGACCATGGTAGTAGAATAAGAGACTGAACAAACCTTTTCTGCCTGCTGATTGCACGTTTATATTAACGAATTGCTAGAGCGTCCAACATACCCAAGTGCCGAAACACAACTCTTCTTTCACCATCATTCCTTTCCTTGTAGACAATAATCATTACATTATAGGGTATTACATAAACAAGGTAAATAAATATTCATAATTTGCTATTCCTTTTAAACATTTCATGTTCTGTTAACCTATATTCGTCGAATGAGCTAACCAAATGTGAAAAATTACACGTGCGAATATAAATATGCTCTGTGCTTGCTTGGCCCGTGTTCTAAGTGACAGAGACAATGTTAAGCGCGAAACCTATTGTAACAACAGAAGGCAAGAGTCAGGCAACAGATCCTTTCCTTTATTAAGGAAATCAACGCATATTTATATATTTTCATGTACATTACTATGGATATTTAAGCAAACAAACACAGTCTTCCGATTGGTTGTTTCTCACGTAAAGATAATCTTTCATTTCTTTGTGACTGTTTCTTGAATGTCAAATCCTCTACATGTTAACTGCATCCACCTACGCAAAGTCTGCTGTGGTTGGTTTTGAATCAATCTTTGTTCACATTTTCGCACGACAAATCTTGGGAACGTAAATATTGACGTAAATTACTGTCTACCAATTTGGTTAGTAGATAGCTCTCACCACACTATGACTTGCTTTGTTGTTAATATCATAATTTTAGGCTCATTTATTTCACTCTTATTTTGTAGTCTATAGTGAACACCTTCTTAAACATACTTAGCTACCTAAATTATTAACATTGGCTTACTTTTTGTACTTTATTGTACTTCCTTCTTTTGTGTACCTACTGGTTCCGACTATATTAGCACTATGAGTATTACAAAATTGTCCTGTCATTAACCATCATGTGATTATTAGTTTTGTGGTGTTCTTTTCTTATTTTCTTTAATTGTCGGCAATATTAAACTGACAATCTTGGTTGTGGACGCCACTATGACCATCTTAAAATTTTGTATTATGCAGGATTACTCACACTACCACTACAAACACCGCATTAGACCTGACAATAAAAACAAAACAACAAACCTGAAATGTTATTTTATGATTGTTTAGAGTTGTTTCAACCAAATTAACTGACCATCTTGGCGATAAACATTCTTAAATATCATTTCAAAACTTCTTGTATGACTATAGCTTGACTGTCACCATACATAAACATATCATAGCTTCCACTACCCAATACTGAGATATTATTTATTTTTATTTTCCTTTCTACTTCTTGGTATTTTTTTCGCATTTTTTTATTATTTTTGTGTTTCTTTTGTTTTTTGTTGTTGTTGCCTTTATATTTACTTTTTTGAAATACTCCTTTTAAATGTTTGATAAAATTAGATGTAAATATTGCAGATATGTACTGAAAATTCCACACTCTACCACTAGTACTGTTTCTGGAACAAAGCAAATTATTATTATTATTTAACTATAATAAACGGAGAGGCTATTAGCGATAGCCATTGTTTGACTCGTCTTGCTTTTCCAATGCTGACTGGTTTTGACATCTTCATCTTTACCATGTGTAGATGAAACGATAATTTCTAGGTTAGGTAAGTGACAGAGAAGACCTCCTCCAGATTTCTATGGTTGAAATAATTTCATTCTTCTGTCCCCTCCATTTTCACCCTAAGTTCAGTCTTCACCGCTTCATCTACCAATCTTTCGCTTTTGACCTCTAGATCGTCCATGTTGTGCAACATGAAAAGCGAGTTATCAACGAAGTTCAGATGTTCTAGAATCTTTGTTCGATTCAACATATGTGATAGTGTGGTGAGAGCTGGCTGCTAGCCAAAGTTGGTACACAGTAATTGACGTCAATGTTTATGTCCCCAATATTGGTGGTGAGAAAATGAGAACAAAGGCTTTGCGTAGGCGGGTACAGTTAGCATATAGATGATCTGACACAGCCACAAAGAGATGCAAAGTAAACTTTCTGTGAGAAACAACCAATCAAAAGACTGCATATTCTGCTAACAATAATCTACAATAATGTACATTAAAATCTATAAATATGTGTTGATTTTCCTAAATAGACGATCTGTTGCCTGGCCCTTGTCTCCTGTTGTTACAATAGGACCCAGCATAAAGTAGTATAGCATCCTTTCTCACGAATCTTGTGATGGAGTTACTATGTGAATGTATCATTTCTCATGCATGTTTTGATTTAGTGTGTGAGATCAATTCATCGTCTTTCGTCTCACCTTGGTCTTTGTCGGATCGCCAACCAATAAGAATAGCAAATTACAGCCAATAAGAACAATCCATTCTCATGGTTGTGAGCCGACTTTATTATGATAAAGAAAATGTATAAATATCATGTGTTGTTTCTTAAACTACATAGAATAATACAGTATCTTACAGTCACGGGTCAGCCTTTGTCTTTTGACATTAGCGTACCATTTGAGTTCATTACCGTTATAGTAACTGACAGCCACCGACGTAACAAAGTGGCAACGGAGTTATAACAATATGTCAGCCACCTTACTCACAGTGGTTTATTGTACGGTGTGGCCCACCACAATCAGGAATATAATACATAATAACAGGCAGTCTTGTATGTTGTCAAAGGCCTTTTTAAGGTTGATGTAGCTGAGGTAGAGATTCGACCATTAATCTATCCTCTGTTCTATGATTATGGGTGGTCTGCATATGGATTGCTTTTCCTGAATCGACATCGTTCCCGGTGGATTTTTGCGTCCAGTACATCTCTTAGTCTCTCCAGAATGATATTTCTTTTTTAGTGTGGACTGGAGCATGAATAAAAATGTTGTCTTAGTAACCTAGTAGACTATATTTGAACGTTTCAAACGATGAGCTTTAATTCTCAGTTAAAATATTACATACACTCACACATACACACACAATTCAGCACAGAATATTTACACGGTTAGTTTACGTTATGGAATGTAGTGAGAGTTACCATCAGATACGTTGCTAATAGGGGAGATGGTTCATTTTTAGTAGAAATTTAAGTTTGACCATAAGTCATAGGTGATGGTATGACTAAAATCACGAATTGGTAGAATTTAGAATACATGGGCCATTGATTCAGGTCCCAGTGGCCAAAAAGTCTACGATCTTGCCTTGTAACCGGAAGGTCCTAGGTCCGAACCCTGGTGGTGGGTGCATACTGACATGAGTCTCAAACCATATCGAAAGAAACAGTTGTCCAATATTCATAAAAAATTCCCATTTGAACATTAAAAGACAGAAGACAAATAGTTCAGCGAAGAGTCTCTCTTCGGCGAATTCATTTTCATAGCTGTACAATCGCAAGCATATATGGTTGTTTTCCATGTGTGTGTACAGTAAATTTGTCAAACAAAAATGCAATTTGTGAGTTCAGATGAATTGGATGTTGATATAAGAGAGCAGTAACAAAAGTGATGAGTTATCACAAACGATTGTTAAAGAAGAGTTACGTAATAAAATGAATAGTTTAATGAAAGAGTTGTACTCAGGGTGTACATGAAAACAAAATATATGGAATTATACAAGATTTTTAAGTAGAAAAATAAGCGTACAAACAAAAGTTAAGTCAAATCAAACAAACAAACAAAGAAAAGTTAATATAAGAATAAAACTTGTGCACTGTGGTAGAGTGTAATTCCATTATGGGTAAATTTTGTTTTGATAAAGTCTCACAGTGTTATACAGTAATGTTTACTGATGACGTTTCAAAGACACAATTTATTGCTCATAATCATAATCATACCTTGATATGATTATGAGCAATAAATTGTGTCTTCGAAACGTCATCAGTAAACATTACTGTATAACACTGTGAGACTTTATCAAAACAAAATTTACCCATAAGGGAAAGAAAAGTTAAGTCAAATCAACACAGTTGTTACCATGGGAGTAGAAGTGGTTGAATAATTTTCTTTTGTATGCACAGTTCTGGTTCCTCTAGCTTAACGGCTAGGGCTTCTGCGATGCAAAGAAGATGGAATCATACTGTCTTTGGAAGGTTGTTCTTCACTTTGTAGATTAGTTTGAAGGAGGCGTTTGTTGAGATGGAATGACCGGTGTTGACCATTATTATTATTATTGTTCCCTTGGGTTCCTAGTGGAACATAGGGCTTCAACTGCACGTCTCCACTTGTTTCTGTCTTGTGCTGTACTTTTCACCTGCATCCATGTTATTCCATACTGTTTCATCTCCTCACACGATCTCCTCTATGTCACCCTTGGACGTCCCACTCTCCGCTTCCCTTTCAGGTTCCACTCGAGCTATGGCCTGACGCGCGATGTCACCCAGCGGGCTCCTCAGCGAGTATCCAATCCATCTCCACTTTCTCCTGCATATTTGTTGGGCGATTGGTTCTTGTTTTGTTTGTTCCCATAGTTTCTTGTTGGTTTTTGTTCTTTCCGGCCATCTGATCTTCAGTATAGAGCGAAGACAGCTGTTGATAAAGGTGTGCAACCTGTTGGAAATATTCTTTGTGACCCGCCAAGTTTCTGATCCGTGTAGCAAAACTGACTTGATGTTTGTATTGAAAATCCGAATTTGGTTGTTGATGCTGAGTTGAGTGATGAAGATTTCCAGATTGGTTTCAGGTTGATGGATGTGTTTCTCGCCTTCCCGATTCTCGATTTGACATCCTCGTCCGTTCCTCCTGTAGTTGAGACAATGCTCCCTAGATAAGTGAAAGAAGTAACCTCTTTCAAATCCCTCCCGTTGATGGTGATTGGCGCTGGATGTTGCTGTTGGTGGTGGTGGTATTTATTTATTTTCATAACCTCCATGTTGTCTATGTTCACCTGGAGTCCTGTCTTCACTACCTGCTTCTTCGACCAGTTTGTCGGTTTTTGCTTGTAAGTCTTCGATATTGTGTGACATCAAACATAAATCATCCGCAAAATCCAGGTCTTCTAGGTTCTTCACGTCGGTCCAGGATATCCCTGTCTTCTCGTTTCCCACTGTCTGACGCATGATCCAGTCCACCACAATTAGGAATATCATTGATGATAATAAGCACCCTTGTCTGACTCCTGTGTTTACTCCAAACGCTTCGCTGAGTTTTCCGTTGCGGATGACTTGACATGTGCCGTTTTCGTACAGCTGTTGAATAAGGTTGAAAAAATATTTGGGGTACGCCGTAGTACTTGAGTAGTTTCCAAATTACTTCGCGGTCAGCGCTGTCGAAGGCCTTCTCAAAGTCTATAAAGATGAGGTAGAGATTTGATTGCCATTCCATGCTTTGTTCGATGATAATACGTAGAGTTGCAATTTGGTCAGAACATCATTTGCCTTTCCTGAATCCCGCTTGTTCTGGTCGGAGTTCTGTATCCAGTGCGTCCTTGATTCTCTCCAGGATGATGCGACTCAGGATTTTACTTGGCGTCGACAGGAGCATGATTCCTCGCCAGTTCTTGCAGAGTCCCAGGTCGCCCTTCTTTGGTAGTTTCACGAGGTAACCTTTCCTCCAGTCAGTAGGCACCTTTCGCTCTTTCCAGATCTTTTGCAATAATGGAGTCAGCATACCTGCTGTCGTCTCTGGGTCCGCTTTCAGTGCTTCCGGGGGTATTCCATCTGGTCCAGCTGCTTTTCCAGCTTTCAGAAGCTTGGTTGCATTTATGACTTCAGCTTCCGTTGGAGGATTGGTGTCAACTTGCAGTTGTGTACGTGCTGTTGTTGGTATTTCTGGACGGGTTGTAGGTGGTGGTCGGTTCAAGAGTCCTTTGAAGTGGTCCGCATGTTGTTTAATCTGTCTTTCTTCTTTGGTAATTGGGTTCCCTTGGTTGTCTTTTATAGGTTTCACTTGTGTTGATCTCTTCCCGGATAGAGACTTGGTTATCTGATATAGTGTCCTCAGGTCCCTTTTGCCTGCTGCCTTCTCAACTTCAGTGGCCAGATTGTCGTAGAATTGTCTTTTGTCCTTCCTGGCACTCTTCTTCACTTCTTTGTCCAGTGCTGTGTAAGTTGAGCTCAGCTTCTCTTTCTCTTGTCCATCTTTGTATTGAATCATTTTCTCTTTCACCTTCCTCCTCTCCTCTATTAGCTTCCAAGTGTCCGTTGAGAGCCATTCCTTGTCTTGTTTCTTCTTTCTTCCTAAAACCGTTGAGCACGTTTCGTTGAAAATTACCTTCAGAGAGTTCCAATGGTCTTCCACGGATGATTCCTCAGTGGTGCCAGTTAGTGCTTCCTGCTTTGCTCTGACAGTTGCGGTGAATATGTCCTGGGTGATTGTGTCCTTCAGTTTGTGAGTGTTGAACTTGCATTGTGGCCTATCCCCAGCTATCCTCGAGGCTTTCAGCTTCACCTTGAAAGTCCCTTGTACTAGATAGTGGTCTGAACCCACATCTGCTCCTCTCCTCGATCTTGTGTCCAGTAGGCTCCGTCTCCACTTCCTTGAGATTGAAATGAAGTCTATCTGGTTTTTGGTGTGTCCATCTGGTGAAATCCATGTTGCCTTGTGTATATCCCTGTGTTTGAACACACTGCCACCAATCACCAAATCATTGAAGGCGCAGAAGTCTGAGAAGAGTTCACCGTTGTCGTTCATTTCACCGAGGGCCTCACGAACCATGGTGAGTTCTCTTCCTGTATTGTCTCCTCCCAGTTTCGCATTCATTTCACCCATCAGGATTTTGATATCGCTCTTTGGGACGTTGTCCATTACTGTTTGTAGTTGACTGTAGAAATCCTCCTTCTTCTCATGTTGTGAGGCGTTTGTAGGCGCGTAGCACTGAATGATTGTAACCCTTTTTCCTTTTGAGTTGAACCTGGCTGTCATTATCCTGGAGGAGATTGGTTCCCACTGCATGAGAGCTTTAGCCGCTGTTGGTGACATCATGATGGCTACTCCCTCGGTGTGCTCGTGATTGTCCTCTGGGTGACCGGAGTAGATTATTGTCTCTCCAGTTGATAGTTGGCTCCTTCCACATCCGTTCCATCTGCTCTCGCAGATTCCCAACACTTCTATTTTATATCTCCTCATTTCTGCGGCTACCTGAGCAGCCTTCCCAGTTTCGTACATTGTACGAACATTCCACGTCCCCATCCTTATTTTTGCTTTCATCGAAAGAAGGCACATCGGCTGACTGGCTTCCCGAAGGCTTTCACCAGCCCGCGTCATTTCACTTCCCCGATTCCAGCGAAAAATAAGGTTATTGTTTGTATTTGTAGAATTTTGAATATATTTGTGCGTTGAATTTTTAGTAGCAATTTGGTTAAGTTTTGGGGGTGGAGTTGCTAGCACCACGCCCCAACCCTCCCTCTTTATCCGGGCTTGGGACCGGCTAGAATACTACTGACCTAGTAATCTAGGCGAGGTTGCTGTTGACGAGGTGTTCTATTATTGCACTCCTTATGCAGCCATTACTTTCTTTCTGCGGCCACGCTGGATAGTGTTCTTTGACCCTTTTTGACAGGATACGCATTAAACGACTGATGTACATGGCTCCACAGCAACAGGTGAACTGATATACACACATAGAAGTGGTCAGGTGCGGGATTTTGTCTTTTGGGCTTCTGCAGATCAGGGAGCGACTAGAGAACACTATTCTCAATGTTGCCGCAAGGAAAGTTCTTTTTAAAGAGGTGGAGATTCTCCTTCTAAGGACGTCACTGAATAGGTCTCCTTTGAAGTCGAGGTTCATATAAAGTCGGAAAAGAAACTTAATTGGATTCATCTGAATTCACAAATTGCATTTTCGTTCGACAAATTTACTGTACACACACATACAAAACAACCATATATATTTGCGATTGCACAGTTGTCCAATACTCCTTGGTTTTCAATGGATCTCTTACTGATAACAATCCATGATCAAACTTGAAACAAATCATGAAAATCGTAGGTGTTCTCGTCTTCCTGGCTTAGGCAAAAATGAAAAAAATTCAGTTTTTTTGAACTGAAGTTTGCTCAGGGACGATCAAACTTGTTCCGTTAAACAGTGCTACAGTTTCTGAACTTTCATCCCTATTGTAAAGGTGACTGTGAGCTATAGACACTCTATGGTAAGTGTAGTGCAGATATGCATTAGTGAAGCCGACATTGATCGAATTCCTCTGTCTCTCCCAACAGTGGAATTCTTCATTGCTGGCCTACTGTTCGTCTCACACAAACACCTTATTACCGTATAATGATCTAGTTAAACAACGATTATGAGCTGTAATAAACTTAACTATTAAAATTCTATATTTCCATGAATTGACTACTTTTACTCATTCAGTAATATCTAAAAGCTAATACTAGAAAGTAAACTGTGATGCTTTTAAAAATCAGTCTTAAACCTTCCCTTCCATCATGATCTATGATCTGTATTCTGATGTTGCACATGACTCTATTATGGATAAAGTTTATTCTGATGAAGTTACACAATGTTATACTCTATCACAGTGCACAATTTTTATCCTTACATCAGTTGCACGTGATGTGTTAACCTTTGATAAAGTATGATTGCATAAGTTAATTATTTTGTATGTTTCATCGTAGAATAAGTGAATTCAAGGTTTCATCAATGAGGCAGTACTTACCTTTGTCCTCAATCATTGTGAATTATGGAATATTGAAGAGATATTTTCTCTCAGTTTGAAATACTGCAACATTAATCAACCATTAATATATGTGTAAACCATAGGCACTGTGGTAATAAGTAATTCCATATTAGTGTGTTTATTAGATGTATCACACAGTGAAACAGTATCATTTACTGGATGACGTTTCGAACAAAATTTATTGTTCATAATCACATCAATTGTAATCACACAACTTTGAAACTTGAGTTTTATAGTTTTCTTTGTTCTCTCCTATTTGTCGTATGGGTAGCAGAATTTTCCAGATATCGGGGACAGGTGTTGAACCATTCCTATTAGAACAACACATTTAAGTCAACAATATTGTTTTCAATTAGATCTCATCAGGCTTAACTCTAATATATATCAGTTTACAAATAAAAATTCAAATATTAACCAATCATGATGTTTTCGTCTGCAGGATAATACGATGGTGAATATAAATTGTGCAATTAGTCATAATAGTAGTAATGATAATAATAATAATAATAATAATAATAATAATAATAGTAAAAATGGTCTTATTAATAATAAGGATGAAAAAGTGAGGCAATCTGTGATAACACGAATAATGAAAAAACAGCATGATTAAACAAACAACTATTCAGGTGGAAGTAGCCGATAAAGGCTATTAAAAACAAATGAACCGATTAAGTAATGTTAGAATGTAAGGGAAGGAAATGAAACACGTTCATAATGAAAATAAGATTAAGGGATGATAAGAAAGGGGTTGAAAATATACACAAAGGGTGGTGTAGAAGTCATTACTTCGTTATGTCTTAATAGGCCAAGGGAGGGATAATGGCTGCACGAACTTTTTTTGAATACATAGTTTAGGTTTAATAGTTCGAATGCCTATCGCCTAAGCTGTGTGCAGTAAACGAATACGAAGTCTATTGGAAAGATTCGGTGGGATACGATGAATTACTTTGAAGGCTCTCGTTTTCTCCACTACATGACCACTATCAATTAAGTGTGACAAAATTGAGCTACGGATTGCTTTTGTCTGTCCTTTGCCAAACCACGATGGGAGATGTTCACTAACACGTTGGCTAAGCTGTCTAGTAGCACGCCCAACATAACTATCACAGCAGGGGCAGTTGAATTGATAAATGCACATAGATGTGGCAAAACTATCAAGCTTATCCTTCGTTTGCGTCCCAATCATTCGTCAGCGAGAGAATGTCAAGCATAGGTGTGCTGCATAAAATGTTCTTCGTATACTCCTATTACACGCATTCTACCTCAGTTGATTCGATAAACAAAGCTTCTGTTATTAATCTCTCACTCCACCCTGTGACATTAGATTTTAAAACTGTCATCTTATCTCATCCCATTGTATGGTTGTGTGTAATTGCATGTGGTGCTATAGCTGAACTATTCTCTAGATTCCTTATCTTATTCGGGTTAACCAGTCTAGATTTTGCTGCTAGGTTTTTATGTTCGTTTAGTCTGACTAGCCCTGTTCTACTACTTTGACCTATGTATTTGACCTGATAATCATTGCAGCAGGTTAGCAGATAAACTAAATTGTTTTGTTTTAAAGCCTCCACAGGATGATCCTTTAACCGACAAAGCTTGTTTCTAATTGAGTTTGTGGGTGGTTTGAATGCCAGCCACTTTTATTCCTGCCTTGTTAAGAATTCTGCGTAACATGGTTTTCGAGGTTCCTTCTTTGTATAGAATTACTACTGGTGATTTAGATTCCTTTTTGCTGGTGTTGTCATTATCCTGTGCATGTTGGACATGCATGTCGTCATTGATGTTATCACTATTATTATTATCACTATCACTACTATCATTACTTATTTTATTTTTACATTTCCCTACATATTTCCTGACTAATTTATCAGGCTAATTATTAAGTTTCAAGGCTTCTTTTATGTGTATTACTTCCTGTCTTAGATTTTCCTTGGTACTATTTCGTTTTTGTGTTCTACTACTTAAACATTTCACCCATCCTCCACCCTGAGTGGAGGGAGAGATTGATAACAGAAGCTTTACCTATCGAATCAACTGCAAATACGTGTAATGGGAATGACTTCACACCTGTCCAGTTGAACATCTGGAAAATTCTACTACCCCAACGACGACAAATAGGAGAGAACAAAGAAAGCTATAAAACTCAAGTTTCGAAGTCGTGTGATTATAATTGATATGATTATGAACAATGGTAAATTTTGTTCGAAACCTTGTCATCCAGTAAATGATACTGTTTCTTCACTGTGTGATACATCTAGTAAACAAACTAATGTGGAATTTATCAGTCATGGTGAATAACCAAAATTAAATACTTTTTATTACAGCTGGTCGTTGATGGTTTGGAAGTTTTGCACTAAATAGCCTCGCCTATTAGGAAAACAACCATTAAGGCCTGTGAAAGTTAATCTTAAGAAAAGAAGTTGGGAGTTATAGATGTCTATTGATAATAACATGCTATCCATGATAATTTAATAATAATAATAACTTTATTCCAAACAGTACATTTAATACAGTGTGGAATTCTCAGCATTTTAGAGATTATTGAGGATATGCTGACATCTCAGCTTGAAAAGAATAAAAGACGTACTGGATGCAGAACTCCGCCCCCCCCCCCACACCAACCAACCAGAACAAGCTGGATTCAGGAAAGGAAAATCATTTTTTGACCAAATTTAATCATCATCGGACAAAGTATAAAATATCAGTCAAACCTACACCTTAAATTCATCGATTTCGAAAGGGCCTTCGACAGCGCTGGAGATTACTTCAACACTATGGCGTGCAGTGCCTTAAATCCTTATCAGCTTCATCCAGCCACAGCTATATGACAATAAAACATGTCAGGTGATCCACAACGGAAAGCTTGGTGAACGATTTCAAGTGAACACAGGGGTAAGAAAAGGCTGTCTGTCTATTATCACCAACGATGATATTCTTAATTGTGGTGCACTGGATTATGTGTCATATTGTACGTTGGGAGTGAGAAGATAGGAATACGCTGGACCACCGATCAGAAGACTCTAGGAGATATGGATTTCGCAGATGATATATGTCTATTGTCACACAAACTCGAAGACTTGCTACGAAAACCGAAAAACCGGCTGAAGAAGAAGAGAAGACAGGACTTGAAGTGAACATAGAGGAGATGAAGGTCATGAAGACACCCACGAAGCAACAAAACAACCAACACTAATCACCATCAATGGGAGAAATTTGAAAGAGCAGGAAGCATTGTCTCAACTGCAAGCGACAGCACAAATGAAGATTTCAAAACCAGGCTGAATCGGAAAGGCGAGACTGACCTTCACCAACCTGAAATCAATTTGGAAATCTTCTTCACTTCACAGAAAAAAGAACAAAATTTGGATTTTCAACACCAATGTTAAGTCAGTCAGTTCTATACATATCAGAAACTTGACATACGCGTCACGAAAAGCATATCAAACAGCCAGCTGCAGACTTCCATCAACAGTTGACTCCACTGGCTATAAACTGAAGATCAGATGGCCGGCCAGAAAAGATCAGCAACAGGGATCTCTGGGAGCGAACCAACTAGGAACCGATTGTGAAACAAATAGGCAGGAAGAAATGGAGATGGACTAGCCATACTCTAATGAAACCATCAAGTGACATCACTAGACAAGCCATTGCTCGATTGGAACCCGAAAGGGAAGCGGCGAGTTGGTCGTCAGTGCAAGGGTGACTTGGAGGAGATCATGTGAAGAAGAGGTGAAAACGTGTGGGCAGAATTGGAGCCATGTGAAGACTCTAGCAGAGAACCGAACGCAATGGAGATGCACGGCTGAAGCCCTATGTTCCTCTAGGAATTAAAGGAAACAATAATATAATAATAATAATCAGCTGGGGATCAAACCTCGAACTACTTACGAGCATTCTGTCTCCGTGCCACCAACTCACATACTGCATAAAATGAATGTCAAATAAATTATCAGGCCGTACAATCGTATATATATTGAATATAGCTTGATTCCACACCGTATTTTTGGTACAAGTATGCAGTTTCCAGCGTTTGATATCGGTCGCCTAAATTTTGCAGGCCGACCAATTGATATCGGGTGTGCGTCGGTAGGGGATCGAACCCTGGACCATGTGCATGGTCGGCGGGTGTCCTAACCGCTGCGCCACCGACGCATATATATATATATCGCGAAATATACCCATTAATTTATAAGGAAAAATACAATTTCCGCTCAGTGGTGATATGTTTCCTTCTTTTCAATGACCTGATTTTCAAGCAACTGTATAGTCGTACTTTATTTCCGAAAAAAAGGAGGCATTAAGTGGCACTAGAAATTATTCAGTCAATAATGCACATATGATATGAATAACCATAATTTAATCACCGCCGTACTTTTAATGTTTTAGACAACACTTGGCCTACAGTTTTAAAATCTTAATATCAATCCAATTACTTAATAATCTTTAAAAGTTTTGTAATTAATCCACTTCAAGTCTATCCCCCTTTAAAGTATCATTTTAATTATCTTTATTCTTATTATATGTGTAATATTGACTGAACAATTTCTAGTGCTACTTAATGCCTCTTTTTTCCGTAATATAAATATGACTACACAGCTTAAAAGCGAAGTTGTTACAAAGAAATATTTCTCCACTAACAAAACCTGTATTTTTCCATATGTATATATATATATATAGTTCTCAAGAAACAAAATTCCGTGAGGAAATTTAAACAAAGGTGTGAATACATAAAACAATAGTATCCCCATGGTAAAATTTACAGCAACACATTTCAGCGAACAGTTATGTGTTTTCAATTACGTCTCATCAAGCTTAGCTCTAATATTTATATAAACCAAACAAGTCCCTGCAAGCCAACACTTGAATATCAGTCTGATGGTCACTAGTGACTGTCCCTATTCACATTGGTGGTTTCCTGAGTTCTAGTGAGAAGTCCTGACGAGTGACCAGGTACAGAAGGCTAAATGTGAGGACAAAAACTCGCCAATAACATTCAGCAGTGGTCGCACCATATCGTGAATTGGTAGATGTTGGAATTCATAGACCTCTTGATTGGATCCCAGTGGCTGAATGTTCTATAAACTCCTGGGTTCGAACCCTGGTGGTGGGCGCGAAACAGTTATCTGTCCAATGGTTCTCTCATCGATGTCAGTTCATGATGAGATCCTGAAACCAGTCGAATCCCTGCAAACCAACACTTGAATGAAATACAGAAACCAATCACAGTGTTCTGTCAGTAGGATCATAAGACCTAACTAACTAATGACGTCACCACCACCTCTTACTTTTATTTTCAACGCCACTCTTTTATCATCCCTTAACCTTACCATATCTTCATTAAAACGCAGTTTATTTACTTCCCTTACAATATGACATTACATAATCGGTCCATTTCTTTCTCTTAGCCTTTGTCGACTACTATGTCTATCTGTACACTTGTTTGTTTAATCATGCTATTTGTCCCCTATTCTTGTATTCACAGATCGCCTCACTTTTTCATCCTTGTTAGTGATGGCACCATTACTGTTATGACTAATTACACAATTTATATGCACAATCTTACAATCCCTATTGACAAAACACCGTGACTGGTTTATATATTATTTTATTTAAAGTTATGTATATTTCAGAGATAAGCCTGATGAGATGTAATTGAAAACAATACTGTTCGCTTAAATGAGTTGTTTTAAAGTATTTGTGATTATAATCATAGTTAAGGATCAAGTGTCAAGTTACAAAACAATTGATGTTATGTATAGAATAATTCGTAGGCGATATGTATAGCTGTAGGTAGATTAGGAGGCGAATAAAACATAAATTAAAACTTTGCACAACATGATGAGAAATTCGATAACAGAATTTAACATTGCAAAATGAAACGTTGCATTTAGAAAGACAAGTACGACAAGTGAAATAATACTGGGGACAGTTCAAAGTGAGAACAGTAATAGTAGCAATTGACGTAATAGAGAAAAGGTATACAAAATGAATAGACAAAACGAAAATGTTGGTAGAGGCAAAATGTGACTAGTGATTACCATACCTTAGCATATAGGCATTAAGACCATAACAGTTGGAGGGGCTGGACAAACTTCTTCTGTACACAGAGATGTGGCTTTTCTGTTTCGATAGCCAAAGCTTCAGCAATATGGATGAGTCGAGTATGTAGTGATTTGGGTAAATTATTTTTTGCCTTGTAGAGGACTTTAAAGGCGGAGGTTATAGACATAGGGTGATCATTATCGACCAGATGTTCAATGATCGCGCTTCTTATTGTTCCACTTCCACCTCTTCGTAACCATGCAGGACAGCGTTCTAGCAACCTCTTGGACAAAACTCGAGTCAAACAACCGACATACTTAGCTCAATACGAGCAGGTGAATTGATAGAGTCGGTCAACAGAGGGATCTTGTCCTTCAGGTTATACTCAACGATGCAGCAGGGAATATCCTATTCAGGGTCTGTGAGATCCTTCTTTTAATGATAAAGGAAGCTGAGTCACCTACCATTGAATTCAAAGTTCATGTAGAACATTTTCTTGGTGATGGACGTTGAGTCACATTTCATAGATTTTGACGGTATCTTCTTGTCTATAAAACGTGGTGAAAATCAATTTTTCATTAGTGTTTTTCTCAGAATATTTAACTCTTCCTCCACAGCTTCAAGACTACATATTTGGATATTCGCATTTCATAATATTATCACTTGATGTATCCACACCTGTGTTTCGATTTCCTAGCGGGATATAATTTCTTTAAAAAAACAATATATATATATATATTTGTACAGCTTGATAATAAATTCATTGAAAGGAGTTCTGAAATTTTTTCGTTTTGGTGGTCAGTCCAAACTCGTCAATGTGTTTTACCACATGTCAAGGATGTTAACTTTTCGTTCCTATTATCTCCGAAGACGCTCGAACCGACAGTTACTAAGTACATTATCGATCTTAATTCCAGATCACAAGGATTTGTAATAAGTTGTAATGTTCATCAGTCAATTCGATAGTCTGTACAAAGTCCATAAACAAGGAATGTGTTTTACTTCTATTCGTATTACTTCGTCTACTTCCAACTTGTACATGACTGAATCATTCGCGCCTTCGAGTTGCCCGCCAATGGCGACCCAGGCCATCGAACCAACGTTTAATGTTTTCATTCATTTACACCACGGCTTCGACATGGCTCACACGGTCTCTGTCGTTTTGACTGTAGATGACGCGATCGTCACCGTACATCTCCACATTCTTCAAGTTAATAATAATAATTTGCTTTATTCCAGAAACAGTACTAGTGGTACAGTGTGGAATTTTCATCACATATCTACAATATTTGCATCTAATTTTACAGACATTTAAAATAAGTATTAAACAAACAAAAAAAAAAATCTGAAGACACCAGCAGCAAAAAAAACAGGATAAACACAAAATAATTATAAATGCGAAAAAGTACCAAAGTCTACCAAAGTCTAATGCAGTGTTTGCAGTGGTAGCGTGAGTAATCCTGAATAATATAAAATTTTTAAAGGTGGTGACTATGGCGTTCACAACCAATGATTGTCAGTTTAATATTGCCGAAAAGTATGGAAAATAAGAAAAAAACAGCCACAAAACTAATAATTACATGATGGTTAATGACAGGACAATTTTGTAATACTCATAGTGCTAATAGAGTCGGAACCAGTGGATACACAATAGAAGGAATATAGTAAAGTACAAAAAGGGAAGCCAATGTTAATATTTTAGGTAGCTAAGTATGTTTGAGAAGGAGTTCACTAAAGAATACAGAATAAGAGAGAAATAAAAGAGCCTAAAATTATGTTGTTAATAACAGAGCAAGTCATAAGTTTCACGCTTAACATTGTCTCTGTCGCTTAGAACATGGGCCAAGTATGGTATCTTTGAGTTCCTGTACTTGGTTGTATGAGCATAGATTATTTTATACTGATTTCTGGTTCTACTTGATAAGATACAAGGAGAGAGTTGGGAATAGAGGGGGTGTTGGGGGTCGGAGAGTATGATTTTAGACCATTTTTCGCATGTATTCAGATGCCTATCAACTAAAGTAGTGACGAGCTGACTGAGTTTTACACCACTAGTCCTACTGACTACCTTCAAAATCCTTCTCAGGATGGCATAGTCCTTTTTCAGCAGACCAGGAAAGACTAACGGGGAGCAGTAAAGTAGAATAGGTAAGATATAAGAGTTGACAAATTGTGAAAGTAGAGGTTGGGTGACTAAGTGACAATGTCAATCATGCATTGTCTGAAGGTAAACGGTTCACTTGCTAGTTCAGATAGCATGCGCTTGAATTTTCCACGAAATAAGGTACCGTTGAATTTTTTGTATTTATTCGTGTGAGTTTGAAATCTTTTATAATTCTTTTTAGCTTTACCTGATAAGATGCGAGAGGAGGGTTATGTGTGAATAGGGAGCACAGAGTCCGACAAGATGACTTTTGCCACGAGTTCAAGGATCTATCCACAACAGTATTAATGAATTGGTTCAGCGACAGCTTTTAGTACCCTTCGCAGTATTAAAAAATCTTTCTTAATTAGCACTGAATAGATTAAGGGGAAGGAACAGTGAAGAAGAATAGGTAAAATAAAAGAGTTAACTAACAAGTGAGTGACACCAGAGCGTCATAACTTCCTAACGTACAAAGTTAGACTGTTTAACGTTCAAATCAAATCACCTAAAGAGCTCGAAACTAGGATAAAACGATTTATTCTGACTTTTTGACATTAATTTACGATAAAAATGATTCTTGAAAGCACTTTTTATGACAAGAACACACAGTTTATCAATTTACATTAGACAGCTTTAGCATTCATGTTTCAATATCAGTCTATGCATAAACTGATATTTATTTTCATCGGTTCATATAGTTAAAAAGACAGTGATTTGTTCCACTTATACGAAATTTCCAAATTATTTTGATATCTAATTATTAAATCAGTCGTCTGATAATTTTATTCCAAATAACATAAACAATCTAACAATAAATTGGGGCACAGAAAAAATACTGAATATTGAATTCAAAATGTTAAAACAAATCATTTGGCGCTATACTTAATTACAGCGTGTAAAAAGAATACATAAAATATATTCTAAAAGAACTAAAAATTCCACATAAATAATTATAGTTTTGAAATAATAAAAAAGTTATGACTAGAAAATTTAAGAAAATTAATACTTGAACTGAAGCCAAGCAGAATGTACATATTCACCCAGTAAATTACCCAGTGTTGACTTGAAAAAGCTTCATTTGGAATCACAAAGGGAACGTAAATGTTCTATACAAGGTAAGTTTATTTTAAATATCATACAATGATGTAGAATGACGTTTCGAGCATAAATTATTGCTCATAATCACATCAATTTTAGTTACACGGCTTCACAATTTGTCTTATATGCGTTTTCTCCCTTTCTAACTTCTCCTTGTTGTTCATTGCCACTTTCCGTATCTCCGGCATAGGCCCAACGTCATTTCGATCACAAGTGTGCGGCGTTGAATCGCTAAACAAAGCTTTGGGGATTAAAATCTCTCTCTCTCCACCTAATAAAGAACTGAAAGCCACTGTAGTGCATCAGTGGCACAGCCGTTAGGACGCTCGACGACCATGCACATGGTCCAGGGTTCAATCACTGGCTGACGCACACCTGATATCAGTGGTCAGCCTGCTACTTTCGGGCTACCAAAATCACATGCTGAAAATTCCATAGTTTTACAAAAAATACTGTGTGCAATCATGCTATAATAAAAAAGTAGTACCATATAACGAACGAACGTCAGAGGCGTTATGCAGGATTCTCAGTGAGGCTGGAATTAGTGGGGGTGGCATTAAAACCACCAACCAACCAACTCTCTCAGAGATACACTTTTTCGCCTCAAGCACTCAAGAAATCCAACTTAGGAAAATAATATAACTTACGAAGTACCATTTAATGCTGACTGTTAGTGAGGTTAATTAAATAGGTCAAACTAGTAGATCGGAGTCAGTCAGAATATTGGAGCATAAAAGTTTAGCTAGACCTCTAATAGACCTGGTAAGTTAAATAACCTGGAATAAAACTCAGCTATTGCATTGCATTCACTTGCATGTAATCACACAGTATAGGGTGGGACAGAGTGAAGGTATTAACAAGTAATATAATTAGGTGAAGCTTTGTTTACTGTGGTGTCAATCCACAAATCTAGACTACTACTTTGTCTCATTTTACACATGTTAGGTCTCTCCAATCAAATGAAGGGCGTAGCTCCTGCAACTATTAAGAAGGCAAGTATATAGCCATCCTCTGTGAGGCGCATTTGCATTTGTTATATGCATTGGTAATAAATAATGTTGCGGGGAATGCTGCAAACAAACATCCACCTACCAATTATTTTGTCTTCTGTTGTTTAAGGTGTACACTTCGGTGTATGATGCTTGTCCAATTTCTTTTTAACAGGCAAATTTACAAACTGAGGGATAGGGTAGATATAAGTTCTCCACTAGGTCCTTCGCTAGTATGAAGAACAATACTCTTGCACCTACTATCAAGGTACTGAGCTTCAGAGGAAAAATACATGGATGATACGTTAATCATTTGTAATGAGAAGTGTGATTTGGATGACATGGCATATACAGAAAACAACAACTTGTTATCCAGAGCACAGTATGGCTTCCGAGGAAACCTCTCATACCTGTCAAACTTTCTCACAGCAAGAGAAAGCTAGGTCAAGTCAAGGGACAAAAGAAAACCTGCCGACGTCGTCTACATAGACTTCAGCAAATCCTTCGATAAAGTTCCTCACAAAAGACTACTCACGAAACTGGAGTGTCTTGGAATCCAAGGTGGTTTACTAAAATGAATTAGGGAATTCCTCATATATAGGCGACAGAGAGTCAGTATGACCTCAAAACTCTCCTCCTGGACTACAGTGCCTAATGAAGTGTCACAAGATAATGTACTCGGGCCCCTCTTATTTCTTCTGCATGTCAATTAGTTCTCTGTGCTCACTGATTCCCCTATGGTCCTATACACAGATGACTTGAAAGTTTGGAAGAAGCTGAAGGATGGCAGGGATAGGCTCACGTTGTAAGGAAACCTCAACAAATTACTAGAGTGGTCCAAAGAATGGATGCTTCCGATCAGCGAAACGAAATGCCCAACTATGCTCATTGAACATACAAGCGTCAGCTCCTACGAACTACAGGGAATAACACTCTCATCAGTTTAAGGTCATTTAGATTTAGTTGCCGTAGTGAATCACGACTTAAGAACCGCAGCATATTGTCGTGCGGTTGCAGCACTCAGTTTCAGATCTTAAGGGTAATTTTCAGAGTCTTTACTAGAATCACCAGAGATATGTTCACCTCCTTATATACTTCTCTGGTGAGGTCAGGACTAGAAAACTGTATCCAAGCAGCCAGTCCTTGTCTTAAAACGGACTCACATATTCTAGAAAGGGTTCAAAGGAAGGTAACAAGTATGATTCTTAGAATGACTAAACTATCATACGAGAAAAGACTAGACAGTTTAAACTCTTCTCCCTATTATTACCGTAGGTAGACAGGAGATTTAATAACAATGTTTAAAATTTTTTTTAAATGACTACGGACCTGACCTATTCTCTCTTTTCCTTCCCACCAGGTCAGAACACCGTAGAGGACATGGCAAGAGAGTTCAAAAGCCAAGAAGAAATTATATTGCTGTTGAGTACTGGTTCTCGCACCGAGTCATTAACTCCTGGAACTGACTCTCAGAAAGAGTAGTTTCAGTGCCCTCAACTAACTCATTCAAAAATGGCTCTTTGGACAAGCATAGACATTTACTAGAAAAGGATTAACATAAGCTTCAAGCCATTTATCCTAAATCAGTCAGTCTGCATCAGAAATTTTAGTTATTTTTAGCCCAATTAATGACAAACATTTATGCAGGATAACAGTCTATGTTTAATCGATTTCTTACTCAGACAAAAGCTTGCATAAATAGTTGTGTTATACTTTTTTTTAACAAGATATTTATCTGTATATTTTAATCAAAATTTGTATACCCATATCATATTAGTAATTCTTTAATTCTGTATTTTGAATTAAAATTGGCGGAATGCGATTGGTCCGTATAAACAATGATGAACAAGTGACCTTGAACTCCATTCACCTCAGAAAAACTGCTCCCTAGTCTCCTGTACAACTGATTTTTGCCTACTTTGTTTCATCGTGTAAAACATTTGCCAAACTTGTTTCTCCTGTTCTCCATTTTCATCTTATAATTTCATTTCTGATAATTAGAAATTTTTCCTCTCTCAGAAGCTTATAGTGTTTTCTTCTAAAATTAAAATTGCATTGGATAAATAGTGTTGCAAAATAACATGGATGCATTTGATTTCGTTGGTTCTCGTCAGCTGAATACAACCTAGCATCTTTAATAAGTCAGTGTAAAACTGCTAACATACTTTTGTCCATCAACAGGCATATTGTAAGAGTGTCATAGTGAGACGAAACATCGGGATGTTACGGTGGCTGAAGTATTACAGTGTAAGTATATACATATAATATCTTGCTAGTGAGAGGTTTCCAGAAAATTAGCTGAAAAATTTATTGTTGGGGCAGTAATGCTTTTCTCTAGAGTGAAAAGAATATGTCCTCCTGACAAATTAGACGGTGAGCTAATGTTGTTTGGGTAATTCTTGAAAAAAATGGTTATATTCAAAGTTTTGAGTCAGTGGCACAGTGGTTAGGACACTCACCAACCATGTACATGGTACGGGGTTCGATCCCCTGCCGAAGCACACCCGATATCTATGGTCGGCCTGAATTTGGGCTACCGATATCACATGCTGAAAATTCCATACCTGTACGAAAAATACGACGTGACTTCAAGCTATGATAAAAAAAATTAACAACTATGTCTGGAATAAACACAAAAAATATCTGATGCAGCTACAACCAAGAAGAAGCCAGTTTTCATGGAACTCGACTTTAAAGACAATGATACTATGAAAGTCATAAATAGAAGATTAACACAGCCCTGCCCAAACGTATCCTGCAGCAAAACTAGTCCCTCTGCTCCAAACATCTTCCTCCTTGGTGCAGTCAAAGATCGATAAGTACCCCTCATATGTTACCTCCAGCTGTGTATACCAACTCACAGGTATCTGCGGGAGCAGTTACATCAGAAGAACAGAAAGGAGGGCATATATCAGATTCTCCGAACATGTGTACCAAGGAGCTTCCAGTTAAAGGGGCCAAGTAGTTTAAGCTCTTCAAACACCAAACACCTGATAGACACAGGACACCGAGTAGATACGCTAGCATCATTCGAAATAATCAACAGACAAAACAGCTCAAGTCTTCTTCGGTTTACTCAGGCTATCATAATTAATCGGCTGAAACCTGACCAATGTGTCCAAAAGGATTCTGTCGTTGAATTTCAATTACCATGGTAACTCATCCTTTAATAACTCTTTATTTACTAATTTCATTAACTTATCTTTTCAACACGCCCCGCTTGTTTTTCCATTTGGCTCCCATAAGATATAATAATTATCTTGATCTTCTGAGTTCTACTCACCGTATTACATAATCATCTTTTCATTCGGCCTCTTGCACACCAAACTTTGATTTTCTCCTATCTAACGACATAACTGTTACTAATTTTTGTTATCACTATAACAACAAATTTGCCAGATAATTTTCTAGAAACCTCTCACTAGCAAGATATTATGTGCATATACTTACACTGTAATACTTCAGCTACCTTATCATCCTGATGTTTCATCTCATCATAACACTCTTACAATATGCCTGTTTATGGAAAAAAGTATGTTAACAGTTTTACACTGATTTATTTTATTAAAGATGCTAGGTTGCATTCAGCTGATGAGAACCAACGAAATCAAATGGATCCATGTTATTTTTCATCAATGTTTATTTTTATTTATTTATTTATTTTTTATTATAGCTTAATGCCACACCGTATTTTTGGTACAAGTATGGAATTTTCAGCATGGGGATCGGTAGTCCAAATTTTTCAGGCCGACCATAGATTTCGGGTGTGCGTCGGCAGAGGATTGAACCCCGGACAATGTGCATGGTCAGCGAGAGTCCCCACCATTGTTTGTTCTTTCTCTCTTCAAACTTGTAAAAGGGAATTCTTGTATAAACACTGTATATGTGTGAATTTGAAATTTAAGATTTATAGAAAGAAAGTTCACAAATGATATTGAATAAACCCAACAATGACTCCTAGTGTAACAACAGAAGACAAGGGCCAGGCAACAGATCGTTTATTAAGGAAATCAACGCATATTTATATATTTTCATGTACATTACTATGGATATTTAAGCAAACAAACACAGTCTTCTGATTGGTTGTTTCTCACTTAAAGTTAATCTTTCATCTAACTGTTTCTTGAATGTCAAATCCTCTATATGTTAACTGTATCCGCCTACGCAAAGTCTGCTGTGGTTGGTTTTGAATCAATCTTTGTTCACATTTTCTCACGATAAATCTTGGGAACGTAAATATTGGCGTAAATTACTGTCTACCAATTTGGCTAATAGACAGCTCTCACCACACTAGATGAATGTCTTGGAGTACTAATGAGGTACCATAGCCTATGAAGTCCACCGTATCAGAGTGAAGCAAATGTTCATCGAAGTCGCTGGTTGACAATAACACTGTATCCTGAAATAAGTGGATTTAGAATTTATGGAGCACAGGTTATCCTGTGTTCGATTCCTATTTGGGGAATGAGTGCACCTCACTGAGGAGGCTTTAGTCGGGGCGAAAGTTCTGTCCGGTGTATTTTGCTTCTCAATGAATCTCTGAATGATGCTGATTCGCGAGTGAAATTCAAACTGCAATTATTGAACACTTTAAAAAGGTGAAGATTCACTTTCTCTGATAAAAGATTTTTAAACTATGGATAGCGGTTTCGGAGCAAAAGTTTCATTAATCAAAATAATTTCGATGAGTGGAAGAGTGGTACATGCTACTTAGAAGAACTTTTCGACATAATTGTATTCTCTGAGCTGGACGGTTTACTTACAAAGCTTCCACTGCCTTACCAGGAAACATTCTCAGTACACACTTCAATTTAGAGTGAGCTTATTGATTTCTCCAAGAGTTAATGTTATTAGTCTCCTCTCCTGGTCACCTTGAATATCGTGGCTGATTGCTTTTGTGTGTTTTCTCACGAACTGAAAACGCTTTTTTCTGTTTGAATGAGGGAGGACCTCTCCAAAAAGTGGGCATCCATCAATGAACCATTATCCTTTCTCCATGAGTGCCTCTGTCATTAAATCTTACGACCCAGTGTCATATACAACCACCAATCAACTACCCAGTGAGATGGAAAGTGTCCGAACAATGTGTAAGACGAATGATCAAATTAATGATCACAGATGCACATTATCGGATCAATAAGTACACACATTTACATGTGTCTGTGCTAGTAGTTGCATCGAGAGAACATTAGGAAGGGCCCACCTTCCTTCGATTTCCTGAACGTGTACCAAAATATCTACATGTCAGGGGAGCAAATGTATACAACAGTGCCATTGTCAGACTTATCATCAATGTGAGTCATGAGGTAGACATCATGAAATCCTTCAGAATTATCAGAAGACAAAATAGTTCACTTCGCATCAAGTTTGCAAAAGCAATCCATATCAGACGCCTGAAACCCGATTTATGCATTCAGAAATAAGCAGTTTCTAGTCTTTCCTTACCAAAGTAACTGGATGTCTTTGCCATATATTTTATTTAACTATAATAAGCTTTCGTGCGTCGGTGGCATAGCGGTTAGGACGCTCGCCGACCATGCACATGGTCCGGGGTTCTATCTCTGGCAGACGCATTCCTTTACTTGCTAAGCCAGAAATAATGCTGGTGAAGAGGAAAGGTTGGGCATGAAGCTAGCAACCCCATCCTGTAAAATAAACACCGCTACAGAAACTTTAAGCCACTAGCTTGAAGCCCTATGTTTCACTGGGAACGTGATGGAAAAAAAATAAGCTTTCGCCTTAAACTCTCACCCTTTTTACATAGTATAATTTGGCTTGTCTGTTGCTTCTATGACTTCAGTTGAACTCACCACACTGTTGCTCAATGTGTTAGTTAGCCATCGTATTAATCACTGATCTTTATTACGTAACTCATTTAGCATTGTATGAGCCTCCTGTCATTAACTGACATTGTGTAAGATATGAAACTAAGTTGAAATTGTTCAGTACATAAACCTAATTACGCTGATGACGAGTAACCAACGAAATGATAATAATAATTGTACCATTTTACTCTGCATAAATAACTGTTGTTCTTGCTTTATTTAGATTTTAATTTTGTTCAGAAATTTACTAAGAGAGTTTAGAGTACTGTATAAAAAAATTGTTTGTTCATTTATGAAACTTTGTTCATGTTATCTTCCAGCTCAATCATTATCATTATTGTTCCTCTGGCTTCCAAGTGGAACACAAGAATTCAACCGCACTTCTCCACTTTGTTCTATTTTCTGTTGTCCTTTGCAGCTGGGTCCACGATTGTCTATTGTATGTGATCTCCTGGTCGCACGACCTCCTCCATGTCACCCTCGGACACACGCCTAACGATTATCATCACCCGTTCGAGTTCCAGTCAAGCGATGTCATTCAGAAGTCTCCTAAGAATGTGTCGAATCCATCTCTATTTTCTTTGGGATGTTTGGTAAGCAATAGTTTGGTTCTTGACTCGTTCGTTCCCATAGTTTCTTGTTGCTAATCATTTCCGGCCTCCCATTTAATGTTCACTATAGAGCCAGAGAATTCAACTGTTTATAGAAGTCTGCAAGAGCCTGTTTGAAATGCTTTCCTTGACGCGTAAGCCAAGTTTCTGAACCGCATAGAAGCACCACTAAATTTACGTTAGTTTTGAAAATCCAAATCTTGTTCGAGTGTAGAAGATTTCCAAAATGATTTCAGATCGGTGAAGGTGAATCGATGCTGCCTCGTCAGATAAGTGAAGAAAGTAACCTCTGTCAAACTTCTCCAGTCGGCGTAGACTGGTGCTGGTTGTTGTTGGTGTTGGTGCATGGATATCTTCATCACCTGTGTGTTCTTTATGTTCATCCGACTGCTTCTTCAACCAGTCTTTTGGTTTTCGCCTGCAATTCTTTGAGTTTGTGAGAAATCTAGATCTTTTAGTGTCTTCTTATTAGTGGCCCAGCGTATTTCAAGTCAATTATAATTGCGGAACGCAAACCAGAAAGACTCATCAAGACCAAGCAAGAATAAGACGTTTATAGTCTTAACTACAAAATGTATTTTGTGATCGATGTTTTTAAACTAAAAGACGCACTTATACAACTACTGAATGTGTAAGAACAAGCAAATACAATACAAATGCGTGTCAAACGGAAAGGAGTGAATGCCATAAGGACAGATGTATGCATAATAGAACTGTCCGAATGGAACCATTAATGCAAAAAGGGAAAATCTTGCATTCCCTCAGGAAAATCGTTTCATTCAGTTGATCAGGAAAAAAACATTTAACACAATATCGGGACCAATCTGATTTTTCTTTCCCTTTTGGGGGTTATTACTGGATTCTAAGAAGTAATATATGGTAGTAGTATCTTCCAGACGTCCAAATGTACAGGTGTTGAATCATTCCTATTACACGTATTCTACCTCATCTAATTCGATAAATAAAGCTTCTGTTATCAATCTCTCCCTCCATCCTGCTGCTACATTAGATTTTAAAACTGTCATCTTATCCCATCCTATTGTATGGTTGTGTGTATTTGCATGTAGTGCTACAGCTGAACTGTTCTCTAGATTTCTTATCTCATTCGGGTCAACTAATCTAGATTTTGCTAGTTTTTTATGCTCCGCTAGTTTGATTACACCTGTTCTACTACTTTGACCTGACAATCGTTGCAGCGGTGTATTAGATACACTAAACTGTTTCGATTATATTCATGGATAGGTGGGAAAAGTTAGTGATTGAATAGATAGATAGGATATGGATAGATTTTTTGAAGGTGGAGGCAATTCAATTCACTTATGAATTGGAAAGTCAGGAAGAGGAACTTCCAATGTTAGATTGTAACGTAAAAAGGGATGAAGTTGGGAAGTTAAACAAAAGTTTTTACAGGAATCCCATATATTCAAAGAGATATTTGGACTTCTGATCATCCCATCCTATGTCAGTGAAAAAAGGATTGGTGAAATGTTTAAATAACAGAGCACAAAAACTAAGTAGTACCAAAGAAAATCTAAGACAGGAAGTGATACACATAAAAGAAGCCTTGAAACTTAATAATTACACTGATAAATTAGTCAGGAAGTATGTAGGGAAATGTAAAAGTAAAATAAATAATGATAGTAGTGGTAGTGATAATAATAATAATGACGACATGCATGTCAAACATGCCTAAGATAATGACAACATCAACAATGAGGAATCTAAATCATCAGTAGTGATTCTATACAAAGAAGGAACTTCGAAAACCATGTTACGCAGAATTCTTAACGAGGCAGGAATAAAAGTGGCTGGCATTCAAACCCACAAACTCAATTAGAAACCAGCTTTGTCAGTTAAAGGATCATCCTGTGGAGCCTTTAAAACAAAACAATTTAGTTTATCTGATAACCTGCTGCAATGATTGTCAGGTCAAATACATAGGTCAAACCAGTAGAACAGGGTTAGTCAGACTAACCGAACATAAAAACCTAGCAAAATCTAGACCAGTTGACCTTAATCAGATAAGCAATCTGGAGAATAGTTCAGCTATAGCACTCACTACGTGCACTTACACACAACCATACAATAAGATGGGATACGGTGGCAATTCTTAAACCTAATATCACAGGGTGGAGAGAGAAAGTGAGTGATAACGGAAGATTTATTTATGGAATCAACTGCAAACACGTGTAATAGGAATGGTTCAACACCTGTCCAGCTGGACATCTGGAAAATACTACTACCACTAGGAAGGAATAAAGAAAACTATAAAACGAAAATTACAAATTTGTGTGTTTATAACTGATATGATTATGAAGGATAAATTGTGTTTGAAACTTTGTCATCCAATAAATAACACTCTTTCATCACAATGTTTGATATATCTAATAAACAAATTCATATGGAAAAGAGTAGGAAGGCTGACTAATCAATGATTCACTCATTTTCCAAGATGATGTCGGTCGATAAGAAAATCTGAACTGAATTTTTAACGGGGAACCCTTTTTTTTCAAAAAGCGACCCACTTCGAAAAAAACCATATATAAAGATAAACAATAAAAGAATCACAAAATACTGTAATAAAAGGAAATTTACTGGAAAAGGAATAATAAAGACTCAGTGGATCTTATCTTGGAGATCACAAAGGTTGAATGCCTCTGTGTCATTGAACATGATTTTGAGCCAACAATCTTCAGCCATTGATTATTGGCATTTCAAGAACCTCAGTCAACCAGTCAGCATCTCCCTATATGACTCAAATCCAAACCAACACTTCATGCATTGATGCGATATTTTGATTTCATTACGCATGTGGTTCAGGGTTAAATCCCCAACCGACGCACCCCTTTACCCCACTAAGCCAGTAATACGACTGGTAAAGAGAGAAGGTTGGGCATGAGGCAGGCTAGCAACCCCAACCCGTAAAAGTAAACACCACTGCAACAGAAATTTGAAGCCTCTAGCCTGAAGCCCTATGTTCAACTAGGAACGTAAAGGAATAAATAAAAAACACCTCTAATTCTTTCCAATCATATGTCAAATAACATTGCTCGACAAGGAATTTGATGGCATGGCGTACACAACAAAATCAATCAAATTCCCGAAAAATCTAATGTCTGAACACATCTAATCTAATGTGTTAGTTGGTGAATTCCATCATTAAGGAAGCGAATTTGTTCCAGTGTAGATTTCGTCACCAGTTAGAGATACTCGGAAACCAGGCAGGATTGAACAGCTATTTTATCTTTCACCAGGGTGCACCTTCAATTCAACCAGGGGTCGAACTTAGGGCAATAATCTAAATTTCATTGATGCCTACTGAATGGATGGCCTGAAACTGTACTAAGTATTTGTCACCAGTGGTTGCCGGTTAGTGCTATAACACGAATTGATAGAAGTTAGAATTCATGAGTCTCACAGTTTGGAAGGCAAAAGAGATTGGCCCCAGTCCAGTTCAATCCCTAATAAGGTCGTGGGTGTGTGCTACTGAAGAGTCTCAGACCAGGATGAAACAGTTATCCAGTACTTCCTGCTTTTCAATGATCTCTCCAACTGATACTTCTTCATGACGAATTCCACAGTCACACCAGTCGAAATCCCGACAAAAATTCAAAAGTCGAAATGTTTTATTTAATAAACTATATGCATATATATTTGACTAAATGAAATGATAAATAAAAACGATAAAGGAAAAAAAAGTAAAGAAAATTAAACATAAAAATGAAAATAAAAGACAACATGGATGAGAGTATGATTAAAAGTAACACATTATTTGATTATGCAATAATGATTATAATAGTGATAATAATAATATTAATCAAAAAGAACATCTAACAAAAAGAAAATGATCACGAAATGATTATAATTTAATAGAAAAAATGAAATGGCTGCCTTTGTGTTTCAATTGATACTTCACAGTTGAACAGAGTTTAAATGACAAAATATGAGTAGAAACGCGGACGCGCGCGCGCGTTCAAAACAATATATGACAAGAAATAGCAATACTATACAGCAGTGTAACAATAATAATAATAATAACAATATTTCACCCATTTTCGCCTTAGAAAATGGAATAACCTAGGTGAAATTATAAAACAGAAAGTGATATACTCAAGAGAGATTGAAAGGTTTACGTAGTTTTGAAGGTAGTTCTCACATCATAGAAATCAATAATGAATTTGATTACAGCGGTAACTAATGTCAATCTACGATAGATAATAAAACAAATGAGATCATTTTACATATTGAAAATTGAATGAAAAGAGGAAAACACAATGTAAAATTACAAGATAATGAAGAGGAGATATTTTCTTTTAGAAATACAAAAACAAAACTACAAAAAAAGCAACCAAAACAAAATCATTTTAGAGAACAAAGAAAAACTGGATGAAAAATAAAATAAAATAAAAATGCATTTTTGTTAAGGAAACAAAGAACAATATACACATGTATGTGCTTTCTGGCATTTCTCCTTCTTTCTCCCTCTAAAATTTCGAGGTGATTATAGCAATTAACCAATAGGGGAGTTTAATAAATCCTGGGAAAAGGATAGCCAATTTCTTCCAACCCATTAATTGTAATAATGTTTTAATTGAGCGTAGATTTGTAAAATGATATCCATCAGCTGATCTTATACCGAATTCACGAGTTAAATCTGGTGCAAATAAACAATGACCGGAACGTTGAAGTAACTTTTTACTCTTTGATTGACTCGCTAGACATGCAATGAGGTCACCGAGTACTGGAGCTGGCATAGCTGTTAGAATAAAATAAAATAACGATGATGATGATGATAATGAGAAAAGAAGAGAAAATGAATTATGCAACCTGATTGGTGTATTCACTAACAATAGAACCCAAGACGTACGTCCAGTCCCATTCAGAGCTCCTCAGATGGATGTGCTATTTACCTCACCTCAGTGAGTGATGATATTTCTTCCACTGGAGCTAAAACCTAGTACCCATAGTTTTAAACGCCAAAGTATTATTAAGGGGAAATTTTCAGCTTCTTTAAGAAGAAACATCTTCGCAGAAACGCTAAGGGTAGAACTCTCCAGTTGTCCATTGATCTGCAAAAGGCTTAAGGAAACAAATCTCGCATCTGCCCACTTCTATATGTGCATATATCAGTTCACCTATCACTGTGGAGCCACGTATCCAGTCCAAAGGGGTCCGAGAACACTATACTACCGCATGACTGCAAAAACATAGTGGTGGGTCTGTAAGGAGTGAGATAATCGAACAGCTTGTCAACAACACTAGTCATTTCATCTCAACAAATGCCTCATGCTTCAAGTTAATCTACAAAGTGAAGAATAACTTATCAAAGACAATACGCTTTCGTCTTCTTTGTATTACTGAAGCCTAAGCTATTCAGTTAGAAAATCCGGTAATGAAAATTATTCAACCCCTTTTCGGTCGGTCGGTTTTCGATATAGAACTTTGCACATATGTGCGGCAGTTCAAGTCGCCACACTCCATGTACCACACAAATCAAGAGAAGAAATTAGAAGAACTGCATAATATAGACAGTAAACAGAGGTGTGAGACAAAGGAATAGTAATAATGGAGAACAAAACAGTTTCATTGGAAATCATAAGTCACAAGGAGTGGATGCATCTGCGCCAGCCATTGAGAACGATTTGAGCCATGTCACCAATTGTTTCCAACCATTGGTTTTTACCGTCCCGAGGACCCCAACCAGGAAGTCTACACCTTCCTTCGTGACTGGCTTAAACTAACTGTGGTAGATTTCATTGACTGATGAAGCCATGTTTTGATTTGACCGCCGCTAGCTCTTTTCCAGCCTGACCCTATATCAGCTCGCATTGTCCATCGAGGAAGGCGATGACTAGGCATACGTAACACATGTTCTTACCATCTCAGTCGATGTAATTTCACAGTCTCGTCTATTGATTTCCCCTCCTTACCTAGCACTCGATCGATGCCTAACCTCAATATTTCTCACCTTATTATGCCACTTTTACTACCATAGTAACAAACCTGTAGGTCTCTACTGCCTTGACTTCTGTTTTTCTTTGTTTTTCCAACTCCTTATAACTTTTGTACTTCTTTAGACTTCTTATTCCTGACCACAACTCACTCAATAAATTACTCACCATATTGCGTAACTCTAATACACTTAATCAACTCCCCATACATGCATTGACTTATACTAACAACTATGTTTATGACTAATCATCACTACCCTCCTTCGTGAAAAAAAACTGTATAAAAATGAGATTGTTTAGTTAGAGAAAATGAATTCACTGAAAAGATCTTCTTTGCTGAACTACTTGTATTATCCGCTAAAAAACCACCTCACCTCTTGTGTCAACCCGTGTCAGTTATCATTTGTTATTGTTTGTAAGTTCGCCTATAGGTTCGAACCTTGGAAGGTGAGTGTACTGCTGAAGAATCCCAAGCATTAGGATTGAAGAAACAATTGTCCAGTACTTTCTGGTAGTTTTCCAATGATTCTGTGATTGGTTACAGGATTGCATCATGAGCTGACATTGGTTAGAGAACCACTGGAAAACCTGAGAGTACTGTACAGCTGTTTGGTCAGTCTAGCTGGGGACTCTTCAGCAGTACGCATCCATGACCTTCTGGTTACAAGTTGAGCTCGTAGACCATTAAGCCACCGAAAACCGATCCAATGGCCTTCTTTATGGCTGTGAGTGGAAGACATGAAAAGATTAGCTGTCTTTGATCATAGGTGTCTGCGTTCTATCTCCCGTGTGAAGTGGTATAATAAGGTGAGAAATATTGAGGTTAGGCATCGGTCGAGTGCTAGGTAAGGCGGGGAAATCAATCGACGAAACTGTGAAATTACATCGACTGAGATGGTTAGGACATGTGTTACGTATGCCTAGCCATCGCCTTCTTCGACCGAAGGGCAATGTTAGCTGATGTAGGGCCAAGCTGGAAAAGAGCTAGCGGCGGTCAAATGAAAACATGGCACCAGTCAATGAAATCCACAACAGTTAGTCTAAGCCAGTCACGAAGGAAGGTGTAGACTTCCTGGTTGGGGTCCTCGGGACGGTAAAAACCAATGGCTGGAGACAATTGGTGATATGGCTCAAAATCCTCGTTGTCAATGGCTGGCACAGATGCATCCACTCCTTGTGACTTATGATTTCCAATGAATCTGTTTTGTTCTTCGTTATTACTATACCTTTGTCCGACACCTCTGTTTACTGTCTTTATTATGCATTCCTCCTACTTTCTTCTCTTGATTTGTGTGATACATGGAGTGTGGCGACTTGAACTGCCGCATATATGTGCAAAGTTCCATGTCAAAAACAGACAGACAATGGCCCATGAATTCTAACTACTGTGACTGATTTCATCTTGTGTTCAAACCCGTAGCCAATCAAATGCCTTCATCACATCAAATCACTACTTGAATATTTTGTATTTCCCGCTGATTAATTTTTTTTGGAGTTAAAATAAAATAACTAGAAAAATGGTTTAATCATACTATTCGGTGAACTTGATTTCATCCTTTATTTTTAAACACTTATAAGTTCGACGATTAAATGAAGTGAAAAATAGGTCAATAGAACTTGAATGTAGATAACTTTTCTTTGTTTCAAGAGATTTTTTTTAAAATCCACAAATTATGAAAGCAAATCACTTATTTTACTTTATGGTGAATTATTATTGTACAACCTGAACATGGAATTGACGCGTAATTATGCGCATAAAATCAGTAGTTATCGATTGTTTTGTATTGTATGAAAGAAAACACTTTCAACGAAGAGTTAGTTACTCCTCATTTCAGCGATATCATTTACAAACTGTACAATGGCATGTATACACATAATAAATTCTCTTAGCAACAAAAAGAACACATTCAAGTATTGGTTTTGTAGGGATTTTGTTTGATTTGATGGAGGATTTCATCATGAACTGATATCAGTTAGAGAACCAATGGAAAACCTGCAGGGAGTACTGGACAGCTGTTTCCGTTGTCCTAGTTTGGGAGTCTTTAGCAGTAAGGTGCAGTAGGTTGAAGATGAGGCAGTAACTCAACGAAGAAGACATTGCGAAGTGGTAAAGCTATGGCATGAATTGGCAGAAGTTAGAATTTATGTACTGGCCATTGGATCGGGTCCCAGTGGCTCAATGGTCTACGAGGTCGCTGACCTCGTAACCAGAAGGTCCTGCGTTCGAACCCTCGTGATGGATGCGCACTGATGAAGAACCCCAGACACTAGGATGCAACAGCTGTGCAGTACTCCCAGATAGTTTTCCAGTGGTTCTCTAACTGATGTGTCAGCTCATGATGAAATCCTCCATCAAATCAAAAAGAATATTTCCAGAGATTTGTGTCATTAGAATTGAAAATTGTCCAGGTAACAAGTTATGTAACATAAAAGTGTTTATCGGGTAGAACCTAAAAGAAAATTAAATAAGTAAATGGAGTGACGTAGTATAATTGACGGGAGTGCGTAGAATTCAACTAAGATTTGAACAATAGTCAAGTTAACAACAATGGCAATAACGCGTAGACACTTAATTCGGAGTTGAAGGAAGAAGATAATACAATTAAGAAACAAAAGACACAAAAGATGCATATCCGGTGTTAAGACAGATCAGGTTTTTTATTGTAGATTTAATGACTGAACAAACTTCTTTTGTATGCAGAGTCCAGGATTTAACATGTGAATCGCCATTATTTCTACATTTTAAAGAAGTTTGATGCGTACTCTTTTAGCAAGATTCCCTCGTATTGTATAGATAACTTAGAAGTTGGTTTGGCATGCGATTCGCCCCCGTAAAATATAAGATGATGTTGCAGAATTGAGCTTCACCGACCCCTAGATTAGAAATAGGAAGTGAAGTGGTAGAGCACGTTGACCGCTTCACTTATTTGGGAAGTACCATCAGCCCCAACGGGTTGATCTCCGACGAAATCTCACCACGAATACAGAGGGCTAGGTTCGTATATGAAAAAAAACCAATGGTAAAAAACCAATAGTTGGAAACAATTGGTGACATGGCTCAAAATCGTTCTCAATTGCGCAGATGCATCCACTCCTTGTGACTTATGATTTCCAATTAAACAGTTTTGTTCTCCGTTATTACTATTCCTTTGTCTCACACCTCTGTTTACTGTCTTTATTATGCATTCCTCCTAATTTCTTCTCTTGCTTTGTGTGCTACATGGAGGGAGTGTGGCGACTTGAACAGCCGCACATATGTGCAAAGTTCTATGTCGAAAACCAACCGACCGACCGAGAAGTTGGTTTGTGAGTTCACTTGGTGTTCAGATTGAATCAGGTGTCCCAGGACAGATCTGTGGGGTGGGGGGATCTTTCTTCTCCTTTATATCACACCATGAGGGTAAGTATTCGACGATACGTTTGGATAGCAAACGCTGAGTACGGCCGACATACCTAGGCAAACACGAGCAGGTGAATTGATAGATACACATTGATGAGGCCATATTCATGAGAATCACTGGTTTTGTAGAGATAATGGGTGGAAGTTTAGTCGCAACGAAGGTTGTTAACTTGGCTATTGTTCATTCTGAGTTGAATTTTGGTATCTAAAATTTATAATTCTAATGATACATCTTTGGAAATATTCCTTTTGTTACTGAGATCACTCACCATGTATAAGCGCGATTGTACACAGTTTGAGAATGGTGTCGCTGAAAAAAGGAGTAACTCTTCGTTGAACGCCTGTACTTTTATATGACCCAATGGGGATTTTTTTAAACTCGCTTATATGTTTTGTATTTATTTTAATTTTTTTTATTACAGCTTGATTCCACACTGTATTATTGGTACAGGTATGGAATTTTCAGCATGTGATATCAGTAGCCCAAATTTAGCAGGCCGACCAATTGATATCGGGTATGCATCGGCTGGGGTTCGAACCCTGGACCATGTGTATGGTCGGCGAGCATCCTAACCGCTGTGCCACCGACGCATGGTGCCTATATGCCTTGTCTATTATCACATAAGTTGGGTCTTGAAGTGGGAGTAGGAATATTCATTGAATTCACTCAGTACAGGACTGTTTGTATGAGATACTACAATGATTATTCCTATCGATGTCATACCAGATATTAGTGTAGTTGTTTTCGAGACAATATATTCGGCATAGACTAAAAATATGAGGTGGGCTTTTAGAAGTCTCCATGAGTTTATCAGTCATTTTCCCTCCTGAAGGCGTTGGACGCAGTTGGTTGTTTCCCGACTAAAGGGTAGGGAAGTCTCCACAAACAACCAATCACATTCGGGGTGACCGGGAGAAAGGTGACTGACAAACTCGTGAAGAGTCCTAAAAGCTTATTACATATTGCAGTGTGCACTGAAGATGTTATCTAGGAAGTCGATGAAATTTTAGCAACTAAATCATCCAGCTTAGACAACACAACTATACCGTTACAGTCCACCGAAGCTGTAAACTTTATCCATCATATTTATATCATAAAAGATTATGAAGCTAAGACTGTTGCATCATTAGTCCCTTACGTCATCTTGACATTGTCTGGAATCGAAAAATCTCAATTTGGACGACATAAAACTATCCATCTGGGTAGTTACCCAGCTGTCATGCACACAAGACTTCAACTTAAAACCTCAGCAAGTAGTCTCCGGATTTTCAATACAAACGTCAAGTCGGTCAGTTCTTCTATACGGATCAGAAACTTGGCGGGTCACAAAGAATATTTCCAACCGCCTGTTGCTGACCTTTATCAACAACTGTCTTCGTTTTTTACTGAAGATCAGATGGCCGGAAAGAATCACCAACAAGAAACTATGGGAACAAACAAAACAAGAACCAATCGCCCAACAAATATGCAGGAGAAAGTGGAGATGGATTGGACACTCGCTGAGGAGGCCACTGGGTGACATCGCGCGTCAGGCCATAGCTCGAGTGGAACCCGAAAGGGAAGGGGCGAGTGGGACATCCAAGGGTGACATGGAGGAGATCGTGTGAAGAAGAGCTGAAACAGTATGGACTAACATGGATGCAGGTGAAAAGTACAGCAGAAGACAGAAACAAGTGGAGACGTGCAGTTGAAGCCCTATGTTACACTAGGAACCCAAGGGAATAATAATGTAATAGTAATAAGTAGTCTCCTAAGACAGCCTACTAGGTGCTTCGATCTGAATGTGTGATCAGTATATCAGTCCTTAGAGAAACAAAAACGCAGCCAGTAAACTATTCAATGTAAGAAAAATCACCTACCAAGTGTATATTACTAGAAGAATTCCGCTATATCTTAGGAAAGCCTTACAACAGCTGTGAAAAATTATTTACTCTTTAGTGTAAGGTTTCTCAAAAGAAATATTTAGATTAAATCCAAGTATTGCAACGACATAAATACTAAATAGTTACTGTATAGAGCAGTTAGGGTTTATTTACACCCACACTCATTCAAATCTAGAATAAATCGTATTCACAACTTTTAAATTACCTAAACTGTCATATGCTCTGAAGGTGTTCTCGTGACTTTTGTTGCCAGATCAGCCGAGGAAGATAGAAAAGTACGCGACCTAACGGTTGTGTGCAAGGTTTGAAGAAGACTGTGTGCTATATGCATGCGCCTAGCCCTGATAATGTTTCTGTGCGTCGGTGGCACAGTGGTTAGGACGCTCGTCGATCATGCACATGGTCCGGGGTGCGATCGTCGGCCGACGGCGACGGTCGGCCTGCTAAATTTGGGTTACCGATATCACATGCTGAAAATTCCATACTTGCGTCAAAAGTAATGTGTGGAGTCAAGCTATAATAAAATAAAAAATTACACAATTCTCTATCAGAACCTAAAAGTTCTTTGCCTTCCGAGTGGGAACATCGATCTGCCAGCGACGCATCCCCCACTGCATTCACTCTCTGTCACTTTCACATCGTCAACTTACTCAAGAATTTACATTCATTCCACTTGATGATTTGTTATGGTTAGACAATGACTAAAATTCACTAAAAACCTACAACAACTTACCCATTCTTAGGCTGATATCATAACCAAATAATTTCGGTGAATTTCCACTTTCATAGGCAGAGACAACAGATTCAGTTTGTACAAGTCCAGGTATAATACTGACTACGCTAACATTTGCTTTATGCTGTTTTAAATCACGTGCCATCTCTTGAGTGATACGATCCAGTGCAGATTTGCCTAAATTTTCAAAAGAAAATGCAGTAAAAGAACAATCTACAATAGTAAAAGTGAATGGACAGATAGTTGTACTACACTGTATTACATCAAAACGAATTTCATTCAGGAGAAAAGGAAAACTATAATAATAATAATAATAATAATAATCTGCATTATTCCAAAACAGTACTTGTGATACAGAATGGAATTATCAGCATTTTTACTACAGTATTGCATCCAGTTAGTACATTATCAATAAATAGAATTCTACATAGATTAAGCAAATCTCAGTTCATTATTACAACAAAATATTGGCATGTCGGTAGCGAAACCGAAGCTGAACAGTGTTTGAAGGTGTTAGAAAAGTGGGTGCTGTCATATTTACTGGCGTAAGCGAGAGAAAGAAACAAAGCAGCACAAAACGTAAGAGAGAGAATAGGAAAAGAAAGAAAATGTTGTACCTATAAATGATGTGAGTTGGAAAGACGAGGTCCAGCTGTACTACTGACTATTTAGTGAATTATAGGTGTCACGCCTAATGCTTTCTTTATCGCACAGAACACGAGCTAAGTAGGGTATGGTTGAGTTTTTGTACTTACTGGTGCGAGCATATAGTTTCCTATATAGGCTTCTGGCTTTGCCTGGTGAGATGCAAGGGGAAAGTTGTGAGTGAAGAGGGTGGTGTGAGTTAGATAAAATGAATTTGTCCCATGTTTCACATGAGTCCATGTGCCTGTCAACCAGAATATTAACAAGCTGGTTAAGTGGCACGTTGCTTACCCTGCTGACAAAATTTAACATCCTGCGTAATATGTTATAGTCCTTCTTCAGTAGCCCGGGTAAAACTAAGGGGAAACAATAGAGAATAATAGGCAGAATGTGAGAGTTAATGAATTGTAGGAGTAAGGGTTCGGTTATACCAGAATGTTTTAACTTCTTAATGTAGAAGGTAAGACGGAATACTCTCTTAGAAATCGCCAAGATATGAGACGACCAGGAGAGGTCAGCAGATAGAATGACGCCTAAGTATTTAACTTCCGACTTGGTTTCTATTTCAATGCCATCTATGTTGCATACCTCGTGGGAGCCAACCAGTTTGTTTAGGTCGGATTTATGCCTCAAGGTGAAATTGACTGTTTGGCATTTGGAGGGGTTTAAGGTAAGACCGTTTTCCTTGGACCACTGGCTGATTTCTGACAGAAAGCCATTAAGTTTAGAGTAGTCACTTTCATATTTGACATAGAGGCAGAGAAAGCAATTCAATTTACTTATGAGTTGGGGTTAACCAGTCATCAAAAGACGCCTTCAATGTTCGATTGCATCATAAAAAGGAAAGAAGATACGATGTTAAATAAACACTAGTGTTTACAAAGCAACTCACATATTTAAACAGATATATGGATTTCGATTTATCCCATTCCATGTCAGTGGAGAAAAAAAAGGGATTAGTGATAAACAGCTAAATAGCATAAGAGAAAATCTCTGGTAGGAAGAAGGACATATCGAAGAAGTTTGAACAAGGGGAAAGGATAAACACTTGCAGGATGATACGCCCTCGTTTATTTTTGGTACTCATTTCAAACACGTACATTCTATTTGAATAAGGCATTCTGAAGAGAAAGTTCGCGAGATGATATCTTCATTTCGTAGTTTCTTTACAACCGCTTTACAACTTACATGGTTCACAATAATAAAATAAAATGCATCACAATTACTCAGTTCTATAAAACAAAAGTACATACTACTGACCAATCATATTTAAATAGGTCAAGTATTCCATGGTATTTGAATAAAGCAAGAACAACACAGTGGTTTGTGCAGAATAATATGGTATCATCATTTATTTCGTCGGCTTCTTACCAACTGCTTACAGCCTAAATAAATTATTGCGTTTAGGCTTTAAGCAGCTGACGAGAAACCAACGAAATAAACAATGATGGTACCATATTATTCTGCACAAACCACTGTGTTGTTCTTGCTTTATTCAAATTCATAAAGGGGAATAAATACGTGTAGTCCATGGTAGGCAAAGGTTGAAGTCTATTGCTATTTTGTAAACATAATTTAGGATGTATGTGATGAGTTCAAATTGCTTCCATCACCTTCAATGACCTTCAATTAAAGTTATGTGAAATGATATCATCTAGCGAAATTTGTCTTCTAATTGCTTAATTCAAATTTATCAAAGGGACTAATTGTTTTAATGTACATTCTAAAACAATATCAAAATATTAAAGTTGCGAATGTGAAAATTATATTTGTAAAATCTCAGCAAAAACTGAAATAAGTAATTCCAACGTTTCTTGTATTCGGTAAACTAGTCCGAATTTCTTCAAGGAAATTAATTGAACCATCTAAAGGCAGTTTCCAAAGACCTGTGGAGATTTGATGATGCTTAAAAACAGATCGACGATTGCACTATACTCGATAGAAACGGGACACAAGATCGAATATGATGAAAGGACTAAGGTTCTACAGAAAACTTTTGGTTCATTCACATAAAGAAAGACTGACTGCAGAAGTCCTACATTTACAGGTGAATTCCAAAAGCTTTAACAAGCATGAAAGGAAGGTGTTAGCTGATGCATGTCAAGTCCTGATTAATAAATAAAAATAGATATGTATCACTAATTCAACTTGGAGGATCTGGATTTTGCCGATGATATATGTCTGATTTCCCACAAACTGGAAGATATGCAAGCGAAAAGCAACAAGTTGGTAGAAGAAGCATCAAAGATAGGACTTCAGGTGAACATAGAGAAAACAGAGGTGATGAAGATTCCTGGGCAACACCACCAACAGCAACAACAACAACAGACAACAATCAGCATAAATGGCAGGAACCTGGAGGAAACAACCTCTTTTACCTACCTTGAAAGCATCGTTTCAACTACAGGCGGAACTGACGAGGATATCAAAGCAAGAATCGGAAAAGCAAGACAAGCTTTCATTACTCTCAAGTCCGTGTGGAGGTCAACAGCACTCAGCATCAAAAATAAGATCCGAACTTTCAACTTCAATGTGAAGTCAGTGCTACTATACGGATCAGAGACTTGGCGAGTCAAACTACAGACCTTCATTAACAGTTGTCTTCGCTCAATACTTCGCTCAAGATCAGATGGCCAGAAAAGATCAGCAACAGAGATCTCTGGGAGCGAACCAACACAGCAGGAAACGATTGTGAAACAAATAGGCAGGAAGAAATGGAGATGGATTGGCCATACTCTGAGGAAACCATCAAGTGACATCACACGTCAGGCCATCTCTCGAGTGGAACCCGAAAGGGAAGCGGCGAGTTGGTCGTCATTGCGAGGGTGACTTGGAGGAGGTCATGTGAAGAGGAGATGAAAACGTGTGGGCAGACTTGGAGCCAGGTGAAGACTCTAGCAGAGAACCGAATGCAATGGATACGCACGGCTGAAGCCCTATGTTCCTCTAGGAATTAAAAGAAATAATAATAATATAATAATAATTTATCATACTTTATCTAAATTCCCCGATTGTCTATATCTTCTAATGGAGAGGGTAACAAATGATTTACAGTTTTTTCCGAATACACACATGCACACACATTGACTGACTGACTTGTTTCAACACAGAACTACTTTGCACAGATGTGCACTAGTTCAACGTGTCGCTTTTCTCCCATGTACCACACAAAGGTCGAGAAGAGAGGAAGTAAAGAGAGATTCAAAAGACAGATATTTAACAGAAATGTGAGTGAGGGAAAAAGAATTAGAATAATATGGAATAACAATAAAATTGGGGTCCTCTGGACGGTAAAAACCAATGAAGGCTGGAGACAATTGGTGATATGGCTCAAAGTCATTGTCAATGGCTAGCGCAGATGTATCAACTCCTTGTGACTTATAATATCCAATAAAACTATATTGTTCTTCGAACTGCTACATATCGGTGCAAAGTTCTATGTTGAAACCAGTTAATCAGTCAGACAATAGAGTTTTGTTGCATATCACAAACCATCAGAAAGAGTGAATGCATCTGCGCCAGCCATTGATAACGATTTTGAGCCACATCACCAACTGTTTCTAGCCACTATTGGTTTTTACCATCCCGAGGAGACTAACCAGGAAGTCTACACCTACCTACGTGGCTGGCTTTAACAGTTAGTTCAAACTGTTGTGGATTTCATTGGCGGATGCCATTTTTCGGTTTGACCACCACTAACTAGCTGTTTTCCAAACTGATCCTATGTCAGCTAACATTGCCCGCTGTCGAGGAAGGCGATCGATGGCTAGACAGGCATACGTAACACATGTCCTAACCATCTCAATTGATGTAACTTCACAGCTTCGTCGATTGATTTCCCCTCCTTATCTATCCACTCGACGCCTAACTTCAAACATACACACACTATTGTATACCACCTATATATATATTTTTTCATATTCAGTTATCTACGACCATGAACTTTAGTCGAACGTAATCATTAAAAATCTGATGCAAAAGTACACAGTGCTTACAGTATTTAACAAAAGTAGACTAACACTTTTAAATCTATGATTAAATTGTGACCACAGTTCATTTGAAGTATAAGTGTAACAAAATTTCAAAACATACATTTATCACAGTGATGCCGAGAGTTATGGTTAAGTTTTTTTCTTTCTTCATTTAACCTAATCAAGAGAACCTGGTTGGTTGTATGAAATATAAGAGGAGTTTTTGGCACTTTTAGTAATTACCCTGATAAATTAATCAGGAAATATTTATTAGACAGGAAATTAGAAGAATAAAAATGAAAATAAGAACGGTGTGTATGACAAACATTCACATAAACATAACTACCAAGAATACGGGGTTTATAAAACATCAGTAGTGCTGCCAGACAAACAAGGAACCTCTGAAATCTTATGTAGGAGTCTTAACAACAATGGAATAAGAGTGGCATTCAAACCTACAAATCCATTTAAAAACTAATTGTGTCGGTCATAGGATACTGTGGAGCCCATTTTAAACAAAACAATCTAGTTTATCTAATACTCTACAGTGATAAAGAGGTCAAATACACAGGTTAGACTGCTATTATTAATATTCCATTGAGTTCCGAGTGAAACATAGGGCTTCAACAACACATATTCACTTTCTTCTGTTGTCTGTGGTTTTCTTCAACTGGGTCCACGATTGACCAAACTCTCTCAACTCACCCTCACACAATCTCCTGCATGTCACCCTCGCACCGACGACCCACTCGTCGCTTCCCATTTGGATTCCACTCAAGCAATAGCCTGGTGTGCAATATCATTCGGCGGCCTCCTCAATGTATGCCTGATCCATCTCCCTTTTCTCCTACATAGTTTTTAAGCAATCAACTCTCACCCCTTGGTTTGTTACCCATCAGAGTTTCTTGTTTCTAATTCTTCCTGTCCAGCCATTTGATCTTCTGTTGGTGAAAGTCTGCGACCTGTTGGAAATCCTTTTCGTCACACGCTGGCCGAGTTTCTGACCCGCATAGAAACACTGACTGATTTCACATTTGTGTTGAAAATCCGAATCTTGTTATTTATGCTGACTGTGTTCAGAAGATTTCCAAACTGGTTTCAGGTTGATGAAGACTTATCTTGCCTTTCCGATTCTGGCTGGGTGGCCAGCTTTGATATCTTCATCCGTCCCGCCTGTAGTTGAAATGATACTTCCTAGATAAGTGAAGGAGGCAACCTCTGTTAAATCTCTCCCGTTGGTGGCGATTGGTGCTGGTTGTTATTGCTGTCGATTGATTATTTTCATCACCTCCATCTTCTCTGTGTTCACCTGCAGTCCTGTCTTCACTGCCCACCTCTTCAGCCAGTTTGTTGGTTTTCGCTTGCAAGTTTTCGAGTTTGTGTGACATTAGACATATATCATCTGCGAAATCTAGATCTTCTAGACTGTTAGGTTAGAGTCAATTAGTCTTTCAATACCGTACCAAAAAGACCAGAAATCTAGAAAACTCAGCTATAGCACATGCAGTTACACACTACCATACAATAGGATGAGATATGATGACAGTTTTCAAATCTAATATATATCAGTGTGTGTAGAGGGAGAAATCGATAACTAAAGCTTCATTTATCGTATCAACTGAGAATTCATACAATAAGAATGATTCAGCCTCTGCTCTGAACATCTAGAGAATTCTGATGCCCTTACAACAAATCGCTCGGGAGGGGGGAAGAGAAAGAATAAGAATGATAAAAACTGAGTTTCGAGGCAGGACAGTTACAACTGATGTGATTTTGAAACGTATTCCAGTAAAGAATAATGTATCGCTGTGTGTGTATGATATGGAATTGTTTCCGGTTAGACGACGGATTGATATCAGTTAGAGAACTACTGAAAACCAGGGAGTACTGGACAGCTGTCTCATCCTAGTTTGAGATTCATCGGTAGTACGCATCCACTGGGGGGTTTCAAACCCAGGATCTTCCGGTTACAAGACGAGCTCGTGTCCCAGTGACGAAATCGCCAACGAGTTCGTCTTGTAACCGGCAGCTGCTGGGTCCAAACTTTGGTCGGTGGGTGCTTACTGGTGATGAGTCTCAAGCACTAGGACGAAACAGCTGTGCAACAACTGAATAGAAGGTCTTCTGTGCATAATTTACACTTGCTTCTAGATGAATATTCCGAAGTTTTGAAAAGAGTGAATCCATGGCCAGTAACTAAATAATAGTGTGCGTCGGTGGCATAGCGGTTAGGACGCTCGCCGACCATGCACATGGTCCGGGGTTCGATCCCCAGCCGACGCACTCCTTTACCTCGCTAGAAATAATACTGGCGAAGAGGAAAGATTGGGCATGAGGCTAGCAACCCCATCCTGTAAAATAAACACTGCTACAGAAACTTCAAGCCACTAGCTTGAAGCCCTATGTTCCACTGGGGAACGTGAAGGAAAATATATATATATATATAACTAAATAATAACTAAATTCGTTGAATAAAAACAGATGAACCTACGGATTCTGTTGAACGATGATGAGCATAGGATACATGACAAGTCAACATAAAAGTTGCAAAACACACACACACACAAAACACAGAATAATTTGTAGTCTAACTACAGTTAGTTAGTCATATAAATTGTTTTTTTGTTTATCTACTCTGAAGTTGTTTTTCTTTCTGTTTAAGTAGTGTTTATTTTACAATTCAATCTTTGAACGTACTTTGAACTAAGGTAACACACCACATCTATTTATCAACACCAGTCCACTGTAAAATACGTAATTTTATAAGTAGGTATTGAAATACTATAATACTATTCTTTCTAGCATCTAATATCAGCCTTTTATAATTACAGATATTTTAGTTATAAAGTCAAAAAATTGTGCTAATGTAACACAAACTTATAACACTAATTATTAATTTTTAATTTCCCGTAGATTAATTTATATTGGAACGCAATGTTCTATCTCTGTTGACATGTCTTGTGACCTAAGTGACGCTTGAAACGATAAGTGTCATGTTCCAGCCTCAATCGGGACACCATTACTCATCACTGGAGATCGAGGGTATATCCGGATGACGAGTCCAGAATATGGTCAAAGTGAGTATCCGGAATTCTTATTACAATTTAATTACCCTTAGTATAACATCTCTTCACTATACTAATATACACTGAAATCATACAGATACAGTATATAAATACTCAGGTGAGAAAGGGGGTGTAGGATGTTTGGTTGGGGTCGTCAAGACGCCAATACCCCTAGTAACTGAAACCTGTTGTTAATAGGCTCAAAATGGTTGTTACTCTCCGTTGATCTATCAGATTAATTAAATTCACCAGATTGCTACCGGCTGCTACCTTGCCGTGGTGACTTCGTTTTGCACATCGTTATGAAGCAGCAACCTACATTTGCTGGAAATAATGTTCCTGTAGGTCCTACCATGCAAGAAAGGTCTTTGGTTTCGGTAGCGACCAGATATATAGCAATTACCAGCATAGCATGAATCGTTTGCCTTATGTTGGAAGGTTTGTAGGCGAAGTGATACTGCTAGCGAATAACGATATAACAGCAGTATGGTGATTCCTTCAGATGACCAGCAAGCCAGCTATGCTGCCTATCCAATCTGGGGAGGAGATTGTTATATGTTGACCCCGATTCAGTTGGCGAAGTCGGGTGGATCGTCGACGAAATCTCAGCACGGACACTGTTGGTTGGGGTCCTCGGTATTGTAAGAACCAATGAAGGCTGGGGACAATTGGTGATAAGGTAAGCTCAAAATCATCTTTCTCAGTAATGGCTGGCGCAGAGGCATTCCCTCTTTGTGATGATTTGTCATATCCAAAAAGTCTGTTAACCGTTCGTATTACTACTATTCTTTTTCCCTCACTCACACTTCTATTTGTTATGGCTCTTTTGTTGAACCTCGCTTTACTCTCTTCTCTACCTCTGTGTGGTATATGGAGGGAGAGTGGTGACTCGAACTGCTGCACATCTGCGTAAAGTTCTTTGTTGAAACCTATCAGTCAGCCAGTCCCGCTCTAACTTCCGGTGATCCGTAATCGGCGGTAAGATCTTGATAGAGACACAACTCAAGAAATCACTTCAAAAAGGCAGTACGCGAACAATTTCAAGCAGCTTTCTCCTGGGCTTTGCGGTTAAGCTAACAATAATCCTCTTCATGCTTCAGATACTCAGTTAACTAAATCTTTATTATTCTTTCTCCTGCATATTTCCGTTGATTTTAGTTACCATTAATTTCTTTTCTTCTCTACCTTAATGTGTGCTTTTTAAAGTCTACCAACTTCAACCGATGCGCTTTAGGTTGTAGTTCAGAGTTGAAAACTCAGTTTACAGTTTATAGGTGGTTGTCTTCAAACAAAATGGACGACAAAATAAGAGTCTTCAGCCTTCATCCTTCCACTGAAACGCTGAATAAACTATTCATCGATATGACTTACCACATTAAAACGCTCCTTCTGCAAACCAACACGTTAGCAGCAGAAACAGCCAACATACACGGGACTTCAAGTAGACACAGAGAAAACAGAGATGATGAAGGTAACCAGCCAACAGCAAGCACCAATCAATATCAACGGGATACCCTAACTTATCCAGGCACCATAGTTTTAACTACAGGCCACAGCACAGATTAGAATGTCAAACCAGGCTGAGTCGGAAAGGCGAGACTGACCTTCACCACTCTGAAATCAGTTTAGAAATCTTCTCCAATCAGCCAGTATAAAGAGAAAGATTTGGATTTTCAATGTTAAGTCAGTCAGTTCTTTTATACGTGTCAGAAACATAACAAACGCGTCACGAAAATAATCTCCAACAGTCAATTGCCGGCTTTTATCAACAACTACCTTCCCTGGCTCCATACTAAAGATTAGATAGTCAGAAGGAATTGGTACCGACAAACTCTGTGAACTAGCCAACCAAGAACCTGTCACTCAACAAATATTCCGAAGAAAATGGAGATGGATCAGACACACGCTGAGGAGACTATCAGTTGACATCTCACACCAAGACATCACTTGAGTGGAACGCGAATGACAAACCACGCGTTGGGTGTGTGTCTGAGGATGACATGAGGGAGACCATGTATGGAAGAGATGAGGGCCCATGGGTAGTTGTGCGGCTGCAGAGACCAGGGCAAAGTAGAGATCTACTGTTGAAGCCCGATGTTCCACTCGGAACCCAAGCGAACAATAATAATAATATCTGGTTAACAAAAACCCTACTGGTTAATGGGTCGGTCGGTCGGTCGGTTTTCGACATAGAACTTTGCACATATGTGCGGCAGTTCAAGTCGCCACACTCCCTCCATGTAGCACACAAAGGAAGAGAATAAAGTATAAGAAATGCATAACATAGGCAGTAAACAGAGGTGTGAGACAAAGGAATAGTAATAACGGAGAACAAAACTGTTTCATTGGAAATCATAAGTCACAAGGAGTGGATGCATCTGCGCCACTGAGAACGATTTTGAGCCATATCACCAATTGTCTCCAGCCTTCATTGGTTTTTACCGTCCCGAGGACCCCAACCAGGAAGTCTACATCTCCCTACGTGACTTAGAATAACTGTTGTGGATTTCATTGACTGGTGCCGTGTTTTGGTTTGACCGCCACTAGCTCTTTTCCAGCCTGACCCTATATCAGCTAACATCTCCCATCAGTGGACGAAGGCGATGACTAGGCATACGTAACACACGTCCTAACCGTCTCACTCAATCGATGTAATTTCACAGTCTCGTCGACTGATTTCCCCGCTTTACCTAGCACTCGACACCTAACCTCAATATTGCTCACCTTATTATACCACTTCACGCGGGAGATAGAACGCAGACACCTATGATCGAACACAGATAATCTTTTCATGTCTTCTGCCCTCAATGGCCAGGTCTCACAGCCATAAAGGAGGACAAAGCGGACTGTTGAGCAGTACACACGCCCTTTGGTCGATAGTCGGATATCACGTCTACGCCAAAGACGGCGCAAACTGGCATATGCGAACCTAGCCCTCTGTATTCGTGCTGAGATTTCGTCTGAGATCAACCCGTTGGGGCTGATGGTACTTCCCAAGTAAGTGAAGTGGTCAACGTGCTCTACCACTTCACTTCCTATTTCTAATCTAGGGGGCGGTGAAGTCCAATCCTGCAGCATCATCTTACACTTTACAGGGGCGAATCGCATGCCAAACATACAAAGATTGTTGCTCAAGGTGTTCAGTAGACTCTGCATTTTGTCAGAGTCCTCGCCTAGAAGGACTATATCGTCCGCATATTCTAAGTCGACGAGATTATTCCTTGGTAGCAAGTCAATCCCTGAGTCGCTGAAGTGTGTTAGGGTTAAGTCCATTAGTACGTCTATGATGAAGTTGAATAGGAATAATGGGCATCCTTGACGGACGCCACTAGTCGTCACCACTTCAGATGTCAACTCGCCATAAGCCCTCACCTGGCTGCATGAGTACGAGTAGAGTACCTTAATCAGTGCAATGTATTTTCTCGGCATTCCCTTTACAGCCAAGCATCGCCAGAGAACCTCTCGGTCGACAGAATCGAATGCCGCCTTTAGGTCAGGAAATATGATGATTGTCGGACGCCGGTAGGAATGCCTATGTTCTATAATCTGTCGAAGGGTGAAGATATGATCAATACACCCTCTTCCTGGCCTAAAACCTGCCTGGTTTTCTCGTGTTTGTGCCTCCCAAGCACCACTTAGTCTACGCAGTATTATTGAGCCTAGGATTTTAGATACTATATTAGTCAAGCTAATCCCTCTGTGATTATCACAAGAAGACTTGTCTCCCTTCTTGTATATCCGGATGATCAGTGACTTACACCAACCCGATGGGACTTCCTCTGATTCCCAGACACAGCCTAGAACCTCAGTTAACGCAGACAGTAAACTGTCTCCACCGTACTTAAATACCTCTGGAGTCAATCCATCAGGTCCCGCTGCTTTGCCTTGCTTCAGATTAGTGACAGCTTTAGTAACCTCAGTTAAGGATGGAGGATATGTTAATGTGAGTAGTATTCAACATCTCATACCAATCAACTGAACAATAGCATACACATCCGCATGAACAAACACAAGTTAAAAGTAAATTAAACAAATCAAAACATATGAAAGTAATGCTACTGACCTGCACAAAATGCAACATTGAATATGCGTACAGTTCCTCCAAAACTAGAAATATTTACAATTAATCCAGTAGGTAACTGATTACTAGTATTAGTAGTAGTCGTTGTGGTATTGATTAATGGTGTCCCACTAGCCAAATGATGATTACATACATTCACTGTATCTTTTGAACAATTTAATGATCCTTCACGACATTTAATCATCATACGTGTAGCTAATACATTACATATATAGGCATTACGTAAACCAACACGATTCACCAAATCCCATTCTTCACCAGGACCATTTTTATACTCCCAATAAGGTGATTTACCAACCAGTAGTAAATGATCAATTGCACTAAAAGCACAATTAACAAATATATCTAATCGTCCACATTGTTCTTTATGAATACGTGAAAATAATCCAGCTACTTGTGTATCATCAGAATGATCTACAGCCACAGGGATGGCTTTCTAAGAACAAAGAAAAAAAGAGGATAAACACGAAAAGTTAAAGTACCAATACATGCGCACTATGTAACAGTTAGTGGCTAATAGGAGAATTTAGGAAATTACATGGCTTTGAGCAATGACCATTGAAAGTGAAAAACATTAAAGGCCCAGGTAGCTGCCTTTGATCGTACGTGTCTGCGTTCTGTCTCCTGTGTTAGGTGGTAGGTGCAATATTCATACTCAGGTTAGACGCCGATCGAGTGTTAGGTAAAGAGGGAGAATCAATCGACAAGGTTGTGAAGTTACATCGGTTGAGTGAGATGGTTAGGACATGTGTTATGCATGCCTGTCTAGCCATCGATCGCCTACGTCGACCGATCGTCAGTGTTAGCTCACATAGGTCTATGAGGTTGGAAAAGAGATAGTTAGTGGTGGTTAAACCAAAACTAGCATGCTTCACCAATCAAACTTCAAAACTCGCAACACTCACACTGTAGAGTCATTTTATTTTAGGTATTTGATTATTAGATGGAGAAAGCAGTACACAGACAGTAAGTCATTAACCTCCGTTTCGTATATCTTGGGACCTGACATTAGCGATTATTCCCAACATTTCTCTGTTGAGTAGAATTATTGTTAACATTGCTCAGTACAAAGAACGAAGGTCAGATTTTCAATGCCAATGTTAAGTCAGTCATTTTTTCTATATGATGAGTCACAAAAAGTATCTCCAACAGACAGCTTCAGCTGTCTTCCCTGGCTCTATACCGAAGATTAGAAGGCTGGTTGGTCAGAAAGAATTAACAACAAGAAGCTATAGGAAGGAGCCAGTCAGGAACCTATTCCTCCAGAAATATATAGAAGAAAGGGAAGATGGATAGGACACATGTTGAGGAGACCGTCGAGTGACATCGCGTTCCAGGCCCTTGAGTAGAACCCGAAGGGGAAACAACGAGTTTGACATCCAAGGGTGATATGAAGGAGACGATGTGGGGAGAAGATGAAAGCTTATGGACCAGCTGAAGACAACAAGGTGAAGTGGAGATATGCTGTTGAGGCCTTATTTTCCACTCGGAACCCAAGGGGATAATAGTAATAGTAATAATTGTTAACAGCAAGTGAACAGCTATTACAAACGATCAAATCATTCGTATAGACAACCATTTTTATTTGAATCTCAACTTGTTTATTAGAAAATTATTATATATCTACGCAGCTTTAAATATTTGAGTACTCTCACTATTCTCTTTTCCTTAATTCTCACCTTTAACACGTATATTCCCCTTTTGAATTCAACTAGGTGTTAGTTCACCCAGAGCACACATTTCTATCACTCTCTGTCAACAGGTAATTGATTTGAAACCGCTATCCACCTACTGAATTTCATGTAACCAGAAAATACCATCTACTCTAATATGATTGATTACCTAATGTGTAAGTGGCAAAATAGTGTAAACTTAAAAATATATACTGAAGAGTTTTTGGTGAAAACTTACTCCACCAGCAGCATTAATAATATGAGCAGTATCATAAAGACTTCCACCACCTTTAGCACCTTCAGATGACAGTGTTCTTCCAGTAATGTAAACAGTAGCTCCTGCTTTTCCAAGACCAATTGCAATACCTTGACCTACACCACGACTAGCTCCAGTAACTACACAAACATATCCAGAAAGATTTGAAGTCATTTCAACCTTCTTTGGTTTAGTTTAAAAATGTTGTTGGCTGTTTTTGTTTTCCTTTTTAATCAAAGTTTAAGTCTTTTTGTCGAGAATGTAGAATGTAAAATGTAAACCTTAGTTGAGATGATAATCTAAAATACAAGAAATAAATGACAACAGTAAGTAAATACACAGAATAGTATTCATATGAGTTGACAAACAAAGCATAACTTTTAACAATAAACAATTAGAGCGATAATATTTCACGGATATATTATCATTTCATTTCCATTTCATTTCAAAAAGACAGAAGACCAGTAAGTAGTTCAGCGAAGAGTCTCTTTTCGGCGAATTCATTTTTATAGCTGTACAATCGCAAATACATATGGTTGTTTTGTATGTGTGTGTACATTGAATTTGTCAAACAAAATACGGTTAGTAAGTTCAAATGAATTGGATGTTGATATAAGAGGGTAGTAACAAAAGTGATCAGTTGTCACAAACGATTGTTAAAAAAGAGTTGCGTAATAACATGAATACTCTGATAAAAGAGTTGTACTCAGGGTGTACGTGGAAACAAAATATACGGAATTACACCTGACCACTTCTATGCGTATATATCAGTTCACCTGTTGCTGTGGAGCCATGTACATCGGTCGTTCAACGCGCATCCTGGCTGAAAGGGTCAAAGAACACTATCCAGCGTGGCTGCAGAAAGGAAGTAATGGCTGCATAAGGAGTGCAATAATCGAACACCTGGTCAACACTGGTTATTCCATCTCAACAAACGCCTCCTTCAAAGTAATCTACAAAGTGAAGAACAACCTTCCAAAGACAATACGATTCCGTCTTCTTTGCATCGCAGAAGCCCCAGCCATTCAGTTGGAGGAACCAGAACTGTGCATACAAAAAAATTATTCAACCACTTCTACTCTCATGGTAACAACTCAGTTGATTTGATTTAACTTTTGTTTTTATGCTTATTTTTCTGCTTAAAACCCTTATGTAATTCCGTATATTTCGTTTCCACGTACACCCTGAGTACAACTCTTTTATCAGAGTATTCATGTTATTACGCAACTCTTTTTTAACAATCGTTTGTGACAACTGATCACTTTTGTTACTACCCTCTTATAACAACACTTAATTCACTTGAACTTACTAATTGTATTTTCGTTTGACAAATTCAATGTACACACACATACAAAACACCCATATATAATTGCGATTGTACAGCTATAAAAATGAATTCGCCGAAAAGAGATTCTTCGCTGAACTACTTACTGGTCTTCTGCCTATCAATGTTCGAATGGGAATTTTTCATGAATTTCAAAAAGAATCAAATCATGGTACCAGAACTTTTGTATTATGTGGTTTCAGGGCACATCTTAAAATTCTGTTTAAATAACGAGTGATGGTGCATCGGTAGCATAGAGGTAGAATGCTCGCCAACCACGCCATATGTGGTCCGGGTTTTGATCCCCGGCAACCGACGCACTCCTTTACGCCAGTAATATAAAACTGGTAAAAAGAGAAGGTTGGGCATGAGGCAGGCTAGCAACCCCATCCCGTAAAAATAAATACCAGTGTTACTGAAACTTTAAGCCTCTAGCTTGAAGCCCTATGTTTCACTGGCAGCGTAAAGGAATAAAAAAACACAAGTGATGATATCTTTTCTGGTATTTGTTTAGTTTCGTTTGCTAATAGGACTGACCCTTAGAAAATGATTCCTCGCTAAAAAAGTGGTATTACAGTGCGATTACTAACCTTTCAAGATGTATATATGCATGCATGCATACAAGCACAGCCCGACTACGAGGAACTGCGTTCACTAAATTAATGAAACACAATGTGTGTAGGTGAGCGGTAATACCTGGTGGGTAAATATTCCGCTATATTAGAAATACAATACTAGTATTTTATTTCAATAAACTGCCACAAATATGAAACTCGCAGAAAAAAAGATGCATACGATATCTGCATGGGAGACAATGACCTTTACAGCGTTAGCCGTGAAGTTGCCTGCAGAAGTATGTCGATGGTTGCTAAACATCATCGACCTAAGCACCATTTTATCTAACAAACGATGCCAGATATTGTCACTATTTACCACATCGTGTAAGTAATTTAACACAAGCACCTACGTTCGAATTCCTAATATTTTTATAACTACTTTCAGAGGTTATGTATCACAGCTGTTGCACATTGCATAGATCCTTTAATGGATAACTAGAGTGCGAATCAGTGCAAAGAATGATTTAAGTTAGCGAATGCCAAACAAACCCTTTGTGTCTACGATGACATTCCGTTAGCAATAAATTCATTCCGGGTCAATGGAAATTTCCAACTAAGTGAAGTGGTTAATATACTTAAATGGTTCACCTCCTACTCTTAGACTACGAGTCGAAGCAGACCAACCAGACAGCATCATTTTGAATTTGGCAGGGATGAGTCTCATACCAAACATCTTTGGATTTTTGTTCAGGGTAACCAATTAAAAAGACTGTCTCACCTGTGTATTCTAATTAGGCGAGTCAGGGTCCCAGTAAAAAATCAATTCCTGAGACATGGAATTCAAGTGAAGTCACGTCTGTTCTGAAATTCTGAATCTCCAAAAAATCTCCATAAGCTTCTGCTAAGTTGTATGAATTCTGTCAAAGTTCCTAGATTATTATAATATAACCACTTCAGAATCAGATACTGTTAATACACCATTCAGTCAGTGGAATTAAATGTCATTATTCAGGTCAAGATATATGGCGTACTTTGGAAGCCGTCAAGTATGTTAATATTCTAGGACCTATCGAAGTAAAAAGACTTGGTTAATACACCTTCAAACGCGTTTGGATCCTGTAAGTTTGTCCGAAATCTTGTCAAACTGTATTGAGTGTTTAGACGACTATAATAATCGAGCCAATCCACACTTTAATACACATGTATAACTGGACCAATGAAGGTTTGTGACTATCAACTCACTTATTCCATATCACTTTGTTTATAAGATGTATCACACAGTAAAACAGTATTATTTCCCGGATGACGTTTAGATGGTGTTGTTAAAGTTCATAAGTCAGAATACCATATTAGACCTACAGCTGATTTTAGAAATTCACCTACTTATGAATTATCTAAATATTTAGCCATGGTATTAAATACCCTTAAAAGCCACTAGAAATCTAGACTAACAAATTCTTAGGAACTAAAACATAGATTAGATAATTTAAAATTCTGTAGTGGGGAAAAAATGGTTAGCTTTGACATTTTCAGTTTATATACACGTATACCAATAAATATGGTTATAGACACAGTCAGAAACGAACTCATTTCTGACCAAGAACTCAAAATTAGGACGAAAGTGCCACTTGGCGACAAAATGCTTGGAGTGCAGCTATGCCTGACTTCCACAGTATTTAAATTCCAGGGGAAAATATACAAATAAACTGAGGGAGTTGCCATGGGGTCACCAATATCCCCAATTGTGGCAGATATATTCGTGGATGGGTAGGAAAACATAGCGATTGAAACGTTCACCCCCACCCCAAAAGTATGATGGAGGTATGTAGATGACACATTCACTGTACTTAGAAAACAGGATATAGATCAACTTTTTTGAACACATCAACTCGAAGGTAGAGGCAATTCAATTCACTTATGAATTGGAAGGGGAAGGAAGGAAGGGGAGCTTCCAATGTAAGATTGTGATGTAAAAAGGGATGAAGTCGGGAAGTTAAACACTGGTGTTTACAGGAAAGCCACACATTTAAACAGATATTTGGACTTCCGATCATCCCATCCTATGTCAGTAAAAATAGGATTGATGAAATGTTTAAGTAACAGAGCACAAAAACTAAGTAGTGCCAAGGGAAAATCTAAGACAGGAAGTGAGACATGTAAGAGAATCTTTGAAACTTAATAATTACCCTGATAAATTTGTCAGAAAGTATGCAGGGAAATGTAAAAGCAAAATAAATAGTGATAGTAGTGGTAGTGATAATAATAATAATAATAATAATGACGACATATATGTCAAACATGCACAGGATAATGACAACACCAGCAAAATGGAACATAAATCATCACTAGTGCTTCTATACAGAGAAAGAACCTTACGATGAATTCTTAACAAGGCAGGAATAAAAGTGGCATTCAAACCCACAAACTCAATTAGAAACAAGGATTGTCGGTTAAAGGATCCTGTGAAGGCAACGAAACAAAACAATTTAGTTTATCTGATACCATGCCTGCAATGATTGTCAGACCAAATACATAGGTCAAAGTAGTGGAACAGGGGCAGTCAGACTAGCTGAGCATAAAAACTCAGCAAAAGCTAGATTAGTTGACCCGGATAAGATAAGAAATCTAGAGAGTAGTTCAGCTACAGCACTACATCACAAGCAATTACACACGACCACAAAACAGAATGGGATAAGATGATAGTTTTAGAATCTAATGTAACAGGGTGGGGGGAGAGATTTATAACTGAAGCTTTGTTTATCGAATCAACTGCAAACACGTGTAATAGGAATGACTCATCACCTGTTCACCCAGACATCTGAAAAGTTCTACTACCCCAAAGACGACAAATAGAGAGAAAAAAGAAAACTGAAACTCAAGTTTCGAAGTCGTGTGATTATAACTGGTATGATTATGAACAATAAATTTTGTTCGAAACTTTGTCTTTCAGTAAATAATACTGTTTCACTGTGTGATACATCTAATAAACAAACTAATTTGGAATTCCTTACTACCACAGAGCCCAAGTTTTACAAATATATTAGTGCAACTCACTTATTACATATACCAAATAGTGAAACAGCTTTATTCCCTGGGTGATATTTCAAACAATTTACTGGTCACAATTAAAACAACTATAACTCTACAGCCTTGAAACTTCGTTTTTATATTCCTCCTTCTCGTCCAACTGAGAACACATACAACAGGAACAATTTAACACCTGCCCTGGAAATTGGGAAAGTTCCTTCACTCTTACGATAATTGAAAAGAATTAAGCCTCGGAGTTTTGGAGTTACAGCTGATCTGACTGTAAACAAGCAATCGTGTTCGAAACTTCATCCAGTAAATAATTCCATTTCACTGTGTGACTGATGCACATGTAGTCATCACAACAAGATTTACAGGCTTTGGCAAACAATTGCATGATCAACTATCTACACCAATCTATGGAAACTATCCAAGGACCCTATACACATTAACTTGCAGCTTAGTCAATATAGACAATAATTTATCACCCATATCTTCAAACGCTTATGAAGTTGAGAAGTGAAGGACAGTTAATTTGTTTCACTTTAGATTAGAGACAACTTTCACAACCTTGACAAGAGTTAGAATTTCTTTACAAAACGAAATATCCTCATTTATTCATTAATCAGTATAGAGCGAAGTATGTCTTTGGAATGCCCTCACTGTCAAGCTATACAGTCACATTCATATTATGAATCAAGGCTTTAAAATGAAATAATTGAACATCCTCTCCATACACAACTGTCTCCTTGCATCACATCAGGTACAACGAGAAACAATTATAGAAGGCTGTATGCTTGGGCGACTAAGAACAAAATCTCTACAATACCTTATTTAGCACACATTTAATTTGATGAGAAAAGTGTAAGACAGGAAATTACCAACTTATTGAGGAACTCTACGTAAACGGCATTTTTGTTCTGATTGTTACATTGTCGTTAATGTCTTCTCTCAATTTGATTTTATATTCTTTTCTTAGTGAACAATATTATTCATGTAAATTGTTATTAATGTAATTAATGCCTTTGTAATGGGAAAATTAGATACAATATTGCATTACAATCTGAAAATTCCATATTTATACCAAAAGTACCGTTTGGAGTAAAGCTATCGTTCTTATTCAACAAATATTTGCTCACTGAACACAAATTCGACTTCTCATGAAGTTGGAAAACCAGTAATTATGTCCTTACTAAGCTAGTTTAGGGGATGGTTGAATGTAAGCATATCAAACTGATCATAAAAGTGTTTCGTCAACAGCTTAGGCTACTTATCCTCAAAAGTTGCCAGTTGTATTCTCGTGGGGCAACTTTCCATTCAAGTTATTGCAATTAATTTACACAACTGAGGAGCTGCGAGAGTACATCATTTTACCATGCAAAGAAACATTTTCATTGGCAATAAAGGGACATAAAGTGCAGAGTAGATTTGATGAAAGCAGACGGCGCAACATAATGGAGCCTTCAGAATTACACACATGTAGCAAGTACTTAGTATTAAAAAGCAAATTAATACGGAAACTGAGTAAATGACTACAAAGAAACTAAGAAACCAATGAAAGCCATTATGAGGTGGGTTATGTCCCAGCTACCATTGACTTCAGGCGCATTGCTTAACAAAAACCACAATGGAGACTTAAAGCGAACAGAACAAAACACTATAAAGCTTTGGAGTTTATCGATTCTAACCTACTTGAGACCCAAACAAAATGGTGCGCTCTCAAGGTCAATGCAGTGACCGATACAAGCTATAGAAACAAACAACCCACATACTTTCAACATATAGCATTTTTGACCAGCATGCATAAAAGATACTGATTTCTCGATTAGCGATTCTCATAGTTTCGCAAGGTTGAACTTATTCCACCGATTTTAATATACTTTTGCTGAACTTAGTGCTCTGATTCAGACGGAGATTTTTCTCAGGATATTATATAGTCCCACAAATAATTTCCATGCATATTAACGAAAGGAAAAGGTTGTGTGAGCAACTTGATATGATTATGAGCAACATTTTGTGCTCGAAACGTCATAAGTTTATATTACTGTATAACTGTATCATTTATCAAAATAAAATCTTATCCAATAATGGAGTTACACTCTACCACAGTGCACAAGTTTTATGCTCATATCAAATTTCAAGAAACTCAAAGACTACAACCATGACGTCATTCTATCTCAAATACTGATATTCATTTTAATTGCAGTGGTTATTCTGAAGGTCCTCAGATAAGCTCAGTCTACACGTAGTACACTATCATATTAAGTTTAAGGATAGCAGTCAGTGAGCCAGAGGATAGCATCGCCAGTCTTCTAAAATCCTTGGATTCTATTCAATCAGTTTGAGTGGTTATCCTCTATCTCTATTTCATCAGAATCTAAACGAAATATTTTAGTTGTGCAAGTAAATATTAGCCCAATTGAGGTGGGAATTACTTGATAGAGACTTTAACAAAGTCGAAATCAAATTTCGTTCCTACCTTTTCCCATTAGCTTCGGATGTCCACAGGCCATTCATTGTTTTGGTGTTCAATTTACAAAAAGTAGCTAACTTGGATAACATTCTAATAGTCACAAGCACGACAAGACTCACGCAATGTGTTATTTTATTATCTGTATTCTTACGCAGACAGTAAAGGAATATGAAAAATGTCAACAGATATTCAGGACATTTTTTGTGCAAATGCAAGTACTTGTCCTCTTGGTCTCAAAATAGTTGTTCTGTCGAGACAAGAGACAAGTCAACACAATAAACTATTCATCCAAAATACGGAATAATTTTCGAGTCCAGACTTGTGGAATGAGGATGGCTGCTTAACTAACCAGGGTGTGTGAAGGAGCGTGTCAATATAACGAGATAACGCGCCAGGGGGCGTCAGTGCCTGACTGTGGACCGTCAGCTGAGCCATTCAACTCACAGTGAGTGTAACAAGTTGCTGAATGAAGAATGTTGAAGGCTGGTAATTTTTGGGAAAGATTTACCGATACACACTTGATATCAAATCTCCTCACTATTCAGGGTGCTCCTCTTTTTTCTTATGAGGGTGACGGCTATTAGCCCAATGTAACACTTGCAGTGTATAAGCAAATAAGGACTTAAAACATGTTTCCTATAACGAAGCCGAAACTGTTTTCAGGAGTAACTTTGAGGATAAGGAAGTCCAAGGGCGTTGGCATCTGTAGTTCCAGTTTTCCCTCATGATCACCGATCTAAATACTGTCCAGAAGTAGATGTGCATGTGACAAAGGACTAGATCCCAGAACCTTCAAAGATTCACAGTTGTCAACCCTCTGTTTTCCAAAATCCAGTGTACTCATGAGGAGTTTGTAAATAACCTACCATCTTGAGTTGTAATTGTGATAATATTAGAAGACCAATTATTCCAACAATATCAAAATGCTGTTTAACCCGGTGAAGTAAATATGTGGTGAGGGATGGCTGCTAGCCAAAACTGGTAGATGGTAATTTACGTCAATGTGTACGTCCCCAATATTGGTCATGAGAAAAATAAGAACAAAGACTAACTCAACAAACAATCACAGCAGACTTCGCGTAGGTGGGTGCAATTTGCAGATAGATAATCTGAACTTCAAGAAACGTCCACAAAGAGATGGAATATTAACGTTCAGCAAGAAACCACCAATCAGAAGACTGTGTTTGTTTGCTTACAATTATCTATAATAATGTGCATGAAAATTTATAAAGATCTGCTGATTTCCTAAAGGAAGGATTTGTTGCCTGGCCATTGTCTTCTGTTGTTACATATACTACATCTGAAAAACACTAAGTCACACCAAAAACGTCAAAATAAGTCAAGCATGCGTTCAGGCAACCTATGCAGTTCAAAGATTTCTCTGCTACAAAACACGCACTACACATAGGAAATAACTAACCGGAAGAACGCTGAAATAGCTGTGAATAAATAACCAGATATTTTAACAAAATGGGATCAAAATTCTGTCCACAAGAATCAAGTAGAGAAGAGCACATTTCTTTCGAACAGTCCAACAGCAAGTAGGGATTCCACAAAGGATCCTTGAGTTCACAAGGACAAAATATCAACAGAATTAAGATAAAACATTTCTCTTAATATTATGACGTCAAAGTAAAGCGTTTTGACAAAGAACAAACCAAAAAGAAGGATATATATTGAGATTAGGCCAACGGAGGGTAACCAAACGTTTGGATAGCGATATGCATGCCAGGATAAAGAATAAGAATAATAACAATAAAAGAATTCAAACAAAGTTCAGTAGTACAAACGGATTGTTTAAAAGGCATTTTCAGATCAGTTGTTCTATTACAGCCATACTTCAGTAAATTTTCCAAAAATAACCATATGCATGCTAATGATGAATACTTGGCAGGTGATAACTAGTCAGAAAATGATTGGGTATAGATGATTTCTACTTCATGACTCATGATGCCTTTATTAAAACCAGCATTCCTGAAGAAGTCCAACAGGTTACTGCACCAATCAGGAAAACAGTCCTTCCGGAAAACATCGTTGGAATCAGGAGGAGGCATGATTATCCACACAGTAAACGGAATTGGCCGAACAAGATGGTTCAACACCGGGTCAGCCAGCGCGCATTTTCAAGCTGACAGAAAGTCCAAAAACTGAAACAGGCGCAACTCCTAGTTATACGCATACTCTTACTGGACTGGGAATCTACTTCCATGGGGGCTTATGCCGAGAAAACTGTCGTAAATACGTGTCCGCTTAATAGGACCTTAGTGGCTGACACTATGATGGCAAAGAAACCTTTACCATTAAGGGAAACATTAAAGGTCCGAATCAAAAGTCTGGTGTACATCTGTTCACATCCATCTCAACAAACGGACCAAGTTAAGTAGCCGGGCCTATTTGGCGGACCCTGGATCTATCGCCATTAGATGATCATAGCTAACACCTGAAATCAGCAACAGTGAAGTTAACCTATGAAACCTCACTGTGTGTAGGCCAAATCGATGGTATCACTTAGGTGGCTGAGTAATCGTCTACCTTAAGATATCAGTCTTTCCTATCGCAGAAACAAGGAAAGTGGATGATGTCCATTTCTACGTCACGGACTGCAATGCGAATGACAAGACACTGATCTCATTGCAATATTTAAAATTTCGAGAGCACGCAGGAGTAAATTCGCATAGAGGAACTACACATATAGACAGTGCCTGATAGTCGTTGATTTGAACACATCAACACATCGAATGAAAGCGTCGGCCCCGCGAAAATGGGCTGATAGAATCTTATATTTCACTGGCAGCAGGCCAGCATATTGGGAAGCCAATGTGCTATGGTCACCACCAATTTTCCTTAGAATTGCCCTAAACCGAAAGTGTGAAGTTCAGTTATAAACGCCCTATTTTCTGCAGCCTCATCAGAGGACCGGAATATGAATGCGGAAGATGAATGCAGTTACTTCAATGAATTTAAGGCTAGAGTAGCACAAACGTGCATCACCTCACGAGTAAACTGTAAGATTCATTGAATAGTTTATATTAATAATAGCTTTGCTCTTACAGTACTTCTGGTGTATATATGGAATTTTCAGCATGTAATACAGTATTGCATTGACTTTTCTCATTGTTCGATTATTGTACAATCAATCAAAACAGGTTCTTAAAAAATGTTAAACTCTAGACCCTTCGCTAAGGTCATCCAAGCTTCGTTCTGTTTCATGCTGATAAATATGGTCAATTAGTGAACAGCGTATAATTGGGCAAGTGCTATGCCGCCACATGATTGAACGCTATTTCAGGAAAAGGAGAACGTCATACAAGATATATAAAAGAAGGAGATGAGGACTCTTTGGAACGATGGTATATATTTGCAACGTTTAATGTTAACCATATTGGTCTAAGCATGGGAACTGTGATGTTTTGTCCAAGCATTGGTGTTCTTGTGTTTTTAATCAAAGCTACCAGACTTAAAGCAAGCAACAACTATGAATAAAGAGCAAGTTTCGGCTTTTTTAAAGGCCTAGGTAGTTAAGATAAAATAGAGTATAATAGTGCGTAAATAAAAAGATTATTGTGAGGTAGATAAGCGATATTTAAGCGAGAAGTGAATTGAAAGATCTGGAAGACTAGAACCCGTAGTACAAGCTGGCCTGTAAGATGTCTCATGAATTTCTGTGGGGCCCATGGAGTAGCACCTTGACAAGAAGGTGAACAGGCTTGTGGATAGTAGGAGCAAAAGCATTCTTTTATAATTTAGATCTGTATAACCCTTATTTTTTCATTCTTTTGTTAAGGATTCAGACAAATTTGTAATAGTCGAGCTGTCAAAAAATACGTGTTGCCGTCCTACAGATTGGAGCGATTCACATTTGTGGCCACTACCATATCTGCTGATCAGCATGCGCCACCATCCCCCTTTAGGTGCTCGAACAAATTTAATTTCCCTCCAAGAAGCAGGTAATGTGTGGGTGAAAAATAATTCATCGAAAATGCCACTGAGAGGATAACATAGAGTGTTTGCACATCTCCTGAGGATAAAAAGCAGCCAAACCATCTGGACCAAGAAGCTGCGTAGGTTTCAAGTATGATTTGAGACACTTTCGGATGTTGCTTTTATTAAAATTTGAGGAGTCATTCTTCACACTAGTAGCATTTGAAATAATAACGTCAGCTGGACGCGACATATGAAAGACTTATTAAGTGTGCTAACATCAACCGAAGAAAAATCATTATTTATAAGCTTGCCACCAGTAATTTCCTTAAATAGCTTCCACATATTTGGTGGAATTTTGCGTGATACGAACTTTTGGTTATTCACCATATCTAATCTCTGTATTTCTGATTTAATAAAATGTTCGGTCGCTGAGCACCAAGACCGCATTTAATTTTGTGATACCTTTCTATTTCTTGGCAAAGCATTTATTTATTATTGATTTGAGTTGAGAAGAGGTTAAGCGGTCGAATCTTAAGACGACTGTCTTTTTGTACAAAACGCATCAAGACGTAATTTGAGATAACTTGTTATGTTTGTCATATAAGCTATACATGCAAGTATTTACAATAAATGGACGGGAATGTTCTAGAAAAATTTCAATTGAAAAGTCAGGTTAAAAAAATTACAATTAGGAAGTAAAATGCCATAATAAACTGGCAGGCGGATAAAACTCAAACAAAGTAGTATCATAATTACTGAGAAGATTGACATATTGTGCACTTAAGGCTTAAAAATGTAGAAACAACAAAATAAACAAACATCCTGTCTGTTTTGTTTATTATGTCATTTTGATTCCTGATTGTAATTTTATTAATCTGACCCTTCACCGGAAATTATTCTGGAACATTCCAAACCATTTTTTGTAAATATGCGAATATGTAGCCTATTTGATGACTTCGCCAAAAAATTTTCTTCTCTGCAACTGTTATTTGTTATTCTGTGTATCTTCAGAAGAGTATAATCTATGTCGTGTTTTCTCGCCAAGGTTCAAGGAGGCACTTTTGCATAGCTTCCCATATATTTTTGGCAATATACCAATGATACAGTGATGAGAATAAAGTAGTGGGGCTCTTTTCTGAAATTTGAATTTTCCGTAGTCATTTGTAAACACTAGATCAAGGGTATTTTGTTGTCATGCTGAGAAGTTGACACTATTTTCATGACCTATTGATGTGAGAAAACTGAGGTCACAAGAAGTGGAGTCACCAGCAACTACTGACAAGGAGTTTCCGACGAAGGTGGCAGCAAAGTAGGTAAATTATCCGCCAAATAAAGGTAGTACTGAGAGACTAAACACAGGTACAATTTAAATGTTTGGTATTTATATGTAGTCATATTTTGACAGGTGTTTCCGTCGACATTTAACTGTGATGCAGTCAATTTTGTGACTGCAGAATCTAAGGCATACATTATTTGATGTACACCGAGAATGCAAAGCCACCACAACATTTCCTTTTAGAGCTACACCGATGTTGTCTAAATTATCTGACAGACTATCATCATATAGGTCATAAAGCCAGGTTTCTTGAAGAGTTATAAAACCTGCATTGCGGTAAACATTTGATGAAATGAGGGATTGCAGACAGTTAACGTTACTTGGCAGGGAACGAAAGTTTGCACTTGTAGTACACATTGGATGTTATGAGTTTTCGTTTAAATGAACAATGACGCTACACCTTGCTTTTTTGCTTGGGTGCGCCTTCACTCTCTGCTAGTAACACGCACATTTCTTGGAGTCCATGGCTTAGCCATACTAGCCAGATAAGTCCTAAACCTTTCGCCTTTAATGACCTTAACATTGATATTCTGTTTAAATAAATTGCTCAGTGGGGCAGCCTCCTAAATTACCGAGTCTTTTGGTTTTTATCTGGTCATAGGTGCGCACGATTCCGCTGGCATACTGATTAAATGACAGTTAGGCTCATTACGTTTAGTGAGGCTGGTATAGTGTGATATAGTAACCACCACAACTACTACCCGACATGCTCACGATTTCAGGAACAGTCATTTGATTTACTGAAATATGTTTTAAAGCATGCTGACATCTAGAATGGTCCTTTTTCTCGGGTTTTGTGTAAATTCGCAAATCAGCAAGTCTTAGGGATGTCAAATATTCGTGAGCGTAAGTAATGATGGATGGGTAGCCCAAGATTAAAACAGGCGGCCGTCCTTAGTTAAAGTAAACACAAGTGCTGTAACATGTTTATAACTCCTGGTACTTCAAGGGGCATGAAGGTCTGAATTGCAGCTAGAAACAAGGCTGTTGCAGGAATTCATCAATGAAGTAGTGGGTTCGAATGGGTCTAGCTCAGAAAGGATTGGTACTACGCATGAAGTGACCTCCAAATATGAACAGACAGTCAAAGACCTGATTACTGACACAGACATAACTGAAGCGTATCAGCAGAGGCCAAAACAGTTACGGACCATTTCTCCAGAGCTTTCACACCGGCCACAGTATCAGCCCTGGTCAAGCCACAGGAAATTGGGACAAGTTGCGTCGACATCGCCCAGAACATTGTGTTCCAGTCCATAAGTAAATTTGACACAAATTAATCAGCTGTGCCAGGTGTTCTTCACTGAAGTCCAGTCAATGATCTGGAAGCTCCTAAGTTTCAGAAAGACCTCAACACTCGGTCAAAGTGATCCAAAGAATGGATATTTTCAAACAACTTAGAGAAGTGCGCAGCCATGTACACTCCTCGTATGTGTCAGTTCGCAAGATATTTAGTGAATACCACTCTCATGATTTCAGACACACACAGACCTTTCATCGTGTATGAATATCTCAGTAGACAAAGTGGGAGAGTCTAAAGGCTAAAGAGGGACCATAGTTTTGTGAAGTACTGTTTCTTACATGAAATGATTAACTCTCCGAACAAATTTCCAGGAGTTTTGTTAGCTTCTGTAGTCGGCCGGTACATAAAGGCGGTAGAAAGGAGTAGTTTATTACTGGATAATGGTTATTAGGGTCTTGAAGCTTCCTAGATTCAACAAAAATCTGAATCTGAATTAGGCCAAAGTCTGAAGTTGATATTGCAAAGAAGCGGAATATGCGAATTTTTGCGTTACTGTAAGGTTAGTTTATGTGCCATGACCCAAGCTTACAATAATGCTGAATTAAATCTCAGTAATTCTGAAATAATTCTTGCATCCTATAGTGAGTAAATTCTGAATCTGTTCTGAAATGGTTTGTTTAACGGCACAGACTAGAACTCAGTGCTGGTTTTCAGCATGACTAGAACTAATTCAGCACCGTGTTCTTTTTCTAGGCATTTTCACGAGTAGATCAGAACATACTGGGTTTCCTTATCAGCGTTGTTCCAGCCATTACAGGACATATTAAGCTCTGACTAGCATTACTTCAGAACGAAAAGACCTAATTCAGCACATAGTGGCAATTTTTTCAGCTTAATTCTAGCCTTCTCAGCACATATTCAGAACTGACTAGCATTACTTCAGAACGAAAAGACCTAATTCAGCACATAGTGGCAATTTTTTCAGCTTAATTCTAGCCTTCTCAGCACATATTCAGAACTGACTAGCATTACTTCAGAATGAAAAGACCTAATTCAGCACATAGTGGCAATTTTTTCAGCGTAATTCTAGCCTTTTCAGATTTTGTCGCATTAATTCAGCACCCAGCTCTCTTTTTAAGCACGACCGGCGTTATTTAAGAACATAGTGGGTAGAAAAAAATTTTCATTTACCATAAAAAGGCATTATCAACGCATAGGTTAGAATAAGTTTAGAATTGTTGTAAGCTTGGGGAGGGACTCTAAACATAGGGAAGATTGCTAGGCTATTGAAATGTACTGAAATAAGTGTGTCAAAATTTCACTTCTTCATAGCTACATGTATTTAAAAGTCTTGACCTTTCGCAGGCAACTCCCCAAGCTTACTATAATCATATATAATGCTGAATTAAATCTCACTAATTCTGAAATAATTCTAACATTGTTTTATTGAGTAAATTCTGAATCTGTTCTGAAATGGATTCTTTAATAGCGCAGATTAGAACTCAATGCTGGTTTTCAGCATGACTAGAACGAATTCAGCACTGTGTTCTTTTTCTAGGCATTTTCAGGAGTAGATCAGAACATACTGGGTTTCCTTATCAGCGTTGTTCCAGCCATTACAGGACATAATAAGCACTGACTAGCATTACTTCAGAACGAAAAGACCTAATTCAGCACATAGTGGCAATCTTTTCAGCTTAATTTTAGCCTTCTCAGCACATATTCAGAACTGACTAGCATTACTTCAGAACGAAAAGACCTAATTCAGCACATAGTGGCAATTTTTTCAGCTTAATTCTAGCCTTCTCACCACATATTCAGCACATATTTAGGCATGCAGTGCTTATTTTCAGCATTGAAGGCATTATTTCAGATGCTGATCTTTTTTTTGAGATTTTGTCGCATTGATTCAGCACCCAGCTCTCTTTTTAAGCACGACCAGCGTTATTTAAGAACATAGTGGGTAGAAAAAATTTTCATTTACCATAAAAAGGCATTATCGACGCATAGGTTAGAATAAGTTTAGAATTGTTGTAAGCTTGGGGATTGGCAGTAATTCAGATATTTTTTGGTTTTTTTGACTCATTCCTCTCCAATCAGTCAAAAATGATAGAAAAGGGGTGAATAGCGAGGAAATAATGGAAAGATTTCGGTTATTTGGCAACCTTCCCAACTATAACAAAAATGAAGCCAATATTTTGTCGTTAATGAACCAGTAGTTTTCTTTGACTTAACCAATATTTTCTCATTATTTAAACAATATTTTATCTTTTTGATCATTATTTAACGAGGATTTGCCGACTTTTTTACGATTCTTACTATTTGCCTGAATTTTTGCACATTTCAAAGATTTTTTTAACCATTCTTTGCCAATATTTTCCAATTGTGCGTCGGTGGCACAATGGTTAGGAATCTCGCCGACTATGCACATGGTCCGGGGTTTGATCCCCTACCGACGCACACCCAATATCTATGGTCGGCCTGCAAAATTTGGGCTACTGATATCCATGCTGAAAATGCCACACTTGTACTGAAAATATAGTGTGGCATCAAGCTGTAATCAAAATAAATAAATTGGGTCCGAAAATCTCCCCAAGGCTTTACATGGACCCGCCTCTAAATTATCCATAGGAACCTCCAAATGGTGTACTTATGGTGAGTAGCATTTCTTCGGTATCATGGATTCATCAGACTTTCTCAATTTTGTCCTGTGGTTACTTAGAGGTTCGTATTTCCTATCTTGAGTGCGTGTACATTAGTCGATGGTTGACAAATTCTGGTAAAAGTCTGCGATATTTTCAGATATTTGTTATCCATCTATAACTGATCAGTAACTTCCTAAAATTATTGTTTCCCCTTTATAAATGCAAATTCAAACCAGAAGTTTTATTCCACTGGGTATGATGCGAAAAGTTGCTTTAGTTTTGTTTACAAAAGACAAGTAGTTCAGCAAAGAGTCTCTTTTCGGCGAATTCATTTTCAAAGCTGTACAATCGCAAATATATATGGTTATTTTGTGTGTGTGTGTATACATTAAATTTGTCAAACAAAATACGGTTAGTAAGTTCAAATGAATTGGATGTTGATAAGAGGATAGCAACAAAAGTGATGAGTTGTCAAAACGATTGTTAAAGAGGAGTAAGTTTAGGTGAATTGGATGTTCATATAAGAGGGTAGTAACAAAAGTGATGAGTTGTCATAAATGATTGTTAAATAAGAGTTACGTAATGGTAAGAATAGTTTGATGAATGAGTTGTACTCAAAGGTTGTGCATGGAAACAAAATAATATATAGAATTACACAAGGGTTTTAAGTTAGAAAAATAAGCATACAAACAGAAGTAAGGTCAGGTCAAACAAACAAAGAAGAGTTGGGTCAAATCAACGGAGTTGTTACCATGCGAGTAGAAGTGGTTGGATAATTTTCTTTTGTATGCATAGTTCTGGTTCAACCAACTGGATGGCTAGGGCTTCTGCGATACAAAGAAGACGAAATCGTACTGTCTTTGGGAGGTTGTTCTTCACTTTGTAGATCACTTTAAAGGAGGCGTTCGTTGAGATGGAATGACCAGTGTTGACTAGATGTTCGATTATTGCACTCCTTATATGGCCATTATTTCCTTTCTGTAGCCACGCTGGGTAGTGTTCTTTGACCCTTTTTGACAGGATGCGCGTTGAACGACCGATGTACCTGGCTCCACAGCAACAGGTGAACTGATATATACACATAGAAGTGGTCATGTGCGGAATCTTGTCCTTTGGGTTTCTGCAGATCAGCGGGCGACTGGAGAACACTATTCTTAGTGTTGCCGCAGGGAAAGTTCTTCCTAAAGAGGTGGAAATTCTCCTTCTGAGGACGTCACTAAGTAGGTCTCCTTTGAAATCTAGGTTCATATAAAGTATCTTTTTTGGCACGGATGCTGTCTCTTGCTTTTGGTTTTTCTGTTTGATGTTTTTGTCTACAAATCTTGGTGGGTAGCCATTTTGTATGAAGATTTCCCTCAGGAAGTTTAGTTCTTCTTCCATGGTGTCGGAGCTGCAGATGCGTCTGACGCGAGTGGCAAGGGATTTAATTAAGTTTCTTTTACGACTGATTGGTACCCAGCTGTAGAAACTTGTTAATTGTCCGTTCCAAGTCGGTTTCCTATGGATTGACCTTCTTAAGGTTCCGTCATCTCTCCTTGTAAGCTCTACGTCAAGAAAAGGGATTTTTGATTCGTTTTCAGTTTCCAAAGTGAACTTTGTGGCTGGATGGCATTTGTTGAATATTTGTAGTAGTTGATTGAGATTGTGATCGTCATCACAGATGATAAAGATGTCGTCAACATATCTAACGTACAATTGGAAATTGTCGATGGTTGATTTGAGTGGGCCGTTCTCGAGGCTTGCCATGAAGCAGTCTGATAGTAATGGGCCCAGTGGAGATCCCATTGCGATCCCATCTTGTTGTCTGTAAATAATGTCGTTGAATGTGAATTGGACATTGAGTGTACATCTCAGTAGTAGTTCTTTTAAACAGGTCGTCGGTAATCCGATGTCCAGCTGATTTTCGTCGATATAGTGACAAATATAAGAGACAATTTCCGTGAGTGGAACGTTGGTAAATAGTGATTCAACGTCGAGGGAGAGCATAGTTTTGTTCTTTGTATTGATATCTTTAATGTAATCGACGAATTGGAAAGTGTCACGAAGTGAATAGTGGCACATTCGTTTTCGTACAGGTTCTAAAATGTCAGTGAGCCATTTCGCTATTGAATGGTACGGGGAACCTGACATATCCAGAATTGGACGAAGTGGGAGGTTGGCTTTATGTATCTTCGGTAAGCCATATAGTCTTGGTATTGTTGACCCTGTCGGTCGGATCTGATCATACACTTCATGAGTAATTAACTTTTGGGTTTGCATTCTTTTCAGGACATCGGTGAGTTGCTTTTCAATCAGTTCTGTTTTGTTTCTTTCGTTGGGTGGTTGCGAAAATTTTGTTTTATCTGACAAGATGTTGTTCATTTTCTCAATATAGTCTTTTTTGTCCATAAGGACTATACCACTTCCTTTGTCTGGACGAGTTATAAGGAGTTCTTCATTTTGTTTTAGTTGATTTAATTCTTCTCTATGTTGCTTTGTCAGGTGGTTGTACACTTTTGGCTTTGTATTAAGATACTGATAACAGCTATCGATTATTGTTGATTTGAAACGTTGCAGTTCTTGTTCGGAGGTTGGGATTAAATCATTTGTTTGGGTCATTAGGTTTTCGAATTGTACTTGTGTATGGAGTCTGTTGGCGTTTAAGTTGACGTCGCAGAATTTTGGGCCCATGGATAGGGCTTCTAACTGTAGGTTGGATAAAGCTACTGAAGAGTAGTTGAATACGAATTTCCCGACTCACCAAAAGCCTCAAATCCATCAAAGCACACAAACAATTTCCTGAAGACCCTTCGAAATTCGTATTCAACTACTCTTCAGTAGCTTTATCCAACCTACAGTTAGAAGCCCTATCCATGGGCCCAAAATTCTGCGACGTCAACTTAAACGCCAACAGACTCCATACACAAGTACAATTCGAAAACCTAATGACCCAAACAAATGATTTAATCCCAACCTCCGAACAAGAACTGCAACGTTTCAAATCAACAATAATCGATAGCTGTTATCAGTATCTTAATACAAAGCCAAAAGTGTACAACCACCTGACAAAGCAACATAGAGAAGAATTAAATCAACTAAAACAAAATGAAGAACTCCTTATAACTCGTCCAGACAAAGGAAGTGGTATAGTCCTTATGGACAAAAAAGACTATATTGAGAAAATGAACAACATCTTGTCAGATAAAACAAAATTTTCGCAACCACCCAACGAAAGAAACAAAACAGAACTGATTGAAAAGCAACTCACCGATGTCCTGAAAAGAATGCAAACCCAAAAGTTAATTACTCATGAAGTGTATGATCAGATCCGACCGACAGGGTCAACAATACCAAGACTATATGGCTTACCGAAGATACATAAAGCCAACCTCCCACTTCGTCCAATTCTGGATATGTCAGGTTCCCCGTACCATTCAATAGCGAAATGGCTCACTGACATTTTAGAACCTGTACGAAAACGAATGTGCCACTATTCACTTCGTGACACTTTCCAATTCGTCGATTACATTAAAGATATCAATACAAAGAACAAAACTATGCTCTCCCTCGACGTTGAATCACTATTTACCAACGTTCCACTCACGGAAATTGTCTCTTATATTTGTCACTATATCGACGAAAATCAGCTGGACATCGGATTACCGACGACCTGTTTAAAAGAACTACTACTGAGATGTACACTCAATGTCCAATTCACATTCAACGACATTATTTACAGACAACAAGATGGGATCGCAATGGGATCTCCACTGGGCCCATTACTATCAGACTGCTTCATGGCAAGCCTCGAGAACGGCCCACTCAAATCAACCATCGACAATTTCCAATTGTACGTTAGATATGTTGACGACATCTTTATCATCTGTGATGACGATCACAATCTCAATCAACTACTACAAATATTCAACAAATGCCATCCAGCCACAAAGTTCACTTTGGAAACTGAAAACGAATCAAAAATCCCTTTTCTTGACGTAGAGCTTACAAGGAGAGATGACGGAACCTTAAGAAGGTCAATCCATAGGAAACCGACTTGGAACGGACAATTAACAAGTTTCTACAGCTGGGTACCAATCAGTCGTAAAAGAAACTTAATTAAATCCCTTGCCACTCGCGTCAGACGCATCTGCAGCTCCGACACCATGGAAGAAGAACTAAACTTCCTGAGGGAAATCTTCATACAAAATGGCTACCCACCAAGATTTGTAGACAAAAACATCAAACAGAAAAACCAAAAGCAAGAGACAGCATCCGTGCCAAAAAAGATACTTTATATGAACCTAGATTTCAAAGGAGACCTACTTAGTGACGTCCTCAGAAGGAGAATTTCCACCTCTTTAGGAAGAACTTTCCCTGCGGCAACACTAAGAATAGTGTTCTCCAGTCGCCCGCTGATCTGCAGAAACCCAAAGGACAAGATTCCGCACATGACCACTTCTATGTGTATATATCAGTTCACCTGTTGCTGTGGAGCCAGGTACATCGGTCGTTCAACGCGCATCCTGTCAAAAAGGGTCAAAGAACACTACCCAGCGTGGCTACAGAAAGGAAATAATGGCCATATAAGGAGTGCAATAATCGAACATCTAGTCAACACTGGTCATTCCATCTCAACGAACGCCTCCTTTAAAGTGATCTACAAAGTGAAGAACAACCTCCCAAAGACAGTACGATTTCGTCTTCTTTGTATCGCAGAAGCCCTAGCCATCCAGTTGGTTGAACCAGAACTATGCATACAAAAGAAAATTATCCAACCACTTCTACTCGCATGGTAACAACTCCGTTGATTTGACCCAACTCTTCTTTGTTTGTTTGACCTGACCTTACTTCTGTTTGTATGCTTATTTTTCTAACTTAAAACCCTTGTGTAATTCTATATATTATTTTGTTTCCATGCACAACCTTTGAGTACAACTCATTCATCAAACTATTCTTACCATTACGTAACTCTTATTTAACAATCATTTATGACAACTCATCACTTTTGTTACTACCCTCTTATATGAACATCCAATTCACCTAAACTTACTCCTCTTTAACAATCGTTTTGACAACTCATCACTTTTGTTGCTATCCTCTTATCAACATCCAATTCATTTGAACTTACTAACCGTATTTTGTTTGACAAATTTAATGTATACACACACACACAAAATAACCATATATATTTGCGATTGTACAGCTTTGAAAATGAATTCGCCGAAAAGAGACTCTTTGCTGAACTACTTGTCTTTTGTCTACTAATGTCCGAATGGGAATTATTCATGAATTTAGTTTTGTTTCTTAATTAGTGGTGTGGAAATTAATGGTTACTTGATTGAGTGATGCAACGCAGAAAATGATGACCATATGATCAATACATAATACAATTGATATGTTAATGCACATGATCGCTTAAACGAGACTATTCGGTTTTTCACATGTTAATTTTCATTTAATCAGTTGGCAGTTGTCCACTCTTAATTTTTATTCTTTGTGATGCATTTTTGCTTGCGATATATGATTGGCTTGCAAAATCTGGGTTTAAGTACAGGATTGTTAGTGTAACCTGCGGAGTTGTGTATGATGTGCACGTCAAATTTTGTGTTTAATTCTTAACAGAATTCAAATGATGATATGGACTTAATGTTTCCTTTTTATTGTAAACTTTCTTCATCTGCCTAGACTGCTAACTCTTAACTACTGAATAAACGTATCAAGATGTATTGGATATTCGTACATTATTGAGACCAACAGTCAGAGTTTTCATGGTTTAGTTCAGTGTATCTCTGATTACTTCTGAACCTTTAAGCTTAGTCATAGGTTACTCAGGACTGACGGTTGAAGTGATACCCAATTATCCATCAATGGAATTGCCTACTGTACAGCAGTTCGTTCCGCTTTTTTTTTACAGCTGAGACGTGGCCGTTTCTGGCGACAGATGTCTGCGCTCTGTCTTATGTTAAATTGTAAAATATGGTCAGTAATACTGAAGCTTGGCATAGCGTTAGGTAAGGAGGGCAATTCGACTAACTAGGTTGTGAAACCACATCGTTTGAGATGGCTAGGACACGTGTTACACATATCAAACTATCCTTCTTTGTTGAGCTGTGTCAGCTAACTTAGGATTGGGAAAAAAGGAATTAGGAGTGGTCAAACCCAAGCATGACACCAATCCATCAAGTCTTTGTTAGTTTGAGCCGTATGCAGAGGTGCAGATTGTTTGTTTGGGGTTCTCGAGATTCTAAAAACCATTGATGGATGGAACTTGGCGGTATTATTCAAAGTAGTTCTCAGTGGTGCATGTATATTCACTCTGCTTGATCATCCATATCTTGGAAATTCTCCTTGTAGTTATTCTTTCTCTCGTACATTTGCTTCTATTTAAGTTTCATTGTACTTCTGCTTATCTTTCTGATTGCTTTTACATAGTGCGGCAACCTAAGCTGATTTTCTATGGTGCAAGGTTCTACTTTGATAATTCATTTCAATTTTTGGTACGGTTCCAGATTAAGTCCCAAGTTTTATTCTTATATCAATTCCAGATTAAGTGGTCGTATCGTACCGCGCTAAAGTAGTATAAATCAATCGTCCGCACCTCAGACATCTTGTCTAATAGATATCCATATACCTAGGTGTTATCGTGAATGTAAAAGATTGACAAGTACCAGGAAGGTGTTTCGTATATATGCTGAGGTTCAGTCAACTGCTTTCCAAATATTTATTTTATTTTGATTTACAGCTTGATTCCATACCTTATTTACAGTACAAGTGTGGAATTTTCAGCATGGATATCGGTAGCCCAAATTCAGGCCGACCATAGATATCGGGTGTGCGCCGGCAGGGGATCGAACCCCGGACCGTGTGCATGGTCGGCGAGAGTCCTAACCACTGTGCCACCGACGCACATTAGTCCGCTCGATTTCCTATTGATAAATTAGGAATTCATGCAGACTAGCTCTGTACCATAATTTTTGCATTTAACAGATTCGTAACACATGCAAAACATACTAGACTGTGCATTTTAGCAGCGTTTCAACTCAAGACGCCTGACTCTGGAAAGTTTTGCTGTGCTCCAGATATTTTCGAAGGATGAAAATGTAACAGGTTTAGTTTTCCGCGTCTTTGTTTTTTAGTAGTTTCACCTAATTTTTCTATGACTACAGACCCCACTATCATACATAATTTATCAAGCTAACCTTTATGTGGTTACAACAGGAATGCCTGTTCTGTTGGGCAAATGTAGTGTAGATGTTGGCCAGATGGTTTGCTCCGCGAAGTGTCTTCCTCGAAAATCATTACACTGACTCGAATATATTCAAGCTTGTGCCCCTACCATGCCCAAATAGTATACGTACATACTCGTCGGTTTCGATATACTTTTTATTATCTTCTCTGGAATAGCTATTCCGAAGTCCCATTTTTTATGTTTGTTTTCCAACAACTCTGCTCAGATGGGCTTCTTACATCCTGAGCTGACAGCTCACGGTAATGTGAAGACACACGTCAGGTAGGTAGTTACCTGGATTCTAGTGGGAGAAGTCGTGACCAGTGGGGTGCAGCAGTTCGGGTGTGAGGACAAATATTCGCCGCCGATGACAAAGGTTAGGGCCAGTCGCGTTATATCATGCATGAATTGGCAGAACTTGGAATTCATGCACTATCCATTGAATCGCTTCCCAGTGGCTTAACGGTCTACGAGCTGGCCTTGTAATCGGTAGGTCCTGGGTTTTCCCCCTGGTAGTGAATGCGTACCACTGAAGAGTCCGGAGCGCTGGGATGAAACAGCTGTCCAGTACTCCCTGGTGGTTTTCCAGTGATTCTCCAACGGATATCAGCTCATGATGAAATCCTGTAACCACTGTTTTTATTTCTTGTAGGTAGTTTCTTAGAAATAATTCAATTTGAAAATTATTTACGACTTTTTAACTGTCCGTGTTTACTTCCTAGGAATAGTTGTACACCGGTATGCCTCTTCCACCGGCTCTACTTGCTCGACTTAAGAAACGCGGTATCGTTGCTGCTGAACCACAAGAGGAAGGTAAATAAGATGTGATAACTAAACTTATCATTATTATAGTGGAAGAAGTTTTCGCTGAGAACTATGATGAAGAAACTGAACCTGTATTACCAGCGTCATTCGATAAACCTCCTGCCGTTAAAAAATGCTACACAGTCAGTCCTGTTCCTGTTATTGAAAATGGTATTTTAATTCATGAATGTGCTGATTGCCCAAATCAAACCAATCCGTATCATATTTGTTCTCCATATTGTTATGAACGTTATGGACGACGAAAATTTAACACTGACATGGTAAATATGCGTCTTAAGAGTAGAATGCTACGGCGTTATCCACTTCCAAGTCATTGGATTGAAGTTGGTGATCCAGTCACTGGAAGGTGAGTCATCCATTGAAATTATTATCTTTTGAATTCCCCTTTGTCTGATTTTTATTGAATAACAATCCTAGGCCTCTGTTGACATACTATAGACCTCGGTGATACCTTAAGATTAGTATGTTTTTAGGTTGATGATCGTTAGCTTTGGAATCTAAGTCGTCTGTTTTGTCCTCTTTGGATTCGTCAGTTGAGTGTACCTGTATCTCCATTGGTTGATGGTGACTGTAATGGCTTATTGGCGTAGTGCACAGCGGTATGGTGCTTGGAACGATAGGTATTGGTTTCGAGTCCCCATGGGAACACCACTCACTAGGTATGCAAGTTTACTCAGCAGAAGAGTATCAGATAAGGCTAAATGCGTATCCTAGAGACCGCTGGTAGCCATCATTGACCAAAATCAGTTACTTGTTTAAAGTTCTAGGCTCAATAATCGTGCTTAGATTAAGTGGTGCTTGTGAGAAACAAACACGAGAAAACCAGGCAGGCTTTAGACCAGAAAAAAGCCACATCGATCACATCTCCACCCTTCAACAATTTCTCGATACTAGACATGATTACCCATATCCAACAATTGTCATCTTTCTTGACCTGAAAGTAACATTGGATTCCGTTGACCTAGAGCTACTGTGGCTATATTTGGCCGTGAATGGAATGCCGGGGAAATACATTGCACTGGTCAAGGTGCTGTACTTGAACTCATGCAGCCAGCCAGGTGAGAGCCTACGGGGAGTTGTCATCTGACACCTGTGATGAAAACCAGTGGTGTCCGTCAGGGATACTCACTGTCCCCTTTTCTGTTTTTAATTTCATATTAGATGTACTAATGGACTTAACCCTAACTGACTTCAGTGACTCAGGGATTGACTTGTTACCAATCTCGTTGACTTAGGACGTGCGGATTATATATTCCTCCCTCTTAGCTGAAGACGCTGACAAAATAGGGCAGTCTTCTGAACACCTTGGGCAGCAGTCTTCGACTGTTTGGCATGCGATTCTCGCCTGTCAAATGTAAAATGATGCTGCTCAACTGGACTACATTGACTACTCGCAGCGTAAAGATAGGGATTGAAGTGGTGGCTGAGCGTGTTGATAACTACTTCACTTTTTCGGGAAGTTACATCAGCCAGTCCCATAGAATTGATCGCTGATGGGATATCAGCACGGATACGAGAGCCTGGTTTGGCATTCTCCAACCTACGCCATCTCTGGCTTACTAGACGTGATGTCCGGCTGGCTGTCGACCAAAGGACGTGTGTACTGCTCAGCAGTTCTCCCGTCCCTCTTTATAGCCCTAAGATGACCTGGCCACTGAAAGTGGAAAACATGAAAAGCCCGACTAACTGTCAATCATTATAGGTGTCTGCATTCTATCTACCTACCGTGTTAGGCGATAGGTGTAATAGGGTGCGTAATACTGAGATGGTTAGGAGTAAAGTGCTAGGTAAGGAGGGGGGTAAAATCAGTCGACAAGGTTGTGAATTTACGTCGACTGAGATGCTTAGGACGCATGTCTAGCCATTGATAGCCTTCCTCGACCCACATTGTTAGCTGGCATAGGATCGATGAGGTTGGAGGAAAGCTAGTTAGTGCTGGTCAAACCGGAACCATAATAATAATAATAATAATAATGGCTTCATTCCAAACAGTATTTGTGGTACAGGTATGGAATTTTCAGCGTTCATTACAATATTGCATCTAATTACCTCATAAGTTTTATAAGGATTTAAAAATATAAAGCAACAACAACAAAAAGAAAAAAGAGAAATAAAAGAAATAAAAAAGAACAGCATTGCATTCACATATTTAAACAATGCACCACAGGATATGATATATAAAATTAGTCTGTAATAGAATATATGAGCAACAATATAATAGTAACAAAGAAAGGAGAACAAAAGCTAATGGGAACTATTTGTTAGTTCCCATTAGCTTTGGTTTCATCAGTCAATCATATCCATAGCACCTAGTTTAAGGCAGCCATACAGCCAGTCACGTATGCGCGTGTAAACTGCTTGGCTGGTTGGGTACCTCGAGATGTTAAGAAGCAATGACGGCTGGCGCAGATGCATTCACTCTTTGTGATAATTTGTCATATCCAATGAAACTTTATTGTTCTTCCATATTACTACTATTCTTTTTCCTTCACTCATGCTTCTGTTTGTTATCTGTCCTTTGAATCTTTCTGTTGTCTTGCTTTGTGTGGTACATAAAGGGAGAGTGGCAAGGTGAACTGCACATCTGTGCAAAGTAGTTGTATGTTGAAACTAGTCAGTCAGTCGCGGTTTAGCTTGTGGCAATCTGTGGCTGGCAATAGGTTTTTTATGTACCAGACTGTAAGGTACAACATTTGTCGTGTGAGGGATGACAATACAATACAATCCAGTTGCCTAGACTGAATTAGACACAGTAGGATTCGAACTGAGAACCTACTGGGCTCTGAATGTCGAGTGCTGAAGCCAATACGTCAAATCTCCACTACCTTAGACTTATTTACTTACTTGCTTATACGCATTGCTAATGTGTGAATATGCTAAAACAAACTAAAAAAATTTCTATTGTTTTTTTATGTCTAACAGATTTTATTACTGGAATACAAATTCAGATGATGTATGCTGGCTATCACCATTACATCCAAGAGCTAAGATTAGTCAACCGGGTAATATTGTCCGAGCGAATACACTACGTGAACTTGAAGCTGCTCGTGCTGCAGCCGGTGCTGCAACTGCTGCCGTATTAGCTGCAGAACGTAAAGAAGCACGTCGTAGTCGATCTAGTGGTTCTGATGATGATAATAATAGTCGGTCACGTAGTGGCAGTGAACATGAAGATGATTCAGATGGATTTGAAGAAATTAAACGATGTCGACGTGAAAGATCTAGATCACCGATTGATGTAGATAGAAAAAAATATTCATCTAGTAATAGACGTACAACTTCTCGTTGGCAAGATGTACCATTTGAATCTAATAATAATAATAATAATAATAATAATAATAATAATCAAAAATTCACTTCTAATGATGTCAATGTCAATGAAATGCCAACTGATGAACGAGAAACTTCATCAACCTGGAAACAATCAGATTCAACTAATATGGTTGACTATGATCAATTAGACGATGAACAACCGGAGGCGGAGGATGAGGAGAAGAAGGAAAAGGAAAAGGCTAATGAAGAAGATGAAGAATCATCTGATGGAGTTCCATTGACTAGTAATCATTATCATACTAATTCAAGTGTTGAGAATAATTCTGATATACAAAATTCTAGAAACGAACCTCCTGCACCACCGCCACCACCACCTCTTCATCTGATGCCTCCAATGCTGCCGTTAATGTATCCTCCGCCTCCAATGTATCCATGTCCTCCTACTCAGTGGAATCGACCACCTGGACCATCTCCTCCAGTATTCGCCTCACAGATAAGTAATCAATCAGATGATCGTAGTCGCAGCACCACTCCACGTCATTGGGATCGACATCCAATAGAAGCGTCAGAAGGAGGCAGTCGGTCAAGAAATAGGGATAGGGATAGAAAGCGTAAGTGTAGTTGTTCATAACTCTTTTTTTGAGAAAGAAGAAGTATCGAATTGCCTATTTTCATTATTTTACGAAATTAAATTCATTGCTGATTACTGAATAATAAAGACACAGTTGAAGGTAGAGTCTTATAAGTCCTGTTTAATAAATAAGGATTCGTGAGTGTTTTGTACTCTATCATATACACCTTAAACTTCTATACCTATAAAAGAGCTTGTGAAATATACTATTTAAAATGATACCCCAAGTTCTAACCGTACTCAAGTCTGGTTAGAATTGATTAACTTAGGAAACAGTGTTGCAAGGCGTAAACCCAGGCATGAGTCTTACGTGCATAAACTCATTATTTAATTATTGTTATTATTCCCTTCAGTTACGAGTGGAACACAGCGCTTCAGCAGCCCGTCTCCACTTTATTCTGTTTTCTGCTGTCCTCTTTTGGTGACCCCACGATTGTCCATATTCTCTGATTTTCTCCATGTCATCCTAGGACGCCGTACTCATTGTCTCCTATTCAGGTTCTGCTCGAGGGCCGGTCTAGCACGCGATGTTATTCGATGGTCTCCTCAGCATGTGCATAATCCGTCTCCATTTTCTTCTCTATAATTTTTGGGTAATCGACCCTTGGTTGGTTTGTTCTCAGAGTTTCTTGCTATCCATTCTTTTTGACCGGCTTGCAATTTGATCTTCAATGTGGAGCCAGTGAAGACAGCTGTTGATAAAAGTCTTCAGGTGGATGTTGGAAATGCTTCTCGTGACTTTCAGTGCAAGTTTATTATCCATAGAGAAGAATTGTCTGACTGACTGACTGTATTAACATTTTTTGTTGAGAATCCGAATTTTGTCCTTTATACTGTGGAGTGCAGAAGATTTCCAGACTGATTTCGGAGTGATGAAGGTGTATACCTTGCCTTTCCGATTCTGGCTAGATTTAACATCTTCATCCGTACTGTCACCTGTAGTTGCAATGATGCTGCCTGGTGAGATAAGTGAAGCAAGTGGACCTCTTTCAAATTTCTCCCGTTGATATCAACATCAGATACATGTAATAGGAATGAGGCAACACCTATCTCGGATGTATGGAAGATAAAATTAAAGAATAAGTGGAATTATAAACAAATGAACAAACTATACGAGAGAAGTTAAGAAGTCGTGTGAATATTAGTGATATGATTATGAACAATAAATCGTCCTCAAAACGTCACTATTATATGATACTGTATCACTGTGTTCTATAATGTATCAGGGTGCCCAAATTCTATTCTTATATTGACTTGACCTTCAAGTGTTGGTGCAAACCAACACTTGAATATTAATCTGATGCTCACTAGTGACTTGCCGAGTTACCTGGGTTCTAGTGGAAAGTCGTGACCAGTAGGGTACAGCAGTTCTGGTGTGAGGACAAATACTCGCTGCCGATAACAATGGCTAGTGCCGATCGCTCTATATTGTGCGTGAATTGGTAGAAGTTAGAATTCGTCCACTGTCCATTAAATCACTTCCCAGTGCCTTGATGGTCTACGGGATAGCCTTGTAACCGGTAGGTCCTGGGTTCTACCCGGCGGTAGTGGGTACGTACCGATGAAGAGTCCCCGGCACTGGGATAAAACAGTTGGCTGTCCAGTACTCCTTGGTGGTTTTCTAACGGTCCTCTAATCGATACCAGCTCATGATGAAATCCTGACTTGACTTTATTCATAGCCTAGATTTATTGTTACCACAGTTTTATTTTGTTCACAATCCTTATTTCAATACATTTTATATTCCTTTAAGGTCGAGCAGCAACTCTTGGACCATTAGATCCAATGGATCCAGCTGCGTACGGGGAGGTGCCACGTGGAACATGGAGTTCAGGTCTTGAGGGAGTAAGTGGCACACCATCAGCTAAAACTGGTGTAGACATTACAGCTTCTGGACCATTATTTCAACAACGTCCATACCCAAGTCCTGGTGATGTTCTACGTGCAAATGCTGCAGCAGCAGCGGCAACAAAAGATCAAGAAGGAAATGATGAACCTGACAAGTGAAATTGAAACTGTTCTTTTGGTTTTTCCTATTTTACCTTGAATCTTAGTCGAGTGTTATTTGTCTATTTTTCTTTTTTTGTTTCCTTTTTTCTAAGAGAAATATACATTGAACAAAGCAGTTCTGATTTGTTTTTTATTTTCTGATTGTAGAAATGGGTAAACTATACAATTATTAATAAAAATGGGTTATTGGGTAATACATAAGTCATAATATACGTTGTGAAGTGCGTCAGCGGTACAGAGGTAGAATGCTCGCCAACCACGCCATATTTGGTTCGGGGTTCGATCCCCGGCCGACGTACTCCTTTACCTCGCTAGGCCAGTGATACGACTGGTAAAGAGGGAAGGTTGGGCATGAGGCTAGCAACCCCATGTCGTAAAAATAAACACCACTGCCACCGAAACTTCAAGCCTCCAACTTGAAGCCTTGTGTTCCACTGGGAACGTAAAGGAGTAGTGCTTTATTTCTCTTTATAATCTGAAGTTATAAGCAAACAAATATAGAGAATGTCGTACAACCAGTTCCCTTAATTATTATTATTATTAGTTTGAATAAAGAAAGAAGAAACGCATTTGTAGGATAATACGACTCCTGTTTTTCTTCTTCGTAGATTCTCTTCAACTGCATTACATCCTAGACAAAACTTCTGATCATAATTTTTACAGTGACTTTGAGTTATAGAAAGAAAGTATAGGCGACATAATTTCATTGGTGATGTAAGTAGACGAATTATCTAGTATTAAAAGAGTAAATATTTGGTGATATTATATGGTTGGAGGCATAGATGTAGACGTAGATATCCGACTATCGACCAAAGGGCGTGTGTACTGCTCAACAGTACGCTCCGTCCTCCTTTATGGCTGTGAGACCTGGCCATTGAGAGCGGAAGACATGAAAAGCCTGTCTGACTAGCTGTCTTTGATCATAGGTGTCTGCGTTCTGTCTCCCGTGTGAAGTGCTTTAATAAGGTGAGCAATATTGAGGTTAGGCGTCGAGTGCTAGGTGAGGCGGGGAAATCAATCGACGAAACTGTGAAATTACATCGACTGAGATGGTTAGGACATGTGCTACGTATGCCTAGTCATCGCCTTCCTCGACCGATAGGCAATGTTAGCTGATATAGGGTCAGGCAAAGAAAGAGCTAGTGGCGGTCAAACGAAAACATGGCACCAGTCAATGAAATCCACAACAGTTAGTCTAAGCCACGTAGGAAGGTGTAGACCGTTGTCTGGTTGGGGTCCTCGGGACGGTAAAAACCAATGGTTGGAAACAATTGGTGACATGGCTCAAAATCGTTCTCAGTGGCGCAGATGCATCCACTCCTTGTGATTCATGATTTCCAATTAAACTGTTTTGTTCTTCGTCATTACTATTCCTTTGTCTCACACCTCTGTTTACTGTCTATATTATGCATTTCTCCTACTTTCTTCTCTTGCTTTGTGTGCTGAGTGAAGTATGGCGACTTGAACTGCCGCACATATGTGCAAAGTTCTATGTCGAAAACAGACAGACAGACAGGTTGGTGGCAAACGGCAGGAAGCTGTGGATCTAGGTTTCATGCTAGTTGGCACTCACCAGTCAGCAAGGCGTATCTGCAACCTTGAAGGAAGGAGCTCATGTCCCTCGTCCTGAGATTCGAACCCGCGCCACCCAGTGCTGTAGTCAGAGACGTTACCACTGACTCGCGACTGACCTCCTACAAATACTATCTAATATCATCAAATCAATGTGCACCGTGATGGCGAGCTACCTAGAGTGGCGCCCTTTATTGCAAACCTGACTGATAGAATTCGGTCTGCACTAAAAAAAGGACTAAACACATCACACTAGTTACTAGTGTCCAATCAGAGTAACTATTAATGTGATATAATTAGACAAGGGGGTAAAGTTCAGATTTCGCTTGGAAACAAGGATGGACTAGAGACAAAATACAAGATAGAACAACAGAGTGAATTTGTACATATTATGAGGGAGAGTTCAGGAGGGTGGGAGTGAATAGTAAAGTAAAATCATGATACAGACAAAACAATTTAGTAGATTTGAGAACTTAACAGTGAGTTCAACTTAGTAAGTGAAAATCAAAATTGAGTGGAATGCTATACAACAGAAGAAAACAATTTTGTGGTTACCAGGGTAGTGAAACATCACTCACACTACCTTTCTGTATACATAAGTTGGATAGAAGTCTTTTGATGGCAATGGCTTCTGCGAGTTGAAGCAGACATGCTTTTCTTTGTGTATTGATTATTTTGAAAGCCAGACTAATTTACACTGTGTGTTCAGTGTTAATTACGTGTGTCTGGCAATTGCGCTTAGGAGCACTTTGCTGCTTTTCAAATGGAGACTTTTAGAGATATGCTAGGCGAATCTAACAGACGCCCTCCTCTCAGTCCTTTCTATGTACCTGCTACCGCAAATCCTGGTGGATTAGTATATGCATTCAAAGTTGGAATGAGGAGGATACTTGTCTACTTTTGAGTTAACGAGCATACTGTGTTGTGAAGTGGAATGATCCTGGCGGCGGGAAATGCTCTTCTCAGTGCACCTTTAGTTCTGTTTACCGTTCTTATAGATACTTTTTTTAGCCTTTGCACGCTAGACAGATAAAAAACTGGTTTCTTTCCAACTGTTTTGGGTTTCAGTCTAAGTGTTTTTTTTGACTCTCATATTTTAATATGAACTTTCTAGGGTATCCATTTTCGATAAGGCTCTTTTCGATAACTGCGGGTTCCTCTACAATCTTATCTAGCTCTGCTAAAGAGCGTTTTTACAAGACTCCGTTTGTAGGTGATTGGGAAAAAGCTGTGATAATTCAAGTATTGACCAGTCCAAGTTTCTTTCCTATAAATGGATTTTTAAATAGTCCTAACATTTCTTCTTTTTATGTCGAAGTCTAGGAAGTGGAACTGATTATCACGTTCATGTTCTATTGTAACTTATAGTTGATTTTATTTAGGATGAACGTGATTGAAAACGAGCTCATATTATCCTACAAATATATATTCGTTCTTTTTTTATTCAAAACATACAGAAGAAAATGGAGACGGATTGGAAATAGGGACTGAGGAGAAAGGCACTGAGAGTAATCACATCCCAGACCTACAAGTGGGAACCGAACGGTAAGCGACGAGTTGGATGTGGATGACATGAATAAGATCATATTAATAAGAAATGGAAGCTTTTAGGCAGTCGTGTGGTTAGTTTCAGGTGATGGCACAGGACCAAGTGTAGTGCCATTCTGGATCTAATGTTCCATTAAGAGCAAAATGAATGAATGAATAATAACAGTAATAAGCGCTTTCCCTTCTTTGAACTACTGGTCTACATCTCATGTTAAACACTGGTTAATTCGTTGATTGTCTGGCGACCTCATTCAGTGCTAGCTAACTCAACTGAGCACTCTACAATCAACTTACAATGAAAGCCACTAAAAGAACTGTATGCATTTCAGAGGTTAAAGGGTATTTACTTGTCACTAATAAACTTTGATACACACGTTCAAACGGGCATTATCACTGAAACACCGATCAATACCTTGTAGAAAGCTAAAGTCGACCTGTAGCGGGAGAAGACAACAAATATGCTAACGAACTTTTCTATTAGGGGAAAACACCATATGCGTAGATTTTTTGCCACACTTAAGGTTGTCTAGGTCAGCGGATGATAAACTGTTCTGATCGGTTTTCGGTCCTCTGAAGGCTAAACGTTGAGACGAAAGGCTGCTCAATAAATAAGGTTATTTCCTGATCACAACGTAAACTAAATCCAAATTTGAGGAACAAACACTGCTACCTCTGCAGCCAGCTATTGATTTAAAATTATAGGTTTCCAGGCCGTAGATGTTACGAACTTCCTGAAATAATTTGAGCGCCGAGTCAGATTGATTCATTATAAATTATTTAAATTAATCCCAGCGAGTTAAGAAAATCAAAACAAGATTTTTCTGAACGTTTCGCTGTGTAAGCCACAGCTTCTTCAGAAGATTTATTCGGATTTTTATTAATGATTAATAAAAATCCGAATAAATCTTCTGAAGAAGCTGTGGCTTACACAGCGAAACGTTCAGAAAAATCTTGTTTTGATTTTCTTAACTCGCTGGGATTAATTTAAATAATTTATATTGATTTAAAATGTTGGTTTCGATCTTGGCTGCTTCCTGTCAATCTGCGCCTATATACTACTGATAAATATTTTCAGTAGTACACACCACAAAGCATTTTTGAAACTTTTATACATTTTATCATGAACTATATTGTAGTATGCCATTCAAATAGCTGTTTCCTTCCACATCTCTTTAGAGTGTTGGTTTTTCTTTCAAAATAGCGGAAAGCTGTGTATGTGTTTAAGGATAAAATGATGATTGTCGATAATTAGCAAATTATAATACTGCCTTATATTGTATCAGTGTGTTTGCTTATATTATTATTATTATCATTGTGCATTACTTGCATCCCAAGTGAAACATGGAGCCTAAACGGCACATTCTCATTGCATTTGAACCTCTTTCCTCGTTGACCAGACCAACGTTGTCTGACATAGGATTAGATTGGAAAGAGACTAGGAGTGATCAAACCAAACCCAATCCATAAATTCTTTGATAGTTATTTGGTTTGAACCACATAGGGAAGTTTAGACTGTCTGAAGCCATCAATTTTGGATTACTCTACTACTGCTCACAAGTTTTCAATTCATCGTCACATGGCCTCCATGTCACCCTTGGTTGTCCAACTCGCTGCTTCTTGTTAGGGTACCAGTCAATGATCTAGCGTGTGGTGTCGTCAAGTGTATATCCATCCTAACTCCATTTCCTTTTATGTATACTTGTTGGCTAGTTTGCTGCCAGCGTTCCTTGTTAATTATGGCTTCTTATCATATGATTTTAAAGTATGAAGTGACAGCGGGTTGCTGAAAATGTTTATTTACTCTCTGAACCAAAAAAGAGCACCACTGACTTGATATTAGTGTTAGAAAATCCAGATCTTGTTCCTTGTATTAACTAATTTCAGAGTAACAAACGGAATAGTCCACATTCACTCAGTGTCAGCTAACGGTCTAATAGGCGTTTTTCTCTATATTCACTTATCTTTCGCCTTTTTTCATCATTCCTGTTGCTTTCAACATCGCCTAGTTCTTTGCTGAATGGTGACTATCACCAGTGGAATCCAGGACGTGCAATTCGTCCCATTGGAGACTGGTTATCTGGATGTACATGCATTTCCTAATGAGTCAGTGATAGTTTTCCAACTAAGAGACTAAATGCGCGCATCTTGGATTCCACTGTTAGTTACCATTCACCAAATTACTTCAAGTTGAATCCTCAGACATCGTCGAAGCATCCGCGCACAAGCAGCCAACATGTCAACCTGAGGCCAACCACTTCAGTCCAATCAGTCAATGGGAAAATCCAAAATGAACTAAATTTCTTAATTCTGTTGCAACAGATGTTAGTTTGAGTACATATGTTTGACACTATAGATTTGTCTCTGTTTTTTCCTGTCAGTTGTATTTTATTCAAATACATACCGTGTAGAGTCAGTCATTTTTTCAAAATGCTAGTACACTTCTAGAGCCAGCATTTGTTTTGCCTACTTGAAGTAACTTGTTTGTGATATGAACCCGTCGACTGAGTGGACTTATACGTGAGCACAATAACATTGAACGCAATGGACAATTCAACTGAAATACTAGATACATTTATTCGTCCTAATTACACTGCGCTTCACTAAGTCTCGCAAATATCAAAATACGAAGACCGGCCCCTGATTGTTAAGGAAAAGCACATCATATTTATGAATTTCTAATCATATTAAAATTCGGCTAGGTCAGTGGAACATAAAGTATTCTGATTGGTTGACGATTGGACGAAGGTTAGACAATGAAGCGAGAAAGTTATTCATCGAGACCCAAGATCATCCGTACATTTGCTTAAAATACTGATTACTGTTTTAACCGCTTCCTATCCGTTTGGTGGCAGTAGAATCTGAGACGTCCAATTCGGGAATCATTAACTAGGTGTAGCTGTATATCCACTGATTAATGGTGGCCCTCATGGTCCAGTAGGAAACGCTTGCGTGTTTGAGGCGATGGGGCCTAGGTTTCCATCTTATTGGGAACACTATTACTGATTGGGAATGTAGTAACACCCAACTGATAAGTTCTGAATAGCACGTATGGAGTGTGCTACTGACATAATTTTTCAGTAGTTTAAAAGACAGGTCCAACGGCTCAAAATATCAAATAGCGGAGGGATAGATTTAATAGACAGAAGACAAGTAGTTCAGCGAAGAGTCTCTTTTCGGAGAATTTACCATGAAAGAGAGGAAATCAACCAACCAGTATCGCGACAAAACATGGGAGGCACGAAACACGAAGAGAAGACAAAGAAACACAATACAAAGAGCAGAAGAAGTACAACACAGAAGATCTGTGGAAATGACGAATTTCATATAAGGTTGTGTACATAATTTCATTATATTTGTATATCGAATTCCTAATAAACATTCCGTTACCAAGTCTCTACTCTTCACCCGTTACAGATGAAACGCGTCGTATCATTGGTCCCAATACCAATTAACAGTATATCAATCCCACGACGTCGTCGAAGCATACACACTAGGAGCCGACATATATCAACAGCATTTTGGTCCAAAATTGAAAATAACTTCAGGAAACGAATGAGTTTGCTTTGAAGCGACTTTGACATTTTTTCCCTTCACGTTATCCAGTGGAACATAGGGCTTCAAGGTAGTGGCTTGAAGTTTCTGTAGCAGTTTATTTTACAGGATTGGGTCGCTAGCCTCATGCCCAACCTTTCCTCTTCACCAGCATTATTTCTGGCTCAGCGAGGTAAAGGAGTGCGTCGGCCGGGGATCGAACCCTGAACCATGTGGATGGTCGGCGAGCGTCCTAACCGCTATACCACCGACGCAGAAAGCCTTATCCACTAGACCACTTGGGTCATAAAATCGCTGGCTCCGGAGGGGAGCCATTATGACAATGAAATGTATGAAATGAGCTACAGTCACAGAACCAAAAGGGATATATCTGTACTAGGTTGATCATGTTCTACAAATTTTTAATAGCACAATCTTTCCTAGTGCTTCTTCTACTCATCATCTTGAAGGCAACACAGCTAGTTCTATGATCGTCTTGAAGAAACAACCTTGTTACTGATAAAACTTCTTCCCCCTAGCGGTAACCAACACGATGACAGTAACACACTATCCAATTGACGCTTCTGTTATAGTAGTTAGTGTTATGATGTGGTGAAAACCACTACACCCCATCAAAATGGGAACTATCGATTACAACGACCAGACAATAAAGATAATTAATAATAGTAATATATTTTGCAGATAACCATATCACCATATTTCACAGACAAACAACAGATCAGGAATGAAGTAAGGCGCATATACAAACACGCACATAAAAAGTGAAATAAAATAGAAAGTACTTGCAAAACAAACACCCTGTTGTAATAATATAACCAAATATAATATATATAGGTACACCACCCAAAATTAAAACAAAAGAACCAAAAAGAAAAAAATATAAGCCAGAGATCAATTGAGACAGCGAGTGTTCGCGTGTGTGTGAGGAAAGTGAAAGAGAGAGGGGTGAAGAGACGAGGAAAAGTATACTTCAAAGACGTATAATACAACACACCTGGTTCATTTGAAGAAAAGAGTTAAATCTCAAACATAGGCGGGAACCTTGTATGCATATATACGACGAGGCACACACACACACATAAAGAGACAGCCACAAACTCGCCCACAAAAAGGCGCATATATTGTGATTAGATTATAGTTCAGAGGTAATGCAGAAATTATCCACAATACAAAAGAACTTGGTTAGTTTAAAAATGCCTAGTACTAATTAATTAAATGGCAGGTGGTTACAAATACATTTGAGGCGAAATGCAAGCTTACTTGTGTATGTGTGCATATATATATATCCGCATATAATAGCCATAATAAGTAAATAAAAACACAAAAATGAACCAACAAAGAAATCAGAAAATAAAAATGAGTACAATTCAAACTACTATCCTTACTGTATGATGTACGATTTAAAAAATAAAAACAAAGCTAATTTACTTTTAACTACTGAAAACCTTATTAAGTAGTATGAGATCGTTTCGTTGAAAAATCACCAAGGGAAACATGGAATGTGTTAAGCATCAAATAAAAATGATTAAAAACAGAAGACAGAAAGTGAAAATCAACAAAAAATATGATTTGAAGATAAAATAAAAGTAGAGAAACGAAAGATAACTACAGTAACACACACTTGAAAATAAGCACTTTACAAACATATATATCTTTATTAGTAGTGAGTTATGAATGAGGCACCAATGAAAAGAGTATATGTATGATGTATTACAATAACACACCCATTCTCACAAGTACATGTCAGCGTGACATAGATACACATAGAGGAAAGAGATAAGCATGGAACCAATGAATGATTAGTGTTCACCTAAAGTTAGCTTGTTCTTTAGTATCTTACAGTTTTGGTTAGAGAGTTAAGTTCCGGTTATACAATCGTGTATATGCGTCTAACTTATATGTAACGTATATAAAGAAATACAATAAATTACATATGTGATTACAATAAATTAAATTGGACGCCAATTTGTTTTTAAAAAAAGAAGTCTGACGTATGTATATATCCACTGGATATTGTACAGACAGGAAAAGCAAAATACGGATGTCTATATGTTTGAGTGTGTTTAAACAGCTTTGTACAATTTGATACCTAGAAAACAGAATAAAAAGAAAGAAGAGTCCTTGAAGTTTCCTGATGGAATCAATATAAATAATAACAGAAATAATAATAAGATTACTAGGACTTTATGAGGAATTTTTTTTAATCCTCTGCGTTCCGAGTGCAACATAGGACTTCAACCTTGAGCTATGAAGATTCATCAGCAATGGTAGTACTCACCTTTGTACAGGACGCGGTCGCTAGACTCAATTCCGACTTCCTCTCTCTATCGGGCTTACTACAGCTTACGTGTGGCTGAGCAGTGAGTCAGCTGGACATCGAACTTCGGATCACTGAACCACCGACGTATTGATTGGGAATAATTCAGTCGAAAAGTAACCTGACCAATGTTATGTCCTGTATTGTACTGTACTGACTACAGAAGTTGAGGAAATCAACAGTACTGATGATGACCTACAAAAACCAGTCAGATTTTAATACCTCCACAGTTAGGTACCTTTCTCTTTGAACTGCTGGATGTCTTTGTTCGCCTAATTTCAATTGACTGCCACTCTGAACAACATCATGAACACTAACTCAAGAATTAGTAGTAACTTGCTTCTCTCACCTTTTTAATGATAATAATAGCTCTATTCTGAACATATTTATAAGCAATATAAAATTTTGCCGCTTCATTTTATCTACTCCTTATGCAGGATCTCCAAGTTGAACAGTGATCACCAGTATATTATTTGACAGGATTTTGATCTATCTGAAACATGCTCCAACTCCCCCCCCCCACAATGTATTTTTCCCTTCAAAGCATACCAAACGTGGTATGTTAAAAGCCTTTCTAAACTGCACATCAATACACATTGTTCTTCAAGAACACAAACATGTGGTTAAAACAAAGTATAAACCTGAGTAAATATTGTGATGAAAGCTGGTTGCAAGCCAAAATTGTAGACAACACAATTTACGTCAACATTCACGTCCCGAATCAGGGTCATGAGAAAAAACAAATAACAAAGCTTAACCTTGAGAAAATCACCAGCCAATCACAGCAGAGTTAACGTGTGGAAATATGATTCGCAGATACATATGGCTTAACTTTCTGAGAAACGGCCACAAAGAGATAGAAGAATAGTCTTCAGCAAGAAAGTAACCAAACAGAAGAGGTTGCTTCACTGCTATCAATAATGTACACAAAATCTATAAATACTTCTTGATTTTCTCAATAAACAAGCTGTTGCCTGGCCCTTATCTTCTATCGTTACAATATGACGTATTGTGCTTTATGGAAAGGCGAGGTTACAAGGCAAGCTTGTAGACCGGAAAGTCCAGGGTTTGAAACCCGGTCGGTGGGTACATACTGCTAAACAGTACCAAGCACTAGGATTGTTTTTGTGGTAGCAGAACTCATGTCAGAATTACAATGTTTATTATAGCATAAAGGGAAAAAATTATTTTTAAATTATTCAAATTCTTAAAGGGGAATGAATAAAAATGGTGTATGAAAAACAAAATCAAACTTACAATCTAAAATTTCATTTTTTGCCAGTTGAACTTCTTTACGTAATTCAATGATTATTTCACGACGTAATATTTCTAATTCTGTTCTACTGAATGGTAATACACTTGACTGTATAATATTTGTTGATGTTAATGTTGAAGCAGTATTCGAATTGACCACTCCTTTTTGACTGAAGTAAACAGAGAAAAAGCAAAACGAAAACATGTGGAGTAAGAACCATTTTATCTACAAATCGTTATACGAAGAAATAAAATCACAAAATTAGCAGAGGTTAGAATTCATTAGTGTTTGAACTCCATCCCAGTGGACGAATGGTGATCGACAGGCATACTTCGTAACTGATTGGTCTTGGATTCAATCCCAAATGGAGTTATGGATGCATACTGATGAAGAGTCTTCCAGAGCCTACTGATTTTAAATCACTCTCTAATTCACGTCAGCTCCTCATCTGACTGACTTACTGGTTTCAGCACAGAACTTTCCACAGATATGCAGCAGTTCTAGTTGACACTCTCCCTCTATGTGCCACACAGAGGTAGAGAAGAGACATTCAAAAGACAGATAACAAACAGAAGTGTGAGTGAGGGAAAAAGAATAGTAGTAATACGGGAAAACTTATCTAGGGAGCATTGTCTCAACCACAGGAGGAACCAACGAGGATGTCAAATCGAGAATCGGGAAGGCGAGAAACACATTCATCAACCTGAAACCAATCTGGAAATCTTCGTCACTCAACTCACCATCAACAACAAAATTCGGATTTTCAATACAAACGTCAAGTCAATTTTGCTTTACGGATCAGAAACTTGGCGGGTCACCAAAAATATTTTCAACAGGTTGCAGACCTTTATCAACAACTGTCTTCGCTCCATACTGAAGATTAGATGGCCGGAAAGAATCACAAACAAGAAGCTGTGGGAACAAACGAAACAGGAACCAATCGCCCAACAAATATGCAGGAGGAAGTGGAGATGGATTGGACACTCGCTGAGGAGGCCGTGGAGTGACATCGCGCGCCAGGCCCTCGAGTGGATCACGAAAGTGAAGTGGCGAGTGGGACGTCCAAGGGTGACATGGAGGAGATCGTGTGAAGAGGAGATGAAACAGTATGGAATAACATGGACGCAAGTGAAAAGTACAGCACAAGACAGAAGCAAGTGGAGACGTGCAGTTGAAGCCCTATGTTCCACTAGGAACCCAAGGGAACAATAATAATAATAATAATAATAATACGGGAAAACAATACAGTTATGCTGGATATGACAGATCATCACAAAGAGTGAATGCATCTGCACCACCAATCACTGAGAACGATGATTTTCAGCTAGCCATATAACTAATTGTCTCCAGCCTCCATTGTTTCTTACAATCCCGAGGACTCCAACCAGCAGCCAAGCAGTCCACGCCTCCCTACGTGGCTGTCTGTCTGGCTTAAACTAACTGTTATGCATTTAATTGATTGATGAAGCCATTTTGGTTTCGGTTTGACCACCACTAACTAACCGTTTTCCAACGTCATCGATCCCATGTCAGCTAACATCGACTGTCGGTCGACAACGGAGATGGTTAGAAAAGCATGCGTAACACATGTCCTAACCATCTAAGTTGATGTAACTTCACAACCTTGTCGATTGACTTTCCCTCCTAATCTAGCGTTCGACGCCTAACCACCTCAATATTACTCACCCTATTATTTCACCTAACATGGGAGATAGAAAGCTCGTGACCTAATCTGAAGGAAGTAGGAGACATTAATTTTATTGGACAATTTAATTGTGAAACTTTCATTATTCTTCTAAATGAAATCTGCGGTGCCTAACTTCAATATGAATTGAACCGTAAGAATTTTCCATGAATATCATATAATGATAACTTGGTGAGAGGTTGCCTCCAAAGATTTTCTTACTCTCGTGTTGAATTATTCTTAGTAATGATTGCTTTGTCAACTTGATATTAAAACTTTCTGTTCATGTGATGGCTGTTTTATTAGTCGATAAGATTTGATCTTGGTCAAAATATCTATTAATGATTGCATAAATTCATCTGAGTACCAGACTTTTAAAAATTCTCTAACATTCTAAGATTTATAGATATTCCTAGTCCAATTGGTGTTCATAGTCGTTTACATGCAATGATGTGAGAAAATGGTCATGTTGTTCTTTTAACAGCTGCTAGTTTATATTTGTGCATGAAGAGACGGAGACGACGTCCACTTTGGGCAATATCATGCTTCTCACAGTTATTGCAATTTTTCTTGTACAATGATATTAGTTTTGTCTTCTTTTGGTTAATATAATATAGATCGTTGGGTGGTAACCGACATTTACTCCAACAGTTTAACAGTGTTTTGTGAACATTGAATGAGCAACATATAGTTTGTTTATTCGAATGTTTCATTCCGCGGCTGTTGTCTACTCCGGTTGGCAGAAGCCTAGTTTTTGCTGTCGAGTAAATTAGATGCAGTATTGTACGAGATGGCGACAATTCCACACTGTCATAAGTATTCTTTTGGAATTATTATTATCACCACTAAAAGACGAAATGTAGACAGATTGGAAATCTTCATTTCTTATTGTGATTTAGCTATTTTTTTTCCCACAGACTTTCGTTTGTTATAGTTTCTTTGCATTTTTCATCCTCCATCTTTACGCGTGTTTCATATATAGCCTGGTAACTTGAATTACTGAACTTTAATACAAAGTGTTCTACGTTGAAGATTCAACCATTCACTTGATTCCATATTAATTTGTTTATTAGATGGATTGTACCAAAATAAATAGCTTTCTGTCGGGAGTCAGCAAATGGTCTGAGTCTAACGGTCTTAAACTGCATCCTTCTAAATGTCAAACTGTTAATTTCAGCTTAAGATGTAAAAGACAGTTAAAAGAAGCCGTCGACTCTCATGACAGTTGTAAGATTGACGACAATGATATAGAAATTAAATCGGAAATTAAATATCTTGGACTTATTCTCTCTTCTGATCTCTCCTGGTCTTCCCATGTCTCAGCGATCTCCAGTAAAATATTCCGCTTGACATTTTATATTAAGAAGTTAAGGCACTCAGGTATAACTCAACCACTCCTCTTACAGTTCATAAACTCTTGCATCCTACCTATTCTTCTTTATTGTTCACCCTTATTCTTTCCTGGTTTGCTTAAAAAGGACTTTGTCACAATTCGTAGAATGCTGAAGACTGTCAGTAGGATGAGTGGTGTCCCAGTGGACTACATAGTCAACGTCGTTGTCGATAGGCACTTGACTTCGTGCAATAAATTTGCTAAAGGGATTTTGTCTGACTTGGAGCATCCACTGCACCCTCACCTTTCACCTTGCATCTCCTCAGGTAGAACAAGAAGTAACTTCAGAAAACTGTATGCTCGCACGTCTAAGTATAAAAATTCTATGATACCATACTTGGCACGTATTTTATGTGATGAAAATAGCGTCAGGCAAGAATTGACTAACCTTTTTTCATCTAGTAAATAAACAATCTCCTCCATCCATCTTTATATACCTTCAAGTTTTACTTTTATTATTTCTATTATATTTATGGTCCTGTTGATTCTTTGTTTTCACTTTCATAACTGAAAACACCAACTTATCTCTATGACTGCTGTAATCTTTGTTTTTTCCCTCACCATATAATGTGAAGAGAACATCATATTCAATATTTTTAATCATGCAAGGATTTGTATACCACATCGACAGTACTGTGTGAAACAAGCCCACGGCAATTTCCACTTGTATTATTATTATTATCCTTACCTTAGCTGCTATCATTATTATTATTACCATTTTATATGCTGTATGTTTTTTATTTTTTTTTATATTAACCCTATTGTAAATGTAGAAAATTTTTCTGTGTGATTAATTTTATTTGTAATTTGAGGAAATTAGATGCAATATTGTGATTAATGCTGAAAATTCCATTCTGTATCACGAGTACTGTTTTTGGAATAAAGTAAATCATTATTATTATTATATCATACAGTCAGTGAAACAGCACAATTATACAATGGATGACAGAGTTTTGAAAACAATTTATTATTGTTCATAATCATCAAATCATCACGATGTGTAACTACACAACTTCGAAACTTGAGTTTTATAGTTTTCTTTATTCCTTCCTATTCATCGTCCTACGGGTAGTAGAATTTTCCAGATGTTCGGGATACGTGTTCACTTATTCCTATTGTACGGATTTCCAGTTGATTCAATAAGTAAAGCTTCAGTTATCAATCTATCTCTCTCTCTCCCCAACCTGTCATATTCGATTTTAGAACTGTCATTTTATCCCATTTTATTGTATGATTGTGTTTAATTGCATGTAGTGCTATCTACGGCTAAACTATTCTCCAGATTTCTTATCTTAGTGTCGGGCCAACTAATCTAGATTTTGCTAGGTTTTTGTGCTCCACTAGTTTGACTGACTGATCCATGTCTACTACTTTGACCTGACAGTCAGTGTAGGCATGGTATTAGATAAACTAAATTGTTTTGTTTAATCGGCTCCACAGCATTGATCCTTTAACTGACAAAGCTTGTTTCTAATCAAGTTTGTGGGCGGTTTGAATACCACATTTATTCCTGCCTTGTTAAGAATTCTTCGGCATGAGGTTTCCAAGGTTCCTCCTTTGCATGGAAGTGCTACTGATGATTTAAATGCTTCCTTGTTGATGTTTTCATCATTCTGTGTATGTTTGACATGCATGTCATTACTATTATTATTATCTAGATATAATAGAGAAGATTTGTAGCTCAGGTGGATGATTTTGGTGTGGTTGTGTTCTCTGAGCTGGATGGTTTGGTTGCGAAGCTTTCATTGCTCTACTGAGCAACATCTTCAGCGCATACTTCGATGTGAAGTGAGCTTTTAGAATTCTCTATGAGTTTATTAGTCATCTCTTCTAGTAACCTTGAACGTGATTGGTTGTTTTCGTGTGACATTTCATCCCCTAGTTTGCTTGTCTCGGTGCTGGCTGCTTCTTTGGTCTGAATGTCGTTAGTCATTCCTTCTGCTAACCTTGAACGTGATTGGTTGTTTTTGTGTGACTTCTCACTTTCTAGTTCACTTGTTTTGGTGTTGACTGTTTCCTTGACCTGAAGTTTGACTTTGTTTTTGTGTGAATTTCTTCGTATGGATTGGTATATTTTGTCAATCTCTATGTGTCTATTGATTGCTGATTCATTTGAATACCAGGCCTCTAGGAATTCTCTGGCATTTTTGCAGTTCCCTTTGTCTAAGATTTGAACATTGTCCCAGTCGAATTGGTGCCCGTGGTTGTCTGCATGTAGTGATATGAGGGAGTGTATGTCGTGTCTTTTGACAGCTAGTTTGTGTTCGTGAATGCGGAGACGAAGAGGGCGTCCACTTTGACCAATGTAATGTTTGTCGCAGTCGTTGCAACTTATCTTGTAGATGACGTTAGTTTTGTCTTCTTTTGCCGTTGAGTCCTTTGGCTCACATAGAACTGAGTGTAGTGACTTTGTTGGTTTATGAGCGACATCGATTCCAAAAGGTTTGAATAGTCTTGCAGTGATTTCGGAGATATCTTTTATATATGGTAGGACGACTTTCTTTGTGTTTTCGCTGGTGGTTGGTTGAGCTGGGGTTAGCAGAAGGAATGACTAACGACATTCAGACCAAAGAAGCAGCCAGCACCGAGACAAGCAAACTAGGGGATGAAATGTCACACGAAAACAACCAATCACGTTCAAGGTTACTAGAAGAGATGACTAATAAACTCATAGAAAATTCTAAAAGCTCACTTCACATCGAAGTATGCGCTGAAGATGTTGCTCAGTAGAGCAATGAAAGCTTCGCAACCAAACCATCCAGCTCAGAGAACACAACCACACCAAAATATTATTATCATTACTATGACCAGCATTATCAATTGTTATTACTATTATTAATAATTTTATTACAGGAAGTGAGGCATATATCAGGAGCTTTAAAACTTAATAATTACTCTGATAAACTAATCACGAAGTATGTACAAAAAATGTAAAAATAGAATTACTAATAATAATAATCGTAATTATAGTTATAGTAATAATAATATAATTACTACCATTATTATGACTTCACACCTATTCCGGACATCTGGAAAATTCCACTACTCGTACGACGACAAATAGGAAGGAATGAAGAAAACTATAAAACTCAAGTTTCGAAGTTGTTTAGTTACACACCTTTATGATTCGATGATTATGAACAATCATAAATTGTGTTCAAAACTCTGTTATCATCCAGTGTGCAATTAATTATACTATTTCACTGACTGTGTAATGTATCTAATGAACAAATGAATATGAAATTACATTCTATCACAGTACCCAATTTTTACACATACATTAATTTTTCAAATATATTACAGCATTTCGACCTTATTATTATTCCTTTGCGTTCCGAGTGGAACATAGAGGGCTTCAACAACACATCTCCACTTTGTTCTGTTTTCTGTCGTCCTCTTCAGCTGGGTCAACGACTGATCAAACTCTCTTAGCTCACCCTCGCACCAACAACCCACTCGTCGTTACTTTCCATTTGGATTCCACTCGAGCGATGGCCTGGCGTGCGATGTCACTCGGCGGCCTCCTCAATGTATGCCCGATCCATTCATCTCCACTTTCTCCTAAATATTTGTTGAGTGATAGGCTCTTGGTTGGTTTGTTTCCATAGCTTCTTGTTGCTTATTCTTTCTGGCCAGCCATTTGATCTTCAGTATGCAGCCAGCGAAGGTAGCCATTGACAAAAGTCTGCAACCTGTTGGAAATCCTTTTCGTAACACGCAGTGCAAGTTTCGGACCCCTATAGAAGAACCGACTTCACACTAACTTAACTAGATCTTGCTTCAGATGCTTAAGAAATAACAAGTCATAATACGATTTATTTCACATCCGTTAAGAAGTAGAAGCTTCCTTGTTAATTTCGTGAATTTATGATCCCTGCATGTACTGTGTCATAATATAACCTAATTGGACAATTTTGATTCGTTTATATTTACAGCTTAATTTTCTCATGACATACACAACCAATCAGATCTATTTTATTTATGGCTTACATTTCTGAGGGTTTATATACATATTAACATAGCACGTATTGTCTCATAAAGGTTGTTATAGAGAATGATTTAAGCAAATACGTATTTTCGGTAGAGATTCATTAGGCTTTACATTCACAGCATAATGAAATATTAATTATAGGCATGGTTGATAAAATAGGCGGGATCAGAGTTCAAGGATGAAAATTAATAGATAACAATCGAGGTGATCGGGGTACCTAACCTGTCATATGCTCTGATGGTGTTCTCGTAACTTTTGTTGCCAGATCTGCCAAGGGCGATGGGATAGTACGCGACCTAATAGTTGTGTGCAAGGTTTGAAGAAGGCTGTGTGTTATTCGCATGCGCCTTGCCCTGATAATGTTTGTGTGCGTCGGTGGCATAACGGTTAGGACGCTCGTCGATCATGCACATGGTCCAGGGTTCGACCCCCGGCTGACGCACTCCTTTACCTCGCTAAGCCAGAAATAATGCTGGTGAAGAAGAAAGGTTGGGCATGAGGCTAGCGACCCCATCCTGTAAAATAAGCACTGCTACAGAAACTTCAAGTCACTAGCTTAAAGCCCTATGTTCCACTGGGGAACGTGAAAGAAATAAAAATAAAAAATCGAGATGATCAAAATAATAATAACAGTAACAAGGATAAATTCATCCAAGTGTTTATTATAATCTAGGTAATGGTAAGTGTATAAGTAGAATGTGTATACTAGTGGGGGTAGAGGGGAAAATAACTATTGTCATATAGCGATTAGATAATATAACAATAATAACAATAAATTGTGAAATCGAGATTAAAATTTACAGCTACTGCACAGCATGATATTGATAATACCAGTTAGCATTACAAATAAAAGTCAAATTAAGGAATAAGATAATATTCATAGTTATCCGGTATCACTGCGGGTGAAAGTCAAAGGAAGGAGAGAGATTGAACAAACTTTTTCTGAACACTGCGACTGGGTTGAAAAATCATTATAGCAACTTCCTAAGATATGCCTAGTAACCGAATGATATACCAACCTAGGGAGTGGCACCTTGTATAGGATTGTAAGAGCTGAATTTTTGTCAATCTTATTCTCTGTATACACTAGGTGTGCCAGTATAGGACTTTTGATTGACTTTACGACACCTTTACTTTAATTCATTAGAAGACAATGCTTAAGAAGGCAACAATAGGCTTGTCGAGTCATTCTACCTACGTAACTGTTTCCAGATGACTAGTTAAATTTATAAATGAGCATTGAGGTGATCAGACTCGCTGGCTTATACTTTCCCTGCGTTGGAATTATACAACGGGTGGAGAATTTTAAACACAATGTTGCGGCAAAGAATGTTTTAGCTGTTATTTTTCCGAGTTTTGGTGCCAGCAATTCAGTTACTGTGTCTCCTCTAAACGGTAAAGGCTTATATATACGCTTCTTCTGCACCGTTTGCAGGCATTTCTTTCTATCTGTTCTCCTCATGGAGACTTTAACAAGTTTTTCCAGGTATCCATTCTATTTTCCTTATTGCATCGTCTCGAGTGTCGATTGTGTAGATTTTTCTAGCACAAAACATCAGGGTATTCATAAGATTTCATTTGCATACAAGAGAAACAAACGATCTGAAGTGGGTGGATTGGCCAATCCATGACTTCTGCTGGAAAATACCCCGCTTAATACTGCCACCTTGTTGTTGTTGGTGGTGTAGTTGGGGCATTCCGGTTGTCGTTGTTTTTCCCAGTCTGACTTTCATGTCTATCTATCTCAGTGTGGGGTGTGGAGATGATGTCAAGTGGCCAGTTGGTTATAATGTGTCGTGTTCTGGAGAGGCATGCATTCTAGTGAAGTTAGACAACAACCACAGCACAACTCTCTCTTTTATAACACGACCTCTTCAAAGGATTTTTCTTTTATTTGAATATCATTTATATGAATATGGTAGCCTATATAATACATGGGGCGTAGGCTATCTAAAACCGATCAATCACAAGCATAACTGCCAGTTGTTTATCTCGCAGGCAGCCAGGCAGGCAGAAGGGGGAAGGTGAAATAACGTCCATAGAACAGGCCTACACCACCACCTATGAATGTATACAAATTGGAAACTACCTCAAAAAAAAGAGAAGAAAATGAAAAGCAACAACCTACGTGTTCAATGGTGAATCCACAGAATTGGTTTGATTACGGTTGGAAGTTATGTAGGCGGGAACATTACCAACGCTAGAAGCACCATTGAAACCGGTGGTATTATCAGTAGAAACACAGGCAGATGACTACAGAGAGAGAGAGGGAAAGAGCGAAGGGACTAGTTAATTTATTATAGAAATGTGATTTGTTATAAATTACAAGGTTGCTACGGAAAATGTTTACAAATTTAAAGTATCGTTCATTAATTTCTATGGTAAATGCAACACACTGTTGATATAAGTATAAAACTTGGGCACTGTGGTAGAGTATAACTCCATAATGGATAAGATTTTATTTTGATAAATCACACAGTGTTATACAGTTATATTAACTGTAGACGTTTCGAGGACAAACTATTCCTCATAATCATATAAAGTTGATATGATACCCTCAGGCTATGAGGCGAACTTATTGTGTAAAGGATCATCAGATTTATTAGTTTATTGCCTAGGCTAAAGTAAGTGAAGCGGGACTCGAACAAAAGAATTTTTATTGGCTGAAAGTCAAGTGATTACGCCGATGAGCCCCACTTTATTCTATTCAAGTATCTGTCTATTTAAGAAGTTCACTTGAACAAATGTTGGTGACAAATTAAAATCAACATTGTGAAAATGATGGATCTTGGCGTTGATTCTATCCATAATAGGCAACAACTGTGTATTACAGGTATTAACTGATTATCAAGGTTCTGCTTTTAGGTGAGTCCGTTTTTTAGTGGTTGGGGTCTAATTCACAGGTAGAGCAATCTTAAACCTTACCTAGTTTGTCAGCCAATAGTAAGTCTAGAAAGAAAGAGGGAAGGTTGGTTATGAGAGTGGCAACAATCCCTCCCCCCATCCCGCAAAAACAATACCAGCGCTATACCTTGAACTTCTAATCTCAAAGAGTGAGGCCCAGTATTTCCACTGGGAACACGAGAGTATAAGAAAAGAATCTCCTTACAATTGTAAACCTGTCCATCGTTCCATTTCGTCGACAACAGTTTCCCCATTCACAAAGAAAGTAAAGTTGCTTATTGAAAACATTGCTGCCTCTAAACATACTACTGATATCTGTCTATGAGTAGCACACCGCAGTGGTGGCCAATTAGTTTAAAATTATTATTATTATTCAACTGTGGGTTAGAGGAGCATTGGAAAACCTGCGAGTAGGTAGTTTGTCTCAGCCTTGTGATTGAAATTTTTCCAAACTGGTTTCAGTCTGTTCTATTAACTGACTTCACCTGGCTTCCACACAGTAAAAAATGATTTTTGTCAGGGAATTATGAAATTTTTTTCTATTTTTCTTCTCATCAATATGCCGAGTGGTTGTCACAACATCAAAACTGTATTGTTGATTTACAATTGTCGCTTGTTATTGGAATCATGAAAAACAGAGAACGAGATACCTCACTGCACTACTTCTGGTGCACACATTTGTATCAATTAACTCATATAGGGTAATTATTTGTTAACTTTTTAGACTTCTTATATGCACAGTCATCAGCACAAATGACAGATACAATACAGACAAGAAACATTTTGCGGAGGTTTTAACGTTGGAAATAAAAGCATTCAAATTCGTGCTGCTTTTTAATTTTTGTTTTTTAAAGAATTCGTTGTCTCTTAGATAGGTATATAGTGAACGTGTTTTGTTTTCTCTATATGTGTTTGTTTGTGTTTGGATGGCTTTTAAGATGTGAATCAACATTTGTCACTCGGGTGGTGTGTTTTTAATAACTACAGTTATAATACTTTTATTCTGAAAAGTGTTCATATAATGTAGAGAACTTTCAACGGAAATTATATCGCATTAGAGTTTCTCTTCGTCTACGGTTTCCAAATGAAATAGTATTTTGTTCTTTGGTTCCCAGTGCAACATAAGGCTTCAGAAGAATATGTCCACTTTGTCATATTTTCTGAGATCTGTAGCTGGCCCCTCACGTGCCTATAGTCTGATTTCCTCCATGTCGCCCTCGGTCCCATATCCAACTAGTTTTTTTCCATTCGGGTTCCACTCTAGGTCCTGGCACGCAATATTACTCAATGGTCTCTTCAGAGTGGAGCAATGGATTCTTGACTGGCTCCTTCTCAGAGCTTCTTCTTTCTAATTCTTTCCGACCCACCATTCGATTTTTGATATGGAGCCAGCGAAAGCAGATGCTGGTAAGTCTTCACTGGCTTGTTGGAAATGTTCCTCCTGACGTGTGTGTCAAGTCTCTGACACATAAAAGAATTGACTGCCTTAACATTTATTGCTCATACTGAGTAGTGCGAAAGATTTCCAAACTGATTCCAGAGTAATGAAGGTGCACCTCGCCTTTCCTATTCTGCCTTCGACATCTTCATCCACTCCGTCGCCTGTAGTTGAAACGATGCTGTCTAGAGCCAGATAAGTGGAGGAAGTGACCTCTTTCAAATTTCTCCAAATGATAGTGATTGGTGCTGGTTATTGTTGTTGGTGCGCAGGTAACCTCATCGCCTCTGTCTCCCCTACGTTCACTTGAAGTCCTGTCTTCACTGACTGCCTCTCTTACCAGTTTGTTGATTTCTGCCTGTAAGTATTCGAGTTTGTGTAAAATTGGACATAGATCATCCACCAGTGAAATCCAGATCTTCTGGAGTCTTCTAATCGGTTCAACATACGTCTGTATTCTCACTCCCCAATCACAGTCTTCCAGCGTAATCCAGTCCATCACAATTAGGAACATCATAGGTGATGCTAGGCGACCAGCCTTGTCTTACTCCTGTATTCCCTTTCAAAAGCCTCACTGAGTTTTCCGTTAAGGATCACTAGACATGTGGCATTGTCATATAGCCAGCTGTTGAATGAGGTTCATAAAGATTTGGGTTGGTGCAGAAAATGATGCTAAAATAATCTCCGGATTACTTCGCGGTAAAAGTCAATGGAATTGAGGTAGATATTATTTGACTACCATTCTGTGCTTATAAATAGAGTTACTATCATTATAATTATTATTATTGTTTCCTTTAATTCCTAGAGGAACATAGGGCTTCAGCCGTGCGTCTTTATTGTGTTCGGTTCTCTGCTAGAGCCTTCACCTGGCTCCATGTCTGCCCACACGTTTTCATCTCCTCTTCACATGACCTCCTCCAAGTCACCCTTGCATTGACGACCAACTCGCCGCTTCCCTTTCAGGTTCCACTCGAGGGCTTGTGTAGTGATGTCATTTGATGGTTTCCTCACAGTATGGCGAGTCCGCCGCCATTTCTTCCTGCATATTTGTTTCACAATTGGTTCCTGCTGAGTTGGTTCGCTCATTGCCAGAGATCCCTGTTGCTGATCTTTTCTGGCCAGCCATCTGATCTTGAGTGGTATTGAGCGAAGACAACTGTTAATGAAGGTCTGTAGTTTGTTTGAGATGCTCTTCATGACGCCCAGTGCAAGTCTCTGATCCGTATAGTAGCACTGACTGATTTCACATTGGAGTTGAAAATCCGGATCTTATTGCCATTTTCATGCTGAGTGCTGTTGACCTCCACACAGACTTGAGAGTAGTGAAAGCTTGTCTTGCTTTTCTGATTCTTGCTTTGATATCCTCGTCAGTTCCGTCTGTCTGTAGTTGAAACGATGCTTCCAAGATAGGTAAAAGAGGTTGTTTCTTTCAGGTTCCTTCCATTTATGCTGATTGTTGTCTGTTGTTGTTGTTGCTGTTGGTAGTGTTGCCCAAGGATCTTCATCACCTCTGTTTTCTCTATGTTCACCGTTTGCAATCTGGGCAGCTTTGCCCATCTCGTACATGGTGCGGACATTCCATGTCCCCAAACAGACTTTTTCTTTTGGCGCAAGGAGATTCATCGTGCTGAAGTTATAAAAATTATTTAGATGGCCATTTTAATGTCTGATATTGTAGGCGAAACTAGTCATGTGTACAGAGAGATAGATAAATAAGAATACGGACCACAGATACATATATCGTCATCGTAACTACTTATTGAACCAGACAACTCTATAAATAAGGCTTGAAATTGGCTCACGTGATCACTACAGAAGAAAGCACTTAGTCTGATTCGTTAAGCAATATTATTCCTCGCGTGATAGAACACTGTTGTTTTAATTCACGAAGTTTACACTAACGTGATATATATTAAGTGATAACTATACGGGCGAAGTGTGTGCGTGTGTGTGTATGTGTGAATTCATTCAAACTGTCTGTCTGAAAACGATTTTCAGATTATCTGTATATATGTATGCGAAATGAATCATGTGATTGAAGCAGGTACGCACACACACACATACACACTCACATGCATATACACCAGACAAATAATTTAATACTTCCTATGTCCAATTTGGCAGTGATCCAAAATAGGAGAGATATTAAACTGCTCTCTCTCTCTCTCTTTCCTTCATTCTTTTCTATAGTAGAAATTATTATAGAGAAATTATTGATTAACACATCCTTTAATTTTGCTATGGGATATACATGATATAGAAGGTAAAGGCGACAAATGGAGGTGGCTTAATAAGCTAAGCATTGAGTTAACAATAACTAACATTCTGTGTACGATTAGTATATGGGAGGAAAGACAACAAATACGGTAATCGACAGGACAAAATTAGTTGCCTGGATTACTAGTTGAGAAGTCAGTCGTAACCAGTGGGGTTCATCCCTAAGTCGGGTGTGAGCACAATTACTCGGCACTGATGACGTTGGCTGGTGGTCGGTTGCGCTAAAATCACGCATTGGTACAAGTTAGAATTCGTGGGATGGTGGTCATTGAGCCGGGGGCCCCGATGGCTGAATGGTCTATCAGCTCGCCTTGCAAACGGAAAGTCCTGGGTTCGAACCCCGGTCGGTAGGTGCGTAGTGACAAGGAGTCCCAATTATTAGGAGGAAACAGCTGTCAAGTACTCCCTGGTGGTTTCCAATGTCCCCCTAACTGACATCAATCCATCGTCAAGAGTTGAAACAAATCTAAGTAAATCTTAAGGCTTTGCCACCTGAAATTAAAAACTTACACTGATACACACGCACACAAATTTAGCACGAAAGGGCAAACACGAGGAACAGATATCACAGCCAAATGACCTTGAACTGTCCAGTCACAATCTTCTAGGTGTAATGTGGCAATAAATAGGATGAAAAACACTTATCATAAAGTCAATTATTCACCAGGATTTGCGAATCTTACAATTGGTACTCATACAAAGTCTACTGAAAGATTTTGAGCATACAGAAAAAGCAGGACTAGAATGATATATGTCTATCACCATTCCTATCAAAAAATGGGACCAGCTTGTGCGGCAAATTAGAGGCCCAAACACTGTATAATTCATTTATATTTATATATATATATATATATATATGTATATATATATCCCGTTAATATACGTTTTATGCTAAAATGCTACATTCATTAGTCCGTGGTTATCTGACTGTGGTATTTCTTTTTACTGTTGCCCAAGATCGATAAACTTCTCTAACTGAAGAGCAATAACGTTTAAGGAACTAAGTTTCCCACCGCCTACTCCACCCTCCATAAATAGCTTAACCTAGATAGAAGTCAACAATGAATGACACCTTCACGTAATGAATAATCACCCGCAGCCGTTATGTGGCTAATTAACTTCTGAAACAGTAAAGAAGATTTATAACTCAAGTTGACGTTATTGGTGTTATTGTATTCTTTAAGCTGGATGGTTCAACAGAGAAGGTTTCAATGTCCCTCTGAACAACCTATTTAGAGCTAACTTCAATATGAAGTTATATGAGCTTGAGGAATCAATTCTCCAAGCATAAAATATTTGTTTTTTCTTGAAACCCTTCTTTATTGATATTTGACTGTCACCGTAAATATCCATTTCATTGGTTACTGATACTGCCATTTTATCAGTCACATGACTTAATTTTTACTCATATCATAGCATTTAAATTAATTTTAATTGTGAGAGTCGGTCACAAAACATCAGTTAGAGAGAAGCTTGAAGACCAGGGAGCACTGGATAGTAGTACCAATCCATTTTGATAATCCTTAGCAGTGTTCACCGATAACGATTCCAGCAGGAGTCAAACTTGTTAAGCTTGAAACTAATTCAACAGCTGGTTAAATGACAATACACGTGTCTAGTGATCCACAACGGAAATCTCAGTGAGGCTTTTGCAAGTGAATACAGGAGTAAGACAAGGCTGGCCGCCTACTATCACCTATGATGTTCTGTATTGTCATGGACTGGATTACTCCGGAAAACTGTGAGTGGGGAGCGAGAATACAGACGTATGTTGCATCGGTGGCATAGCGGTTAGGACGCTTGCCAACAATGCACATGGTTCGGGGTTCGATCCCCGGCCGACGCACTCCTTCACCTCGCTAAGCCAGAAATAATGCTGGTGAAGAGGAAGGTCGGGCATGAGGCTAGCAACCCCATCCTGTAAAATCAACACTGCTAACGAAACTTCAAGCCACTTAGCTTGAAACCCTATGTTCCACTGGGGAACGTGAAGGAAAAAGAAATGTTGGACCGATAAGAAGACACTAGGAAATCTGGATTTCACTAATGTATGATTTATGTCTAATTTCATACAAACTCGAAGACTTACAGACAGAAATCAACAAACTGGTAAGAGAGGCAGTCAGTGAAGACAGGACTTCAAGTGAACGTAGGGGAGACAGAGGTGATGAGGTTACCTGTGCGCCAACAACAATAACCAGCACCAATCACTATCAGTTGTAGAAATTTGAAAGAGATCACTTCCTCCACTTATCTGACTATAGGCATCATCGTTTTGAACTACAGGTGACAGAGTGGATGAAGATGTCGAAGGCAGAATAGGAAAGGCGGGGTACACCTTCGTCACTCTGGAAAGAGTTTGGAAATTTTTCGCATTACTCAGCATGAACAATAAAGTTCGTATTTTCAACACAAATGTTAAGCCAGTCAATTCTTTTCTATGTGTCAGAGACTTGACACACACGTCAGGAGGAGCATTTCCAACAAGCCAGTTAGGACTTTTACCAGCATCTACTTTCGCTGGCTCCACATTAAAGATTGAATGGTGGATCAGAAAGGATTAGAAAGGAGAACCTCTGAGAACGAGTCAGTCAAGAAATTATTCCTCCACAAATAACCCGAGCGAAATGGAGATGGATTGGGTGTACGCTGAGGAGATCATTGAGTGACATCTGAAATTAGGCTGGTTGTTGTGTAGAACCCGAATAGGAAACGATGAGGAGATCGTGCGAGTAATAGATGAGAGGCTATGGGGAACGTGGAGGTCAGCTGAAGAGTACCACTGAAAATAGGATGTTCTGTTGAAGTACAATGTTATTCTGCGAACCCAAGAGAACAATAATAAAATATAATACTATTTCACTTGAGAACCCTGGACAAAGAGAAACTGTAATGCGATATAATTTCCGTTGAAAATTCTCTACATTATATGAACACTTTTCAGAATAAAGGTATCATAATTTTAGTTATTGAAAAATACATTACCCAAGTAACAAATGTTGATTCACATCTTCAAAATCATCCAAACACAAAAGCACGCATAGAAATGAAATCGACCTATCTATGAGACATCGAATTCTTTAAACGACAAAAATTAAAAAACAGCACGAATTTGAATGCTTTAATTTCCAACGTTAAAACTTTCACAAAATGTTTCTTGTCTGTATTGTGTCTGTCATTTGTGCCGGCGACAGCGCATATGACAAGTTTAAAAAGTTAACTTGTAGTTACCTTGTATCAGTTAATTAATACGAAGGTATGCAGCAGTAGCAGTGCAGTGCAGTGAGGTATCTCGCTCTCTATTTGACATGATTGCAACAACAACAACAATAGACAGTTGTAATCAAACAAGACAGTTTTTATGTTGTGATTGCCACTCGACATACATACTTACAAATTTCAATCACAAAGTCGAAAAAGGATGTCTATTACAATGCGATTGGACAACCTAGAAGCCCGACCTCTAGGCAACCGACATAAATGGTTAACTGTCCGGTTTAACTTTCTGACGTGTTTGCATATATAATAAAATTGTATTGTTCTCACCAGCATTGACCAGTCTATCAACCTATCGTCTTTTAAGATGTGTCTACTCTGGGGGTCATAAGAAGTCAGTGATGAGGATTGTCGTCGAACTAGCAAAAATCGGCAGAATTAGTGACTGACTGATTGACTATTTTCAACATACAATTTTGCACAGATGTATGCCAGTTCAACTTGCCACTCTCCTCCACGTACCACACAAAGCAAGAGAAGACAGTAAACAAAGATTCAAAAGGAAGAGAGATGATTAACAGAAGTGGGAGTTGGGGAAAAAGGATAGTAGTAATATTGGAAGAACAATAGAGTTTTATTGGATGCGACAAATCATCGCAAAGAGTCAATGTGTCTGTATCAGCCATTACTGAGAAAGACGATTGTGAGTTAGACATATCACTAATTATCTCCAAACCTCATCGATTCCCAGCATCCCGACGACCCCAACCAGCCGCCAAGCAGTCTACACCTACCTAGCTGTCTGGCTTAAACTAACTGTTGTGGATTTGATTGACTGATGAAGACATGTTGGTTTTGGTTTGACCACTAATACCTAGCTCTTTTCTAACCCTATCGATCCTACGTCCCCTACCATTGACCGTCAAGGAAGGCGATGGTTAGGCTGGTAATGCATAACGTATGTTCAAACCATCTCAATCTATGCAGCTGCTTCATAGCTTCGTCGATTGATTTTCCATTCCTCCTTACTTAGCACTCGATCGATGCCTAGCCTCAATATGACTCACCCTATCACGCCTACCATCTAACATAGGAGATAGGATACAGACACACCTATGATCAAAGACAGCTAGATAGCCTTTTTATATCTTCCACTTTTCAATGGCCATGTCTCACTCACAGCCATAAAGACAATCAGACAGACACTACTAAATCTCTATACTTTTACAATTTGTTAACTTCTGCATCTTACCTATTATTCTCTAGTGCTCCCCCACCTTAGTCTTTCCTAGGCTACTTAAAATGGACTAGGTCGTATTGTGAAGAGTATTAAAGGTTGTAAGTAGGGTAAGTTGTGTGCCACTTAGTTAACTCCTTGCGCCTGTAGTTGACAGACACCTTAACTCATGTGGGAAGTGGTCTAAATCCATATGGTTTGACTTTTAACGTTTCTATTCTCAACTCTCCCCACCCCACCCTACCCATTGCATCTCATTACATAAGACAGGACATAAGACAAGTCATTATAAAGGATCATATGCTCGCGTGTACAACCAAGTACAGAAACTTAGCGATACCCTATTTGACCCGCCCGCATTCTATGTGATAGAGATAAAATTAAGTGTGAAACTTACGACTTACTATGTCATTGGCAAAATAATTGGCCCTTTTATCCACCTTTTTTTATTTGTAATCTACGAGATGGTGACAATTCCACACTGTTATAAATACTACTTTGGAATAAAGCAAATTCTTATCATTATTAAAAAACTTAATGATCGGTAACGAAACAGGAAATACAGGGCTGAAATGTTCCTTGGAAAACGAGACAAGCTACAGAAAATAGAGGCAAAACGTTACATTCCTTCAGAAGAGAATATGTGACATTATTCATATGGTGTATGATGAAACGGACAAGTTAATTTAACTTTATTATTATCCTAATCATCTCTGTATATTTGTCCTCACCATAAAACACTGAATCTCGCTCGCTCTCTTCTCAACCATAAAACCTTCCTCACATTATTCGTCAAGTGAGATAAGAAAACGAGAGGAAAAACAACAACATCATCATCAACAACAACAACGCAATAACTTACTTCCACGCTTTGACTTTCTTTAGCAATCGATTCTTCTTCTTCAGCTGCTTCAATTTGACGTCGTCTTGCTTCTATACGACGTTGGATTTCAGCAATCATTGATGATTTCTGATCGATGGAATCTTTTCTCAATTGTTGCATTGAATCTGTACGTTTTACTGTATGCACATGATCAGTACTACTATTAGTGACATTGGTTTGTGCAACAGACGATAATAATGGTGGGGGTAAGGGTGGTGGTGGTGGTGGAGCGGGCGGTTTTGTTGTTGACGTCTAAAAGGGAAAGAGTATAAATGTGAATATAGATGAAATAAGTCGGAAAGGTAAGACAGACTCTGAAATCCGATTAGAAACTTCTTTACTCAACATAAGGAGCAAAACTCTGATTTTCAACACCAACGTTAAATCAGTCAATCCTTCTAAATGTGTCAGATACCTGATGATGCATTTTCGCCAGGCTACTGGCAGACTTTTATCAACAGCTGCATACTTCGCTGGCTCCATATTGATGCAGATGAAATAGTCAGAAACTCTGGAAATGAACCAACCAAGAGCCTATTGCCTAACAAGTACGTAGAAGAAAATAGAGACTGATTGGGCAAACACACTGAGAAGACCGTCGAATGACATCACACTCAATGCAAGCCATAGCTTGAGTGGAATGCAGACGGTAAACGACGAGATGGGCGTAGGTCTAAGAATGACACAGAAGCGATCGTGTAAGGAGGATGTTAAAGCTGATGGGAAATTATGGAGCCAGTTAAAGAGGGCTGCAGAGGACAAGATAAAATGAAGATATGCTGCTGAAGTCCTAAGTTCCACTAGGAACACAGGGGAATAATAATAATTACTATCATTATAGAAATTAGAACTAAGAGCTATAAATAATCTAACTGTTAAGAAAGAAGCTCCAAGTTTCACATGACAGCAAATGGTACTGGCGTCAATTCAACAAACTGAAAGTGCTACTCTTTATACGGACTACTATCACTATCAGTGTATTAGCAGTCAGGAATGCCTTAACTTAACATCAATATTTAGATGACACCATTTATGAACCCTACTAAATCACAAGACGAACCTGTCAGAGAATAAAGCATGACCGGAGTCCAGGCATGTACTCCAGAAGGAACGGAAGTCTTGTATGCATCCCCGCCACCAGAAACTGACAGCAGTGTTGATCATTCTGAGCGCAGGCTCGATTAGCAAAAGGAGGACACCAGGTAGCGCTAAGGTGATGGCTGTGCACGAAGTTGGTGCTGGCTAGAAATATCATCCAGGCTTCAATCTGTCGGTCCACAGGCAGAAACAACAAATAGGCACCGCCTATCTGGCCTACCGCTCCTTACTTCCGTATAATCTTCCAGTCTCACAGCACATAAACAATTGGTAATGGAAATCCAGTCGAGTAATGCAGCTTTGGCTCTGGCACTTAGTGCGACATCGGCTAAGGCGGATGTCAACGTCGCAGGGTCCCCAGATAAGCGCAGGTGGTACAAACTCCTTTAGCTTTGGGATGGGGAGGATGATCGAAGCACTTCACTGGGATTTTTGATGCGGATCTCCAAAATCCAGCAAACATCGATAGCGAGGCTTCTCCAATATTCTTAAAAAACCTCCCTATTGTCCGATTTGCATCAGTGTCTGAACATTGTAGGTGGCAAGCTTGAATGTGGTGACCGGTTTCAGGATATCTGTGTTAGAAGTGGCATTGGGGACAACCATTTTTAAGGCTACTCACTAACACCTCGAAACAGCACAGACTGGGAATTCAAACAAAAGCGAAAAGCTTACGGAAGTCAAGAAGTCAAAGATAGCAAAAGTTAAACACAGGGGTCAGCGTATAAAAATAAAGGTAAGATTGGAAGGAGATGCGTCACTTGAAACATCATTAATGTTCGAGAGGATTGTTGAGAGCGTGTAATTACTTTCAGTGACAGTACGCCGTTTCATTTCGTTGATTGTGTGAGGACTGAGATACTACCCGGGCGCCAAGACCGAAGCAAGTGGTTGCCTGAAGAGACCAACACCGAGCCTTTGACATGTGTCTAATCCTCAAGGCAGCATCACGATCTACGTTCCCATGGTTGCCGGTGACCAATACAGGTTCATACGCTATTAGATCCAATTGGATTCTTGAGCCGATGTACCTCATAGTAACTGCTTTCAATGTAACCGCTATCCAAACAACCTTTCTGGCATGATAGGGCTTGCAAGAACAAAAGTTGCTTGTACGTTGTTGGGTCATCGCGGACAGGCCACCCGACAAGGTAGCAGGTGTCGGCCGGTGCTAGTTTGAGACTCTTGATGGATTGGATTCAGACCCAGTAAAGACAAAACAAAATCCAGTTTTTCCTGGTTTTCAATGGTTTTCCAACCGACATCAGTTCATGATCGAATACGAAGTTAATCAAATCCCCGCAAACCAACATTTCGAAATGAAGTATTACTTGAAAAAAAGGTTTCATGCTTACAGATGACTGTGTCATTCAATACTGTAACCAGACGTATGATAAACACTCTACTCATATTGGAATTCAGGTTGTTTAGAGCTCTGATGAGTGAGAAATGTCACCCATTTAGTATACATACTGACCCAGTCTCTTAGTTCTCAATTAGCACTGAAAACGAAACTATTTCACCACGTAAACAATCAGTTCATTAGACAAAAAAGAGCACGTCAATGTTATGTCGTAAAAAAAAACAGAAAAATCATCATTAAAGTGAACAATTTTCGGGATGATTGAAGTTTTCATTATGGTTTAAAGTATAAGTAAGCAAGTAAATAAGTAACAGGAGCTATGGTTCATCAGTTAAGCTAATAGACCTCCAAACACTAGGTCTAGATGACAAACTGTGCTTCAGTTGCTGATGTTTAGGCAACCACACAGTTACGTTGGTGTTCCCCACACGTGATTGCAAAAGCAGACACTCGACCACCCAAATCCAGTTTGAAAGTCACATCACTGGACTGGAATGGTATCTAGTGATTGGAAGAAAGTGGGGATGTGCTGATGAGGCTCTATTTTTCACTCAGAACCCAAGTGAAGAATAATAAGAATATATAATAACAATAGATTCGTATTAGCACACACTATCCAGTAAGAACATGGTCTTCATATCTCAAACTTGTAACTTATCAAGTCTTGTGAAGTAAGTACAAAATTAATTATGATTTCCCCTCAGAGCAATAGATCTTTACCTTGATTGGACACTAGTAACTAGTGTGATGTGTCCAGTCCTTCCTTTGGTGCAGACTGAATTCTATCAGTCAGGTATTTGCAATGTGACCACCATTCTAGGTAGCTCACCATCACTGTGCACATTGATTTGATGATATTTGATAGTTGGAGGCTCAGTGGTAACGTCTCTGACTGCAGCACTGGGTGACGCGGGTTCGAATCTCAGAAGGGACATGAGTTGCTTCCTTCAAGGTTGCAGATACGCCTTGCTGATGAGTGCCAACTAGCACGAAACCTAGGTCCAAGGCTTCCTGCCGATTGCCTCCAACTATCTAATATCAGATCTTTACCTTCTCACTCAAACTTCTGGATCTTTCTCATTGTGAGAAAGGTAGTTGATAGATCAATCATACACAGTCATGCATGGAAGTATCAGTAAAACGCACGCAAATGTAGTACTTTTTCAGTCACAACAGTCAACCCCTAATCGAAAAGTGTGATTCATACTTACTTGATTGGTACCAGTGTTAGAAGATGGTGGTAATTTCATTTCTGTAGATAGACAACGTGTCGTTTTATTTCGCATACGTGCAGCAATAGCTTCTTGTAGCATAGCAGCTAATCCAGATGATTCAGATTGTTTCATTAATTCATCTTCATGAGGTGGTGGTATTGATGATGACGATGCGCCTAAATTGTCTCTACTACCAGGAACAACACTGTCAGTTTCACGACATGCTATTAAGAACAAGAAGAAGAAAAAAGGCAGAGAAAATAAAATGATGGATAAAGGAGGTAAAGTTGAGCCATAAGATGAGAAATACTTACTTACTATGATGATAAGACTAAGTGTGACCTGCATAACACACACACACACATAACACTCGATACGGATTTCTTATACCCTCTACATCATGAGTTATATTTATTGTGTGCAAACTAATAATACCCTCACTTGGTTTCCTGTAGACACTGGTGGACAGGATCAGATTTTCACCTAGTAGCACAAAAAGTATTTCCAACCGACAGATTTTAACGTTAATCTACACTTGCCAATGCTGGCTGGATACGGTAGATTAAATGGCTAGAAAAGGCGAGTAACAAGGAACTCTAATAGAGAAGCAGACAATGACCTATCCCCCCTTCAACAAATAGGTAGAAGGAAATTGACATTCTCTGAGGAGACGCGTTCAAGTGGTATTACAAGCCACACAGACACTTAAGTGGTGCCCAAACAGTAGTTGGGCGTTTGAGAGCGACATAACAATAAATCATTTGAAGAGGAAGTGATACTTTGTAGACAGCCACGAGCCAGGTGTCAGTAAGGCAGAGAAAAGATTGGAATGGTGGCGTTCCGCTAAGGACCTGCGTTTCACGGGGAACTCAGGGAGTGATTAATAATAATAACCAGAAGTTGAAAGCCGAATGAGAAAGCCCAGTGACGCAGTATTAGTAACTGGATGACAAGGTTTCGACTATAAATTATTGCCGCTCATAATCATATCAATTTTAGTCACACGGTTTCTCAGTTTGTCTTATGCGCATATTCTCTCTCTCTTCCTCTTCTCCTTATTGTTTGTTGCCACTTTCCATATCTTCGGTATAGGCACTGTGTCACTCCAATTGCACGTGCTTTGTGTTGAGCTGACAATAACAAGGATTCAGTGACCAACGTCTCTCTCTCTCTCTCATTCCACCTAACCATACTACTTTATACTACTCTCACCCTGTCGCACCCTAATTTTTTAAAATTTTCTTAATTGGATCTATTGGGTCCTTAAGTCAACAAAGTTTTTCTCTCAGACAGTTAGTTCGGTTGGTTAGTTTAAATGCCACCCCGACTAACTCCAGCCTCATTGAGAATCCTACATAGAGCTTCTGACTTTCCTTCCTTATACGGCGGTACTGCAGGGACTTTGAATTCTATAATATTTTTTTAAATTTTTTCATGTTTGACCACAGATTGATATCAGTTAGACAATCATTAAAAACCAGGATGTACTCATCAGAATTTTGATCCTAGTTCAGAACTCACTGGCAGTACGCACCCAAGACGTTGCAGTCACAAGGGAAGCTCGTAGACCAGCATTCAGTCAATGAGACCCAACTCAATGGTACATGACTGGTTCTATACAAGAAGAAGTTTCCTTGAGTTGAAGTGAGAAGTTGTGACCAAGGAGGTCCAACACCGGGTCGTGAGTGAGGCGAAATGCTCGCCGATGACAGTGATTGGTGGTCGCGCTAAAATCATTAATTGGTAGAAGTTAGAATTCATAGGTTAGCCATGAAGTCGGGTTCCAGTAACTGAATGGTCTACAAGCTCGCTCGTCTTGTAACAGGAAGCTCCGGGATTCAAAACTTTAGTTAGTTCGAACATTTAATTGCTAAAATCAGAACAAGTAAAATCATATACGAAAATTCCATCTGATGAAGCTTGTGTCTATAGGACTTTGCAACAAAATACGAAGAAAACTTTTGTTTCTTTCTCAAAATCTCTATCCTGGCTGAAAAAGAATTTAACAGAAACATTTCCTTCTTGATGGGGATAAGCGAATTGATACTTGATAGCCACATCTAAGCATCGAATGGTTATTTCGCATGTTTGGCGCCAAGCTCAGCGGTGTAGCCAGTTCGAGTCGGCTCATTCAGGGAGCCGAATCAGTTCAAAACTATCCAAATTCTGGTATTCAACTACTGACCTCAGTCAGTAGAACAATGTAGTGTTCATGCGTTTATTCTTGCTTTCTGTACTGTCAGTTATAGTAACAAGGAGATCAGATATTAGATATGATGGAGAAGATCTGTAGCTCAGGTGGATGATTTTGATGTGGTTGTGTTCTCTGAGCTGGATAGTTAATTTGCGAAGCTTTCATCGCCCTACTAGGTGACATCTTCAGCGCATACTTCAATTTGAAGTGAGCTTTTAGATTTCTCCACGAGTTTATTGATCATCTCTCACGGCGACCTTGGACGTGATTGGTTGTTTTTGTTTGTTTTCACACCTTCTAGGTTGCTTGTATTGTCACTCATTGTTTCTTTGACTTGAACTTTGACCCTTTGTGTGTGACGTTTCTTTCTTATCGGTTGATAAATTTTGTCTATGTCGATGTGTCTATTGATTGATGATTCACTGGAATGCCAAGCTTCTAAAAATTCGCTAGCATTCTTGTTGTTTCCTCTGTCTAATATTTGAACATTGTCCCAATCGAATTGATGCTCGTGGTTGTCTCTATGTAGTGATGTGAAGGAGTGGATGTCATGTCTTTTGACGGCTAGCTTATGTTCATGGACGCGAAGACGAAGGGGACGTCCACTTTGGGCAATGTAGTGTTTTCCGCAGTTGTTACAATTTATTTTGTAGATGATGTAGATTTTATCTTCTTTCGCAGTTGAGTCTTTTGATTGACATAGAACTGAGTGAAGTGATTTTGTTGTTTTGTGTGCGACGTCAATTCCTAAAGGTTTGACGAGACTTGCAGTGATTTCTGATATATCCTTTATATATGACAGGGCGACTTTCCTTGTGCACAACCACATCAAGATCCCACATTGCAATGAATGTGGATGATTTTGGTTTTCAAAGGAAACTGTAGAGAAATTTCGCATGGAAGTGCGTGGAAATCATGAATTAATGTGAAAACAAAGAATTCAATTTAAAAATAATCTTTTTGCTTAACCCATACTTTGAAATCTTCGAATGACTCAAAGCAGATCGCTTAAAAATGCAGTAGGAGCACATTAGATGTTGTCGTTGTACTCAACCATAATATTGATTTAAGTTTTGATAAAAGCGTAAAGTATGTTCGAGCCTCCGTTTAAGACTATAATGCTGCTTTTGGCTCTATTCCTAGGACGCTTTTACTAAGCAAGCTGATATCAGAAAACACTGAGTCCTCAGTCACAAGGTGTGTGTCTTCTTATTTTTAAGCCCAGTTGCTACTTATATGAACCTTCTGGCATAGTAATACCTACAGGAACATTTGTTCCAGCCAGTATAGCTCATTGAGGCATGCTGATATGTAAGCACGACTATCACGTCAAGGCAGTAGCTATTGTTTGAAAGAATCTTTCTAAACATAGTCAGCATCCTCTTAAAATGCTGTCTTCCTTGACAAGAAACGACAGAAAAATACTGACCTTAGGACAGATTCATTATTAATATTACTGAGGGTGAATTTGCTTTTGGAATGAAATCAACAAAATCACTTTTAAATCAAAAGTCTCCCATTAAGGCCCATGAATAATCTGTAACGAGCAGTTACCACTCAGTAACTTTACGGTTAGGGTTACAAACTAACTACGATTCGACGTAGAACTTTGCACAGGAATTCACCAATTCAATTTGACATACTCCCTGTTTAGCACAAAAAAGGTACACAGAAGAGGGAAAATAGAGATTCAAAAGAAACGATAATAAGCAGAAATGGAACGTGGCAACTCGAACTGCTGCACTTCGGTACCAAGTTCTATGTTGAATCCAGACAGACAGACAGAAATGTGAGACAGAAAGAATAGTGACATGGAAAACATGAACGATTCTTGGACATAATAAATGACAAAGAATGAATTCATCAGACCTTTTTACAACTGTTTTCAGCCATATATCATAAATAGTCTCAGAATCCCCTTTGGTTCCTTGAGTCTCAAGAACTCCAACCAAGAAATCTACACCTCCCTTTGTGGATCACATCATCAGTTAAAAACTTATGGATTGATCTTTAACCCTTTAACAACCTAACGCTATGTCAGCTAATGCTAATATCACCTTCCTAGACAACAGACAGTGTTAGCTTACATAAGATCGATCAAGTTGAAAGAGAGCTAGTTGGTCGTGGTCAAACCGAAACTAAAATGGCTTCATCGGTCAGTGAAATCCGTAACAGTTAGTTTAAGCAAGCTAGGCAGCCAGCCAGTCACACAGGGAGATGTAGACTGCTTGACGGCTGGTCAGGGTCCTAGGAATGGTAAGAACCAATAGCGGCTTCAGACAGTTGGTGATGATATGCCTCATAATCATCGTTCTCAGTGATGATGATTGGCGCAGACACATTCACTCTTTGTGATGATTTGTCATAGCCAATAATACTCTACTGTTCTACCATATTATGAGTATTTTTTTCCCTAAACCCCACTTGTGTTTATTATCTCTCTCTCTCTCTTTTGAATCTCTGTTGACTCTCTTGTCTTGTTTTGTGTAGCCTGTCTGTTTTCGACATCGAACTTTGCGCATATGTGCGGCAGTTCAGGTCGCCACACCCGACCGAAAGCTGCTACCTTGACGTGGTGGCCGGGCTTGAACACTGCAATGACCCAACAAGCTATACTGGCTGAGACTTATGTCGCTTGAGGTCCTACCATGCCAGAAAGTTTGTTTGGATATCGGTTAGACAAAAAGCAGCTATCCAATCCAATACTATGATTTAAACAAATTCACAAAATATCATGCCAGATCAATCGGGGCCCGGATTAACAACGACTGCGCTTTCTGCTGCCGTGTCACAGGGCAGAAGTGATAAATATGCTACTGAGACACACCAAACAAAAAAGAACAAACAAAAACAGGCCGCGTGTGACCGGCCTCAAGCAGTTTTCCGCTGGGCTCTGTGGTCACGCAACACTCTTTCTGTTTCAGGTTCCCGAAGAATCAATCAACTTCCACGGTGTGGGCAGCCGGGAAGTAACAACCGCCCACACACTTCCGAAATCACACGAAGCTTTGTGTAGTACATGGAGAGAGACAGAGTGGCAAGTTGGAATGGCACATATATGTGCAAAGTTCTGCAGTGAAACCAGTCAGTCAACCCGTTGATGAAGGCGGGGCCTCAGTATGCATAATAACTATCCTAGCTAGGTATCTCAATCGATACACCACAACTTCATCGATTGATTTGCACTCTACAAGGTCACAGCAATTATCAAATGGTTGGCTGTCGTGTGTACGTGTAATCTAAAAATAATTTTTAGGCTACCACAAGATTAAGTCTAGTAATTAGGATGAATATATTCAAGATTCAATGTAGATATTTTTTTTCAAATAACAAATAGGAAAATACTCAACATTAATTTATACACATATACATATACCCATATACAAATGCCTACATGCTACAACACGTTATCATGTTCTACATCTTGAACATTTTATCATCATTGTACAACATGTTGACATTTTGCTAAGGTAGGTAGCATTGTTCAATATTCATTGAAATTTGACAGGCTTACATACATATATTAATGCAATCTGCCATTTTACACTCCATCTTGCATATAAGCTTAGTTTACACAAAACTACCTAATCAGATGATCGGACATTTATGTATTAAATCAAATGAGTCTTTGGTATTGAAACCAAATGTTTACTGACAAAAAAACTCTGTGTTTTTATACTGTGACGTGTGCTACTGTGACAAGATTTATCAGTAGTATATAAAGCCCTGGATGAAAAACTTCGACCGGAACAGGCTGGATTCAAGAAGAACAAGTCATGTGTCGATTAAATCGCAACACTACGGATCATCATTCAACAGAGTTTGGAACAGCAGTCAGCTAGCTCTCTATCTCAACTTCATCGACTTTGAAAAGGCCTTCGACAGCGTCGATCAAAATAAAATAAGCATAAAATGAACCCAAACAATAAACTTGGAGGATCTGGACTTCGCCGATGATTTATGTCTGATTTCCCAAAAACTGGAAGATATACAAGTGAAAAGCAACAAATTGGCAGGAGAAGAATCCAAAGAATACAGGCCTTCAGGTGAATATAGAGAAAACAGAGATGATGAAGATTCCTGGCCAAAAGCAACAGAAACTAAAACAGACAACAATCTGTCAGCATAAATGGGAGAAATCTGAAAGAAGCAACCTCCTTTACCTACCTATCTGGGATGTAACGTTTCAACTACAGGCGGAACCGACGAGGATATCCAAGCAAGAATCGGAAAAGCAAGATAAGCTTTCACTACTCTCAAGTCTGTGTGGAGGTCAACAGCACTCAGCATCAAAAATAAGATCCGGATTTTCAACTCCAATGTGAAGTCAGTGCTACTATACGGATCAGAGAATTGCACTGCGCGTCATGAAGAGCATCTCAAACAAACTACAGACCTTCATTAACAGTTGTCTTCGCTCAAAACTCAAGATCAGATGGCCAGAAAAGATCAGCAACAGTGATCTCTGGGAGCGAACCAACCAGGAACCGATTGTGAAACAAATAGGCAGGAAGAGATGGAGATGGATTGGCCATACTCTGAGGAATCCATCAGGTAACATCACTAGACAGACCCTCGAGTGAAACCCGAACGGGAAGCGGCAAGTTGGTCGCCAGTGCGAGGATGACATGGAGGAGGTGATGTGAAGACGAGATGAAAGCATGTGGGCAGACGTGCAGCCAGAGGGAAACGTTGGCAGAGAACCAAATGCAATAGAGACGTAAGGCTGAAGCCCTATGTTCCTCTAGGAACTAAAGGAAACAACAATAATAATAATGGGGACGTGGAATTGAAACCCTCATTATGTTCCACTCGAAACCCGAAAAAATAATAATCATAGAGTGATTGAATGACCTAACTAGTATCCTTAATTCAGATGTTGAATTATCCATAGTTAACTTGTTACAGATGAATAGATATCAAAGTCCTTTTGGCTGTTTTCTAGTGTAAAAAATAAATCGAACACTTAAATCAGTCAATAGTATTTTGAACCTCCATCGATTGAAGTATCCGTGATACAGACTAGAACACATAATCACCTGCTGTTTTTATCGATGAGTAATGCCGTCTAAATTAGGATTAAGGTAGAAGTAAATTATTAAGTGTGATCAAGTGAAGCCTTGATTCTATAATACAAAGATGTGTACATAGTATTAGCGTAGTGTAGCATACGAAGTTACTACTATGTAGTTCAAGACGCCACAATTATTTGAATTAATTTTCAAAGTCATTGAATCATTTGATGAATTATAAGTTGCTTCACTGGGGTTTACGAAATAGTAAAGGTTTGTGGTTGGGGACTGTTAACGACTTGATCTAAAACTAATCGTGTTATCTTACACGTATTCACTAATGATAGTCCTAAATTTGATTTTTTTTTTCATCGACTGACTGGTTTGAACGCAGACCTATGCACAGATGTGCAGCAGTTCGAGTCGCCACACTCCATGTAGCACAAAAAGCAAGAGAAGAGAGTAGAAAGAGGTTCAAAATAGAGATAATACACAGAAATGTGAGACAAAAAGAATAATAATATGGAAGGACAATAGAATTTTATTGGATATTATAAATCACAAAAAGTGAATGCATCTGCGCCAGCCACTACCAATGATCATTTTGAGCTGTATCGCCAAATATCCCCAGTCTTTATTAGTTCTTGCCAACTGGAGTACCCCGGACTAGTCAGTCAGGAAGTCTACTCCTACCTAGTTGGCTGGCTTAAACTGTTATGCATTTAATTGACTGATGAAGCCTTGTTGATTTTGGTTTGACCACCACTAGTCCTTTTGCAACCTGAGCGATCCCATGTCAGTTAGGTAAAATTGCCCATCGAGGAACGTGATAGCTAGTCATGCGTAAAACATGTCCTAACTATCTCAGTTGTTGTAACTTCACGACCTCGTCGACTGATTTTCACTCCTTACTGAGCATTTGACCCTATTACACTTACCACCTGGGACAGGAGATAAAACGGAGACACCTATGATGAAAGAAAGCCAACTAGGCTTTTTATGTCTCTCACAATCAATGGCCATGTCTTGCCCATAGTCAGCCATAAAGAAGGGTGGAGCGAGCTGGTGCCGTGCTGTACACACATCGTTTGCTCGATAGCTATCCAGATATCACATCTACCTAGCCAGAAAGGGCGTAAGCTGGGAAATGCCAAACGAGCCTTCTATATCCATGTAGATATTTGGTTAGCGATCAACCCGCTAGGGCTGGCTGATACAACTTCCCAAATAAGCGAAATAGTGGTCAACATGCTCAGCCACCACTTCACTCCTGCCTATCTTTAAGCCATCTAAGAGTAGTTGATGTTGTCCAGTCCTGTAGCCTCATCATCTTACATTTAACAGGATCGCACTGCTTGCCAAATATTGTTTTCATTAAACTGTATAAGGGTAATTTTCTCCCTAATTTTGTTCCGTTTTTAAACCTATGATTACATGCTGAGAATGCCATATTGTATCAAATGTACCGTTTCAAACAAAGTTATTATTATTATCATTATCATTAAATTGATAGATGTACTTTGGTAATATTTATAATTATTATTATTGTTCCCTTGGGTTCCTAGTGGAACATAGGGCTTCAACTGCACGTCTCCACTTGCTTCTGCCTTCTGCTGTACTTTTCACCTGCATCCATGTTAGTCCATACTGTTTCAACTCCTCTCCACACGATCTCCTCCATGTCACCTTTGAATGTCCCATTCGCCGCTTCCCTTTCGGGTTCCACTCGAGCGATGGCCTGACACGCGATGTCGCCCAACGGCCTCCTCAGCGAGTGTCCAATCCATCTCCACTTCCTCGTGCATATTTGTTGGCCGATTGATTCTTGTTTCGTTTGTTCCCATAGTTTCTTGTTGGTGATTCTTTCCGGCCATCTGATTATTAGTATAGAGAGAAGACAGTTGTTGATATAGGTCTGTAACCTGTTGGAAATATTCTTTGTGACACACTGGTCAAGTTTCTGATCCATCCGTATAGAAGAACTGACTGACTTGACGTTTGTATTGAAAATCCGAATTTTGTTGTTGATGCTGAGTGACGAAGATTTCCAGATTGGTTTCAGGTTGATGAATGTGTTTCTCGCCTTCCCGATTCTCGTCTCGAGTTTACATCCTCGTCCGTTCCTCCTGTGGTTGAGACAATGCTCCCTAGATAAGTGAGTGAAGTAACCTCTTTCAAATCCCTCCCGTTGATGGTGATTGGCGCTGGATGTTGCTGATGCTGTTGTTGTTGGTTGGTCATTTTCATAACCTCCATCTTGTCTATGTTCACCTGGAGTCAGTCCTGTCTTTGCTGCTTCTTCGACCAGTTTGTCGGTTTTCGCTTGTAAGTCTTCGATTTTGTGTGACATCAAACATAAATCATCCACGCGCGAAATCCAGGTCTTCTAGGTTCTTCACATCGGTCCAGGATATCCCTGTCTTCTCGTTTTCCACTATCTGACACACACATGTAGACCGTTTAAATTAAAGTTATAATGAACATAAATAATAATGATAATAATAGTAATAATGATAACAGCTTTTGGTATAAATATGGTGTTTTTAGTATTGAATACAGTATCTCATTCCTTGACGTTCCCAATGGAACATAGGGCTTCAAGCTAAAAGCTTGAAGTTACTGTAGCAGTGGTGATTATTTTTACAGGATGGAGTTGTTAGCCTCATACTCCACCTTTCCTCTTTATCAGTCTTACTTTTGACTTAACGAGGTAAAGGAGTGAGTCTGTGGCTATGGGTCGAACGCCGGATCACAAATGGCGTGGTCGGCGAGCACTCTACAGGGGTAATAATGAAAACAGGGCATTTACGTTGATAATATTGTTCAATAAGAATATGTATATAAAATGAAAATTCAAGTGAAAATAGTAATAACCACATAACAATGAAAGGATGAATAAAAAGGGCCGTTTGCTTAGTGTTTCTCAGTGAGTTAGTAGTGTCATGTCTAAGACATTTTTCCCATCATATAAAATCGGTGCCAAATAAGGTATAGTAGGGTTATTATACTTAGTCATCCAGAGCATGAAGTCTTCTATAGTTGCTTCTGGTTCCCCTACTTGAAGAGATAGATGCAAGGAGAGGGTTGTGCATAGAGAGGGATGTTCAGGATCTGACAAGATAATATTCACTAGTTTCTTGCAGGAGTCTATGTGTCTATTGTTGGTGGTTTAGTGGCACCCCATTCACCCTACTGACTGCTTTAATTCCCTTCACAGTGTAACAAGGTCTTTCTTGAGCAGTCCAGGAAAGATTAAGGTGTGGGGGCAGAGAGCAATAAAGAAGAATAGATAGAATACAAGAATTAACCAACTGTAACAGTGTAACGACAGAAGACAAGGGTCAGGCAACAGATCGTTTATTGAGGAAATCAAGAGATATTTATAGATTTTTATGTACATTATTATTCGTTATTATTAGCAGAGAAACAGCGTCTTCTGGTTGGTTCTTTTCCTTCTGAAGGTTATTCTGTCATCTCTTTGTGGACGTTTCTTTGAAGGTCAGGCCATATATCTGCGAATCGTATTTGCACACGCTAAGTCTGCTGTGATTGCTTGTTGAGTTCCTTAAGGTTAGACTTTGTTATTGTTTTATCTCGTGACCCGGATTCGGAACGTAAACATTGACGTAAATTGGTGTCTACAATTTTGGCTAGAAGACAGCTTTCACCACAACAGTAGAGACTGACTGAGTGATACCAGATTGTCTTAACTTCCTTATGTAGAACGCTACACGAACTAAATATCCTTCTAGAAACTAACGTGACGTCAAAAGACCAGGAAAGATAAATCAGAGGAAATACACAATCCAAGGTATTTGAAAGCTTTCGACTAAGTTCCAACTTTTTGATGTGGTTGTGTTATCTGAGCTGTATACTTAATTTGCTAAGCTTTCATCGCCCTACTAGGCGACATCCTCAACGCATACTTCAATTTGAAATGAGCTTTTAGATTTCTCCACGAGTTTATTAATCATCTCTCCCGGTGACCTTGGACGTGATTGATTGTTTTTGTGTGTTTTCACACCTAGGTTACTTGTATTGGAAGTGATTGTTTCTTTGACTTGAACTTTGACCCTTTGTGTGTGAGGTTTCTTTCTTATTGGTTGATATATTTTGTCTATCTCGATGTGTCTATTGATTGATGATTCACTGGAATGCCAAGATTCTAAAATTTCTCTAGCACTCTTGTTGTTTCTTCTGTCTAATATTTGAACAATGTCCCAATCGAATTGATGTCCGTGGTTGTCTGTATCTAGTGATATGAAGGAATGGATGTCACGTCTTTTGACGGTTAGCTTATGATCGTGGATACGAAGACGAAGAGGACGTCCACTTTGGCCAATGTAGTGATTTTCGAAGTTGCTACAATTTATTTTGTAGATGATGTTGATTTTATCTTCTTTCGCCGCTGAGTCCTTTGGTTGAGATAGAACTGAGTGAAATGACTTTAATGGTTTATGTACGACGTCAATTCCTAAAGGTTTGAAGAGTCTTGTAGACTCTAGTAAACAACCGCGGACATCAATTCGACTGGGAAAAGCAACGTTCAAATATTAGACAGAGGAAACAACAAGAATGCTAGAGAAATTTTAGAATCTTGGCATTCCAGTGAATCATCAATCAATAGACACATCGAGATTGACAAAATATATCAACCAATAAGAAAGAAACCTCACACACAAAGGGTCAAAGTTCAAGTCAAAGAAACAATCACTTCCAATACAAGTAACCTAGGTGTGAAAACACACAAAAACAATCAATCACGTCCAAGGTCACCGGGAGAGATGATTAATAAACTCGTGGAGAAATCTAAAAGCTCATTTCAAATTGAAGTATGCGTTGAGGATGTCGCCTAGTAGGGCGATGAAAGCTTAGCAAATTAAGTATACAGCTTAGCGAACACAACTACATCAAAATTATCCACCGGAGCTACAAATCTTTTCCATCATATCTATGTTCCAACTTCAATGCCATCTACGATATCAGAATAATGCGAAATAACCAGTTCATGTAGGTCGCGCCTGTACAACTAAAAGAGAAATTAACAACCTTCCATTTGAAGGAAATTAGCTTAAGACCATTATTATTTGTTGACAAGGTCTATTGACTAATTTCTAATAAAAACTTATTCATTTTGGTACAGTCTGAGAAGTATTGGGTTACATCATCTTGTTAATCATTCTAAAGTTAATTTTTATGTATTTCACAGACTACTCAAGGGAATATTACGCAACACAAATTCCTTTATGGTGGACATCTGAATGGGAAAAACTGATACTTTAGAACATAAGAGTGTGGTGAGAGCTAGCTGCAAGCCAAAATTGTAAAAACAGCAATTTACGTCAATGTTTACGTCCCAAATCGGGGTGACGAGAACAAACAATAACAAAGCTTAACCTTGGGGAACTCAACAACCAATCACAGCAGACTTGATGTGTACAGCTACAATTCGCAGATATATGGCCTGGATTTTTAAGGAACAGTCACAAGCAGTACACAGAAACCTTCAGCAAGAAAACAACCAATCAGAAGACGTTGCTTCTCCGCTGACAATAATGTACATAAAAATCTATAAATTTCTGATGATTTTCTCAATAAACTATCTGTTGCCTGGCCCTTGTCTTCTGTAGTTACAAGAGCCTTTAAAAATTAGACACGGAGACAAATAAAAACAAAAACTAACCTTGAGAGTTTAAGCCAATCCAATTGCAGGAGTCACCTCCACCTAAACTTGTATTCTTCATATTTCCACTTCCTAAACGATTCATTGTTGTCCCCAAATATCCTCCGCCCACGCCTCCTCCAGCTCCTGCTCCACTAACAGGACCTCCTCCAACAGCACCATTACCACCAAGACTACTACTCCCACTACTACTACTCGCATAACTCGCCAGACTACCTGAACCATAACCATATCCATAACCGTAGCCAGCAGAGGATGAAGCTGATGATGGAGCAGCTGCTGTTCCAGGACCTGTTGCATAACCTGAACAACTATTTGATGATGCAGAAGACAACTGACGACGATGTGTTTGAAAGGCATCAATATCTTTACCATTTGCAGTAGTAGCAGTTATGATATTAGGATTTGTTGTTAAAGACATTGAATAAGGCTGATTTCGTTGAATAGTTTGATGACTTGGATCTTGATAAACATAATTCGACAGTTCACTAGGTTCAGGTTCCTTTCTGAAAGTTAAAAATTAAAAATAAAATCATTTAGTGAACAACAGATTCCATAAAAGAGTAATTCGATCAGATGGCTGTTTTCAAGAACTTATTCAAATTTTACAGATAAGCGAAGAATGACTGTCTAATTTATTTGATGATATGAAGATGAAATACGAGTTTCATATATTCGGTTCCCTTGATAAATTTCGATAAGGAAAGAAAGAAAGATCAAATTTGTAGTATAAAACGATTTCTTCAAGTATTGGTTTTTTTGTAAGGATTTTGTTTGACTGGTTGGAGGATTTCATCATGAGCTGACATCAGTTAGAGAACCATTGGAAAACCTTCAGGGAGTACTGGACAGCTGTTTCCGTTGTCCTAGTTTGGGACTATTCAGCAGTACGCACCCACCTATTGGGGTTCAAACCCAGGACCTTCTACTTACAAGGCCAGCGAGCTCGTAAACCATCCATTCAGCCACTGGGACCCGATCCAATGGCCAGCGCATGAATTCTAACTTTTGCCAATTCATGACATAACGCGACCACTTTGCGATGTCTGCTTCTATGACTTACTGCCTTACCTTCAACGTGCTGCATTTTGTTTCACAGGTTCTTATCAACTGCCAAAGACTACGTGATATAACAACGGTTATAAAAGAATACATGGAAATAACAGGCTTCACTGTATGAATGGCAGTAGAAGAGAAAACATTATAAAATACACTAACGCATCTAGAATATTAGCATTACAATTGACTTTAGTTTACATTACCATCAATTTATATGTTTTCAGAGCATATCCCAAAAAACCTATGGCTAAAACAAGGAAGTAGATATTCTCAAAGTACGATTATCAGACACACCTTGTGGATACACGACAGTAAATATTCTACGATTTGCCGAAGCAATTGTAATCGGGAGTTTCAAACCAAACTTATGCATACAGAAACAGAGTGTAATCAATCTATCACTCCCTTGTTATAAATGCATTTTCGTTACATTGATTAGCCATCGATATTAGTGATTTCAGCTCACTGAGAAAGTTTACCATCTTATAATCGTTTTAACCTTCTTCGGTTGTTATGTGACCTTACAATCGAACACTTTTTATTATTTTTTTTCTGTTTTCTGTCTTCACCTCTCCCGCTCCATACTTTTCTACTTCGAAAGCATATAAATTGATGGTAACTAAAACTAAAGTCAATTGCAGTGCTGATATTTCGGATGTGTTAATCTATTTTATAATGTTCTCTCTTCTACTGCCGTTAAAACATTGATGTATATTATTTCCATGTATTCTTTTATATATGAATTTACATATGAATTTATAACACTAATGTTCTTCCAAGTATCTGTTGTCCCTGTACTCCTGACGGATGAGGATGCTTACATACTACCCAAGGACCAAATCAGGTTTTTTTCAACTAAACAAGTGTAATCGACTACCCTTTGACGTGAAATAGTTTTGAATTATGTTATATATTTACATTTATAATAATTTAGGTGACTTTTAGATTACAGGATTTCATCATGAACTGACATCGGTTAGATAACCGTTAGAAAACCACTAGGGAGTACTGGACAGCTTTTTCATCAGCCTAGTCTCGGACTCTTCATCAGTATCCGCCCACAACAGGGATTCGAACCCAGCACCTTCTGGTTACAAGGCCAGCGAGCTCGTAGACCATTCAACCACTGGTACCCAATTCAATGGCCCATTAATTCTAACTCCAGCCAATTCACGATATAGCGCAACCGCTAGCCAATGTCTTCGGCGAGTATTTGTCCTCACACCTGACCTGCTGCACCCTACTGGTCACGACCTCCCATTGGAACCCCAGGTAAATGCCTACCTGAATAGGGCCAATCGCCAGTGAGCATCTCATTAATATTCAAGTATTGATTTTTAGGGATTTGGTTGATCGGTTACAGGATTTCATCATGAGCTGACATTGGTTAGAGGACAAACACTCGTCGAAGACATTGGCTAGCGGTTGCGCTATATCGTGAATTGGCACAAGTTAAAATTCATGCACCGGCCATTGGATCGGGTCCCAGTGGCTTAATGGTATACGAGCTTGCCTTGTGACCAGAAGGTTCTGGGTCCGAACTCCGCTGGGTGCGTACTGATGAAGAGTCCCAAACGAGGACGAAACAGCTGTCCAGTAATCCCAGGTTTTCCAATGGTTCTCTAACCAATGTCAGCTCATGATGAAATCTTGTAACCAATCAACCAAATCCCTACAAACCAATACTTGGCTTTTAGATTGTAAGCAGCTTCAAACAAGCCGTGAATAAATATGATCTCTCAATGTCTTTTCTATAAACATATTCGCCTTGATTTCATGTCTAAGCTAATAAAAATGAGACAGGTGTATGACATTTATTCGATTAAGAAATATGTAAACCAACAATTAAAAAAAATAATCTTTGTGATAGATTACTGGGAATATTGTATGTGAATGCCTTTCAAAGCTTAGATACACTCCTCATGGTTATCAATTATCTCACTGAATGACTGACTGGTTTCAACATACAACTTTGAACAGATGTGTGCCAGTTCAACTTGCCACTCTCCCTCCATGTACCACAAAAAGCAAGAGAAGACAGTAAATAGAGATTCAAAAATGAGAGATAAATAAATAATAATAAACAGAAGTGAGAGTGAGGTAAAAAGAATAGTAGTAATACGGAAGAAAAATAATAGAGTTTTATTGGATACAACAAATTATCTCACAAAGAGTGAATGCATTTGCGCCTGTCATCACTGAGAACGACGATTGTGATCTAGCCATATCACCAATTGTCTTCGGTCTACATCGGTTATTATTACATCGAGGACCCTAACCAGTCAACAAGTTTACACCCCTCCCTACGTGGCTGGCTGGCTGAATGGCTCAAACTAACTTAAATTAAAGTGAACTGGGCAAAGTTAAACTTTAAGCACCACCAACTACCAATCAGTGAATGACCTCGAATGCACGTGAAGGAGGCAATTTTGTATATGGAATACATATATTTATGAAAAGAATGAATTAAAACTGTAGAAAATTGTCACAGGAGATACCTTGCTTTCGGATGTGATAGCTCTCACTTTTAGGTTGGAGTATAAACAGAGTATAGTTCCATTGTAGGTAAAACTTGTTTTAATTAAGTCTCATAGTGTAATACAGTAATTTTTCCTGAGCAACATGTTGTGCTTAAAACGTCATCAGTAAATATTAGTTACTGTATAACACTGTGAGGCTTTATCAAAATAAATGTTGCCCACAATGGAATTATACTCTACCACAGTGCACAAGTAATATTCTTATATCAACAGAGTAATTTAACCACATTCTATGCATGTAATTATTTAGGTCTTCTAGACCTAATTTTTCCTGAACCTAACCCTAACGAGAAAATATCCCCAAACTAACTGTAATCTAACTTGAACCAACCCTAATGTTGCCTTTATTAGGTTAACCTAACCCAAACATGTCCTTGGGTTCAAGCGTAACTTAATCTTTCCCAAACTTAAGCTGAAACTTGCCAAATATCTCATTGAATAGCATAACACTTCGATGAGCATATTTTATTGATGATGACAATGCTATTTGCCAGGTTTCATTAACTTGCTCAGTGGGTGTTTCAAGGTCATTGGTGCGGTCGCACTCCATTTGGTAGTTAGTGGTGCTTAAAGTTTAACTTGACCGTCAATTGTAATGCTGATATCGGTTAACTTCGTAATGCTTTCTCTTCTACTGCCATTCGAACATTGAAGTACGCTATTGTCATAACTTACAACCATTATAATTTCAGGTATTCTGTAGTGTGTGAGGTCCTGTGAAATAGAATGACGACATCATTTTATACTGTGGATTTGGCCTTGCGTTGTCGGGATGTTTCAAGGGAATCCACCCATGTGTATAAAGTTATGAGGAGGATCTATTTTATTTATTTATTTTATTCTAATACACCTTGATTCCATACAGTGTTTTGGTACAAGTAAGAAATTTTCAGAAAGTGATATCGGTAGCCCAAATTTAGCAGGCCGAACATTGATATCAGGTATGCGTCGGCCATGGATCGAACTCCGGACCATATGCATGGTCGGCGAGCGTCCTAACCATTGTGCCACCAACGCACATACAGTTTATAGCTTTTTTTTGTCAATACTAACCAAACGTTCAGAATTTAACACTGCATACTGTTTTATATTATTCAAAATGAAGTTATTATGGCAAAGTTCAACAAAAGCGTCCCATGGGATGCGAACGCACGGCTGACCTTCAGCCGACCAATCATAAAAATAAGGAATTTTCGCACAAAAAATCACGTATGTTTACAAGAAAATGCATGAAAACATATTGAACAGGTTATCTTTCTCTGACATGGCTTTAAAAATACGTCCCAGTTATAATGAGGAGTATCAGTTGCTAAGGTAGACTAGTTTCTGTACATGTATTCACCGAGGTGACTGGAGATGAGCTGCTTTTGTGAACCGTCTATCTCTCCTATCCTGTTGTCCAGTTTTCCGCATAGCCCTCGATTGAATTACTATGGTTTCCAGTAAGAGGACAGACGACTACTTACCAATAAAATGTCGATAATAAAACAAATTAAAATAAATGACATCAACTATAAGTCTATCCCTAATAGTAACCCTAGCCTTAATCCTAACTCTTATTCAAAGCATAATTCGAACCCTAATGCTAATTATAACCCTGATCCTAAACCTAACCCCAAACCTTATCTTAACCGTAATCCTATTAACACATAGTCGAAAAAGTACTTAAAGACGTGATCTGGTTGAAATTTGCTGCTTAACTGATGGTGGTGAACAGCATTGATATTTCAGCTTTATGATATTGACAGGTGCTGGTTAGCCAACGACTAGTATGCGTTCAAGGTCATTGGAGCGTTCGCATTCTTGGGACACTATTGTTGAACTTCACCGTTATTACCATTACTATTATTGTTTTGTTAATATTATCTCTTGATTATTGTCTGGTAAAGTGAAGTGTACATTTTTAATATAGGCGTGAACAAACTTGAATAAATCAATGCTAAAAAGTCAATCATTTAATAAAATCAACAAAGAAGAAAAAAAGAAAATAGGCGGTTTAAGAAAAACACCAGAAACAACATACAGTCTAGAATAAATGATTAGGAGTGAAGTCTGTTCACACTTGAAATCAATAAACTGACTAACTGACTAAATTAGCTTATCAATGTAAATCTCTTTTTTTCATATAAGACAGTGTAACACTTCCATCAATTGACTGTACGTATGAATCAGAACTACTTCAACACTATGGAGTATATAGTGCCACAAATCTTTATCAACTTCATTCAACAGCTGGTTGGCTATATGACAATGACACGATTTCCAAGAAAATATTCCGTCTTACCTTCTACATTAAGAAGTTAAAACATTCTGGTATAACCCAACCCTTACTCCTACAATTTGTTAATTCTCGCATCCTGCCTATTATTCTCTATTGTTCCCCCTTAGTTTTTCCCAGGCTACTGAAGAAAGACTATAACATTTTACGCAGGATGTTAAAGGTTGTCAGCAGGGTAAGCAACGTGCCACCTAACCAGCTTGTTAATACTCTGGTCGACAGGCATATGGACGCCTGTGAGAAATATGCCAAGTCCATTTTATCTAACTCACACCGTCCTCTTCACTCACAACTCTCCCCTTGCATCTCATCAGGAAAAACCAGAAGCCTATATAGAAAACTATATGCTCGCACCAGCAAGTACAAAAACTCAACCATACCCTACTTAGCTCGTGTTCTGTGCGATAAAGAAAGCATTAGGCGTGACACCTATAATTCATTAAATAGTCAGTAGTACAACTGGATCTCGTTTTTCTAACTCACATCATTTATAGGTACAACATTTTCTTTCTTTCTTTTCCTTTTCTCCCTTTTTTTCCGTTATGTGCTGCTTTGTTTATTTCTCTCGCTTACACCAGTTAATATGACAGCTCCCACTTTTCTTTTCTTTTTTTTTTTTCCTTCACGTTCCCCAGTGGAACATAGGGTTTCAAGGTAATGGCTTGAAGTTTCTGTAGCAGTGTTTATTTTACAGGATGGGGTTGCTAGCCTCATGCCCAACCTTTCCTCTTCACCACTATTATTTCTGGCTCAACGAGGTAAAGGAGTGCGTCGGCCGGGGATCGAACCCCGGACCATAAGCATGGTCGGCGAGCGTCCTAACCGCTATACCACCGACGCACCCCACTTTTCTAACACCTCCAAACACTTTCAGCTTTACCTATGCTACCGACATGCCAATGTGTTGTTGTAATAATGAACTGTGATTTCCTTAATCTATGTAGAATTCTATTTATTGATAATGTACTAACTGGATGCAATACTGTAGTAAAAATGGTGAGAATTCCATTCTGTATCACAAGTACTATATTGGAATAAAGCATATTATTATTATTATTATTATTATTATTATTATTATTATTATCAGGTGATCCACAATGAAAAACACAGCGGGAATATCAGAGTAAGACAAGACTGCTGCCGTCTACTATCACCAATGATATTTCTAATTGTGATGGACTGGATTATGCGGAGCACTGTAAGTGAGGAGCGAGAAGGCAGGAATATTTTGGACCGGTGAGAAGACTCCGGAGGATCTAAACTTTGTGGGCGATTTGTGTCTAATGTCATATAAACTCGAAGACTTCAAAAAGAGAAAACCAACAAACTGACAGAAGAGGCGGTTAGAGAAGACAGGACTTCAAGTAAACATTGAGAAGATACAGATGATGATGAAAATAACCATCATCAATAACAACTACAACCAGCACTAATCACTATCAACAGGAAAATTTTGAAAGAAGTTACTTCCTTCAATTATCTAGGAAGCATCGCTTCAACTACAGGCGAAAGTACACAAGAGGAAGTCAAAGCTAGCTAGGATCGGAAAGGCAAGACACATCCTCAACACTGTGAAATCAGTTTGAAAGTCTTCGGATTCAGCAGATTTAAAACAAGATTCGGATTTCCAACATTACTGCTAAGTCAGTTATTTCTTCTATATTGGTCAGAAACTTGGCGCACGCGTCACAAAAAGCATTCCCGATAAGCTAGTTCAGACTCTTATATACAATTGCCTTCACATTACAGACCAGAAAGAATTAGCAACAAGAAACTCTGGCTGGGAACAACCCAACCAAGAAACGGCTGGCTCAATAAATAAGTAGAAGGAAATGGAGATAGATGGGACACATGCTGAAGAGACCATCGAATGACATTGCGCGTAATGCAGACTATCACTCGAGTGGAACTCCAATAGGAAACGAGGAGTCAAGAGTCACTTCGAGGGTGAAATAGGAGAGATAGTCCGAGGAGAGTTCAGAGAATATAAGCAATCGTGGAGACAGCTAAAGAGGACATCAGAACATAGACCAAGGTGGAGATGGACTGCGAAAATCTTATCTTCCACTCGGAACCCAAAAGAACAATAACAATGATAGTATTATATATATATATATATATATATATATATATATATATATATATATACCCACTTTATTAGCATATCTTAGGCTTTCGCTCTGTAGATAACTTTAAAAAAGGGGGCAGTAGCAAAAAAGATAACCAGTATCGACTAGATATTCAATCATTTCTCTTCTCATAGCTCCACTGTCACGTATTCACAACCACACAGGATAAGTATTCTTGCAATTTCTTGGAAAAATCTCCCGTCGAACGACGAAATATATACAAAGCTCTACAAGAACAGGTGAACTAGTAAACGCATAACAGACGTGTATTGATGAAGAAATATTTTTTTAAAGCCTCAGGTTTTCATTTTATCTTAACTTCAATCACTCACAACCACTTAAAAAAATTAGTCAAAGCTTAGTGATTCTTATTTACTGAATACCATAATGATCATACCATAATTGAAAAGCTTTGTCACTCAGATTTACGTGTATGTGAAAGAACTCAAATACTTCGAACAGAAAACTATTGAGGCACACTTACAGTATAGAATAGTATAAGCGTCCACAAAATTGTTTAGATATGATAGAGAAGATTTGTAGCTCAGGTGGATGATTTTGATATGGTTGTGTTCTCTGAGCTGGATAGTTAATTTGCGAAGCTTTTATCACCCTACTAGGTGACATCTTCAGCGCATACTTCAATTTGAAGTGAGCTTTTAGATTTCTCCACGAGTTTATTATTCATCTCTCCTGGTGACCTTGGACTTGATTGGTTGTTTATGTTCGTATCTTCGTATCCACGAACATAAGCTAGCTGTCAAAAGACATGATATCCACTCCCTCATATCACTACATACAGACAACCACGGACATCAATTCGACTGGGACAGTGTTCAAATATTAGACACAGGAAACAACAAGAATGCTAGAGAATTTTTAGAAGCTTGCCATTTCAGTGAATCATCAATCAATAGACACATCGAGATTGACAAAATTTATCAACCGATAAGAAAGAAACCTCACACACAAAGGGTCCAAGTTGAAGTCAAAGAAACAATCAGTTCAAATACAAGTAACCTAGAAGGTGTGGAAACACACAAAAACAACCAATCACACCCAAGGTCACCAGGAGAGATGATTAATAAACTCGTGGAGAAATCTGAAAGCTCACTTCAAATTGAAGTATGCACTGAAGATGTTGCCTAGTAGAGTGATGAAAGCTTCGCAAATTAACCATCCAGCTCAGAGAACACAACCATATCACAAAATTGTTTGTCTTCCCTCCTAACCCCGCCTCCAGGCTGAAATAAGTGAAGAGGGATTCGAAGTTGGACCTCAGACACTGGCTGAAGGAGTCAAGTAAGCCACACCTCTACACTCTGTATACATAAATTCAGTTATAAGCTAAGCACTCACAACAGCTTACGTACAATAAAAAGAATATATGCCTAATGAGATTACAATACTTGAACAGTTTGAATTAACTATCGTCTTACAACACTTACTCCTACTATTATTATTACTTTTAGTACTAATAGTAGATTCGTTTTGTGTAAAAAAAATAGAACAAAGTTACTCCTTCTTGATCGCTTTTGTTGCATAATCACACTCCGATAGAATGTAACAAAATAATTAGGCGAAAAAAAACAAACGAACAGTTTCAACGAAATGAAATAAAATAAAAATGAAAGAAAAGATTATGTGAATAGTCTAAAACAATGTGTAAATATTTCTTTTCAAATTAGGTTGAAAATGAGTCACATAATTGTTATTATATATATATATATATATATATATTGTAAAACAAGTTTTGCATTTAATTAAAAATGTATATTTTCAAATGTTGGTTTACAGGGATTAGATTGACTTCACCTTCGATTACAAACTGATTTCACGATTAAAGAACGGTGTCGTTCTAGTTTGACTGAGAAGTAATTTGGAAACTACTTCTTTTCAAGTATTGGTTTTGTAGGGATTTTGTTTGATTGCATGGAGGATTTCATCATGAGCTAACATCAGTTAGAAGTTAGAATTCAAGGACCATTGGATCGGGTCCTAGTGGCTCAATGGTCTACAAGCTCGCCTTGTAACCAGAAGGTCCTAGGTGCGAATCCCGGTAGGTGCGTACTGATGAAGAGTCCCAAACTACGACAACAGAAACAGCTGTCCAGTACTCCCTGCAGGTTTTCCAATCGTTCTCTAACTGATGTCAGCTCATGATGAAATCTTCCATGCAATCAAACTACTTCTTTGTCAAATTCATTCAACAGCTGGGTGTATGACAATGTCAAGTGATTCACAACGGAAAATTCAGAGAGGTGTTCGAAGTGCATACAAGAGTAAGGCAAAACTGACTGCCTATATTCACCCAGGATGATATTCTTAATTGTCGTGAACTGGATTATGCATTAGACTGTTGAGGGCGAGGAGTCAGGAATACGCTGGACGACCGATAAGAAGACTCTAGAAGATCTGGATTTCGCAGATGACATATGTCTAATGCCACGCAAACACGAAGGCTTGCAAGCGAAAACCAATAAACTGGCTGAAAAAGCAGCCAGTGAGGACAAGACTGCAGGTGGAGAAGACAGAGATGATGAAGATAATCAAAGAACCAAAACAACAACAACTAGCACCAATCACCATCAACGGGAGAGATTTAACAGAAGTTACCTCCTACACTTATCTAGGAAGCATTGTTCCAACTACAGGCGCATGGCACGGACGAAGATGTCAAAGAACGGCGAGTATCGGAAAGGCAAGATACACTTTCATCAACCTGAACGCCGTTTGCAAATCTTCTGAACTCAGCCAGCATAAAGAACAAGATTTGGATTTTCGACACAAATATGAAATCAGTCAGTGTTTCTATGCGGGTCAGAAACTTGGCCAGCACTTCCAACAGCCAGCTGCAAACTTTTATCGACAGCTGCCTTTGCTGGCTCCCTACCGAAGATCAGATGACTCAGAGAACAGATCAACAAAGAGCCAATTGCTCAACAAATATATGGAAGAAAGTGGAGATGGATCGGGCATACATTGAGGAGGCCGCCGAATGACATAGCACGCCAGGCCACCGAGTGGAATATATATGGGAAGCGGCGACGAGTTGGTCGTTGGTTTGAAGGTGACATGGAGGAGATCGTGTGAGGAAGAGGTGAGAGATTGTCGGCAATTGTGGACCCAGCTGAAGAGGATGGCAGAAAACAGTACAAAGTGGAGATGTGTTGTTGAAGTCCTATGTTCCACTCGGAACGCAAGGGAATAATAATAATGAATAATAATCGTCCTAGTTTCGGACTCTTCATTGCCACGCACCAATGATGCTAAAAAGGTCATCGGTCATTCGAATCCCTGTAAATAAACGCTTCGAAATCAATTTAATGTTCATTACTGACTGACAGACTAACTACCAGTTGAAGTTAATTGAAGTCCCAGTGAAAAGTCGTGACCAGTGGGGTTTACTAAATTTTATTATTAGAATAGATATTCTTTGGTGACATTGGCTAGTGGCCGCGTTATATATACATAGCGAAATGTCACTGGGGAAAAGTTAAGCTATCAGAGCCAAAATCCCATTGACCTTGGACAACCAATCAGAATTCAGATACAAAAATAATCACATAATCGTTGAAAAATACATTCAAAAATATTGCAAACTTGATGTTACACTGTATAGTTGCAGCTTATGTGTTGTAAGAATGTTTCACAGCCAATACACAGATGATCTACAGGGAAATCGTACCATGCGTGATATACCTATTCATACAGGTGACTGTAGGTCATGGTACTTTGAAATTCAATGGTATTTGTGACACAATTCTCCAACCCACTCCTAACCTTAAATGTAACCCTAAACCTAACCTTAACCCTAGACTCTAACCCTTAATCTTAAAAGCCATAACCCTACCTGACAGTATAGTTTTAAAGAGAAAATACCTAAGGAATTATAAGTAGAATACTGTATCTAGTCTTGCCAAATTCAAAAAGGCAGGCATCATTTAATTTGAAATGACATTTCATAACATTCCTTGTGTCTAGTCGGTTCTTGAAGGTCAACTTTTGAAAGACTTTAACTTTGGCTATGATACTTTAACTTCGTCGTCACTGGATTGAATACCAGTAGTGGCTGAATGGTCAACAGATACACTTCGTAAGCTAAAGATCCTGTATTCAGGATGCAATGGAGTCATGGGTCAGTACTACTGAAGAGCCCCGAACTAGGATGAAATAGTTATCTAGCACTCCCCGGTTTCCATCGACTTTCTAATTGAAGTCCGTTCTTTGATAATTGATTTTGTATATTTAATTACTGAAACCGTGAATACTACTGATTGACTAATATGAGTAGTTGGGAACCAGTTGCGCGAAGCATTAGTGATTTTGACAGTTAAATCGAAGTGATCAAACTACTGAATGACCCTTAAAAGTTTGTTTGGGGTCCAACCTCGTTAACGTTGCATCATAAATGACTGAGCTTAAAGAACTGAGGCTCAGTGATGAAGCTTCAACAATCAGAAATCAAAGTTTAGAGAGAAAACAAAGCAATTATACTTCTCACAAATTAATTATTTAAGGGGCTTTCAACACATCATGTAATATTCAGGAAGAGAGGAAACGAAGAAAGCCTAGTACAACTGCAAATGATTACAATCCTCAAAAATATGTAATAACATCTCGACTCAATAATTCGCATCATCTATTCTACTCCACCCAAGGAGTTGTGATGCACCTACCTCAAACACCCCGTCTTAAGTCTATCAAAGAGTGGGCAGTATGGGAGCCGTTGAAGGGACATCTGTATTAGATGTGCGAGCGGAAAAACTCCTTGTCTCAAAATGACGTCACTGAGAGAAGATCTTCACGAATGTCGAAACACACGCTGTCAGACCTCAGAATTACTTTGATAACGAGGTCATCAGATGCAAGCAGTTCTACGGAGGTCACGACAGAAAAACATGCAGAGAAGAGAGTCACAACACATCCTCGGTTCTGAGAAGCTAAATTCCACAGGTGCAATGAAGCAATGAAAATTTAAACTTTAACAGCGGTTAGGCTAACGTAGGGCGATGGTATCAGTGGTCTCTCAGGCTGGCGTATGATATCATCACAATATTATTTCTATTATAAATAATCACTGTAAACACAGACGAACACATTGAAACTTACGGTAAATAAAAAGTTTCGTTGATATTTCTATTTTCATTTTGTGTAATTTTATCCAATGAAGTATGACTACCATTATGAATCGGTGCAATGACGATTGTACATCCGCCAACTTTAGACGGTGACGTTGCTGATATCGTTGTTGTAGTAGTCGTTGAACGATTACATGTATCATTCGTTGTAGATGAAATAAAAGGTTGAGCATATTCACGTGAATTCGTATTTACAACACTCCCATCAACCGAATGTTTACCATCCTGCATATACAAATAAACAAACAAAACAATAAGAAGTAACAAATAGAGTTCGTATAATAAGAGCAATGGGATCATTGAGATCCAGTTCAATTAATGAAGAGAAAAATTTACAAGATAAGGAAAATTAACAATGAACTAAAGGTTAATCTTGATCAATTTTCAAACGATAATAAGAAATTGTTAAGTATCAGTTTGCAGTGATTTGATTGGTTACAGGTGTGCAGATCACGAGCTGATATCATTGGAGAGAGAATCATTGGAAACCCATTAAGAGGTACTGGACAACTGTTTCTTTCTAGTGATGGGGACTCTTCATCATTACGCAACCTTTTCCGGGGTTCGAACCCACAACCTTCCAGGTACAAGGTAAACTAGCTCGTAGACTATTCAAGTCACTGGACCCCATTTAAAGGTCAGCCCATGAATTCTAACTTCTACCAATACGTGATTTTACCGCGACTGGCACCAGCCTGTGTCATCGACGGTGAGTATATATCATCATTCCCGACCTAGTGGTGGACCCCACTAACCACGAATTCTGACGAGAACTCTAGGCAACTTTGTCTTGCGGTTAGCTACTAGTCAAAGTATCATATTCTGCTCTCTCTCTCTCCCAACCGACAGCTGCTACCTTGACGTGATGGTCGGGTTTGCACATCGCGATGACCCGAAAACCTACACTGGCTGGAACCAATGTTCCTGTAGGTCCTACCATGCCAGTAAGGTAGTTAGGATAGCGACAAAAAGCAGTTACCGGCATTGAGTAAGAATCTTTCTTATACTATGATGGAGGTCTGTGGGCGAAGTCGTACTGCTGGGGAACAGGGGTGTAACAGCAGTGAGGTGTTTCCCTGAGATGATCAGCATGTCAGCCACTCTGGAAAGAGGGGATTAGAAAAGGTCAACCCCCAAAATTGTACATCCCGACTTACCCCAAGGTGGTCCGTAACCTGCGGTAAGTTTACTATTACGGAACCAAACCAAGAAACCAGTTCATACAGGCCGTGTGTGACCGGCCAGCATCAAGCAGTTGTCCCATGGGCTCTGCGGTCACACAACACTAACCCTCTCTATGTTTCAGGTACCCGAAGGATTAGGCAACTTCCACGGTGTGGGCAACCAGGAAGTAACAACCGCCCACACACTTCCGAAAGCACACGAAGCCTTTCTGAGCATCATTCTCCATTACCCACAACACACACACTCTCTCTCTCTCGCTAATACACCAGATTTCCTATCTTGTTCTTTCAGTGACAGACAGTAGCATGACACGAACAGTGTAACATATTTTAAATTGTCCTCGAGGAAATATATTGATAAAGACTTGTAACTGAACATTTAATCTATCAAAACTTATATACATACATATATATATATATATATATATATATATATATCGACGTTGAATGATATGCTTAAATAATGAATAATAAAACACACAAGATTATTCCAGGACAAACAAAAAAATTCGATTCATTCACCTTAAAAACAATTAAAGGCTCGAATTTCATCAAATACCCAAGTAGTAATCTAATAATTCTATGATAAATTACAAATTGGAATAAGGCAGGTAGTTATTACTATTAGACAGGAAATGCGAAGAATTCACTGGCAATTCATCAATAGAAGGTAAACCCATTTGAATATATATTCTAATCATTATTATTGTTATTATTAGTCCTGTAGTAGATAACATCGCTTAGATAATTTTTCTACTTAAACCAGAGAACTCGTAGAAGTGTAATACTCCGATCGGCCTTCATTTAACCAGACATGTTGGCATAGATCGAAACCAAATAAGTCACATTTGGAAAAACAATTAAATATACCAGGTCAACAAGACTAATCAATACTTATATACAAATTAACACAAAAGAGTTGTAAGAGAAATATATTCAGAAGATAAACAATTAAAATCAAGGCAATCAGGAGAGATGGTTATATCATGTGTGAACAAACCTCCCAGAAAACGTCCACTTTACACTGAAGTAAGCTCTGAAAACGCTGTCTACAGGGACAATAAAGGCTTCACAATTAAACGCTCTAGAGCAAAAAACACAACCACATTAATACATCCACCTAAGTTATAAATCTTCTCTATTATTTCGAAGCTAATCAGTGAATACTACCACAGAATTATAGAGAACGATGTTCAGTAGAGAGCGTAATCATGAAAAAATTTAGAAACAAATATACAGTCTGAATGTCAAATAAGCGGTAAGTGAAATGTGAGGTATGCACTGTGTTCAGGAGTCTCAAACTAGAAAGGAAATATTGATATAAGAATAAAATCTGTGCACTTCGGTAGAGTATAATTCCATTATGGCCAAAATTTGTTTTGATAAAGTCACACAGTGTTGTTATACAGTAAGCAATATTTACTAATGACCACGTTTCGAGAACAATTTATTGCTCATAGTCATATCAAGGTACTCACACAACTTGATTGGTAGTAGTATTTTCCATATTTCCTGTAGGAGTGATGAGTCATTCATATTGCATGTGTTGGATGTAGAACAAAGATGAACAGGGATTCAGTAATCAATCACATCTCTCTTCACGTACCTAGATTACTTTTTAGAAAGAAAAAGGTGAACTGCAGACTAGCGTCTATAAAAAGCCAAAGCATTCTAATAGATATTTAGACTTCAATTTATCTCATCCGTTATTTGTAAAGACGGAGTAATAGCACCAAGTAGCGCAAAAAATAGACCTAAGCGATGAAATGAAACAGATAGAAGAAGCGCTGGTATCAAATAACTATCCTATAAAATTCATTAGGAAGATCAGAAAAGGTCAAGAGTAAAATGAAAATAATGGTGAAACTAATAATGACAGCATAAATAGCAAAGAATATAAGGCATCTACAGTTTTACCATATAAGGAGGGGACATCTGAGACCTTACGTAGGATTTTTAATAAAACAGGAATCAGAGTGGCATTTAAACCTACAAACTCACTCAGGGACAAGCTCTGCAGGTTAAAGGATCCAGTGGACCCAATTAGACAAAATAATATAATTTACAAAATACCTTGCAATGACTGTGAGGTCAACTACATAGATCAAACTAGTAGACCCGGTCAGTAGTGAGACTATCAGAACATAAGAATTTAGCTCAGGTTAGAATAGTTGACCCCGAGAAGATAAGTAATTTAGAAGAAAGCTCAGCACTACATTGCACTGCATGCATTAACACACAACCACACAATAGGGTGGAACAGAGTCAAAATTCTGAAAAGTAATATAGGCAGGTAGACAGAGAGAGATTGATTACTTACTGAATCCCTGTTAATCGAGTCTACACCCAACACATGCAATAGAAATGACTCATCACTCATACCGGAAATATGGAAAGTACTACTACCAATTAAGTCAAGTGATGAAAAATAATGGAATTATATAAACGAAGCCAGAAAGTTGTGTGAGTAGTGTCTTGATATGACTATGAGCAATAAATTGTGCTTGAAACGTGGTTATCAGTAAATATTAATTACTGTATAACAACACTGTGAGACTTTATCAAAACAAATTTTACCCATAATAGGAAGGAAACAGTTGTCCAGTGCTTCCTGATTTTTAAAGATTTTTGATGCTGGCTCATCCCAAAATCCACATTGAAATAAGTTAGAATCAAGTTATTCTGAGTTGTATAAAGCTGTGAGATAGATAAACCAAGGATTCAGTTACCCGCACTGGCATCGATTTTTTCAAGCAACCAAACTATAAATCACACATGTTAATCTCACCGTGTGACTACTCAAAACTTCTAACTAAATTAAGTGCAGCAGGATTCGGAGCCACTGATAATAAGTCGGGTGCGTAAGCCAACGAACTACATTACCTCATCAGCAGAAAGTAGGGATAAAAAAATTTTCTAAAGTTTGGTTTGGGACCCAGTGGCTGAATGGTATACGAGCTTGCCTTGTAACCGGAAGGTCCTGGGTTCGAATCGCAGTGGGTGCGTACTGCCGATGATTCCCAAACTAGGATGAAACAGCTGTCTAGTACTGTCTAGTTTTTAATGGTTCTTTAACTGATATCAATCCGTGGTCAAACTCGTAAAAACATAAAAAAATTTACCAGTGTTATTCTTACCGACTTTCTGTCATTCAATTTATAGTCTGTAACAATCAGCAATTCAGAACAAAAGTTAATCTCTGTTAAACTTATCGCTTCTGAAACTTGAAACAAGCTGAGATAATTTTGATAGGTGGATATGCATATGTAACGCCTTTGAATTACTTAAATCGATAAAGACTTCTTTCTTTACCTCAATAGCTTGCTTCCACTCTTATCTAAAACTGTACACTTAAACTTTATACAAGACCATGTCGTTTTACACTCCATCGGTCTTTAGTACCAAGAAGAACGTTGAAATTATTTAAAATTAAATAGATACATGTAGAGTCTTTCACTGATCTTCTTTTTTCATGATTTTTGTGAAGGCTGATTAACTGCCCGCACATCCAAACCGAACCAATGGTTGCCTTAAGGGATTACCCACCTAGGGCTTTTAACTTAAAGTCTAATCGATAAGGTATTTGAGCAGCGTTAGAAACTCCATTCTCCTAGCAGCCAGTTAGGTTACCAGAGCACATTTTTCGGATTCCAGAGCATCACATGTTTGGAATTGGAGTCTTCCAACTCCTCATATTTAACAGTTCAGTGACAAACATTTGTATAAGTCTTTTTATTTTGTAAAAACAACCCCACAAACCACGTGAAGGTGATGAACATATGGCCACATGAGTGCATTTCGAGGGGATAATCTGAGCCTATCAACACATTCAGTAGTAGCAGGTCTTAAAACAGACAGATAAAAGATCTAATTTAGCCACACAGCTTAAACAAATCATCTAACAGCTCTCAAAAACTTCATAAAAAGTTTCCTTTGGTTCATAATATCTAAAAACAGAACTGCAATCTGTGACGGAGAGTTAGATTCGTTTGAAATTTAAAAACAAAAATTAATCTCGAAGCAATTTGGTAAATGGTGACTAGCAGTGCGATCCACCAGGATGCCTATTTCACCTTCCTATTCGGGACTACTCGTCAACTGGATATACATGCGTTCCCCAGTGAGTGGATGATGGTGTTCCCAGTGAGCCTAGAACTCATTCACTACCCACAGTTTCAAACGCCAAAACCTTATCCACTAAACCAGATGGGCCACGACAGCCACCTATTTCTTGTGCAATGGATATCAGTAATTATTTAATTCCATTTGGACTTCCCCATTGATTGACCGAATCCCGAATTGGACGAAATGCGCATTATAGGTTCCACCACTAGTATACAGTACACTAATTTACTTCAGATTTTAAACAAAGCAACAACTACAGATTTTGCAGAATAAAATGGTACCATATTTTATTTCGTCGCCTTCTCTTCAGCTGCTTACAGGGCTTTGTTGCTTTGTTTAAATTCATTAAGGGGAACAAATGTATGAAATTACTTCAGATTAAAATCCTCAGACATCATCGAAGCATCCGCGCACAAGGACCAAACGTGTCAACCTGAGACCGAGCACTTCAATTCAATCAATCAGCGAGAAAGTTTAATTTAAATTAAATAATACACAAACTCCGGTGGGTGCGTACTTATGAAGAGTCCAAAACTAGGACAACGGAAACAGCTGTCCAGTACTCCTTGCAGGTTTTCCAATGGTTCTCGAACTGATGTCAGTTCATGATGAAATCCTCCAACCAATCAAATAAACATCAGTCTTATTAAGCCTGCTTAAATCTTGAGCTACTAAAAACTTTCATCTTGCTATTGTATATACTTTCCTTCGTTCAATTTGTTTTAATCGATTAAGATATAACCTCGAATGGTATTATCTACTCTTGTGGGTATTTAAAATGTTTACAAGCTTCTGTTCCACACATTCCTACCAAACTTCGAGAAAGGTCTGATTGTGGGAGTGGCAACTTGTTTCAATATATGAGATAACTGTTCTTCAGTTATGTCCTTGAATCTCAGAATGTACTTCTGAACATCTTACAATTGGCTTTGAACTAGATATCGTGGATTTTTCAAGTATTGGTTTATGTAGGGCTTTAGTCTGATTGGTTGGAGGATTTCATCATGAGCTGACATCGTCTAGAGAACCACTGGAAAACCTGGGAGTACTGGACAGCTGTTTCCGTTGTCCTAGTTTGGGACTCTTCATCAGTACGCAACCACCACAGGGCTCGAACCCAGGACCTTCTGGTTACAAGGCAAGCAAGCTCGTAGACCATTAAGCCACTGGAACCCGATCCAATGGCCAGTCCATGAATTTTAACCTCTACCAATTCATGACATAGCGCGACCACTTCACAATGTCTTCTTCGATGAGTTACCGCCTCACCTGCTGCACCCTACTGGTTACGGCTTCCCCTTAAAACCCCAGATCACAGCCTGAATAAGGCCAGTCGTTTGTGAGCATCAGATTAATTTTCAAGTATTGGTTCTGTAGGCATTTAGTTTGATTGGTTGGAGGACTTCACCATGAGCTGGCAACAGTTAGAGAACCAATGGAAAACCTGGGATGAATTGGCATGAATTGGCAGAAGTTAGAATTCACGCGCTGGCCATTGAATCGGGACCCAGTGGCTTAATGGTCTACGGGCTCGCTGGCCTTGTAAGTAAGGGGTCCTGGGTTCGAACCCCGATAGGTGGGTGCATACTGCTGAAGAGTCCCAAACTAGGACAACGGAAACAGATGTCCAGTACTTCCTGCAGGCTTTCCAATGGTTCTCTAGATGATGTCAGCTCATGATGAAATACTCCAACCATATCGTGGATTTTTTTAAGGAGACAAAGCAGATATATCATCATAATGGAATATTGGTTTATGCTTCAGCTCAGAGACCACATTGTTTCACAGAATATACACTGTCAACTAATATTTTACTCTAGGGAAATATCATGCAATAAACTCCTCTGTAAAATTCTGTACATTTTATAAATACTGTCTAGAATAAAGATGTTATTCAAGTTACACAATCTCCTCCTTTGTAATGTGCACACAGCTCTTTCTACAGTACTTTTAAGTATCTGATTCTCATTGTATTTCATTTATTCAAGAAAATGAAAGAGGGAGCAAGGGAGAATGACAAAAATAAAAGAAGAATGTGTACACCCGGAGGCGTAAACAACAAAAACCATTAAAACGAACAAGATGATCACATGACTTCCAACATTGATTTACATCTAATCATCTATTCCATCTATTCATATTACACTGATAACTCTTGTAATCTACACAAATGATGTCATGCATTTTGTTGTTATAATTTCGTATCCCTGTTTTCTCGTTATCTATTATTCACGAATGCGGGTAGAGTATACACTTACCTCACTAGATTTACACACACACGGACACACACACACACAAACTACACAAATAGAAGTACACTGAATAGTTTACAATAATAAGTGAGTGCAAATGTGATTGACTGAACAATAAATAGAGATCAAAAAAGGATACTAGAGGTCAATTTACGTGCATAATTGTGATTAGATATGGAAATTAAATCTATATACGTAAACCAGCAAAAAAAGTGCACTGAAATATCTCGAAAAGATACTTAATAAGAGAACTTAAAAGAAATAACAACCTTGAATATATATGGTATTTGGTGTTAATCAGATCACGTTTATTAACTAGGTAAATGGGGATTGAAGTTAAAACAAAATTATTGATTTGTACTGGGAAGATTTGAAATACCGATGAAAAGCAACGATTATCTAAGATAGTCTTGATGAAAAAGCATTCGGTATTACGTAATAAAATGTAGGAGAGGATTGGTGGATGGTATGGCTAGCATCATCAACATGAAACCAATCTGGAAATCTTCGTCACTCACTCAACATCAACAACAAAATTCGGATTTTCAATACAAACGTCAAGTCAGTCAGTTCTTCTATACGGATCAGACACTTGGCGGCGGGTCACAAAGAATATTTCCAACAGCCTGTTGCAGACCTTTGTCAACAACTGTCTTCGTTCTATACTCAAGATCAGATGGCCGGAAAGAACGAGAACCAACAAGAAACTATGGGAACAAACAAAACAAGAACCAATCGCCCAACAAATATGCGGGAGGAAGTGGAGATGGATTGGACACTCGCTGAGGAGGCCGTTGGGTGACATCGCGTGTCAGGCCATAGCTCGAGTGGAACCCGAAAGGGAAGCGGCGAGTGGGACGTCCAAGAGTGACATGGAGGAGATCGTGTGAAGAAGAGTTGAAACAGTATGGACTAAGATGGATGCAAGTGAAAAGTACACCAGAAGACAGAAGCAAGTGGAGGCGTGCAGTTGAAGCCCTATGTTTCACTAAGAACCCAAGGGAACAATAATATATAATAATATAATGGCTAGCGGTGGAATCCAGGATGCACATTTTTCCTGTTTGAGACTCATTCGTCATCTGGATGTACTTGCATTATTCTCCATTTAGTGATAGTGTCCCCGCATCCATAACTTCATTGCTAGTCACTATCCGCCAATTGACTTCAAGTTGCTATGTGAACCTACAAGCTAACACTGTCTGTTAATTTTTTCTGTCTGTTTTCTATCTTACCCCTCTCCCCCCTCTCTTCTACTTTGAAAGCGTATAAATTAATCATGAGAACTTAAACTAAAAATTGTAATGCTGCTTTCATTTTGGATGTGTCAATTTTATAGTATTTCTTCTCTACTACCACTTAAACATTAAAGTCTGTTATTATCATCTATATAACCATTGTAATTTCAGGTAGGGGTGTGCGGCTGATGAGAACCTGTGAAATAGAATGACGATATCATTTTATACCTAAATCTGGTCTTTCTTTCTCTATCAAAATTTATTAAGAGAGCCAAAGGTATGAAAGAATCAGACATCATCGAAGCACCCACACGCACAAGAAGCTGACAAGTTAACCTGAAGCCCAGTAATTCGGTTCAATTAATCGATGAACGGGAAAGTTCAGATTGAATTAAATAGTAGGAAGGAATGTTTATGAAAGTGTATGGGTGGCCTTGAAATACCTTAAACGGAAATATCATTAGTACTGTGTGAATGCAGAGCCCAGAGGACAACTATGCTTGAGACAAGTCACACGTATTTAGAGTTGTCTTCATATGAAAACCTTACCGTCCATTACGGACTGTCACGGAGTAAGTCCGAATGTACATTTTCACGAACAATCTTATCGACTTCCACTTCCTCCCAGTAGGAAGGCAACATAGATGACTTACTGATCGTCCGACGAAGACACTCTACTGCTGCTATATCCCTATCCATCAGTAGTACAGCCACCTACATAGTGTGAACGACTTACACTGCGATGGTGACTGTTATCCGAATAGCACTTTTAACATAATAAGACCTTTGGAGACATTCATTCCACGAACTATCGCTTGTTGGTAGTCATTGCGATAATCAGCCTTCATTATCGCGTAAAAACAGCAGACATCAGTCGAGAGGTAGGGATACGCATAGCGTCGGTGGCACAGTGGTTAGGACTCTCGCCGACCATGCACATGGTCCGGAGTTCGATCCCCTGCCGGCGCACACCCGATATCTATGGTCGGCCTGCAAAATTTGGGCTACCGGTATCCATGCTGAGAATTCCATACTTGTACTGAAAATACGGTGTGGAATCAAGCTGTAAATCAAAAAAAAAGGTTGTAGGATCAAACACCCAGTTTCCGAACAATCAGTCACAAATTGGAAACCTGCTTTATCAAACTTTCACCTCGATAGCTGAGTAGCCTCGCGAGCTCTACTTGTGTACACAAGACAATGACACTGTTAAGAATAACTTAAGTGTAACCGTTAAATTTCAACTGTTATACAAACTGATAAAAAGAAACACTTACAGGATTTGTTAGTCTATTCAAAACAATATTGATTGTCTTTAAAAACACCGAAGCTTCTTCTTGTTCCGGGAAATGTAAACCATAAACTCTTGAAGTGATTGGATCACGCCATTCATGAAATTGTCCGTGTATTTGATATTCTAAACCAGCTTTCAGTACTGAATTAACAACAACCTGTGCAGAAGAAGAAGATGATGATGATGAAGGTTAACAGAGGACAACAATACATAAAGAAACATGGGCAACAATAACAAACAGACACCAAAGTCGAATGACGTTGAACCGACCAATCAGATCACCATTCAGCTGTAGAAATGGGTGCTGTTTGTAATATTCTTAGCAAGTTTTATCCAGACTTCTGTGTGGAAAATGGGTTGATACAGAGGATTAAAATAAGCATACGTGGTGGAGGGATAATGACTTATCAGAAGTATTGCCTGGCTATTGATGCTTATACATAGACATGCAATTACTGTTATATAAGGAAGTCTGTGAAAGTTGATAAGTCATATATTATGGTGAATATTTAGATACTTTCTCCTCGAAATCAAAACTCTTTCTTCTGTAGTAAAATGTTGCGTATATGCCACAACTGGTTACTGAGATGACCAGTAGTATCTGCTACAGCTGCGGAAATAGAATACTAAGTCAGTATCACCTCCGCCACAATACTAATCCACCAGTATTTATACATCTTTTACTGATATCATTCCGTGATCGAACTTAGAACAAATCAAATCCTTCCAAACAAACTCATTGGGAATTAATCTAATGCTCACTAGTGACTTGTTCTATGCAGGAAAGTTGCCTGGATGGAGTTCTACTAAGAAGTCGTGACCAGTGGGGTCCAACACTGGATCAGGAGTGAGAACAAATACTCGCCACCGATGACATTATCTGCTGTGTCAGTCGCACTAAAATCACCAATCACTAAAAGTTAGAACCCATAGGTTGGCCATTAAGTCATTTACCAGTGGCTAAATGGTCTACGAGCTAGCTTGACTTAGGAATAGGAAGGTCCTGAGTTCGAATCCCCTGCGAGTGAGTGTATACTTCCGATGAATTTCAAGTGTTAGGACAAAACAGCTGTTCAGTAGTACTCCCTAACAATCTTCATTAGTTCTCTAACTCATACCAATCTGTGATCAATCCTAATGAATGAATTTGGGGTTCTGAATTATCTTAATTAAATGGTCAGATGTACTGATTGTCAGATGGTAGAATGCTCCCAAGCCACACCTTAGGTCCAGATTTGATCCCCAGTTAACACACTTCTAAACTTCACCTACTTTATTAATCGCTTAGTAGTACGCCTGGAAAAGCCGGGAAGTACGACCTGGGAGCTACAATACCACTACTACTGAAACTTGAAATATTGAAGCCTTATTGTTTAATTGTTCCGAACGCAGATGGATGCAAAAAAGATACTGAAATAAAGAGACAGCAACTTTATAATCTTTCTTTTCTGTATATTATTGTTTATATATTTAGAGTAAAAACAACCTCGATTACGTAATCTATAAAAATTATTTACATTATCCAACAGATTAACTGAGATAATAGTGAATTTTAATCTAAAAAAAAATATTGTCAATAGAACACATTGACGAACAGATCAGTTATGCTGATATGGTTTTGTTTATTCAAAATGTCCGCTTCGTGGACTGCGAATCTGCGTAGGCAGACTCTGTGTGTGTGTGTGTGTGTGGAGAGAAATGTTATGTTAATATGTATCTAAAATTAAGAGTTGTAATATTCAATGTCTTAAATGTTTACAATTTATAAGTCATCCTTATTAGTTTATATTGTACCTGTGATTTCCCATTATCGATATTACTAAGTCAAACATGTACGAATCACCTTTCGGTCGGTCGATCAGTTTTCGACATAGAACTTTGCACATATGTGCGGCAGTTCAAGTCGCCACACTCCATGTAGCGCACAAAGCAAGAGAACAAAGTAGGAGGAATGCATAATAATGACAGTGAACAGAGGTATGAGACAAAGGAATAGTAATAACGGAGAACAAAACAGTTTAATTGGAAATCATAAGTCACAAGAAGTGGATGCATCTGCATCAGCCATTGAGAACGATTTTGAGCCATGTCACCAATTGTTTCCAACCATTGGTTTTTACCGTCCCGTCCAGGAAGCCAGTCTACACCTTCCTACGTGGTTTAGACTAACTGTCGTGGATTTCATTGACTGGTGCCATGTTTTCGTTTGACCGCTTGATTCTTTTTTTTTCTTTCAAATAAAAAAGAATCACCTTTAGATAGTCTTCGATTTATATTAAATCATATTTGATTGTGTATCTCAGTGATAGAGAGCTGGCCAACCATGTACGTGGTCCGGGGATCGAGTCCCAGCCAGTGCACGGCTTTACCCTCCTTAGTCAGTTATAATCTCGACATAGAGGGAAGGTTGGGCATGAGGCTAGCAACTCCAGCCTGCAAAAAAAAAGCCATTGCTACTGGAACTTCAAAGCTGAAGCTTGAAGCCTTATGTTCCACTGGGAACGCAAAGGAATAAAAAAATATTTGATTCTATACTACATAAATTTATTTGATATAACGCACAGTAATACTGAGTTAAGAACACACAAACTTAGTACAATATGAGCACCAAAAGATGCGCTACACAACATAGGCTAACTACCGCTTTGCTTTTCCCATCCCATCCTAGGGTAAACGAACAGAGACCGGTACAAAAGCCTCTGGAATGACATTCGTAGCATATGTCCAAGCCATCGATCTTTATCGAGTGTCCAAACACACGCTGCCGAACTTCAGAGTGTGCAGTTTACCTTCTTCTGTTCGTTTTATTTTACAATGTAATATAGCTAATTCTACTTTTTCATTTATCGATTAGAATGTGAATTGTATTCCCTTCGTTAGTGAGTTTTATGTACGTCAAGAAACTAGAGATATGTTCTGTTTTTAACACTGTGTGAAAGTGTCATCCACATGTATCAAGCGCAATATTTTTCCAACTGTCCATAAAGATATCTGCTACAATAGGGGATATTGGTGATACATCCCATTGCTACACTATCTGTTTGTTTACATATTTTGCCTTGGAATTTAAAGACAGTAGACGTGAGGCATGACTGAATTCATAAAATAATTTTCTCAATCGGCAGCTTTGTCCTATGACTAAGTTCGGGATCAACAGTTACTTCTCTGTTAACTGCTTCAGAAGCCATATTGATTGGCATATTAATATAAAGACTAGTTATGCTAAACGAAGCAAAAGTGTTGTGTGAGTAAGTTGCTATGATTATAAGTGGCAATAAATTTTGCTCGAAACGCCATCAGCAAATATTACTGTATAACACTGTGTGACTTTATCAAAATAAATTTTATCCATAATGGAATGCATCATAGAGATTATTTTATTTTTATGATTTATTTTATTCCTTTACATTGCCAGTGGATTTATCTTTGTTGGGTGGGGTTGCTGGCCTCACACACAGCCTTTCCTATTTACCGCTCTTACTACCTACTTGCTTAGTGAGGTTTAGGAGTACGTCGACCGAGAATCGAACCTCGGACCACGTGCGTGGTTGACCAGCGTTATACCGCTGAACCAACGACGCCGCGTCAGAGTATGCGTGTCATTGTGATAGACTTTTGAATGAGATTAACAAGAGTAGTGAACAATGATGTCTAGGAAAAGAAATTCCAACAGCCTTATTGATACAAATTTATGCTATTCAACAATGACAACATGATGACAACTTCCTGTCAAATATATATATTGAGGAAAATCACACCATATTTCTATATTTTAGCCGCATTTATGGTTGGCTAGGTCAGTAGATAATAAACTGCTCTGATAGGTTGTTAATTTTCCGAAGGTTACGTCTTGGGATTATTTCCTGACCACAACGTAAGCTAGATCCAGATTTGAGAAATAAACGTTTCCACTTTTATAGCCATTGCCTTAAAATGTTGTTTTCTGCTTTGGCTACTTCCTATCACTCTGCGTTTATATACTGCTGATAATTCTTGTCCGTAGCACACTACACACTGTTTGTCAAAAGGCATGATATATATATATATATATGGCGCTATGACTCGCTAGACCTGGCAGTCGCTGACTTTCAACAAGTCGGTTACACGTTCAAACTCCCCTAGAAGCCTACTATGGTTTGGGTGTCTAAATTCTATCACCGACCGTCATATAGTAAGGATGACCCATTATCTTGTGCATTGATATATTTGTACTTTTCGTACTAATGACTGAGCTGCAACTGTCAATTAAAGGATTCAAACAAAAAGTACTAACATAGGATCTAGTGTTACTGAGTTTAAGGCCGAGGGAAGCATATAATAATATCAAAGAAAACATTTAAATATTGATTAGTGAAAATAAGAGCAAACAAAATCGGGTGATTATATGGTATATCCCTTTTTTTAAAATGACGCCACCTTTATCCAAGTGGCTCTATAGCATACCCCAGCTAATTGTAGCGTCATAGTCCGTTGCTATGGTGATCTAGTAACAAGTTGTATTTGTTGTATGCTTTATAAATGACATTTTGCATTTTAAAAAATTGTTTTTTTGAAGGACTTATTATCGGTGGCATTACATTCTTGAACTGCATTACACATTTACTGCACTTTTATCAGAAAATATGTTGCTTCATACTGATCTGTGCACAGTGAAGTGGATCAAATGGAGGCAGTGAGTTCAAAAGTTAAACGCAGATTATTAAGTTGTTTTACTTCATGAAATCATGTTGATGTATTTTCGCCTACTTGATGAAATGTCGTAATACCTATCGGATAAAGTAGGTGGCATCAATTTAAAAAACGGATAAGTCAGATAATCTCTCTCCTTTATCCAGTGGATATTAGGGCGTTTCAATGAATAGGTCAAAATAAATAGACTAGCATGATTTCATGCAAATTCAATAATCTGCATTTAACTTTTGAACTCAACTGCCGCCCTTAATCCGGCTATCGACCAAAGAGAGTGTGTACTGCTCAGTAGTCCGCTCCGTCCTCTTATATGGCTATGAGAGAGACCTGGCCATTGAGAGTGGAAGACATGGAAAGGCCGGCTAGCTGGCGTTGATCATAGGTGCCTACCTTCTATCTCCTGTGTGAAGTGGTATAATAGGGTGAGCAACATTGAGGTTAGGCGTCGGTCGAGTGCTAGGTAAGGAGGGGAAATCAATCGACAAGGCTCTGAAGCTACATTGACTGAGATGATTAGGGCACGTGTTACGCATGCCTAGCCATTGCCTTCCTCGACTGATGGGAGATGTTAGCTGACATAGGGTCAGGTTGGAAACGAACTAGCGGTGATCAAACCAAAACATGGCATTTGTCAATGAAATCCACAACAGTGAGTTTAAGTCAGACACGTATGAAGGTGAAGACTTCCTGACTGGTTGGGGTCCTCGGGACGGTAAAAACCAATGGCTACTGGAGACAACTGGTGATATGGCTGGCTCAAAATCGTTGTCAATGTCTGGCGCAGATGCATCCACTCCTTGTGATTTACAATACCCAACGAAAGTATATTGTTCTTTGTTATTAATATTCCTTTTGTCTGATATCCCTGTCTACTCTCTCTACTTTGCATTTCTTCAACTTTCTTCTCTTGTTTTGTGTGCTACATGGATGGAGTGTGGCGATTTGAACTGCTGCACATCGGTGCAAAGTTCTGTGTTGAAATCAGTCAGTCAGTCAGTTTAATCCATTAACATCATTGCTGAGATATCAGTATCAAGCAGTATATTTTCTGATAAAAAATGTAGCAAATGTGTAACACAGTTCAAGAGTATAATGCAACAGATAATACACCGGCTAGAAAATTTCATTTTCAAAGCATAGAAGAAAAAAAGCATAACTTGTCATTAAACCACAATAGATAGTAACGAACTACAACGCTACGATTATTATTATTATTATTAGCAGGGATATGCGTTAAATTCGTCACTCAACAAAATCTATTCACCTTTTGGTTGACTTTTGCACTAAGTCATTAGAATCCTAAGACCATTAATTTTTAGCATTTTAAAGGATTATTGGTTACAGGATTTCATCATGAGCTAACATTGGTTAGAGAACCATTGGAAAACCTGGGAGTACTGGACAGCTGTTTCGTCCTAGTTTCGGACTCTTCAGTAGTACGCACCCATCACACGGGGTTCGAACCTAGGACCTTTTGGTTACAAGGCAAGCTATCTCGTATACCACTCAGCCACTGGGACCCGGTTCAATAGCCAGCCCATGAATTCTAGCTTCTACCAATTCGTGATTTAGCGGAACCACCAACTAATGTCATCGGCGAGTATATGTCCTCACACGCGAGCTGCTGCACCCTACTGGTCACGACTTCCCACTAGAACCCCGGGTAACTGCCTACCTGAATAGGGCCAGTCGCCAATGAGCATCTCATTGATATTCAAGTATTGGTTTTTTGGGATTTGGTTGATTGGTTACAGGGTTTCATCAACCACAAGGTCCTGGGTTCGAACTCCGGTGGGTGCGTACTGTGAAGAGTCCGAAATTAAGACGAAACAGCTGTCCAGTACTCCCAGGTTTCTCAATGGTTCTCTAACCAATGTGAGCTTATGATGAAATCCTGTAACCAATCAACCAAATCCCTACAAACCAACACCTGAATTTTAAAGGATTGTATTTAGATGGTATTATCGATTATTCATATGGCTTAAATCAACAATCGCGGACTTCATGTCCCATTAACCCTACTATGTGTTTTCATTTGACCACCCTTAAGGAGTATAATATCCCACTTATAAAACATAATTTTCACTTAATTTCCTTAAATATAAAACAGTCCCCAAAGTCATTCGGTGAATGATGACTGGCAGTGGAATCCACCAGGATGAACATCGCATCCTACTAGGGCCCCCGTCAGCTAGTGAATGCGCCTAAATTCCCCAGTGAGTTCAGTGATGGTGTTCTTACTGAGACTCAAACCCAGTAACCCATAGTTTTAAACGCCAAAGCGTAATCCCCAGTAGACCATTTGGGCCACAACAGCCGGCCACCTCTTGTGCAACAGGTATCAGTTATTACATAATTCAACTTGGACTTCCCCGCTGATTAATTGAACCGAAGTGTTCGGCCTTAGGTTGACATGTCCACTTCTTGTGCGGATTCTTCAACATTAGAGGATTTAACTTGAAGCAATTTGGTAGATGTTGAGAGGGAAATAAAATTAGAATAGTGGCCTAGTGGATAACATTTTGGCGTTTGAAACTATGGGGGAACCAGATTCGAGCCTCAGTGGGAACACTATCACTGACTCTCATTGGGAAACGCAGGTACATCCAGTTGAAGAGTAGTGCTAAATAGGACGAAATACGTGTTGCCCTGGATTCAGCTGCTAGTCACCATCCACCAGATTACTTCAAGTTAAATAATCAGACACCGTCGAAGCATCCACGCACACGGAGCCGATATTTCCAATCTGAGGTCGAGCACTTCGGTCCGATCAATCAATCAACGGGAAAATTTTCGAATTGAATTAAGTAAATCAGTCCTAACAAAATATCAACATTATATCTCTCCTCCCACCCCATGGCAACTTAAATGAACACAATCACTCACTGGTAGGGAGAGCGGGAGAGGGGTGGTGTGGATGCACCATTGTCCAGTTAGTGAGTCCCATATAGGACGAAGTGCTTGTCCTAGATTCCACCGCTAGGCACCACCAACAAAAACATATCCCTCTCTTAATTATTCATAAACTTACACACACACGCACACACGCAAGCACAAAAACTCATTAGTGCAAATCACTCGAAAGACAGTATATGATTGCTATTTTTAATTTGCATAACAACATACATATACATATAGTGGAAAAGGAGAGAAACAGCAGGAGTCTTTCTTATCTTTTATAATTTGTTTACTAAAAGAAATTCAACTTCTTTTTTAGGGAAAGAGAATGATGTTTTACGAAAAAACAGAATTCAGAAGAAGAAGAAACACAAAGAACAGTCAAGAAGAGAAAACAAGAAAATCAAGGATTTGGTAGAGTCATCCTCAATGATTGAATTTGTAAAAATCAAAAAAAGAGAAAATAAAAATGAAGCTTTTATAAAGAAAGTGGAAGGAAGAAAAAAGGTGGGGAGGGGGCTTTTCCTCCGCCCCCCTCCTCTCTCTCTCTATTTTCATCAATATAAAAACATACAACATTCTGTGTTAAAAAAATACCATAGTGATGAAAGGAGGATAAGAAATGCAGAGGTAATTTATAGACTACCAACCAGGTAGTAAGGCTCATAGAAAAACGAAAAAAACAACAGCCGGAGTTATCCATTAAGCTGAAAATATTCGCTTTAATACATTCCCACACACACACACACACTCACATACAGAGATAATCTAAAGAGATCAGTAGTAAGCTCTGAACTTGGGCACTGTGTTAGAATGTAATTCCATGTCAGGTAAGTTTATTTAAGCTTTAAATATCACACACAGTGATGTAGTATTAACAACTGAATATATAATATAGAATTCAAAGCCTCTGTAGTACTTGTGTACAAAGAAGGAATGTCAGAGGCTTTACGTAGGATTTTCAATGAGGCTGGAATTAGTGGGAGTAACATGTAAACCATCCAACTTACTCTCGAATCCGTTGCTGGACTTCAATTATCCTGATAACTCACTTCTCAGTAACGCTTTGTTTTCTAATTTTGTTAATTTATCTTTTCACTCCACCTCCCCCCTTTATGTTTCGCTTGACTCTCTTAAGAGTTAACTTTTCTTGATCTTCTGAGTTCTGCTCATTCTATTACATCATCAACTTCCCATCTGACCTCATGTGCACCGTAATTTTGAAATTTTGATCTTCTCTTATCTAATTACGTAACTATTGCTAATTGTCTTTTGTTACCACCTTAACAACACAACTGTTAACTAATTTTTTCAAGGAACTTCTCTCTACCAAGATATATATATGTCGTGACACTTTAGACATCCTGAAATTGTCAGTACCTTATTTTACCATGACTCTGTGACACTATGCTTGCTAATGGACAAAGGTTTGTTAAAATGTACACTCTTTATTTTTAATTTTAAAAGAAATTCAGGTTGTACGCTGCTGATGAGAACCAACGAAATAAAATGGATCCAGATTATTCTGCGCCAATGTTTCTTCTTTCTTTGTTCAAATTTATAAAAAGGAATCATTGTATGAAAATCAATATAATTTACCAAATACCATGTAATGCTGCCTGTTAGTGAGGTCAATTACATAGGTCAGTCAAACTAATAGATCGGGGTCAACTAGATTATTGGAATATAAAAATTTAGCTAGACCTAGAATAATTGACCCTGGGAAGTTAAATAACCTAGAAAAAAGCTCCGCCATTGCATTACATTCACTTGCATGTAATCACACACCATGGGATGGGACAGGATGAGAGTATTAAAACGTAATGTAGTTATTTGGAGAGAGAGAGGTTGTTTATTGAGTCAACAACGCACTCGTGGAATCGAAATGACGCAGCGCCCATACCAGAGATATTGAAAGTGGCTACAAATAACATAGGGAAGTTGGACAGACAGAGTAGGAGAAAACATAAAAAGGAGAAATTGTGAAACCGTGTGACTAAAATTGATATGATTATGAGCAATAGATTGTGCTCGAAACGTCATCCAGTTGTTAATGCTGCATTGCTATGTGATAATTAAAACAAACTTATCTAATATGGAAGTTAAACTATCATAGACAAAGTCAAGGTCTTTCAAACGCCGACCTTCAAGAACCAATCAGATTTGACGAGCGTTGTGGACGGTCATTCCAAATCAAATCATGCTTATTGGGATTTGGCAAGGGTAGATACAGTGTTCTACTTATAATTCCCTAGGTACTTTTTACTGTGAATCTATACTCTTAGACGAATTTATATTTTATTAGGGTTCAAATTAGAAGTGGGTTAAAGAAGTGTTAGTATTAACAATGAATCTCACAAGGTAACATGGTCTACAGTCGCCTGGATCAATACATCTATGGCGCATGGTTTGACTTCTCTATATATTATACGTGTAGTGACTGGGAGAATATCTTAGAACACACACAAAAGATAATCATCTAGTATACTATCGTATTTGCAGTGTTTTTGAATGCATTTTCCAATTATTATAAGCTTTATTAGCATCTGAATTTTGATTAGTCATTCAAGATCACTGTGATTTTTTGAATATGATGATTTAACCTCGCCTGAAACTGAACTTAAACCGTAGAACTTTTCACAGAGATGCAGTACTTCAAGTTGTGATACACGTCGCATGAAGAGAAAAAATAAGTCAAAATTAACAGGAGAAAAAATAATCCCATGGAGACCAATCAGAATCATTATTACGTCTGAAAAATCACGAAGAATGAACGCGCTTTCGACAAAGACAACAAAATTGACCCATATCACTAAAACTTTCCAGTCATTGGTTTTTAGCTTCTCGATGACCGCAGCTAAGGAGACTACACCTCCCCATGTGGCGGAAACCAGTAGTCAAAGAACTCATAGATTTCAAGTTTGACCACGAGCTGACATCGGTTAAAGAACCATTGGAAAACCAGGAAGTACTGAATAGCCGGCTGTTTCATCCTGGTTTGGGATTATTCATCAGTACATACTCACTGGGGTTCGAACTTAGGACCTTCTTGTTACAAGGTAAGCTATTAGATCATTCAACCACTGGGACGTGATCCAATCACCCATAAACTCCACCTTCTACTAATTTGTGTAAATGTACAGCTTGAGAAAGATATCGCCGAAAAGATTAACTCATCACTGGACGTCTTTTCTTTTATATCACTGGAGAATAACTTAAGCGCCACACATAATTCAACAATAAAAACGCTGATCCACTTGGGGAATGCTGTTACCAAATTAGCAGTTTTGAAGACAGCCAACAAGAAGCGCTGTACTTGGATTCACTACTACAACTCAATTACCTTAGTCGACACTTACGTTTTTGATGTTGTTGAGTTCTTTTTTGGTGGATGGTTTAATCTTTTAAACTTCGACTGTCCCTCTGGTGGACAACATACATCTCTGGCGTCAACTATAAATTAGACAAACGTGTTTAGCTCAGAGAACACAAAGTTGACTGACTGAATTTCAACACAGAACTTTGCACAGAAGTGCAACAGCTCAGGTTCCCACACTCCATATGTATAGTCCACAAAGATGGAGAAGGAGTTTAAAAGAACTATAACAAGCAGAAATGAAAGAGATAGTTGAATAGTAACATAGAGAACACAAAAGGATTGAATGGATCTTTGAGGATATTATAAAGAATGTATTAGTATCTTCGCCACTGAGAACAGTGGGGAGGGCTTTAAGCCATGTGAACCATAGTCTTTAACCATTGAAAAATAATAACACCACAAACATAAACATGAGCTAGGCATCTTTTCTTCTCTTATTAGAGAAAGAAAAGAAAAGATGCCTAGCTCATGTTTATGTTCATGGTTAGGACAGGTGTTACGTATGCCTAGTCATCGCCTTCCTCGAAGGGTAACGTTAGCTGATATAGGGTCAGTCTGGAAACGAACTAGCGGCGATCAAACCAAAACATGGCACCGGTCAATGAAACCTACAACAGTTAGTTTAAGCCAGCCACGTATGTAGGTGAAGACTTTCTGGTTGGGGTCCTCGGGACGGAAAAACCAATGGCTACTGGAGACAATTCGTGATATGGCTGGCTCAAAATCGTTGTCAATCTCTGGCGCAGATGTCTCCACTCCTTGTGACTTATAATACCCAATGAAAGTATATTGTTCTTCGATGTAACTATTCTTTTAGCGTCATTTCTCTGTTTACTGTCTCGTATGCATTTCTTCTACTTTCTTCTCTTGCTTTGTGTGCTACATGGAGGGAGTGTGGGGACTTGAACTGCTGCACATCGGTGCAAAGTTCTATGTCGAAAATGGACAGAAAGACAGGCGTCTTTTCTATAATATGCTTAGGTAATGCACTATGCTCCACATTTAATGTATTTGAGTTTATAATACTGGTATACATGGGTAAAGCTGAGTGGAATGAGATTTGAACTTAAGACCCATTACTTAAAAGTCTAGTAGTTAAATCACTAAGCCACACATCTATATATTTTTCATTAACAATATAACATCTCATCCCCAGATCTGAACTATATTGTATTTACTTCTAAGTATGTGTGTAGTCCTTCGGCTAAAGCACTAATATCCAATTAGAGATTTGATATATTTCAAGTTTGGACACTAACTGATATCAGATACAGAACCATTGAAAAACTGACAGGGAGTACTGGGCAGCTAACTGTTTCGTCCTAGTGCTCGGGATTTCTCATCAGTACCCATCCACCACCGGGGTTCGAACCCAGCACCTTACGATTACAAGGAGAGATCGGAGACCATTCAACCACTAGGAGCCAATCTAACGGTTAGTCCATGAATCTCAACTTTCACCAATTCGTTCAAAAAAACAACTCGATTACTTCGTAGTAGTAGACATTTATGATTTTTAGTGTTTCCCTTTTCTTAAAGCTGGATTAGCTTGATCTGCAAAACTCTAATTGTCCTTCTGAACTACACATCCCTAGCCTCGACTACAACTGAACAGGCCTAGGTCTAGGTCACAGAACACAAAAGTAAATAAAACCAAAAGCACAGATCTGAGATAAACACCTTCGCCATCATACATATATAAGCATACATTGGACTATGCGCCATATTTCTTCATATATCAAGGTTCGATAATACTAATACTTTTAAGTTTTACAGGGATAAAACTGGGTGAGATAAGTTTTGAACTTAAGGCCCATCAGTTAAAAGCTTAGTATTTGAATCAATAAGCCACACCTAAAGATATGCATACATATATATAAAATACATCAAGATAAGTGTACCGACAAACAAAACGTCTAACATTATGACATCTTGACAATTATTCTATCTAATGAATGCCACACATCTCAGATTAAAATCTCTGCGCGTAAAAACAAAAAGAAGACAGAAAAGTAATAGATCTTTCTGACATGCCTTGGAAGCAGAAAAAATAAAAACAAAAACAAAAAACAAGTAAAAACACACTACAGGTGAATTGATAAGATGATTTTCTACGGGAATGAATGCAAATTCATTCACTATAACCTAACAACGTTACCATAGTAACTGTTGTTACCGGAATCAGATAACAGTGAATGTCTAACAGTTTTTGCTGTTGATTTCTAGCTAGCTAATGCGTTTACAACAAACACTACACTAGTTAGATAAGGTTAGTTGATGAGCCCTTATCAATATTAATTAATCAAGGTAATATAAAGACACAAACAGGCCAGTCAGTCAGATTTGTGTATATCTCACAATTAAATCACCCGGGAAAATTGTATTTCTAAATGTGTAAATAATACTTTACTTAATATAAACAATTAAACTAAAACAAACATCAGTCAACCTTTATTTTTTCTGTTCGCTTGTTTGTTTGTTTTCAATCTAAATTATGCTCTCAATTTTGAACATTAACTACCAATTACCATAGGCATATTTATATATACATAGATGTCCTTCTTTGAGTTCATTTCTCCAGTTATTATTACAACTAATACTACACAACTTCAGATGAATTTTTATTCAGGTTGAAAATCCTAATGAATTTAAGGGTTTATGAATTGGCAAATGTTAGAATTCATGCGCTGGCCATTGACTCGGGTCCCGATGACTTAATGGTCTACAAGCTCGCCTTGTAACCAGAAGATCCTGGGTTCGAACCCCGGCGGGTACGTAGTGATGAACAATCCCAAAAATAGAGAGAAACAGCTGTCCAGTACTCTTAGATTTTCCAATGATTCTCTAACTGATGTCAGCTCATGATGAAATCCTCCAAACAAACCCGGTATTGTCCAGTTCTCCTTTCCGCTTTTCAATAGTTCCTATAACTTGGATTGTGACTTATGATTTCCAATTAAACTGTTTTGTTCTCCGTTATTCCTATTTCTTTGTCTCACACCTCTGTTTACTGTCTATATTATGCATTTCTCTTACTTTCTTCTCTTGCTTTGTGTGATACATGGAGTGTGGCGACTTGAACTGCCACACATATGTGCAAAGTTCTATGTCGAAAACCGACCAACCGACCGATAACTTGGATGAATAGAGTAAAAACAAGAGCAACAGGGATTTATACAGAATAAGAGATGGTACCATCAATGTTTATTTCGTTGGCGGCTTTTCATCAGTTGCGTACAGCCTTAGGAAATTAATTAAGTTTATGTGTATAGAACAATTTAAACAAACTTGTAAATGTTACATAATGGCAGTTAATGACAGGAGACTTTAAACTGAATAAACAGTGCTCAGAAAATTTCACTTACACAGCTTATACACCGAAGGTTCGAGTTCAAACATAACGGTTTATGCTTCGATATAATGACAAAATAGTTAAGTAATAAAGATAAGAGATGAATAAGTTGACTAATAATCCGATGAGTTCAACTCAAATCATGCAAACAAGAGACAAAAAAGTTACACTTTATCTAGGGGGGTGAGGGAAAAGGTTAAGGTCAAAGGGAAAGACAGAGAGAGAGCGGGTAAAGACAGCCAGTTACCATGATAAAGAAAGACGACTGATAACTGCTTCTTTCTAAATACACAAAAATCGGCTTCAAGGCGTTTTGACAGAGACCGCCTCAGTAGGCAAATTGGAGGAGAATTGAACTATTCCGTTTATTGATAATTTTGGTACATGTTCAAAAAATCGAAGGTGTAACTTTTCTTGTGTCTCTTGTTTCCATGATTTCAGTTGAACTCACCAAATGGTTGCTCAGCTTACTAGTTACTCATTATCTTACTCAGTGCTTGTCTTTATTACGTAACTGCCTTACGATTGTATGCATTTACTTATGTTTAAACTCAAACCTTCAGTGTATAGGCTATGTGAGTGTAATTTTCTGAGCACTGCTTATTAAGTTTGAAGCCGCCTATCATTAAATCGCATTACGTAACATTTACAAGTGTGTTTAAATTGTTCTATACACATAAACTGAATCGATTTTTTTAGGCTGTACCCAGTTGATGAGACGCTGACGAAATAAACATTGATGGTAAGATCTCTTATTCTGCACAAATTACTGTTGTGCTTGTTTTACTCAAATTTACAAAGGGGAATAAATGTATGATGGCTGCTGAACTGATGTCGTTGTGTGATGCAACAAAAAATCGATCATATTCACTGCAAACTAACACTTAAAAGGTGCATTAATCAAAATCTTTATACTTTTCAACAATACAATCAATTTGTATGAATAGAAATATAAAAATGGTCAAACAAGCAACAAATGTTGTTTAGAATGAAGTAGGATTCACTAAATTCATTCAGCTTTAGTAGAACTTTAGAAATGTTTTACTGAAAATTTCATGAATTCATTAAATCCTGTATTCAAGAACAACATATGTGGCGGCTTGTTTTAAATTCATATATAGCGGGAAAATAAATGTTTTCAATTTTTGAGGAACAATATTACAAGAAGAAATGGTATACGAAGAATGGAGATGGAGTTGATTGTCTCAAGTTTTCAGGCAAAATGGACAACGGGTTCAAACTCACTATCACCAACTTCAACATGGGCAAGTGAGTAGTGATCATCAGCCTTCACACACACACACAATATATGAGGCTTAGAGCTTGGTATGTTAAGCAGAAAAACATTCTAATATAAATGTCTGGGAAATATGGAGTGGATGTGAAAAAAGCATAGAATGGCAGTCAAACCTATACCTTAATTTCATCGACTTTGATGAAAAGGTCTTCGATAGCACTGACCACGTTGACTACTTCAAAACTATGGCGCGCAGTGCCACAAATCTTTATCAACCTCATTCAACAGATACATGACGATGGCACGTAACAGGTGATCCACAACGGAAATCTCAGTAGGGCGTTTGAAGTGAATACAAGAGCAAGACAACACTGCCTATTATCACCGATGATATTCCTAATTGTAGGAGGCTGTATTATGCGGAAGACTGTGCATGACGAGCGAAAAGACAGTAATACGCTGTAACGACAAGAAGACTTCAAAAGATCTAGGCTTCACTGATGATTTATATCTAATTTCACAGGCGGAAAATAGCAAACTGTCTGAAGAAGCAGCCCACAAAGACAGAACTTCAAGTGAATGTAGAGAAGACGGAGGTGATGAAGATAACCAACCAACTAACAACAAAAACAACAGGCACCAATCACTATACACAGGAGGAATTTCAAAGAGGCCATTTCTTTCACTTACCTGGCCAGGTAGAATCATCTCAACTACAGGCGGAGTGGATGGAGATGAAACCAGATTCGGAAAGGCAAGGCAGACCTTCATCATTCTGAAATCAGTTTGGAAATCTTCAGCACTCAGCATAAAGAACAAAATTTTGATTTTCAACAAACGTCAAGTTACTTCTCCTATATGGGTGAGAAAATTGGCCAGCGCATCACAGAAAGCATTTTAAACAACCAACTGCCCTGGTAACGTATTGAAGAACAAATGGCAGGCCGGCCAGAAAGAATTAGCTACAAGAAACTCTGCAGCAGAAGAACCCAACCAAGAACCTATTGTTCAACAAATATCCTGAAGAAAATGGAGATGGATGGGACACAGGCTAAGAAGACCATCAAATGATATCGCGCTCAACGCGGCCATCGCTCGAATGGAACCCGAATGGGAAACGACAAGTTGGGCGTGTGTCTGAACACAACATGGAGGAGATCAGAGACTATAGGTAACCGCGTCGCCTATGCTACAGAGGACAGCAGAGAGTAGGACAAAGTAGAGACGTGCTGTTGAAGCCCTATGTTCCACCCACTCAGAATCTGAGAGAGCAATAATAATAATAATAATATAATCATCACATGTTCCGCATATGTATATATATATATATTTACCTACCACTGTCAAAAAGTTTACATATAAGGTAAAATAAATGGACATATTTTGTTATCTAAATAACTTAAGTATACCAAAAAAACAACCTATTTATCAACTCGAAGAATGCTTAAAGCATATATTATCTATTAAAACCAAACTTTATCCTAATTATTTTATTTAATTATCCTTAAGGTTTGATTAATTAGTGTATATCACTTTGACAAACACATACACACACATAAACAAAGGGACAAAACAAAAATGCTTACTTGATTATCTGGTTGACGCCAACCGACAATACGAAAAGCATCTAAACCATTCTGTTGAAGTATTTGAATCCAAGACAGTGCTCTTGTCCCACCACTAGGTAACCATTTTCTATCCTCAGTATTAAACAGTAAGACATAAGCTTGAGCTGAGGCTACTGGGGATTCTCTAGAAAGAAATTCACCAAAAGAAAATAAAAGAAGTTCGAAGTTGTATTTTTTTAATTTATATGCATAGAGAGAGCTAGAATACTTTTAGAATTCTTTCTTCCAAAAATTATTACATTAATTAATTAGTGCCTACATAATAAAAAACGAAGTGCATAAATTATCCGACAGTAAACATCCACCCTACACACCCACACCCACAGGCGCACACACAAAGTTGGCACACCTCGAAATAAGACGCGTAGAGTAGAGTAGGTATATTAACCAAAGTACATCTATCAGTTTAATGATAATAATAATAATAATAACTTTACTTGAAACGGTACATTTGATACAATATGGCATTCTCAGCATGTAATCTTAGGTTTAGAAACGGAACAAAATTAGGGAGAGAATTACCCTTATACAGTTTAATGAAAACAATGTTTGGCATGCAATTCGATCCTGTTCAATATAAGATGATGAGGCTACAGGACTGGACTACATCACCTACTCATAGATGGCTTAAGCATAGGCAGGAGTGAAGTGGTGGCTGAGCGTGTTGACCACTATTTCGCTTATTTGGGAAGTTGTATCAGCCTGGCCTAGTGGGTTGATCGCTGACCAAATCTCAACATGGATATAGAAGGTTCGTTCGACATTTCTGGCTTAGTAGATGTGATATCTGGATAGCTATCGACCAAACGATGTGTGTATTGCACGGCACCAGCTCGCTCCACCCTCCTTTATGGCTCACTATGAGCGAGACTAGGCCATTGGAAGTGGGAGACATGAAAAGCCTAGTTGGCTGTCTTTCATCATAGCTGTGTTCGTTATATCTCCTGTCCTAGGTGGTAAGCGTAATAGGGTTGAATGCTCAGTAAGGAGGGAAAATCAGCCGACGAGGTCGTGAGATAGATAGGACATGTTTTACTCATGACTAGCCATCACCTTCCTCGATGAGCAATGTTATCTGACTGACATGGGATCGCTGAGGTTGTAAAAGGGCTAGTGGTGGTTAAACCAAAACTAGCATGACTTCACCAGTCAATAAAATGCATAGCAGTTTAAGTCAGTCAAGTAGGGAGGAGTAGACTTCCTGACTGACTGGTCGGAGTACTCGAGATGGTAAAAACCAAAGAAGGCAGGGGACAATTAGTGATACGGCTCAAAATGATCATTGTCAGTGGCTGGCGCAGATGCATTCACACTTTGTGATTTATAATATCCAATAAAATTTTAGTGTTCATCCATATTATTATTCTTTTTGTCTCATATTTATGTTTATTATCTCTATTTTGAACCTCTCTCTACTCTCTTCTCTTGCTTTGTGTACTACATGGAGTGTGGCGACTCGAACTGATGCACATTTGTGCATAGGTCTACGTTTAAAGCAGTCAGTCGATGAAAAAAAAAATTAAATTTAGGACCATTATTAGTGAATACGTGAACGATAACACGATTAGTTTTAGATCAAGTCGCTAACAGTCCCAAACAGCAAACCTTCACTATTCCGTAAACCCTAGTGAAGCAACTTCTAATTCATGATATGATTCAAACATATAGTCAATGACTTTGTTAAATTAATTCAAATAAGTGTGGCATCTTGAACTACATAGCAGTAACGTCGTACGCTACACTAATACTATGTTTACATCTTTGTGAAATGGAATCAAGGCTTCGCTTGACCACGCTTAATAATTTACTTCTACCTTAATCCTAATTTAGACGGCATTACTCATCGATAAAAACAGCAGGTGATTATATGTTGCAGTCTGTACCACATATACTTCAATCGATGAAGGTTCAAAATGCTATTGACTGATTTAAGTGTTCGATTTATTTTTTACACTAGAAAACAGCCAAGAGGACTTTGATATCTATTCATCTGTAACAAGTTAACTATGGATAATTCAACATCTAAATTAAGGATACTAGTTAGGTCATTTAATCACTCTATTATTATTATTATCTTTTCTTCGGGTTCCGAGTAGAACATAAGGAGGGTTTCAATTCCACATGCTTGCTTTTAATTTCATCGAAAGAAGACACATCGATTAACTGGCTCCCCGAAAGGTATCCGCCAGCCTGTGTCATTCCACGTGTCTTTGATTCCAGAGAAGAATAAGTTTGTTTGTTTTTTTATATTTTTCTTGTGCTTTAAAGTTTCTGTAGCGATTGTACTAATTTTCCGGAGTAGGGTTGCTGGTTCCCCCCCCCTCACGCCCAAACTTCCCTCTTTTTCTGTGCTTAAAACAGGCTAGAAAACCAGTGGTAGACTGTCTAGTAAACTAGACGAGGTTCTTACATATAAGCGTGAAGTTTACATCAAACTTGGAGAATATGGTAACGACTTTTGCTCATAGCTTTCACCTGAATAATTAAAAACAGATTTTAGTTTTGTGCATCAAGTAGCTTCTTTTCATTATCACAGATACTTTGTAAGTAAAAGTACATAACTCAAGATCATTCACCAAATTTAACACAATCATCTGCCAGTCTACTAATTCAGTGTTGCAATTAATTTATCATTTGATTAAACATAGAGGTGCAAGAATACAAAAAGTAGAGTACATCCCGGTGAAGCTATGAGTGAAAAATTCTGACTGATTCACGCAGATTTAATTAAAAAATTGGCAGAATATCTACACATGCGTGGAGAATAGTCCATGTGCATTGTACGAAAATAAGCGGCTAACGAATTTCTACATGTATAGAACATAACCATATTTTTTCGCAATTTTCACACTAACCGTGGTTGACAAATATTTCAAGAGTATATGAGTGACTCTGTTGACCTAAACTTTGTAAGGTATTTAATTTACTGATATATTTAGGATGATGGGAAATAATTGTCAGATACTTGTGACGACCAATTTAAAGTTGGCCACAGAACTGCGAATGCACTCCATTTTATCGTCTTAAGAATTTTGAATATTATATTCACTCATTTTATCTATTCTACAACATATTTATCGATTATAGTAACTTTCGCTAAAGTGTTGCACATATTCCTATGTAAACTTCCAAACTGTACTTTAAAAAAGCCAAGAAAACTAGATAAACAAAGCCATCATGTTCCCATTATGAAAATATTGCTGCAAATTATCATTAGTCTAAACGCTGTAAAATGGTCTTTATGACCCGAAAGTAAGGCTAAAAAACCAAGTAATAATTAAAACAGTAGTATAGCCTAAAGTTCAACCGTTTTTGTAGGGAATATTCACTGCAATACTTCGTGACATAGTCTAAGGTATATGAAAAAAATTCAGATAAGTTGGATACATCTTTATTTAGGTAACTATAAGCTATGTTGAAAAGTCAGGTACTTTTCAAAAAACAAAACATCACGAAAACATTTACATCAAACCAAATATGTGAATTCTGTGTCATACCTTAAGTGGTGTAAAAAGCACTACAAACTCAGAAGGTTGTATTACGAAGTCCCCTAAAATTAAACCTATTTATATATCAAGATTATGGTTAATGAAAAATTTCCTATCAAATGTATATTACTCCGAACAGAATTATGAAATGATTTCTCTCCGGATAGCAACAACCAAAGCAGTTTCCGTAATGGCGTCAAAAATTAAAGTTGAAGTGCTGTTTGCTACATTAGATATCTACATGGATGTGGAACAAAAAAGGCTTGCAGTTTCGCTTTTAAGTAAACTTAAATTTGGATATTGCAATGTACGTACAATATTTATCTTTCTAATTTTCCATAACCAACTCTTTACCATTTCATTAAAAAACAGTTAATCAGTAATAAGGTTTGCTTTTCATAGGTAGAAATAAAGTCCATGACAAAATTAAACACATGCCATACACTTAAAGTAAGATTAAATAAATCTCATATACAGAATTTAATAGAATCATCTGGAAAAAGCTCACTAATTTATGTACATCTCTGTTGAGGTCTACACTAGAAAGCTGTATCTGATCAGTCAGTCCTTGGCTAACAGCGGACTCACACATACTGGAAAGACCAAACTCATTTATCATACGTGGAACAGCTTAATTGACTGAATCACTTACCCTCATAATGCCAAAGAAATGTTTGAAAATTCTAAGGAATAGCTATGATCGGAACATCTCAGAGAACATAGCACGAAAGTTCAGAATTTAAAATGGAACTATATGGCTTTGGAGTACTGTCTCTCCCATTAACACATTAACTTTTGGGACAAACTTCCAAAAAAGTGGTGTCTCAGTCTTCGACACACTTGTTTAAGAGAGGAATGAGGAAACGCAGATAATTATTGGAAAAGGATTAAAATACACTTGAAACCTCCTACACTCAATTAAAAACCTAAAGCTAAATATAATGTAAGCTTAGGAGTGAGTCGAAAATGTCTAATAAAGCTAAAACCAACTAAAAAGAAAAAACATGGGACATGCAATAACTAAAAACTAGTCCCTAAAAATATGAATGTACAATATCACTTTTATGAACTAGTCTAAGCCAAAATGATTTCTTTGTGCTCAATTTTGACTGTAAGGATAATTTTAGGCAACAAATTAGCACAGCAATGACTTTAAAACCTACAGCTTTCATGTCGCATATTGGTAAGTGGTTGGAGCAATGGTTTGATGTATATATACAGACATTTTAGAGCACATGCATATGATTTCATAAATGCTTTATGTCGCATTTTTATTCTTTTTGACAATGATATGATAATAAGTAAGTTCTTACCGCTGTTACTCAAACAGCAGCTAGGCGAAATCTCACCCAAAAACAACTGGTGAACTCTATTCGATATTTTCTGGTAACAATTCAACACACCCCAAAGTTAGAACAATGTAGAGATTACATTGAGACTCATTCAGCATTAATCACACTATGTTTGCACAACAGTTCACGTCTACGCATTTTCCAGATTATTTATGCACTCAGTACTTTTCCCGTAGAACGCACACTATCCTCATAATTTGGGATCTTTAAACGCATCGGATTGTTATACATCCCAGTTGGAAAAAATGGGCGAATAATAATTAAGTAATGGTTAGAATGGGCGCTATTTTGGGTAAGTGGTGAGAGTGGTAACATAAAGGGGGGAAATGTGGTTAAATAGAGGTTAGAATGGGAAAGTGGTGGTTATGTAGTGGGAGAGTATTGGTTAAATCTTGACTAAATAATGCTCACTTCAGGAAGAACTATATCACAATTAAAATTTGCCTATTTTTCTTACTACTGACCATGACCATTATTTACCCATTTTTGTTCGATTGGAATGCAGTTTGTACATAAAAAATTTTCTAATAAACATAAAAATTCTTTTAAGAAAAACAACAGAAGTGAAGATATTCAAACGGTCGAAACACGACTGACTTACTTTAATTCCCTAGCTGTCGACATCAAACGCACATCCAAGAAACGTTGTGTGGAAAACAAAAGTTACGAACCTAAATGAAAAAAATTAAATGAAAATATGGATTTACTAAAAAAAGAAGCCTTATATGCGACAAAAGTCATGAAATAGCAGTGCAGATAACAGCTAGTTTATGAAGAGTTAACCACAACCCAACTCACTGTCAATCAAAAAATTGTCCGGCAACGACCTTGAGGTGTAAACCTCCCACCATGCATTATGATGCCGAGTAACGCTCAAAAGTTCATTACTTTCTAATGTCAAGATCAACTATTTTCTTTAATGGAAAGGCAGCTGATTAGGGAAGGGAATATTCAAGGGTGGAATTAACTTCATAAGAAAACTGTAAAATCTCAAATGACATGCAGTCTAGCTTTATTCATTTTTCGAGCAGTGAGTTGAACATAGAGCTGCAAGCGTTAAAATCTTCAGTACCAGTGGTGTTTTTATCAATTGCTGTGGTCGCTAGCTGCACGTACAATTTCCTTGCCTTCCAAAGGTCACTACCGGCAGCTGGACTAAGGCACGTTTGGCAGAGATTTGGACGTGAATAGAACCCTAACGTCACGGATAGCTGGCGAGCATTCAAATACTGACTCATCTACACATTATATATATATATAAGGATAGTGCGGCAATTTTCGACGCCGCTTCTTTGGATGATTTTCAGCGCATCAATGAATTGCTTTGTGCACCAGGCCTTCCACCTCAGCACGAAATGACCTTCCATAAATAAGCTAAATGCTATTCTGACCGAGTGACTGATTACCTCGAGATTTATTACTGTCTGTTTTCGTTTGGGACAGAGGGCTTCGGCAGCGCATTGCCGTTTCATTCTATCGTTTTTATTCTTTTTTAGCATGTTCTAAGGTTGACCACAACCACTGATTCTTATGAAGTTTAGTATTAACATGTAGGTTTCCGGGCACGTTGTAAATTGACTTTGCACTTTCTCTTGCTCTTCTTAACTCTATCACTCTGAGTCACTGTCTTGGTCATATAAGCCAGAAATACTGCCACATATTTTGACTCAAGGATCTCCTATCCTTATTGCATCTATATGTGTGTTTCTCCTCCGAGAGTATTTCTACGTAATAAGGAGAATAAAGAAGTGAAGAAGAGTGCTACAAAAGACAAACGACAATTCTACGACACACTGGCCGGCAAATGAAGCAGAACAGGCAGGGCGCAGGCAAAAGAGACATCGCGACACTATATCAGATAACCAAGTCTCTATTCGGGAAGAGATCAACCCGGATGATGAAACCAATAAAAGATTCTTAAAAGAACCTGATTACCAAGGAATAGAAACAAATCAAGCAGTGGGTTGATCACTTTGAAGGACTCTTGAATCGATCACTGGCAACACACCCAGAAATACAACCGACAGCACTCACGGAAATGCCAGTGGACACCGCTCCTCCGAAGAAAGAAGAAATGATGAATGTGGTAATGCAGAAGGACCAAGCAGCATTCCTCCCGGAGCACTGAAAACGGTCCCATAGACTATGGTAGATATTCTCACTCCATTACTGTGAAAAGTTTGGAAAGAAGGCGCCTACTGATTGAAGAAGGGCTACCTAGTCAAAATGCCAAAGAAGGGCAACCTAGGCCTGTGCAAGAACTGGCATGGAATAATGCACTTGTCCACGTCGAGAAAAATACTAAGTCGCATCATCCTAGAGAGAATAAAGGATGCAATGGATACAGATCTTCGCCCCACTCCCAGAACAAGCTGGATTCAAGAAAGGCAAATCATGTGCTCATCAAATTGGAACTCTACGCATCGATATCGAACAAAGCATAGAATATCAGTAAAACCTGTACCTTAACTTCATCGACCTGGAATAGAACTTCGACAGACAGCGTTGACCGATAAGTAGTTTGGAAACTCCTTCAACACTATGAAGTGCAGTGCCCAAGTCCTTATCAATCTTATTAACCAGCTATATGACAATGCCATGTGACCCACGATGGAGATCAGTGAGGCATTGGTCATGAAGACAGGAGTAAGACAAGCTGGCTGTCTATTATCACCGATGATATTCCTAATTGTGGTGGACTGGATTATGTGCCAGACTGTGCACAGGAAATGAGCACACAGGAATACGACAGACTGAAAAGACTCTAGAAGTTCTGGATTTCGCGTATGAATGATATATGTCTAGTATCACACGACCCCGAGGACTTGCAAGCGAAAACCAACAAAATGGCTGAAAAAGCGGCCAGTGAGGACAGGACTGCAAGTGAACATAGAGAAGACGGAGGTGATGAGGATAATCAACGAACTGCAACAACAACAGCAATCAGCTTCAATCACCATCAACGGGAGAGATTTAACAGAGGTTTCCTCCCTCACTTATCTGGGAATCATCGCTTCAACTACAGGCGGAACGGACGAAGATGTCAAAGTCAAAATCGGAAGTGCAAGATGTGCCCTCACCAGTTTGGGGATCTTCTGCACTCCGCGTCCGCGTAATCAACAAGATTTGCATTTTCACCACCAATGTCAAGTCGGTTCTTCTATATAGGTCAAAAACTTGAACTGCGAGTCACGGAAAGTATTTTCAACATGAGGCAGACTTTCATCGACAGCTGCATTCGCTATCTCCATACTGAAGATCAAATGGCCAACCGGCCAGAAAGAATCAGAAACAAGAAACTATGAGAACAAACCAACAGACAGCCGATCGCTCAACAAATATGTAAGAGAAAGTGAAGGTAGATCTGGCATACATTAAGAAGGCTGCCGAATGACATCGCTTGCCAGGGCTTCGGTTGGAATCAAACGGGAAGCAAGTCTGGAATACCCATTGAGATATACGTCACTTCAAAGCAGTAGGTTTACGTGAAATTTATCTCTTAGGTAAACTTCGGGCCAGATTTTTCGATGACAAATAGACCGTAATCACTGACCAAGTAGAGTATCTGTGTGTTGAGAATGAAAAGGATTTTTATCGAAGATTACAGTCAGGAGTCTTCAGAGCACTAAATCTCTGTCGACACAGAAGCTAATAGGTCCAGATAATCCAAACCTGTGGGACCTGAATGTCCAATTGATTAGGGTAACGGCTTCGGTAACTACGAAATTTACAGTCCAGGTTAGTAAAAGCAAGATTCGCCTCTTTGGTATGCAAAGATTAGCACTACACTTATCGGAATACACATCACCACAGTTAAATTAGAGAAATAGTAAAATACAGTAGATATTTCACAAAGCCAGTTGTTGGAAAGCCTGTCAGACTGCTAGAATCACTGAAGAGTTATGAGAAAAAAGTAAAAGGTTACTGTTTGACTCTGTTTCACACTAAGATGTCAATTCACACCAAACTTTTGTAGCAAGTGGTGCATCTTTCACTACTTCACTGCCACACACAGAGTTACTGAGCATAAGAAATTCGCTGTCCTATGTATTTCGAATGTTCAAAAGTAAGGCGTTTCCCAATCTTGGATCATATTTCGAATTCGATTAAAAATCTACTTATATAACTTTGGAGCCGTTTATTTATGCACTAAGGATCCTGTACATTAGATAGACGCATTGTCCACAAAACTTCTGTCATTACTAATGTCATCAAACGTAGAACTTCGAACGCCAGCTGCATCAGTGGCAGTTTTCATTAATCAGAGTAGCTGCATTTTCAGTTAAAAAAGGGAAGCCATGCGTCCGGTCACCTAATTGTGGGACAAGCCAAGAAACGTCACATATTATTCGCTGGCCTTCACGGCTATATCCACTGAGTATTGTGAGATAGGGGCTCTTAAGAAACGTACAGCACCAAGGTCTCATAACAGATATTTTGATATGAAGTAGTACGGTGTTTTTAGAGGGATAAAGTTTCGAGTACAGTCAAATCTGATGATTATACCTCTGTTACCATAGGACTTCCAAACTTTTTACACGGTCTTTAACTCACTCCTCAATTTTAGAGCAGTTTTATAAATATGTGGAATCAGCAGTGAGTTACTACATGTATGATATGGTGATTCAGTGCTATTTTACCCGGATACATCCGTTGACATATGCAACTGAATTGACTGGTCACTGAGGAGTAAGCAGCAACATGTTCCTAATCACTGGTGTTGGTGCTGACTGAACAGGCAAGTCCGCTGTGTTGATTAAGGAAGGTGGCTCACCATTGCCATGCACTCTAAAATGAAGCCTCGTATTTGGGGTCATTCGGCTGTAATTCATGGCGACTGATCGCTAGATCTATAGCAATCCTACAGATAGTGACATCCTAAATGTAAGCGCTTAATGACGAACTCTGGCGTGAGCTTTATACATGGTACGATTTCACTATTTCATACAAACTCACTGTATATTTCAGAAGAATACCATGCGCAGTGTTGACCGTTTGTTTCTTGCATCACATAACTTGCACTCAAATTCTCTGCAGAAAGTTGCTCCCACTCCTTCATTACCGTCGTACATCTTAGCTATTCGTTAGGGCTGGTTCAATAATATTTATTTAACACATAACTTTTGGTGGAAAAATTCCTTAGTTACCATGAATGTCTTGATATTACATGCATCATCAGCGTTTGTTCATACTAAATTTGTTAAGCATTAGCTACTTCTGCACTCCTCCTACCATGTCCTCCTCTCTTCTTTCTTTTCCGTTCATAACTATTTCCCTAGATCCATGTTCTGTGTAAGTAATGCTGTCTCCCACGTCTGTATGAGGCGATCGGTGTATTGAATTCGCACATAGTACACCTCCGTGTTGTTCGATGAGGAATTTGTACACTTGATAAGGACCAAACTGCATCCTACACGAATTCTGTTCATCAATTGGATAGGGGTTCAAATTATGGATAACATCATGTCTACCAATGACTATGAATCCGTCGAGATTTTCAGGTGTCAGGTCCAGGACCACAGTCCTTGATGTTCGTTTTATTTCTTATTAACTAGTAGTTAGTTTTTAGTCTGCTGACCCTGTGTTTCTTTAATTCAGCCAATCAGCACAGGCAGCTACGTGTTTAAAACTCAAGCTTTGCAATTCCACGTGCAGATATCCATAACTACTCAGCATTCTTGAGAATATAACTTTGATATAAACTATTCATTTGTACTTTGAACATTGGTAAGACGATTTCACGAAACGTCGATCTAGTCAGTATCTTAATATTCTTCGACGTATTATTGCAGTGTAACTGAGTGTATAGCGAATTATGTGTATATCCAATTATTGTTCTTAAATACATCAAGATTTTCGCTTTCTGCATTGTGCCAAACGCTGCATACGACCAAATACTTAAGACTGCAAAGTGAAAAAAATGTGCGTCGGTAGCACAGTGGTTAGGACTCCCGCCGACCATGCACATGGTCCGGGGTTCGATTACCTGCCGACGCACACCCGATATCTCTGGTCGGCCTGTAAAATTTGGGCTACCGATATCCATGCTGAAAATTCCATACTTCTACCAAAAGTACTGTATGGAATCAAGCTGCAAAACGAAAATAAAATAAACATAAGAGAAAACTTGAGAGGATGTATCGCCAATGAAGACATCATTCGAAGTACGCGAAACAGATACTAGAGTACGTGACAACGCAAAATATATGTATAACAATCAAAAGCCAGGGTTTAATTTTACAGTGACAAATTTGCATGGAATCACTTTCTGTAAAAGTAAAATATGGGCACATCAAATAGTTTTGCAACCGTCCATTTACAGCTAATGTAGTGGCACTACAAGTGCCACGACTATTAACAATTAATGATATTGTATGCGCATTATTCAGTAAATGTAGGTCATTTCCACAACACTTTCTATAACAGTTGTCCACTTCACGTGTAAAAACAATTGTTAACTCTGATAACTGAATTCATGGTATAATTTCAGACACGATTGTGCCCGTAAGTACTGCATGCTAGTCATGTAAGTGCTCGGTTCATATGAATAGACAACTATTATTATTTATACTGGGTGACTCCCCAAGATGAGAGGGAATGCTGATGTCTGCGCAGAATAAAGCAAACACTACAGCAAAACTCTTTTACGCGCAGGTGCTACAGTATTTGTTCTGCGTAAACCAAAGGAGAATCAGAACACCAAACTGATCGTCCAAATTATGAAGTATATTTCAGGACCGAGATCTTAGCGCGAGGATGATTGGATAACTAGCTAGAGATTTTAGAGGACGAAGGTATCGACGTTCGCGAGTTGTACGGATTATACTAACGCAAGATCTTATACCAACAACTTCTATAGTGTTCGTTCTTCGAGTACCAAATGGTAAAGCAAAAGACCAGATTTTGTCGTCCTAAGTACGTAGTATATTTCGGGACCAAATCGCGGGTAGAGGTGAATGCTTAGCTAGCTAGTAATCGTGCACGCACGTGACGCGACGGGATACCAAAAGGCGGGGATGCTTGACCGTAAGCCTTCAGCTAAACAAGTCGACTTAAACAGTGATGGTCAGCATCCAATGTTGAGTGATGATTGCTGTGGTCAATAATTTTGGGGAATTATTTGCCGCTACAAGGTCATGCACGAACAGACGAATGCAACACTGCAGCGTGCCTAATAACTTGGCTTATTCAACGCAAGTCTTCAGCTAAGCAAACCGATTCAAACAGTGAAGGTCAGCATCCAATTTTGAGTGTTCAGTGCTGTAGGCAAATAATTTCGGAGAGTTACCTACCAATATGTCTCACTTCCCCACTTGTGGGATTGTGAGAACCCTGAAATAATGCCACCCAGAAGTAGAAACCTAGTGGTGGCACGGTTAGCAAAACACTTCTTGCGGGGGTTGATGGCGAAGAGCTGCGTGGTGGTCATCTAACCATGCTAATCTGGAATATGTACCTCACTTTTATGATGTTCCTGCATCGGATCTCGTGTTTCGCTTGCTTCTTGTTCAGTAACGTCGGACCTCGAAAAGGAGACAAGAATGCTGAGAACCTTGTCGAGGAATTTGCAGTAAAGACAAGGGTTGAATTAGTGTATACATGCACCATACGAAAAATACTGCAAAAAAAATAACATCGAAAATAAATCATTAAGCAGTTTTAATTTATGATGTGAGATGCGGTGATAAATAATCTACACACAGTAAAAATGCATCATAAACGGGATTGTTTTTCAATTAAAATGAGTGGGGCACATTAGTTTATTCTGTGAGATATATACGAAGATGTTCTGGAAATGTGTTTTCTTTTCAATCTCTCTTTCTTCTGACCTATCCTGGTCTTCCATGTCTTAGTGATCTCTGAAATATATTTTGTCTGACATTTTACATCAAAAAGTTAAGGCACACAAACATAACTCAACCCCTCCTCTTACAGTTTGTCAACTCGTGCATCTTACCTATTCTTCTTTACTGTTCACCCTTATTCTTTCCTGGATTGCTTAGAAAAGACCATTTCATACCACTCAAAACTCTGAAGACTGTCAGTAGGGCGAGTGGTATCTCGTTGGGCCATATCGTTGAAGTCGTCATTGATAGGCACTTGATTTCATGCAACAAATTTGCTAAAGGAATTCTGTCACACTATGAGCATCAACTTTGCCCACAACTCCAACCTTGTTTCTCCTCAGGTAAAACAAGAAGTCTTTTCAGAAGACTTTATGCACAAACGTCTAAGTATAAAAGCTCCATAACACCCTATTTGGCACGTATTTTATTTGATGAAAATAGTATCAGGAAAGAACTAACTAAACTTCTTATCATTCTCAAGCTGTACAAACCGCAAATTTATAGTAATTTTTCTTGGCAACAAAAGGAATATTTCCAAAGATGCAATTGGTAATTTTTGACAACAAATTACGTAATTTAGAAGGCGTTAATCGGTTAGAAACTAAAATAAAGTTACAAAAGTAGGTTGGGTGACGTAATCTAATTGCTAGGGTTCAATGAAAAAAATGAATGAGAGTCAAGTTAATAATCTGAGTAGAATTCACTTGAAAATGGGTGAGAGTTAAGTTGATAAGCTGAGTAGAATTCACTTAAAAAAACAAAAAAAACAAACGAAAATGGAGTTAGCAACAGTCGTCATGAGGGTAGAGATTTAATAGAGGGTGGGGGTAGAAAATAATGCAATTAAGAAACAGACAAACAAAGAAGAAAGAGGTAAGACAAAATTACGTATTTGATGTTGAGATAGATCAGGACCATTGTAGATTTAGTGACTGAATAAACTTCTTTTGTATGCAGAGTTCAGGATTCAGTATGTGAATTGCCATTGCTTCTGCAGTTTGAAGAAGTTTAATTCGTACTCTTTTGGCAAGGTTCCCACGTATTGTGTAGATAACTGAGAAGTTGCTTTGTGGGTTTGCTTGGTGTCCGGATTCGATTAAGTGTTCTAGGATAGAGCTGTGGCGGGGGGATCTTCTTTCTCCTTTGTAAAACCATGAAGGTAAGTGTTCGCTGATTCGTTTGGATAGCAAACGCTGGGTACGGCCGACATACCTAGCTCCACATGAGCAGGTGAATTGGTAGATGCACATTGATGAGGCCCCCAGTGGAAGCTTGTCCTTCACGTTCGTGCGAATCATTGGTTTCGTAGAGAAAGTTAGTCTGAGTTCAGCTGCGAAGAAGATCTATATATTTCATGAAATATATAGACAAAAAGATGGTATAGCTATGGGCTCACCACTCGGCCCGCTGCTTGCAGATATTTTCATGTCAAAGCTAGAAAATACACACCTAAAGAAGACAATAGATAACTTCGGGTTCTACAAGAGATACGTGGACGATACTTTTATTATCGCCAATAATGAAGAAAATTTGGAGAACATATTGGACTTCTTCAACAGTTGCCATCCAGCAATCCAGTTCACACTAGAGAAGGAGTCCAACGCAACAATATCTTTTCTGGACGTGCAACTAACAAGACGCGAACAAGATGGGACACTCAAAAGATCCATTCACAGAAAACCGACATGGAATGGACAACTCATCAGCTTCTACAGTTGGGTGCCTCTATATACAAAACGAAATCTAATCCGCTCACTGACCCACAGAATCCACAACATTTGCAGTCCGGAAACTATAAAAGAGGAGCTGAAGACCCTGAAAAGAATCCTCCTTGAAAACGGTTACCCGGAACGTTTCATCACAAAAGCCATGAAGCCCAAAACACAAAAGCCGTCCATGCTTACTGCTCCCAAGAAACTTCTCTATTTGAATCTACAATTCAACGGAGATTCTTCAGCAGAAATACTGAGAAATCGCCTGTGCCGCTCACTGAAGAAAACCTTCTTCGCAGCTGAACTCAGACTAACTTTCTCTACGAAACCAATGATTCGCACGAACGTGAAGGACAAGCTTCCACTGGGGGCCTCATCAATGTGCATCTACCAATTCACCTGCTCATGTGGAGCTAGGTATGTCGGCCGTACCCAGCGTTTGCTATCCAAACGAATCAGCGAACACTTACCTTCATGGTTTTACAAAGGAGAAAGAAGATCCCCCCGCCACAGCTCTATCCTAGAACACTTAATCGAATCCGGACACCAAGCAAACCCACAAAGCAACTTCTCAGTTATCTACACAATACGTGGGAACCTTGCCAAAAGAGTACGAATTAAACTTCTTCAAACTGCAGAAGCAATGGCAATTCACATACTGAATCCTGAACTCTGCATACAAAAGAAGTTTATTCAGTCACTAAATCTACAATGGTCCTGATCTATCTCAACATCAAATACGTAATTTTGTCTTACCTCTTTCTTCTTTGTTTGTCTGTTTCTTAATTGCATTATTTTCTACCCCCACCCTCTATTAAATCTCTACCCTCATGACGACTATTGCTAACTCCATTTTCGTTTGTTTTTTTTGTTTTTTTAAGTGAATTCTACTCAGATTATTAACTTGACTCTCATTCATTTTTTTCATTGAACCCTAGCAATTAGATTACGTCACCCAACCTACTTTTGTAACTTTATTTTAGTTTCTAACCGATTAACGCCTTCTAAATTACGTAATTTGTTGTCAAAAATTACCAATTGCATCTTTGGAAATATTCCTTTTGTTGCCAAGAAAAATTACTATAAATTTGCGGTTTGTACAGCTTGAGAATGATATCGCCGAAAAGAGTAACTCTTTGCTGAACGCCTTTTCTTTTCTATGACTGAATGGGAATTTTCAAATTTTATTTATATTTTGAGTAAATTAGATACAATATTATGAGGAATGCTGAAAATTCCATACCGTGTTTTAGGTACTGTTTTTGGAATATAGCAGATTATAATTATTGATATTTTTTACGAGTTGATCACGGACTGATATCAGGTAGAGAACCATTGAAAACCAGGGAGTACTGGACAGCTGCTGTTTCATCCTAGTTTGGGAATCATCGCCAGTACGCACCCACTGGGATTCGAACCCAGGACCTTCCGGTTACAAGGCAAGCTCGTATACCATTCAGCCACTGGGACCCGATTCAATGGCTTATGAATTCTAACTTCTACCAATTCGTGATTTTAGCGCGACCCCAACTATTGTCGTTGGTGGGACATCCATCCACACACGTGACTTCTAATTGGACCTCACTGGTCACGACTTCTCACTAGAACTCCAGGAAGCTCCAACCTGTAGCAAGTCACTAGCGAGCATCAGAATAATTTTCTATAGTTTGGTTTGTAAGGATTAGTTATGTTTATTAATTTATGCTAAGACACAAGTGGTGAGTATAAAAGAAGTTTTATCAGTCCCGAGTTAAATCAACTTTACTGATACTTGTTCTGAAATGGGTAAGAAAGAACACGTTAGCAAAGTGGACAACGGAAAATAATGCTGCTTGGACATCCTATGGATCTAGTGCAAATGCCTTCATGCATTACTTACGTCGTACCTCGCTAGGCCAGAAATAACGCTGGTGAAGAGGAAAGGTTGGGCATGAAGCTAGTAACCCCATCCTGCAAAATAAACACCACTACAGAAACTTCAAGCCACTAGCTTGAATCCCTATGTTCCACTGAGGAACGTAAAGGAAAAAAATAATAATTACGTCACATTCTTGTTCCACGTTTTTGGCATTTCTTGACTATTGGTCATATCATTTTCCACTGAGAAATTCTCTTTGAGTCATTTAAAGGGCACTCAGTAAACAGTTGCTCTTTTCACAGATATCATTCTCAAACCATACAATCCCAGTTAGTCAAGCACACATTCCCTTAAGGTAACATCATTCTCAAAATAAGTAACTCGTTTAGGATTATCAAAATGTTTTACTTTTACTTTATTTTCTGACTATTTTCCATTCATAATATTGCATAAATACAACAGGCATTTGATGAATAAATAACTTATTATGATGATTACTATGCATGAAATTCTTCCTACCCATCGGAAATGATGGAAACATTGACTTTGTACGTGTGTCAGAGGCAGAATACTCACTAACCACCCACGTGATTCAGGGTCCTAAGCCCGGTAAAGATGATTGGGCATGAGGCTAGCTGTCCCCCTTCCGTAAAACGAAAATAAATACTACTGCTAGTGATACTTCAGAGTTCAAGCATGAAACTTGATATTCCACTCGGAACACCAAGGGACAAAACAGTAATGTTTGTAACAGAAGTTTTTTTTTAATTGTTCATTTGATCGAAGCAATAACAAAGGATGGTTCAGGGTGAAACGGATTTGTTTTCTTTTTGATGGTACGGCTTATCAGCTGCATTCAACCTAAATAATGAAAGTTGACGGTTCTATTACAATTTTTAAATACTCTATTTGAATGGAGATACGAAGTGCGGAACAAAACATCATGGTGAAGGTAGACAATTCGAAATATCAATTTAGTGAAGTATAAAATATTGTTGTACTTATAAGTGTAACGTGATTGGAGAAAGTAGAGAGCAAAGGCAGCAAGAAAATACTGAGCTACATAACTTATAGCAAATCAACAATACCCACTGAGAAATATAAGGCGAATTACGTAATATGGAAAGCGTTATCGGGCAAAAGTTGAAGTAAAATTAAGCAAGTAAGTTGAATAATGTAATATAAATGACGCGATTGAGTAGAATTCAACAGGAATTGAACGACAGTCAGGTTAACAACACTGTTAATAAGAGGGTAAATAGTTAATAGGAGGTGGGGGAAGGTAATAATACAATTAAAAAATAAAATTAGATATCCACTGTTAAGACGGATCAGGTGCTTTATAGATTTATCGATTGAACAAACTTCTTTTGTATGTGGTGTTCGGGGTTTAGTATGTGAAATGCAACCGCTTCTGCGTTTGAAGAAGTCTGATTCGTACTCTTCTGGTGAGATTCCTGGTTTCTCTGTAGATGACTTTGAAGTTGGTTTGTGGGTCGGCCTTGTGCCTAGATTCGATCAAGTGTTGCAGGATAGAACTGCTCGGCAGTGGGGATTTCCATTCTCCTTTAAAAAACCATAAGATTAATTATTCGATGACACATTTAGGTAACAAAGGCTGAGTACGCGGACATAGCTAGTTCCTCAGTAGCAGATGAACTGCTAGATGCACACTAGTGGGGCCAACAGTCGTAACTTACCCGTCACGCAGACCACCGGTTTCGTAGAGAAAGGTATTCGGTGTTCAGCTGCAAACGGTTTCTCAGTATTTCTGCTGAAGAGTCTCCATTAAAAGTGTTGATTCAAGTAGAGGAGATTTTGTTTTCATTTTAGTACTCTTTTTATCATGTTTGTATATATATATTACACCGTAATGCAAGGCTTCTTGGTAGATTCAGCCACAAACTAATTTATTTCAGAGGATCACTGAAAACTACCAATTTTTTCCTAGCAGGTGATTCTTTGCAACATGACCCCATATGGGGTCGAACTCAAGTTACAAGGCGAGTGTGCTTTTCGGTTCAACGAATTTCTATTGTTATCGCAAATTAACTACAACCAGTGCCTGCAATTATACTCAATCTGAAAATTTATTTATTTTCAAATAAAAAGTGTATGTCTTGAGATCAGTTTCCTTAAAAAAGAACATATTCTATTGCTCTTATTTAATACTTGGGACTTTCATCATTCTGAAATCATTTTGGAAGTCTTATGCACTCGGCATCAATAGCAGACTTCAGGTTTCCAAAACCAGTGTTAAATCGCTTCTTCTATACGGGTCAAAAACTTAGCACACGTGTCACTAAAAGCATTTCCAACAGCCACTTGCACACTTTTGTCAAGACCTGACGCCGTCACTGGCTTCATATTCAGGAACAAACAGCTGGCCCGCCAGAAAGAATTAGCAACAAGAAACTCTGCAGCGGAAGAAGCCAACCAAGAACCTATTGTTGAACAAATATCCCGAAGAAAATCAAGATGGATTGGCCACACACTGAGGAGACCGTCAAATGACATGGCTTCAGTGGAACCCCAATGGTAAACGACGAGTTGGGCGTGTGTCCGAATGTAACATGGAGGAGATCATCTTAGGAGGAGGAGATCAGACACTATGGACGATCTTGGAGCCAGTTAAAGAGAATTTCAGAAAAAAAGAGAATGAAGTGAAAATGATCTGTTGAAACCCTGTGTTCAACTCGGAACCCAAAGAAACAACAATAATAATGGTCATAATACCTTGTTATAATAATAATTTGCTTAATTCCAGAAACAGTACTAGTGGTACAGTGTGGAATTTTCAGCACATATCTACAATATTTACATCTAATTTTACCAAATATTTAAAAGGAGTATTCCAAAAAATAAATATAAAGACAACAACAAAAACAAAAAAAATAATAAAAAAAAGAATGCGAAAAAAATACCAAGAAGTAGAAAGGAAAATAAACAGCATATAATAATATCTCAGTATTGGGTAGTGGAAGCTATGATGTGATTATGCATGGTGACAGTAAAGCTACACTCATACAAGAAGTTATGAAATGATATTTAAGAATGTTTATCGCCAAGATGATCAGTTAATTTAGGTTGAAACAACACTAAACATTTCAGGGTTGTTGTTTTGTTTTTTATTGTCAGGTCTAATGCAGTGTTTGTAGTGGTAGTGTGAGTAATCCTGCATAATACAAAATTTTAAGATGGTGATAATGGCTTTCACAACCAAGATTGTCAGTTAATATTGCCGAACAAAAAAAACAACAACAACCACAAAAACTAATAATTACATGATGGTTAATGACAGGACAATTTTGTACTACTCATAGTGCTAATATAGTCGGAAGCAGTAGATACACAAAAGAAGGAAAAGAGTAAAGTACAAAAAAGGAAGCCAATGTTAATAATTTAGGTAGCTAAGTATGTTTAAGAAGGTGTTCACCATAGAATACAAAATAAGAGTGAAATAAAAGAGCCTAAAAATTATGTTATTAATAACAAAGCAAGTCATAGGTTTCGCGCTTAACATTGTCTCTGTCGCTTAGAACACGGGCCAAGTATGGTATCGTTGAGTTCCTGTACTTGGTTGTACGAGCATAGATTATTTTATACTGATTTCTGGTACTACTGGATGAGATACAAGGCGAGAGTTGAGAATAGATCTCAACCCGAGAATAATGATAATTCAGTACATTTTGTCATACAATTTGCAACATTACCAAACAGTGACAATAAGAAATGAGGCATAAACACATGTGTATGTATCAAAGGGAATCACTCGTAGTCATAATATCTACCGCCCACAAACAAACATATAGATAATATTCTAAAATTAAATCGAACATCTGAAAACAGTTAACCTAAATAAGCGCGAAGCATCCAAATGGAAGGCATGTTCTCATTGAAGTGTCCTTTAACATGATATTATGATTTAAAACACAGTTTCCGATTATATTCTGTTCGTAATCTGACAGTTAGTTAGTATAAAGAGATGGCCACTTTGTCGAGTGCATTTATACGAACTTTCCATAGCTGAATCATGTTCCAAAGGACTAATTTTTCCATTATTTTGTATCACTTGAGAATTGGGTTTTCTCTTATTCATCTAAGTTATCGGTTCTTTCGAATTTACAAGATAGATGTAACATATGATCCTTCTAATTTCATACCCTTCTTAGAAGAGACGATGTTTGTGTCTTATTCCTTCCATCGATTGATTAGATTGACGCCTGTGGAAGCTTTCGTTCCGTCTGGCTCCTAATTGAGTCTGGTGAGTTACCGTGTGCAACTTTTCAAAAAAATGCTAAATCATATGCATGTTGTCCTATTGGTAGTCCCGCTGACTATAGTTTATTTGAATTCCTCCTCAATTTTATTAGTTCAGCAAAAGGGGTACCCTCAGTCTATGCTACCTGTTATAATAATAATAATTTGCTTTATTCCAGAAACAGTACTAGTGGTACAGTGTGGAATTTTCAGCACATATCTACAATATTTGCATCTAATTTTACAAACATTTAAAAGGAGTATTAAACAAACAAAAAAATAGGTCTAAAGACACCAACAGCAAAAAAAACAGGATAAACACAAAATAATTTTAAATGCGAAAAAGTACCAAGAAGTAGAAAGGAAAATAAACATCATATAATAATGTTTATTTTCCTTTATCCTCCTATTTCTGAATAACGCACCATTAAGAAACCTACTGAATGTCTTCAACCTCTTTATTGTAATAATTACTGACCATAGACTAAGTTCATAAAAATGAATGCGAAGGTTAGTCAATTCAAAAGGAAATCCTAACAAGTACTGCAGAAAGTCTGGTCATTCACTCACTTAGAAAAATGGATGTTCAAGTCAGTGAAATTCATATAAGAAAAATCCACTTAACCTGAGGAAGACCATTCAGTGTCATGCAATAAAGATTAAAATCAATTTCTAAAAGCCGTAGAGACGCACGGCTGAAGCCCTATGTTCCTTTAGGAATTAAAGGATACAATAATAATAATAATAGTAATAATAATATAATCTAAAAAAGGAGGAATGAGGAAGATTTATAACTCGGGGAGGTGATTTAATTATGGAGCTTTTACTGTTTGTCCTAACAGACAACGTATTAAGCGTTAAACTTACATTGAAGTACACAACCACGGAAAAGAAAGAACCACAGTCTTTTCATCAACAATCACACCGCACCAGTGGTGATGACTAGAATGTTACTGGCAGCCAAGAATAAAAGATCACCAAAATATTCACATTTTCGTCATACAATTTCCAAAAAAGCGTGACTACTCCAAAACAATATATGTGTGTGTAAAACTTGGGCATTGAGGTAGTATATAATTTGATCGTAACTTGTTTATTAGATATATTATCACACAGTGAAGCAGTATTACTTACCGGATAACAAAGTTTCAGACTTATAAACTCACTTGTAAAAACAAACCTCGATTAAGGATCGTCCTGTGGAGCCAATTAAACAAAACAATTCAGTTTAACTAATACCCTGCTGCAATGATTGCCAGGTTAAATACATAGGCAAAGTGTGGTGAGAGTTGTCTGCTAGCCAAAATCTTAGACACCACTTTACGTCCGAAATCGGGGTCATGAGAAAAAACAAGAACATAGCCTAACCTTGAAGAACTCAACAACCAATCACAGCAGACTTAGCGTGGGCGGATACGATTAGCAGATATATCAATGGACTGTCTAAGGAACGGCAACAAAGAGATGACAGAATAATCTTCAGCAGGAAAACAACCAATCAAAAGACGTTGCTTCTCTGCTAACAATAACGAATAATAATAATAATAAACATAAAAATCATATTTATAGATTTTTATGTTGATTTTTTCAATAAACGATCTGTTGCCTGGCCCCGTGTCTTCAGTCGGTACAAAAGTGGTAGAGGGTGTCAGTCAGACTAGCGGAGCACGAAAACCTAACAAAATCTAGATTAGCTGACACCAACAAGATAAGAAATCTGGAGAATAGTTCAGTTATAGCACTACATGCAATTACACACAACTATACACTACAATGGATGGGATAAGATGACAGTTTTAAAATCTAATGTGTCAGGATGAAGGGGGAGATTGATAACGGAAACTTTATTTATCGAATCAGCTGCAAACACGTGTAGGAGGAATGATTCAACACCTGTCCCAGATATCTGGAAAATTCTACTACTCCTAAGACGACAAATAAGAGAGAACAAAGAAAACTATAAAACTCAAGTTCGAAGGCGTGTGATTATAAGTGATATGATTATGAAGAATAAATTGTGTTCGAAGCTGTGTCATCCAGTAAGTAATAAGACTGATTCACTATGTGATATGTGTGTCGGTGGCACAGTGGTAGAATGCTCGCCGACCACGCTATATGTGGTTCGGGGTTCGATCCCCGGCCGACGCACCCCTTTACCTCGCTAAGCCTGTAAATAAAACTGGTAAGGAGGGAAGGTTGGGCATGAGACTAGTAACCCCATCCCGTAAAAATAAACACCACTGTTACCGAAACATCAAGCCACTAGCTTGAAGCCCTATGTTCCATTGGGAACGTTAAGGAATGAAATTTTTTAGAAACTGTGTGACATAACCTCATAAACAAGTTAATATGGAGGTACTCCAAAAACAAGCCGAGGGAACACCATAATGTGAGTTAGTAAGCACCTAGTTAAACCAACTGGAAAATCAATTATTTTTATGCATCAAGTTATGAGACATATCGATTGTTAGACAGCTGATAATGATGATGCAACCTATTTGTTTATATTGAACCCAGGATCTAGTTTAGCCAGAAATCAAGTACTTAAGTCAATGAGCCGTACATCCGTACTGTAGGAGAACTGTAAATGAAATAATAATAAAAATTTTATATTTTTCGCAATCAATTATCTGTACAGTACATATGACTAATCGTCAAATACAATACGCTTAGCTTCAGGTGGTGGACCTTTAGAAATATTAACAATTTTTGCTTTTTCTAATCGTTTCGCTTCCCATGACGGATGTAGCCCGGGTCTCGTCAACTCAGATGATATAGGTGCTGTAGAAACTGGTGGTGTTGTTTTATGCATTTGTAAACTGTTTAGTTTTAATTTATTTGGGAATTTTGTAGAATCCTGTCTCTTTGGAATGCGTCTTGAACTGACTGTTGATCCTTTCGATTGTTTTGAATGCTGATTTTTAAAAGTCTTATTTTTCTATAAGAACAAAAAGAAAAAAACAACACAGAAATAGAGTTTTTACTGTAGAAGTTTGCACAAAAAAGAAGGCAGTAGTAGTACTTCAAGTCGACACACTTGATGAAGCACACAGTAAAGATGAAGAAACACAAAGAGAATAAAAAACAAATGAGCGAAGAAAATCTTATTTTTTTATCGATGAAATCATCTTCAGAGACTGTTTAGCAGTCGTATTTATACTTAACAGAAAAAATTAAAGTAGTCCATTATTGATCAATAGGAGGGTGTGACACAACTGACAAAATTACACAAAAGTGGCTTCAAAAGTAAAAAGTAAAAGTTATAAATTACTTGGTACTCAACGGTACAAAGTAAGAAATTTGATAAGATTAAAATTGTTATTGAGTAGTGAGAAGAAAGGCAGTTGCGTGTCCATTTAACAAGTGTAAAGAGGGTGAGAAAAGGTACAAAAGAAACATGTGAGAGTGATAATAGTGAATTAATTATTAAAACAACAGCAACCTAAAAGTAAAATTTAAAAATTTACAGGGAACGACTAATGAAGAGGGGGGTGGGACCACGATAGAATACGACATTGGACAAACTTTTTTTCTGTATACAGATTTCGGTGTTGTATTGATGAATAGCCAACGCCTCCGCCATACACAAATGACGAAACCTAACGCAATTTTTACCATTTGGTTTCACTTTGTAGATAATCTTAAAAGACAACTATGATGGAGTTGAGTGGCTTGAATTCACCAAGTGTTCAAGCATTGACCTAGTAGCCGTCTTGTATTGTCCTCTTGCTAATCATGCCGAATTATGTTCAGAGATGCATTCGAGAAGTGTGTGCTTTCTTCGGCCAATATAACAAACTCTACAGGAACAAATGAATTTATAAACACACATTGAAATGGCCTGAAGAGGCAGTTTATCCTGCACACAATCATTAATCATTTGACGACTGCAAAAACTGATCCGCCGCTCAACCGTAAAGAAGGCTTTTCTCTGTGATTTGAATAAGCGGATTTTGAGAATCTCAGCTGCAGTATCACCTTTAAACTCAACTTTCATAAATAGCGGTTTCTTCGATACCTTTTGGGCTCCTTTAAGCATTTGCTGTCTTTAAACTGCATACTGAAAGGGCATCTAAATAGTAGTTTCATTAAGTAGTGGATCAGAATACCCATGTCCAGATTATTATCCCCAATGAATTTGCATATAAAGCAAATATTTTTAGTGAGAGAAACATTGGTGAAGACAAAGGTATCATCCAGAGATATCATTTTCTTCCTAGACACAATAACATCACAGAGAAACTACAATGAACGTGAAATTACGCAAGGGAAAGAATAATGAGGCTTCAGCGAATATGGACGATCACAAAGAGTGACCGCATCTACACCACTGAGCTGTATCGATCATCAACAGAGCCTTTCACAGCTGACTAATTTGTAGAGTCTTGAGCACCCCGATGAGACAACTGACAGCCCAACAATCAACACACCGACAGACCAAGACTTAATTAACTAATGAAATATTTTGGCTTGACCACCTCTAACTCTTTTCCCCACCTAATATTATGCTAACCAGGAGAAAGAAGATGACCCGGTATGCAGAATACATATCATAGACACCTCAATCGGTGAAGTTTCACGGCATCGATTGATGCCTAACTTCAATGCTATTTCGAATGGTTGACTAATCCCTACAGAGAATAAGCTTTTGCAGTAGTTGTCCTCTATGAGCTGGACAGTCTGTCTGTCTGTCTGGATTCAACATAGAACTTGGCACCGAAGTGCAGCAGTTCGAATTGCCACGTTCCAAATACCACACAAAGGTAGACAAGAAAATGAGCGATGAAGAGAATCAATAGAGTTTTGACAAGTATAAGAGTGAAACACAATGAGTAATGGTAGAAAGGAGTATGAAGGTTAAAGAGACTGAATACATCTGCGCCATTGACAACGATTTTGAGCCATGTCACCTATTGTCTCCAGCCATTGATTGATTCTTAGAGTCCCGAGGGCGGGCCCCAACCCGGAAGTCTGCATCTCCCTACCTGACTCAGTTTAACTGTCAAGGATTTCATGGATTGATGCCATGTTTTTGTTTGGCCACCACTTACTCTTTTCCAACCTGAACCTATATCAGTTAGTAATGCCCGTCGGGGGAGACGATGGTTAGGCATGCGCAGCACGTGGCCTAACCATCTCAATCTATGTAACTTCATAGCCTCTTCGAGTGATTTTCCCTCTTTGCCCAACACTCTACGCCTAACGTCAACATTACTTACCTTATTATGCCACCTAACGTGAGAAAGAGATCGTAGACATCTATGATCAAAAACAGTCAAACTTTTCATGTCTTCAACTCGTATTAGCCATGTTTCAGAGCCATAGAGAAGGACGGAGCGAACTGCTGAGCAGTACACACGTCCCTTGGTTGATAGCCGGATGTCACGCCTACGCCAGAGACGGTGTAAGTTAGCGAAAGCAGCCCGAGCTTTCTGGATCCGTGCTGTGATTTCGTCACCAATCAATCCGTTGGTGCTGATACAACTTCCCAAATAGGTGAAGTGGTCAACATGTTCTATCACTTCACTCCCTATCACTAAGCTTGGAGTTGACGTAGTCCAGTCCTGTAGCAGCATCTTACATTTCACGGGGGCGAATCGCATGCCAAACATACGAAGATTGCTGCTCAAGGTGTTCAGAAGACTCTGCATTTTGTCAGCGTCCTCCCCTAACAGGACTATGTCGTCTGCGTATTCTAAGTCTATAAGACTATTCCCTGGTAACAAGTCGATTCCTAAGTCGTTACGTTCGGTTAAGGATACTTCCATTAGCATATCTATGATGAAGTTAAACAGAAAAGGGGAAAGTGGACATCCTTGACGGACACCACTGGTTGTTATCAATTCAGATGACAATTCCCCATAAGCCCTCACACAGCTACGTGAGTTTGAGTAGAGTGCCTTGATTAGTGCAATGTACTTTCTTGGCACTCCCTTCATAGTCAAACATTGCCATAGAACCTCTCGATACACTGAGTCGAAGGCCGCCTTCAAGTCAAGGAATATGGCAATTGTTGGACGCCTAAAAGTGTGCCTATGTTCTAGGATCTGTCGGAGAGTGAAGATATGATCTATGCACCCTGGACAGTTTAGTTGCGAGGCTTTCACGGTCTCACTAGACAACCCTCTCAGTACATACTTCAATTTGACGTAAGCTTTTAAAATTCTCCACGAGTTTATTAGTCATCTCTCCGGATAACCTTGAACGCAACTGGCTATTTTTTGTATATTTTCTCACCCTTTAATATACTTATATTGGTATTGTTTGTTTCCTTGACCTGGAAGTTGACTTTCTGTTCATTTGATATCCCTCGTATGGATTTGCAAGTCTTATCTATGTCAATATGTCTGTTGATTGCCATTTCACTCGAGTAAGAGGCTTTTTGAAATTTCTGGCACTTTTGATGTTTCCTATATCTAAGATTTGAACCTAATCCACATCGAACTGGTGCCCACGGTTGTCTGCATGCATTGATATGAGGGAGTGAACATTATGTCTTTTGACGGCCAGTTTACGTTCATGGGTGCAAAGATGAAGAAAGCGTCCCCTTTGACCAATATAATGTTTTTCAGTGATTCCGACTTATTTTGTAGATGCTAATGGTCTTTGTCTACTTTGCTGTTGAGTTTTTTCGTTGAAAAAGATCCGAGTAGAGTGACTTTTCTGGTTTGTGAGAGACTTCAGAAGGTTTGAATTGTCTCACAGTGATTTAGGAGGTGTTTTTTGTAAATGGTGGGACAATTTTCATGGTGTTTTTGATTTGGTTGGTTGAGTTGAGGATAGATGTCTTCGGAGACAATTTCGTGGATATCCACATTTTTGGAAGACGAACATAATATATTTTTCCTCTATATTCCTCAAAGCAAGAGTGATGTAATGAGTCCTGGCTCTCTTGAATAATGTTTGTATGCACCCCTTTTCGTGTGTGTGTGACGTCTAAAAATAAAATTCTGTCCTCGGACTCCTCTTCTCTTATGATACTGATATCGCTGAAGATCCTGTTGTGAGTGTTGTTTAAGTGGTTTTTCTTCTGATTATCACGACTGTGTCACCCATGTAACATAAGCTCTTTAGGACATGACCGTTAGCTGATTGAGTGGCAGATTGATTGGTTTTCTTCTATTCAGTCTGTACAATCATTACCTCCAATGTTTGAGTATATTTAAACATTTAAATAAAAAACTTGCTTGAATCTTATCAACCAATTATGCATAGATCATCATTGAAGTTCACATTAAAAAAACCAAACAAAATTAACTTACAAATGATTTTCTAACTTCTTTATCATCATCTCCAAGAAGATCATCAAGTTCTTCGAAAAGTGGATCTTCCTTTAACTTCTTAGGCTGATTTCCATCTAAGCTCGGAGATGAAATCTGCTTTTTCTTAACCTGATGTGAAAGTAAACAGATAAACAAAAAGGGAAAGATTTTCCAGAATTGGTCTGCAGGGATTTGATTGGTTACCACGGTATTACATCACGAGCTGAAAACATTTAAAGGGAACAATTAGAAAACCTGAGAGTACCGAAGAGCCAACTGTTTCGTCCTAGTGCTTGGGACTCTTCAGAAGTACGTGCTCAACGATGTCAGAACCAGGGAAGCTGCAGTTACAAGGTGAGCTCGTAAACCACTAGGCCATCGGGACCCGATCCAATGGTCAGCCCATGAACTCCAACTTTTGCCGATTCACAACATAGCGCTACCACTAGCCAATGTCGTCGACTGGTATTTGTCCTCACACCCAACGCGATGTACCCAACTGGTCACGACTTTTCACTAGAACCCAGGCAAGTACCTGCCTGAATAGGAACAATCCCCGGTGAGTATCAGGTTGATATTCAAGTGTTGGCTTGCAGGAAGGCCATGGTTTCGAACCCTTGCTGTGGGTGCGTACTGAGGAAGAGTCCCGAGCGCTAGGACAAGACAGATGTCCAGTACTCCCAGGTTTCCCAACGGTTCTCTAACCGATGTTGGCTCATGATGAAAAATAAAGATTATTATGATAATGCCGCGTGCGCTACTGACAACATTTATCAGTAGTATATAAGAAAGAGACGTTCATCGGCACAAAATTATCAAACAGCGGAGAGATGGATTTCGTGTGAATGTAAGAGGAAGAGAGAACCAATGTGAACTAGGAGACACTAAAAGAAGAGAGCAAAGAAACACAACATGAAGGGCAGAAGTAGCAAAACACAGAAGATCTGTGCAAATGACGATTGATTTTCATGTAAGTTGGTGTACATAATCTGCCTATATCATAGAGACATCAAATTCCAAATAAACATTCCGTTGCAAAGTCTCCTGTCTTCTACTGTCACGATATAATTACACAAAAATGAAAGTGGTAGTGTTAAAAACAGTAGAAATACTAGAAGTATTTAACACGAAAATTCGGGGGGGGGGGGGGAAATGGTACGCTGGTGGACATATAATTCATGACAACCTCGGATAAATTGAAATTCAATCCATTCCCAAAGAATGGTGTTAGCATGTGAGTTCATCTTTAATACCCATCGTTGATACCTACCCTTTTCCAACAGACTTATTCGATATGTACTTGTGTTTTCTGATTGTTGAGAAATTATGAAACAATATTGTCTCATTATAGTTGTCTCCTTGGTACCGCCTTATTTAAAATTAGAAAACATAAGACGTATTTCAGAGAATTTATTATCAAGGAGTATTACTGTGGTTGTAGGATCATTCCAATATGGATAGAAAAAAAATTATTTTGATTAAATCACAGTGTTGCTATACTACAGTAATATCTACTGATGACCACGTTTTGAGCACAATTTACTGTCATATCAAGGCACTACTCATATAACTCTTGACTCATTTATATACATGAGTAAAAATTGATGAGACATTTGAATAAAATCATTATAAGGCATCCGTGAAACAGAAAGGAAGATAAAGTACATTCGGAACTAATATGAGTGTTATCAATGAAACATAATAGGAGGGGAAATAAGATGAGTGTTGTTAGCCAATAAGATGGGAAATAAGATGCTTTTTATAGTAGAATGAATAAATAACTTTTAGAATGTTATGTTGTTATCAGAGCATAAGAATTTAGCTTAGGTTAGATTGATTGATCCTGAGAAGAAAAATGCTCAGCAATCGCACTGCATGCATTAACACACAACCACGCAATAGGGTGGAACAGAGTCAAAATTCTAAAAAGTAATATAGGCAGGTGGAGAGAGAGAGATTGATTACTTATTGAATCCTGGATTATCGAGTCTACAGCCAACACATGCAATAGAATCGACTCAACGCAAATATCACAGATGTGGAGGATATTATTACCAGTCAAATCAGAGGATAATAAATAATGTTAAAATGTATTCAATTCACGTACATTATAACATTTTAACAAGTTCTTTATTTATTTATTTTACTATAAAAAGCATCTTATTTCCCATCTTATTGGCTAACAACACTCATCTTATTTCCCCTCCTATTATGTTTCATTGATAACACTCATATTAGTTCCGAATGTACTTTATCTTCCTTTCTGTTTCACGGATGTCTTATATTGAGTTTATTCAAATGTCTCATCAATCTTTACTCGTGTTTATAAATGGGGCAAGAAAGTTATGTGAGTAATGCGTTGATATGAGTGGCAATAAATTGTGCTCGAAACATGGTCATCAGCAAATATTACTGCATAACGAAACTGTGTGATTTTATCAAAATAAAATTTTTTATCCATACTGGAATTATACCCTACCACAGTGGCCAAATTTTAATCTTATGGTTTTGGCGTCATTTAACTTCATTTGAGTGAGCCTCTAGACACGACACTATAGTCAATTGATCACTTGACAATATCCTCCACACTAAGACAGACGCAAAAGTCACATTGAACCATGACGACAACAACACCAACAGCCGGAACAACGATTTCTAAACAAAATACGTGATAAGATTATAGGTTTCCAGGCCGTAGGTGTTACGAACTTCCTGGAATAATTTGAGCGCCGAGTCAGATTGATTCATTGTAAATTATTTAAATGAATCCCAGCGTGTTAAGGAAATCAAAACAAGATTCTTCAATTGAAGAAGCTGTGGCTTACACAGCGAAACGTTCAGAAAAATCTTGTTTTGATTTTCTTAACACGCTGGGATTCATTTAAATAATTTATAATGAAAACACGTGGTAAATCACATATTTACAAAACCTCACAGATTTAAGCCGTGAATTAACAAGTCAAAAACTGTCCAATCAGGTTATCGGGTTAGTCAGTGCTTGTTTAAATGATGACTTCACGGCTAACAAAAGGACTTGTCCCTTCTAACAGTAATGGTGAGAAATGGATGAATAACTTTGAACAAGAAAAAGAAAAGTTATGAATTTAACCATCTTACATGAGAAGCATTCGGTGCTGAATTGAGATCTTTTGATTTACTCATCTTAGACTTTATTGCTTCAATTGTAGATGGAATACTGTCGATAGGAGGACTGACGCTTTCTTTTGTTGAAGATAAACTGTTATTCTCAGTCAGATTGCACTTTTTAATACCTTTCTGTTCAAGTAATTGAGTTATCATCATTTCAGCTAAATCAGAATCTGCATCACTGAGGACATCGTCATCACCGAAGGGATTGCTGGCAACTGTCAATGGTTTCGTAGAATTTTTAGACTCTTCAGTTTCATTGTTAATACGATATGCTGATGAGGAATAGCTAGGAATTAAAACGGGAATGATAATGATGATGATAATAATAATAAGTAAAATAATACCCCATAAATAAAAGACAAATTCAGCGAAGAAAATCTTCTTTATCGACGAAATCATCTTCAGAGGCTGTTTAACAGTGGTATTTACACTTACCAAAAATGCATAGTTGTCCATCATTGAGTAATAGGGTGGGGTGACATAATTGATATAGTTAATCGGAAGTGGCTTTAGAAGTGAAAATTAAAAGTTGTAAATTACGTGGTACTCAATGGCACAAAGATAGAAATCTGATAAGGTTAAAATTGCTATTGGGTGAGAATGAAGGTACTGAGTGTGAATTTAACAAGTGTGAAAATGTACAGCCGGCAAATGATCAATGGATGTCGTGAAGGATAAACTGCCGCTTCAGGCCATTTCAATGTGTGTTTATAAATTCACCTGCTCGTGTGGAGCTAGTTATATTGGCTACACAAAGCTCTCACTTTCCAAACACTTATCTGAACAATATTCGACTTAATTAGCAAGAGGACAATACAGGACAGTTACTAGGTCAATTCACGAGCACTTGGTGAACTCAAGCCAAGCAACTCCATCATAGTCGTCTTTTAAGATTATCTACAAGGTGAAACCGAATGGTACAAAGTGTGTTAGGTATTGGCATTTATGTTTGACGGGGGCGTTGGCGATTCATCAATACAACGCCGAAATCTGTATCCAGAATAAAGTTTGCCCGATCTCGCATTCTACCGTGGTCCCACCCCCCTTCATTAGTCGTTCCCTGTAAATTTTTTATTTTTTAATTTTACTTCTAGTTTGCTTTTACTTTAATAATTAACTCACTATTATCACTCTCACATGTTCCTTTTGTACGTTTTCACACTCTCTTCACACTTGTTAAATTTTAACCTTGTCAAATTTCTATCTTTGTGGCGTTGAGTACCACGTAATTCACAACTTCTAATTTTCACTTCTAAAGCCACTTCCAAGTAATTATATCAATTATGTCACCCAGTATTACTCAATAATAGACCACTATACATTTTTGGTAAGTATAAATACGACTGTACAGTCTCTGAAGATGGTTTTATCGATAAAGAAGATTTTCTTCGCTGAATTTGTCTTTTATTTTCTCAATGACCCCATAAATAATTTTCCCTATGGCATATTACCTCCGTTTATAGAACACAGTGATATATGTATGGAAACTTCAACAATTGGCTTTTAATGTAACTTGCACTGACTCGGCTCTCTGAGGTGAGTCATACCGGGTACATCGTTGATGAGTTAGGGGCAGGAAAAAAGCGAAACGGCTGTCCAGCGTTTAGATCACTTAATACTGGCTGGTAAGCACTATTGATTGATATGAGTGGTATACAACTACTACTCATGTTAATTAATCAATCAGTAGTATATAGTTCAACGTATTCATGCTTCCTTTCTTGTTTACCATTTATGGTAGAATCGAGCAGATCACTATTATTATTATTATTCATTTATTTATTATTTAAACGCAGAAAAAACTTGGTACAATATGGCACCAAGAAGATGCGCCACACAATAATAATAAAACAATATAGATTAAAAGTAAAAATATGGGTGGAGAACGGATAAAGAACTTCATCTGAACTTAACAAGTTCAAACAGTATTCGTCAACTATCATCGGAAAGGGAAGAAAGAAGGAAATTGCAGCGCGTTCACCATTGATTACGATTCTTGGCCATATCCGATAATGTTTCCAGCCATCGATTCGAGCTATTTCCCGGACTCCAACTAGGGAGTTGTGACGCACCAAACGATGCTAACCTAGCACAAATATCCTTCAACCCACGACGCCACGTCACATGGGATGACCACCTCTCCGCCTTTTCCATCCCATCCCAGGGCTAGCAAACAGAGAACTGTACGGAATCCTCTGGAATGACATTCGCAGCATAAAACAGATCATATATTGTGATTGAGAATTGCTTTGATGATGTCTGAGGAGAAACTTGAAGCAATTTGATGGATAGTCACGGGAAAATGAAAAATAAATCATCAATAACACCTGTTGCACAAGAGAAGGCTAGATCTCGTGGCCCAATTGGTCTAGTAGGTAACACTTTGACGTTTGGTGTACCTGGTTCGAGTCTCAATTGGAACACTATCACTTACTCACTCACTCACTCACTCATTCACTCACTAGGGAAAGCAGGTACATCCAGTTGACACGGGTCTCGAATATGACGAAATGAGCATCTTGGATTCCATTGCTAGTTACCATCCACCGAATTAATTTGCAACGATACTTAAACAGATGAGGAAATCTGCTGTACTTAGAACAAAGAACAAGATCAGAATTTTCGACATTGATGTCAAGTCAGTCAGTGCTACCTATATGGTTCAGAGACTTGGTGCATCACCTAAAGCATTTCCAACAGATCTCAACACCTGCCTCTACTCTATGCTGAAGATCAGATGGTTAGGAAGAATTGACTGACTGCCTGAGCTTCACTACAGAACTTAGAACAAAAGTGAAGCAGTCCATGTTGCCACACTCCATACAACACACAAAGGTAAAGAAAAAAGGGATAGTAACACGGAGTAACATTAAAGTTTAAGGGGTATGCGGAGATCACAAAAAGTGAATGCACCTACGCTGCTGAGAACGATTTTGAGCTATATCTCCAATAGTCTCCAACTAGCCTGTAGCTTTTGATCGACAGGGTCAAGTGACACCTTGAGGTCAAGAAATATCTGAAGTGTTGGACGCCAGTAATTAAGTCACCTATGTTCCAGGATCTGTCAACAAGTGAAGACATGACCAATATCCCCTATTTCTGTCCTAAGGCCTGTTTAGGTTTTCTGGCTTTTGAATTTCTCAGGTACCCACTCTTTAATCTGAGCATGATTATATAGCCAAGAACTTTAGATACCATATTATAGTCAAGTTTATCCGCCAATGATTATCACCCAGAAAGGATTAGTAACAGGGAAATCTGTAAACAAACCAATCAAGAATCTGTCACCAACAAATACATATGCATAAGGAAATGAAGACAGTTAGCACACAAATGGATGAAGTCGTTGAGTGATACTATGTGCCACGTCTTTAAATTCGGACCTGAATAGGAAGTCAGGCGTCTGAGTGCGGGATGGAAAGGGAAATGAAAGTTTATGGGCAGTCATTCAGCCAGCTAAAAAGTCACAGTAGAACAGAGATACTGGTGTAGCCCTATGCTCTACTCAGAACCCAAAAAAATCGTAATAATATAGTCATCGACAGTTGCAATATGTACGATCACACACGTGGACAGTAAGATTCATCTGTCACGCATGTTAGTGTAGAAATAAACGACCACTGATGGAGTTAAAAAGTAGCCAAATGAAGGTGGTGTAAACATAGAAAGATCAATTCCCTCGTTTAAGAAAGTCCTCTTCAGCTGTATAATTGGACTGACTGAGCCTAGATGGCCAAATTACTTCTAATCGGCTGAATCCTGACTAGCTAGCGGAGTCAACACATTTTAAGGGGAATAAAAATTATAATCCTGTGATAATAACACAATTATATGTGCAATATTAGTAGAGAGTTTTAGAAAACCTAACATATATAAAGATTATCAAATATCAACGGCTGGATACCAAAATGTTATTTAGCAATTATTCAATATTTCCATTTTCTCCGACTAAAGTGAGTGAGTGGCAAAAATTCCCCATTGACATTTTTCGAGGAGAAAAGGATTAAGTGAAGAAATATTTCGTTTTCAATTACATCCACATCTCTGGTGCTACTCTAATATATATATATATATATAATTTTTAATACAATATACATTTTACCAATTAACTAGCGATAAGACCGTCAACAATAGTAAGGCAATACCAAAACAACAAATACAAACAATGTATGGATAGAAATTATTATCACCAGTGTAATGCATAATCTTCGAAATAATAAAGAATAATTAAACAAAATGTGGGTTTCATACATTTACATTTATATGCATCTGCGGGAGCAGTTACATTGGAAAAACAGAAAGAAGGGCATATCTCTGATTTTCTGAGCATACACCAAAAGTCTATGTCTGAAGGGAACAAGTGCTTTAAACAGTGCCATCGCCAGGCATCTCCTTGACACGGGGATAATGAGGTGGACGTCGCAAGATCGTTTAAAATAATCAACAGGCAGGAGAGTACAATTCTCCTTAAGTTTGCCGAAGCGATCTCCATCAAGCGCCTGAAAACCGATTTATGCATTCAGAAAGAAGCGGTTATTTGTCTCTCCTTGCACCGGTAACTGGATATTTTTACCCTCTCTTTTATCTGATTACGTAATTTCGAAAGTTTCCATTGTGTATGATCATTATTGTTCGGTATACAGTGTTTATTATCACTTTTATATACATTATTATTGTATGCATATATTGATTGATATAATAAAGAAGATTTGTAGCTCAGGTGGATGATTACCAATTAGTTGTCTTCTCTGAGCTGGTTGGTTTAATTGTGGAGCATTCGTCATTGATTTTTGTTTAAAAATTTACTCTGTACAAATATGTTAAAATGGTTAGGATTGTGAGGGCGATTGTTACTTCCCGGCTGCCCACACCGTGGAAGTTGGTTGCGTGACCGCAGAGCCCAGGGGACAACTGCTTGAGGCCGGTCACACACGGCCTGTTTTTGTTTGTTGTTTTTCATTTGGTGTGTCTCAGTAGCGTATTTATCACTTCTGCCCTGTGACACGGCAGCAGGAAGCGCGGTCGTTGTTAATCCGGGCCCCGACCGATCCAGCATGATATTTTGTGATTTATTTGAAGTCATAGGATTGGATTGGGTAACTGCTTTTAGTCTAACCGCTATCCAAACAAACTTTCTGGCATGGTAGGACCTGCAGGAACATAAGTTCCAGCCAGTATAGCTTGTTGGGTCATTGCGGTGTTCAAGCCCGACCACCACGTCAAGGTAGCAGCTTTCGGTCGACTCTAAGAATCAATGGCTGGAGACACTAGGTGACATGGCTCAAAATCGTTGTCAATGGCTTACGCAGATGTATTCAGTCTCTTTAACCTTCATATTCCTTTCTACTATTACTCATTCTGTTTCACTTTTATACTTATCTAAATTTTATTGATTCTCTTCTCTCATTTTCCTGTCCACCTTTGTGTGGTATTTGGAACGTGGCAACTCGAACTGCTGCACTTCGGTGGCAAGTTCTATGTTGAATCCAGCAGCAGCAGCAGTTAAAGTGGTTAGTGTATATATACCTGATAATATCTGTGCCCTGTAAGCAGCTGATGAGAATCCCCCGAAAAATTGATGGTACCTTTTATTCTGCAAACTCTGTTGTTCTTCCTTCATTTAAAATGTGGGTTTATAAATCGATTACCCAATAAACAAATACAGATGAAGGACTTAGAAAAATAAACCAAGAGATCAGCTAGAAATAGACCTAATTGGGAATCCGATGCTATACTATCAATTTGTCTATAGTATTTTTTCCTGGTATGGTTATGAGAAAAGAGAATAAAGCAGTGATCATCTTCGTCGAGTTCAATGATGTGCATTCAGCAATAAACTTCACCAATAGATAAGGAAAGGAATGAAAGTAACTCATTGCTAGACGTGTTTCTTTCTGACCAGGAAAGAGGATAGTACACTAAGAAGGAGTGTGTATAGGATACGTAGAACGACACATCAGTACGCCGACTTTTCGAGTTTTGCACCTTTGAAATATAAACGCAATTTAGTAAATTGTTTGTTTCAAAGAGCTAAAATAATCTGGTAGAATGACTTTCTCAATGAGGAGCTTTAAATTATCAGAGAAGTACTTAGTGAAAATATGACTTCAGCACCCAAGGAAGTCAATATGTCAACAGCTCCAAAACTGTCTTTGTCCATGGAATTGTAATGTCTCGGTGATAGCATCAGCGAAATAGTAACACAGAGTTTGAAGAATGCAGTTAAAAGAGGTACACTGTTTCTTCACAACCACTCCGATTCTACGTTCGAGAAAAAAGGACGAACTACCTGATTTCGCATCCTTTATATGTACTTAGCAGTTTAACTGTAGCTCTGGTACCAGCAACATTGGGTGTGAAATTACACGGGTTCATCATCGTATTTCTGAACATCACACTAAATCACTGGAGAGTAAGTAGTGTGACAAGCTGTATTCGTAGCTGTTTTAGCACACGTTGTAGACAGTGAGGATAAAGTTGACGTTTATAGAGCATCTAAAGCTATTTGTTGCATTTCCACAGATATTAAGTTTACGCTACGAGTTCGTCTTCTACATGCAGCTGAATTCATTGGAATCCACCTGAGGAAGGGAGCTGTGTGTTTAGAAGTAATTTGGGCAGCAACCACTTTGTTTTTCTTGGCCACCGTCGTTACATGAATTTGTGAAACTGACAATTTCGCACTTCCCTTAAGCCCTTTAGAAGTTATTATTGTGCAAATTATTTTATTTTTCTGATTCCTTAGTCTTTTTTTCGTTATTGAGCGGTCGACTTGGAGACCACTTTTAGGTTACTTATCATTTCGAAGATTATGCAATACACTGGTTGTAGTCATTTGTATCCTTTCATTGTTTTTATTGGTCACTCATCTGGCTGGCTAGCTGGATTCAACATAGAACTTGGCACCGAAGTGCAGACCTTCGAGTTGCCACGTTCCAAAAATTTCACACAAAAGTAGACAAGAAAATGAGTGAAGAGAATCAATAGAGTTTTGACAAGTATAAGGGTGAAACAGAATGAGTAATGGTAGAAAGGAATATGAAAGATTACAGAGACTGAATACATCTGCGTAAGCCATTGGCAACGATTTTGAGCCATGTCACCTAGTGTCTCCAGCCATTGATTCTTAGAGTCCCGAGGGCGGGCTCCAACGGGGAAGTCTGCATCTCCCTACCTGACTCAGTTTAACTGTCAGGGATTTCATGGATTGATGAGGCCATGTTTTTGTTTGGCCACCACTTACTCTTTTCCAACCTGCACCTATATCAGCTAGTAATGCCCGTCCGTCGGGGGAGACGATGGTTAGGCATGCGCAGCACGTGACCTAGCTATCTCAATCTATGTAACTTTATAGCCTCTTCGATTGATTTCTTAATCTACTTTTTCTCTTGTTATTACTTGTGCTGGTCTTCTGAATGGATTTTGTGACTTCATTTTTTGACAAGCAAACATTTCTTACACGCTATAAACTACAATAAACACACATCACATTTAGCAGACAAACCCTATTTCTCAAAACTATGTTTACATTTATTTCAAAAGTTTGTGGCAGTAGCTTAAATAAGGAGTTAACGTCACCTATACATATTTTAGCTGCTTATGCTCCTAAAAGAAGTACACACGGTGACCTTTATATTTGACTGAGATTGCCTGGTTTGAGTTCCGCTACGCATAAATGAAGTACCTAGTGGCTGGGTAGGTCAAAACCTTGTCTAGTTGATTGCTGATAAATGAAGTTTTACATTTATTTTCAGAACTACAGCTTCTAACCATATTAAATACACCACGAAAATTACAGCAGAAGCTATCTTCCTAGTGTATAAGAGTGAATCAGCACAAACCAAACTTTCCGAGGTCATGTGCATGGAACTCACTTTCACGACAGTTATACTGGTCGGGTTTGGAAAGATACACTTTTTAGGGGAAAAAACCTAAGGAAGTCATAACGCCCTGAGATGTTGGGATTGCCTAACCATAGTTCACAGACTTTTTCTATAGTATGAAAAATGCTGTATGATATTAGAATAGAGCCAGAAATGTGGATGTAATTGAAAAGTAAACATTTCTTAGCTCACTTCTAATGTCTTCTATATGAAGAAATTATGACTGGGAAACAAACACAACTAGAACTGAAATGAGGCATGGAATTAATAACAAGTGAGTCAGCAAAGAGATCTCTTCTAGCAATTTCACCTCAAAGCTGTACTGTTATTTGGGTTGTTTATATATGTAATATAGATCGACAAAAGGTCAGAGGTTATTATCAATGAGTAATGAAGGGATCATTTTGTTGACTCATGTGTTCTTAATTACATGAAATGGGATGCTTTCATACTTTGATGAAAAAAGTAGTAAAGCTTTAAACCAGTGAAATATTCATTTGAATAAACTTACCTTTCTTCTTGTGATGTATCTTCTTCTGGTTTCTGAACGGGTGCAGGAGGTAGGGGTAGAGATCCACGAACTTTTCTATTACGACTCTTTTGCTCTCTTGATTTCCATTTACCAGATATATTTTTATAAAATAAATAATGTACAAGACTCATCCAGTCTTTATGATTCTCTCGAAATGATTGAACAAAAGCTGCTACGGGTCTAGATGATCTAAGACGCATAATTAACCGATCCTCCTGAGTGAGACGATTTCCATTTTTCTAGAGACAATAAAATAGAGACAACATGATTATTCTGTGTGGCGAACTCAATATTGAGTAGTTTTATGTATCACTCGACTAATCAGAGCTTCCTCAAAGGCTATGTAGGACATACGCGTATATGCACCAAACTTTCATACGAGTTTCGGATTCAAACCATTGTGTATCTGTTTTTAGCTAGGAAAACTACGTAGTATGTTAAGCCCTAATACCGAGCCTGACTCATACAAAAAGACTTGTACCATGTAGCTGACCAGGCAATTGCCGCAATTCGCTGTAGCTTGTCATTTAGTGTTTGTAGTTCAGTGCACATTCGACTTAATTTTGGTAAAAAAGAATGCAAGATCTCGACAATATTTGCTTCAGGTTCAAAGCAATATGTATACAGTACCTGTAGTTTCCTTTATTGTTACTTATAACAACCTCGTCATGCAAATCATATAAAAGAGAAGGCTTTCAGTGAAGAGTTACTCTTTTCAGCGATATCATTCTCAAAACTGTACAATCGCATGTATACAGTAAATTTTTTCACAAACAAAAGGAATATTTCCAAAGATGTATTTTATGAAAGAGAAAAAAGATCCCACCACCCGCCTGCAGCTCTAGCCTACTACACCTGATCAAATCTGGACACCAAGCTAATCCACAAAGGAACATCAAAGTTATCATCAGAATAAGTGGGAATCTCGCCAAAAGAGTAAGAACCATACTTCTTCAAACCGCAGAAGCAATCTCAATTCACGTGTTAAAACCTGAACTCTGCATACAAAAGAAGTTTGCTCAGTCATTAAATCTACAATGGACCTGATTTATCCTAACACCAAATAAGTAATTTTGTGCTTTTAGTTGAACTCTACTCAACCCTATCAGTTATATTACGTCACTCAGTTCACTTATTTAATTTTATTCCAGTTTCTACCCAACTAACGCTTTCTGTATTACGTAATTTGTTATCTGAAATTTACAATTCTAGTGACACATCTTTGGATATACGCCTTTTGTTGCTAAGATAACTTACTGGATACATGCAAGCAGTTGTACAGCTTAAGAATGATATCGTCGAAAAGAAGAGTAACTCTTTGCTGAACGCCTTTTTCTTTTATATTACTCAATGGGTGATTTTCAAGTTGTTCATGCAAATTATATGAGAAGCTGAAGTGGTCTATATAATTATTTACTGCTGATAGACGCATATACATATCTCTTTTATATTACAATTTTTGAGTGTAACCTGAGATTTTTCTGTATTCATGATAAAAATTCATTTTTAGCAGTTATTGAAACTAATAAAACTTTAAGATGAAAGGACCAAATTTAATCAAGCTTCCTACAACCATACGACATATAAATGATGTTTCACTATCTTCTTAGAGTCTTTAATTAGTGTAGCTACATTGTTTCAACTGTCAGCGTTGATTACAAAATCCACCAATAATCAAGTAGTACGTAAACTAAGCATATAAGCACGTTGTTAATCCAGTTAGTAAGTCATGTGAATCTCAGAAGGACTCTTCGTCATCCGGATACGCAACTTTAAGAACAGAAAACTAACCGGGCTTATAATACACAGCAACAAGTATTTTACTCAAGTCAACCAGTGTTTTTGTTCATACATTTCTATCTCAAAACCTACCTGTACGCAGACAATTCGCAAACTTTAAGTCAAGCCGCATTTCAGCCGTGACGAGTAGTTTTAAAGCCTAAAGTTTACAAGAATAAATCCCGATGTGTTGTTCGTCTTGTGAATACCTTGAGCAGCAATCTTTGAATGTCTGGCATGCAACGCTTGCCTCTCAAACGTAAGATGATGAGGTTACAGGACTGGACTACATAAACTACTCTTAGCTGGCTTAAAGATAGGTGGGAATGAAGTGGTGACTGAGCGTGTTGACTACTTCACTAATTCGGTAAGTTTCATCAGCCAGCCCTAGCGGGTTGATCGCTGACCAAATCTCAACATGAATATAGAAGGCTCGTTTGGCATTTCCCAACTTACGCCATCTCTGGCTTAGTAGATATGATATCACGCTGGCTGTCAACCAAACAACATGTGTACCGCACAGCAGCACTTCACCCCGTCCTCCTTTATGGCTAGCTGTGAGCGAGACATGGTCATTGAAAGTGGAAGACATGAAAAGCCTGTCTGGCTAGATGTCTTTGATCATGCATGTCTGCGTCTGTCTGTCTACTCTGTTAGGTGGCAGATGTAATAGGGTGAGTAATATTGAGGTCAGGCTTAGGTCGAGTGCTACATAAGGAGGGATGGAAAATCAAGGTGCTAAGGCTGCTGAGGAACTTCATAACTTAAATCTAAAGCCACCAATCATCAAGAAAAAACCCATTAGAATAAGAATTTACCAAATAAACAAAACGAATGTAAGCTGGAGCAGCAATGCATATGACATTGATCAATGCAGAGTTTATAGCGATAATAACACTAAACAACAAAATCAATGCGATGCAATGACATTGACCTTAGTAAAGCATTCGATAAAATATCCTATTCAGGTCTCCTTGGTAAACTAAAAGGTTTCGGATTAGACAAATGCCCATGTGAGTGGTTTAAAGACTACCCAATAAATAGAAGGCAAAGAGTAAGTGTTAATGATGTACTATCAGGGTGGAAAGCAGTGCTGTATGGAGTGCCTCAGGGAACTGTAACAGGCCCCCTGATATTCCTATTACTCGTAAATGAACCACCGAAAATGTTCACCTCATCTTCCTTATTATTTGCGGACGATATTAAGATATGGAAAGCTGTGAATAATGGTGGTGATAGGTTGGTGTTACAAAACGATCTAGATAAATTAGCTGAATGAGCTAAACTGGGGAGTCTGGAAATTAATTCCAAGAAAAGTGCAGCAATGCACTTAGGTCAGAGGTCTTACACGTCGTACTCCCTGGTGAACACAGAATTGCCAGGTGTTAAAGGACGAAAAGACTTAAGAATTATTATCAGACATTATTTGAAGACAAAGTCAAATTGTAATGCAGCCGCAGCTAAGGTTTTTCGGATGTTATTAGCATTTAGAAAGATTTTCAAACGATTAGACGCATCTGTGTTCCAAGTACTCTATGTAACATATGTCAAACCTAATCAAGAATAGTGCATGCATACGGTGAACCCATGCTTCAAGAAGGAGGCACATTTCTTGGGAAGAGTATACGGAGTAGGAACCATATTATTCAGTGGAATCTCACACCTTCCTTATGAGGAGAGGATGGAGCATTTAAATCTCATCCCATTTTCATACCAAAGGAGAGGCGACTTAATTTTGGTATACCTTATATTAGAGGGCGCTTTAGGGTTTGACCTTTCTAATCTTTTTTCCTTCTGGGATACACTTACGAGGTCACCACAAAAAGGTGCTCAAACAGAGGACAAATAAAATACATCTGGAATTTAGATTCTCTCACTCAGAGGTCAACGACTGGAACTCCTTGCCTGATTCAGCCGTAACAGCTCCATCGGTGAGCGCTCCCAAGAAGAAATTATACCTCTTCAAAGATATTTGTTGCAAGGAATAACACACTCAACAAGAGCCTGCTATCCTTAGTATACGGATCCGAATCTGAATGACGAAAAGCACCACACAGTGCCCAGATATATGCCTGCACCACTAGCGTGGACATTAGAAATAACGAAACTTTTAGAACCACATAACGTGAAATAACAACTAGAATTACTGTGGTAATGCGACAGAGTCAAACACAGTTGAGACCAATCTACATTAATCGGTTGAGTCCATGTAAAGGCCAACAGTGGCACTGCAATTGCTTTAACAACCATACAATAAAGATAAAGGAACACCAACAAAGTGGATTACTGAGACCGGTTTGTACTAATTTACATGAGTTGGTTAACTTACTGATTCAACAGTTGGGTCTTCTGCAAGTAAACGTTTACATAGCCTAACAACTGAAAGACTATGAAGAAGTTTAACATCTGATATTCTATTCTTTATCTTATTTTCAAGCCGTTTGCAACCATTCAGATGAGAAGTCTTCTTTTGAAGTTTCTTGATGTACCTTATTAAATCTCTAGACACGTGCACCTGATTGTCGGAACACATTTTACATCATACCTTTGCAGAGCGTACTATTTTCCTCATCTTCGTCAGCTCTTCATTCAGCTCTTCTGCTGTAGCAGAAGGTTCAGGGATCTGGTCATGCAGATTAAATGTTAAGGTCATCTATGCACCGCACGTTTAGTAAGTTGCGCCGAATGAACTTTTTCGTATTTCGTGTACCCGTAAGAATATCCAATTAGATTCTTACCAGCTTGTATAAAATTCTTCATTTCTAGGAGCTTGTTTCTTTTGACTTAGAAGTAGGATTTATTTCCTCGAATGCCACAGCTCACACTGTCAACTACTCCAGTTGTTTCACATACGATCCCCATCAGATTCATACCTTGATGATATTTAGCATGCATAAGTGTGGGATTTTCAAGTAGTACTACAAATCCAGCCCCGTCAAAACAGTACCACTGCTACTGCTATTTCAACTTGTGTGGCATAATGTAGAGACTAACGCAATAGATCTGTCGTACCCGATAATCTGAGGTATATCAGGATATTTTCGACTGAATTTTTGATCTATACCAGAGTAGTGGCGATGTTGGAAACCTGAAATTTCGTTTCTCTGTGTAATCCTCTAGGTAGTCAGGAAAATACCCTAGTGGAACCGGCACTAGGCAAGTCTGGACTCTCAACAAAAGAAATAATAAGGTTGAACAGACCTAAATTATAAAAAATGCTTTTGCTCCTAACATCTACAGCCCGTTCAGCTTCTTGTCATTTGCAGCTAGCTACCTCAAGCCTACAGTCCAATTACTTGATACACATCCTGCTACTAAAATGGCACAAACTCCACCCCCACCCAAATTAGTACCGTTTAGTCCACTTGTATTAGCATTAACCAAACTATTAGAGCCCTCAAAAGCTCGAAAGGTTTTGGTACTGACGGTATATCATCCCATTTTTATAAATATGGTGGCCCTTACATTCCTGTACTATTGCTTAAAATATTCACAATGTCCTTAAAAACCCACACTTACCCAGATGTATGGAAAACAACCTTTATTACACATATACACAAATGCGGCTGGAAAACAGGAGTCAACAATTACAGGCCGATCAATATCAAAACTAAAGCATCTAGAATTATGGAGAGACTAGTTAAAGGTAACACAATCAAGCATATGCTTGGTTGCAACATTGTAAGTTAAAACCAACATGGATTCCTAAAATTCAGATCATGTTTAAGATGCCACTTAGACTTCTTTAATATCTGACCATTAGTCGTGACAGATGACAACTAGTCATTTACTTTGACATTTCTGAGGCATTTGGCAGTGTCGACCATTTACTGCTCATGCATAATCTGAACTCCTTGAGAATACTTGACCAACTATTAGAATGGCTTAAATCATTCCTTAACAAAAGGCCCCAAATAGTTAAACATGGGTCTGTAACTTCCAGACCTAGCCCGATCTTTTTTGGTGTAGTTTAGGGGAGAATCTTAGGGCTCCACCTATTCACACTTTATTTTAACGACACAGGAGCTTGCTTCTCACATGGGAAACCATTCATCTTTGCAGATGACCTAAAAGTAGCTTATACATTCCAATGTGATGATCTAGGGTGCTTTGAGAATGTTGTGCAGAAAGAATTAGATAAGGTGACTACTTGGTCATCTTTATAAAATCTACCATTCAATCTGAAGAAATGTGGTTGGATCTGCTTCGGTGTACCTTCAGTCAACATAAAATGAACACTTCAACATATTGACCTACGCAGAGTCCGAAATGTCGTTGGCTTAGGCCTGACTAGTTATGGTAACATAAATAAGAGAGAATATAAGTCATCCACTGTTATACCATATTAGGAGGGGACATTTGAGACCCTACGTAGCATTCTTAACAAAGCAGGAATTAGAGTGCATTTAAACCTACAAACTCACTCAAAGACAAGCTCTGTGGGTTAAAGGACCTTGTCAGTTGACCCAATTAGACAAAATAATATGATTTACAAAATACCTTGCAATGACTCTGAGGTATGTTAACTACATAGATCAAACTAGTAGGTCGGGGGTAGTCAGATCGTCGGAACATAAGAATTTAGTTAAGGTAAGAATGGTTGACCCCGAAAAGTTAAGTAATTTAGAAAATAGCTCAGCAATTGCACTTCACGCATTAACAAACAACCACACAGTATTTGGGATAGGGTTAAAATTCTAATGAGTAATCTAGATAGGTGGAGAGAGAGGTTGATAGCTGAATCCTTGTTCATCGAGTCTACACTAACACATGTAACAGAAAAGACTCAATGCAAATACCAGAAATATGTAAGATATTATTACGGCCGGTCATATCAGAAAAGATTATAAATAATCTGAAAATTATATTTCAATTCAAACACATCACAACATTCTAACAAGTAACTTATTATGACTAAAAAAGCACTCGTCTTATTTCCCGTCTGATTGTAATTGATCAATGACACTAGTGTTATTATTTCCGAATGTACATTATCTCATATTGAATTTCATTCCAATATCTGATCGATTCCACGCATGCATATAAATGAAGGAAAAAGTTGTGTGAGTAACTTGATATGATTATGAGCAATATTTTGTGCTCAAGACGTCATCAGTAAATATTACTGTACAACGCTGTGTGATTTATCAAAGTAAAATCTTATCCATAATGCAGTTATGCTCTGCCACAGTGCCCAAGTTTTATACTAATATCAACAAGAATAAGTTTCGATGCTGCACACACCGAAGTTATATGGGGAAATGAAATCAAGCTTTATTTTTTTCCCAAGTAGTTGTAATCCACCTAAAACGTGACTGGTTTTTTTAATGCGAAGCAAATATTTGTGTATTTCTTGATGTGCTGCAATGAACGGCTAGCTAGCAGATTGTTCCCACAAACTAAAGACAAAAGAGACAGTGAACATGTAACTCCACCATAGACCAAATTTATGTAATTTAAATAAATACTTATCCAAGCCTATACAAGTTGTATCCTAATTAGATATGGATAAACATATTACTATTTCGAATACAGAATCTTCATGTAAAATAGATGTCTACAGTATATGGTCCAGCAGAACACTTTGGTTGGAAACATATTTAATCCTTGTCACATTTGTTCCTTTATTACAGACCAATCGGTATGTTGGTAGACGTAGAAAAGCGCGCCAGATTACAGATTAATCTTCTGCGGCGTGAAAAGGTGGTTAAAACTAATTTTTGGGGAGTAAATTTGACTCATCGCTCTCTGTGGTAAATGATGTGGCCTAAGGTTTTACGCCGGCTGCCGGTAGTTGGTGTTTAAATTGGGGTGGTGTTAGTAACCATGATGTGATGGACTAGGTCCTGGGCTTCTCAGCCGATATTACAGAGCACACGGACATATTCACTATCTCTTTTAAACAAGGTCATGTGAGAACTGGCGAGATCCAGCAGTGATTTCTTGTTTTAAACAAATATATATAATAATATATTCTCACTTTTTACACGAGGGACGCCAGTTTACAGGCATCATCAATATGATATCATTAATATGCAATTAGTATCAAATCGGTAACCTGTAGGCCTAATACATGTTGTCTACAAGGTACTGGTATTGTACGGAGATTCAGAAGATTGTATATGGTGTTGCTCGTAAATTAGCCCGACAAAATGAGCAAGATAAATCCACTGCCTGAACATTGTGTGTGCCGCATTTAAATGCTCGGATGAGAAAAAATTTAGGCTGGTATAGGGGATAAAACATTCGGAATTTAATGTCGAAACGGCTACTCCAATTACCGACTGACAGCCCGCGATATTGAAGGTTGTTTCGTACTCTTCTCAATCAGCTTGACATTAGAGTTTTCTTCAAAACATCAGACACACTTCAAAGCAACCTTGTCCATATAAAAGATCAAATCCCTAAAGATTCTCTATCTAATTGTGTCTATAGAATAAAATGCTTGGAATGTGATGCGATATACATCGGACAAACATCTCGAGAAATCAAAATCAAAGGGAATGAACACCATAGAGCATCTCTTTGGCCACCGCGAAATCCGGTTGAACTAGAAAAGCTTGAAAAATCATCAGCTATTGGTTGTCTACACGCTTTACAATCAGGTCACAAAGTTGATTTTGACAATAATGAAATAATCCAGAAAAACTTGAGAAATCACAAAGAGCGTCTAATATCAGAAGCACTTCATATCAAGTGGAATCCAAATTGCCCGAATAGGAATGATGGATTAAAACAAAATCTGGCCTGGTTACATCACCTCCCTCCCCCATGAAGTGACAAAATCAACACGAGCGTGATATGCAAGTTCACTACGTAAACACACACTGCCCTCATAATTTTAAGCACTAATCAAATCTACACTTGATTTTGTTATTTTTGCCAAATCACCAACTTGACAACGAAAAATGCCCCCAGACGAACGAACGATGATCAAGTTAGTAGAATTTGTTTTGATACCATAACAGATGTACTTTTATCTTTGTTATTTGATAAGTGATCTTCATTTTTATTTTAACTTTCAGTATGTCCCTTTAACTTGACCTAAGTCTATTTTGTCACCCCTTAACTCTTGGTCATATATATGCTGAGATTTTGTAAATTCCGGATTATTAATACTTTAATAATAATAATAATGTATTTCATATAAATTTACAAATTTACATGAAAATGCATGCCATTTTTACAGGCACGATCAAGTATGATATAATATCAAATCATAGATTGTCTACAAGTTAATCGTATTTCAACTGTTAAATATTCGATACATATAATACACTCATTTTCTGAAATAGGCCGTATAGTTATTGAATTGTACAGTTGTCCTCCAGGTTGAGCGGGAAAATCGACTTCGTTCCGTTTTCATCCCGTGGTTGTAGGCATACGATAACCAACCGATATTGAGGTAAGTACACCTTTTACAAGGGATTGGAATCTGTTTTAGAAAAATTAAAGTGCTGAGGTGAATCATTAAATTGTAATGAAATAGGTAAGTGCAAGTATCATTAATAAATGCATGAATAAAGGAAACACCCTAGGGTAACAACATTCATTTGCAATGTATAATGCTACAGATATATCAAAAACTATCATGATATCCACTTTCGGTTTTAATACAATTATCCTCATACCAGTTGTTTTTATTTTATACCTTTTTGTGCATTTAGTGCACAACCGTACCCTTCAGAGAGTAGGAGTATAATAAGTAATGAAGAGCTATAAGATGTTAAGTTTAATGGAGTAAAATGAGGATCAAGTAAAGACGTTGTCAGAAAATAAATGAGATAAGACATTGTGGAGTGGTATGAAAAGATCTGACGATAGACAGCAAGTTAATTTATAAGATGCCCCATAAATCTGAGCAGATCCCACATGGTCGCATCTCAACAATAGGCTGGGTGAATGGTATATATTTAAAGGTAGAAGCATGATCTGTCAAGGCGTTCATTGTTATCTTTTTCAAGATAAAGATTTAGATTTAAGCCCTCATAAAAATCAGAAATATCTCGAGCCTTCAAATTTTTTAATGCTGTTCCTGCAGAATGGGGCGATTCACCTTAGTGTCCACCACCATATCTACTGATCAGCTAACTCCACCCTCCCACCTTTTTTGATGTTAGGCTCTGAGACTATGAATATTATGGTTACCGCAAATATATTGCTTGGTACCAGACATGTTCGTACCCCATATTCCATCTCCCTAGCTTTCTTAATGAGTGCTTCCAATAGGTCCCCGCGTACATCTTTATGAACATATTATATATGTATGCATGCGTCCTAATGAACAGATTACTTTATAAGAAGACAAAAACCTTGAAGAATAACAAGAATAGGTTTTGTGAATAGTGGAGTACGATTCAGCAGAACAATATAGTTAGGGTTCAATATAGGTAGTATGAACTGAAGGTAAGATCGGTTGGCAGGACTAAGTGTACTAAATTATCATGACAGTTTTATATATAGTAAACATTTGACATTGCAAAGTAACCTGTCTACATATATTATAAAAAGATATTAGCAGAACCAACAAAATTTCAGCATTTGGTTAACAATACTACAGAAAGTTAGTGAGTCTTACAGGTAGCCGTAAAGTAAATCAATCTATGTATAATAAGAGTGTAATCAGTGTTATAATTCGTATTATCAAAGAATACATTAGGCTCAAAAACTGAATGTTATGAGGGAAATAAGAGTGATAAACTAAGAGAACATTTGCTGCGTAAGTAATCATATTAAGTATTTTAATGATAATCTAATTTCAAGTATTGAACATGCATAATTACTAAGTATTATTAGGTTAGTCTAGGAACTAGTGTACTGTCTGTAGTTAAATATTGAAATGTCATGGTTTCACCACTCTACCAGCAGTTGAGATCATTTAGAAGGGCTAGGGTGGACATGTCAATATGTTTTTCTAGGCTCCTTTTGAAACTGTCAGGCCTTTCACAGGATCTAATCTCAGAGGGTAGTTGGTTCCAAAGTTTGCAATATTTAATGGTGAAGAAGTTAGCTCTAGTGGTGAGCTTATGGGTGTTAACCTTGAGAAGGCAGTTATGGTTGCGTAGTCCATACGATTTAGGATTAGCCCAGGTTATAGACGAGTTACTGTTACAGTGCTTTCTTATAACTTTGAATAAGAGAAATAAATTGCACTTCACTCTCCTTAACCATAAGGGTTCTAAGTCCAGTCGAATACATCTGTCAAGGTAGTCTATTTGCTGATCATAACCTAATATGCGTTTCGTGAGGAATCTTTGGACACTTTCAACTTTTTTTCTGTCTGCTGATTTAAAGCTACTGTATAAGTGGGCACAGTATTCAAGTTTGGGGCGAATGCATATCTTATATATGGCTAATCTGGCTTCTGGGGTGTAAAAGTTGCGTAGCACAAAGCCTGTTAGACGTTTACAATCAGATACCACCTTATTTGCATGTTCAGTAAAGGTAAGATCTGAGTATGTTACCCCGAGATCTGTGACTGTGTTCGTGTTTGAGACAAGGTCACCGTACATGTATAGACACATGCTAGGTTTCCAACGTCCGAAGTATGTTATCCCAGATTTAGCTGGATTGAACATTAACTGCCACTTTTCACTCCAATTACATAGACTATTTAGGTCTTCTTGGATTTTACTAAAAATATTCATATCATTATAGTCGAAATCATAGACAACTTTGAGGTCGTCTGCAAAGAGGTATGGCTTGCCATACTTGATCATAGAAACAATATCATTTATGAATACAATGAATAGGGTAGGGCCAAGAACACTACCTTGTATCACGCCGCTGGTTATCGGTTTGGATGTTGATAAGTGATGGTTGACTTTAACTAACTGTTCTCTTCCTGTAAGAAAAGAAGTTATCCACTCAAGTAGCCTTCCACTTATTCCATAGGATAGGAGTTTCAATATGAGTCTCTTATGTGGGACCTTGTCAAAAGCTTTCCTAACGTCTAGGAATAATGTTGCTGCTGAACGACCTTTGTCTACACACTCGGTAATGTGGTCGAAATAATCTAATTGGCAAGTAATGCACGATCTTCTATTTAGGAAACCGTATTGGAAGGCGGATATTAAGTCATTCGAGAGCAAAAACTGAACAATTTGCTTCTTTATAATCTTTTCCATCACACGTGAAACTACGGAAGTAATGTTGATGGGGCGGTAATTATCTATGTCCGCTATAGGCCCGGTTTTGTGAATGGGTACAACGTAAGATTTCTTCCAGCTATTTGGATATGTTCCACTCCTTATCGAAGTTGAAAATATCTTGAGAAGAAGTAGATTCATGTCATTTCCACCCTTTTTTAAGAGGACAGAAGACATTCCATCTGGGCCGGGAGTATTAGTAAGCTTAAGAGTTGTGGTAGCTTTATCGATTTCTTGGGCGTTAAAGACTACATCGCTTAAACACTTTTCTGTTTTACGAGGGAAATCTATATCCTGGTCGTTTTCTAGAGTGTACAATTTGGCAAAGTGCGTGCTGAACACCTCACATATATCCTCATCACTTTCGTGAGTAATGCCACCTAGTTGTATTATTTTTGGATATGTTGATTTGAAGTTAGTTAACCTACTTTTGAAGAGTTTGGCTATTTCTCCAGTGTTATGTGGCGACTGAATTGCCCGCGTCTCTTTATTTCTTAGACTTAGATTTTTTAACTCATGGATTCTAATGAGGATTGTTTTGATAGCTATTAACGACGATAAGTCGTGATGTCTGTAGTAACTTAATGAATGCTTCCGCATACTTCTTCTTAATGATATTGGAATAAAATCACCTTGAGGAATTTTGAATTTAATCAGTTTCACAGGCGCTATGACATCATTAACCGACTGTATATTGTCATAGAAGTTTTTAAGGACTTCCTCTAAGGAGTCATTGGTAAAGTAGGAATCCCAATTAGAGTATCTAATCAAGTCCTGATACAAGTCCCAGTCAACCTGCGTGTATAGTCTTATAGGTGTCGGAATAACTTTGTTTCTGTGTATAGTTTCTGGAGAAATATTAAACGAACATGCAACTATTTTATGATCACTACCTGGGAATTCATGTCCCACATGAATTGTAGATGGTGCTACGTTGATCGTGAATATAAGATCAAGGATGTTATCGGACCTAGTGGGTACATTTATGTGCTGTGTCCATCCTCCTGTAATGATGGAATTAAGAAGATTATCATACCTCGAGGGTCCTCGAAGTGTACGCCATGATATATCAGGCAAATTGAAGTCACCTCCAATTATATTATAACTGAAGGGAAGATTGGATGCAACACTAAATACGTTGCTGAGTACGTTATCGTATTCGCGGTTGGATGATGGCGGTCGGTATACACACCCTATAAGGATAGGTTTACTTCTGAGAACTTTTATTTTGACCCACACCGAATCATTAAGTTGTGACAGAATAGGGTGACTAAAATGCGTTGCACAAATGGGTTGTTTAACGTATATGAGTGTCCCACCCCCACGACCTGTTTCCCTATCCCCTCGAAAAAGATTGTACTTATCAATTGATAAGCTATCATCCGTAATATCACTTGAGCACCAGGCTTCAGTGATCATGATCAGCGATGGATTGCATATAGAGGCTAACGTACATAATGCTAAATGTTTGTTAAGAACTGATCTAGCGTTTATGAGGATGACTGATAGACTTTGACTAAGTGGTTTTAGTGTATGGGCAATATCATTATAAAATGCTCTATGGTTATCAGCTGAATATGTGCAGTCGTTATTGGATTCATTAATTGCAACATTTTGATCACTAGAGACGTTTTCTTTAGTTTGATACTTAGGGATGGGTTGTGAGATGTCACTCGTGAGTGGTTGGTCGTTTAGATATTGCGTGCTATGGGAGATACTAGTATGATAATCTAAGGTATTACTATTGGTATTAGGTGTGTATAAATTGTTTGCTATCTGTCGGGGAAGAAGCAGTTTCCCTGTTGTAAGAATTATGACAGGGCGCTATACGTGTTTTTGGTCTAACGTCTGTATTCTCAAACTGGTGTTTCCTGTGCATCATGGTTGGGAGTGCATTCGTGAGGGGCTGAGCAACTTCGTGTTTTCGAAGTGTTTGGTGAGAAATGTGACGACTATTTTTTCTTATCATAGGACTAGTAGTGGAAGTCGGAAATGAGTAAGCTCCTACGGTATGTGAATTACGTCTAACTTCAGGAACATGACTAAGTTTAGATGATTGTCCACCAGTAGAATGAGCCAGTGACCCATTCGAAGCTTTCGTAATTATGGGCTTTAGTGTTCTGGGTCTAACGTTCGGTTTAGCTTTTTCAGTATTATTCGGCTTGTGTAATTTGGGCTGCTGGTGATCATTAGGATTTCCCAATAAACTGGATTTCTGTTGAATAGTATCAACAGTTCTTTTGGTGTTCCTAACGGAAATAGGACGCTTATCATATCGCCTTGTATTTACGCCTACCTGGGTGGCCACATGTGATTGCTGCTTCACAGTTGCCGGGCTAAGAGGTTGTGCGGTATATGACTTCCCGAGAGATTCAGAGTGTACAACTGAATTCAGCTTAGACTTTTTTGAGGGTTTGGCATAAGTGCCAGTGTGCAAGGGTTGCACGTCAATACTGTGATCTGTTAACATTTCTATGTCTGAAATTTCCGTATTTAGAGCTTAGTCTTCAACAGTTGCTTGACTACTCTTAGTTTGTGTATGCGATATTGTCTGGTGCTCTTGGTCATAAGGCAATACAACGAGGGAAGTATTAACTTCGGTTGTCTTATTGGGGTTGTTATCATTCAGTTTACCTGCGCGGCAACGTCTTTGGCAAGAAGTTAAATCAGGTACAATCCTGATTTTGGTGTAGGGTTTTGAGGAGCTAAGAGTTTTGCCAGACTCCAAAAATTTCTTAGCTAGATCAACAGACTTAAATTTGAACAGTACAGGACATGGGTGGTTTGCGGATTTCTTACGAAGACGCAGAACCTGGCAGTCAGATACTGAAATGTTGCATGCCTGTAGACAGATTGCTTTAAGTTTGACAATAGGTACATTGTCTGGTATATTACATCCTAAAACATTGTATGAGGACATGACCCTCTTTACAGCCTCTGCAGTCAAAAAGTCTAGCAGGTGCTCAGATTTGAGGAGTGAATCTAAGGAAATCTCTTGTGATGGATCACAAAGTTGGAGGAAAGGAGTAATACTTTCAAACTTATCCTGCAGGTCTGTTATGGATTTCTGAAGGATCTTTAGATCACTAGTATTACTCGCTACGTTATCGATTAGTTCTTCCGTTAAGTTTGGTACTAAAACTCTCGGTGTATCGATTGATCTTAGTGCAAATCCATCGTCAGGACTGATGTTTTTAGTGTCCTGCTGACTATTTGATGCTAGTCTCTTAACAGTACTAACTCGTTTAATAACTTTGACCATTATGCAGGTAAAGATTATAAAATTTTCTCAAAAATTGACAAAAGTGTGTGAAATACTGTTATATTATCTAAATAGATAAAAACAACAATAAACAGGTATGAAGTACAAAAAAATAGACCACTATCAAACGAGTTAACTCTGATAATTATAAACCACAAAACTGAGGACTTCTCTATAGTTCTTTTGTGACAGATTGCTCTTTATTAACACGAATCTCACTGGATCCAAACAGTATTCTGGAGGTGATAAATTTGGATATTTAGCTACCGGAGGGGCAAGCAATATCAGCTATAATTATGTAGTAGTCAAATATAGACCACGATATTCCAGAATGCGAAAAATTATTTCCACGTTATATGGTGAGATTGTAACGTCCTACACGAAGCGCGCGGTGCAGCCATTAGCATTAAATAGCGAAACGTCAGTAAAAACAAAAGTTTTTTTTCATTCATTGGGAAATACAAAAACCTTTATTATAATGAATATCATGTACTCAATGCCCAATTTTTTCAAACTGTTAAAAGTGAACTTGGTCAGGACATATATAAATATGACTTTGTATATATAACCTTTATAAATCAGTGATAAAAATCCAATGAGTGCACAAAAATTGATAGATATAACTTCAGATTCAGATTATAAGGATAGAAGGCTCTTGTTGCCTGTGTTAATCCTTGCGATATATATCTCTACAGAGATCCAGTTTCTCTTGGAAAGCGTTCACTGATGGAGCTGTTATTACTGAATCAGGTAAGGAGTTCCAGTCGTTGACAACTGTGTGAGAAAATCTAAGCTCCAAACGTGTTTTATTCGACCTCGGTTTGAGCACCTTCTTCTGGTGACCTCGTAAATGTATCCTAGAGGGAGAGAAAAGGTTTGAAAGGTCAATCCCTAAATCACCCTTGAATATACGGTAAGCCAAAATTAAGTCGCCCCTCCTCCTTCGGTATGACAATGGGAAGAGATTTAAATGCTCCATCGTCTTATCATAAGAAAGGTGTGAGATACCACTAACTAATTTCGTTCCTACCCTCTGTACTCTTTCCAGGGTATGTGCCTCCTTTTTGAAGCATGGACTCGCCGCTTTTATGCAGTACTCCAGATGAGGCCTGACATATGTTGCATTGAGTGCTTGGAACATACCCTCGTCTAATCGTTTGAAAGCCCTTCGAAGTGCCCATAGCATTCGAAAAGCCTTAGCTGCATCTCGATTACAGTTTACCGTTGTTTTTAAGTCATGGCTTACAATAATTCCTAAGTGCTTTCGTTCCCTAAAATCTGGCAGTTCTGTGTCCCCCATGGAGTACGACGTGTGAGACTTCTGACCTAGGTGCATTACCGCGCTTTTCTTGGAATAATTTCCAGACTCCAAAGGTTAGCCCATTCGGCTAATTTGTCTAGATCGTTTTGTAGTACCAACCTATCATCGCTACTATTTACGGTTTTCCATATCTTAATATCGTCCGCAAATAATAAGGTAGATGAGGTAAGACTTTTTGGCTTTTCATCTACATATAATAAGGATAGCAGTGGGCCAAATACCGTTCCCTGAGGTACTCCACTTAGTACTGCTTTCCACCCTGACAGTACACCATTAACCCTTACCTTCTGCCTCCTATCCATCAGGTAGTCACCAAACTACTCACATAAGCGTTGGTTTAATCCAAAATGTTTAAGTTTACTAAGAAGACCTAAATGGGACACCTCATCGAATGCTTTACTAAGATCGCTAAATACAACGTCCAGTAGATGGTTTCTATCCCTGGCCTCGACCCAATCTTCCCTCGCTAACAGTAAGTTTGCCAAGCAGGAACGTCCTGGTCGGAACCCATGCTGTTCCACTGCCAGTAAGCCATGTTTTTCCGTATGAGCTGAGAGCTGGTCCCTTATGAGTTTTTCTAACACCTTTGCTATCATGCAAGTCAGACTTACTGGCCGGTAGTTAGATACCAACTGACTGTTCCCATCTTTGAAGATGGGTCTTATAAAAGCATCTTTCCAGTCTCTGGGTAACCTAGCCTGGGTTAGAGACATCTGAAAAATCTCCGTAAGTGGAATGTAATTATATCCGCCAGGGAGATTAGCAATCTAGGATGAAGTCCGTCTGGTCCAGGTGATTTACCTGGCTTCAACTTAGATAGTAGTTTCAGAATCATTGAATCATCTACCACAATTAGGGGCATTTTAGGGGCTACACCAGTTACCTCGCTACACCCCTGAGTGTTACGATTATGCGAGAAAACATCGCAGAAATATTCGGAGAGCTCCTCAGCTTTTGTTTCGTCTGATTCTGCAGCCTCTCCTGTGTTGCTAATGAGGGATGGTATGCCACTACTAGTTTTAGTCCTGCGTTTGATATACGAGAACAGTCTTTTCGGATAATGCACACAATCCAGTACTAACTGTCTCTCATACTCTATACGACTTTTGTCAATCTCATACTTGCAAAGGTCTCGAATTTTGCGGTATTCTACCCGAAACTCATCCCTCCAAGTCACAGCAAACCGGTCCCGTAATTTCTTTCGTTTTCTTAGTAACCTCCTTATTTCATTGCTAATCCAAGGTGGTTTATGAGATAATTTTCTAGGCCTAGACCAAGGTACGAAGGGTGCAGTGACGCACTCTAGTGTATTCCTAAATCCCATCCAAGCCTCCTCGACAGTCTGGTGTGTTTAAACAGACCAGTCAGCTATGGTTGCTGCATTTCGGATTGCAGGTATATTCGCTTTCCAAACGTTTGGACGAGCAGCTGTTGATCTATGTATGACAGCGTGAGTCCTAAAGATAAAAGTGATAACTATGTGGTCACTACTGCCTAGCGGCGCCAGGCACCTAATGTTACCAACATCCTCCTTCTGGTGTGTTAGCACCAAGTCTAGAGTGGACGGATCATGTTCAGGATGGTATCGTGTTGGTGCATCCATATGCTGCACAAGTGCGCATTCAAGTACTGCCAGTATTTGTTCCCTATTGAAACAATTGTACGAAGTAGTTGATGTTAATTCCTCCCAGTTAATATGCGGGGCAATAAAATCACCTACTATTAGACACCTATTCTTTCTACTCCACGTCGTGAGGTGATTTATAACGAAATTGTCAGCTTGGCTGGTAGGACTGCTATAAATAACCCCTATCGTTACAGTGCCTGTGTTCAAGTTAATGACACAACCTGGGGCTTCACAGGTGCCACTGTCATGAGCTTCCGACAACGTCGACCTAATTCCTATGTCATCTCGAATGTATAGAGCGACCCACCCACCTTTCCGACTACTTACTCTGTCTGCTCTAATGCAGATGTACCCAGGTACGAGTGGAGTTAAGTCTATACCCATTAACAACCATGTTTCGGTGATAGCAATCACATCCGGCTGTAGTTCCTCAGTCAACACTCCTAGTTCGAGATGCCTATTCCTAAGACTACAAGCGTTCGTGTAGCATAGTGAGAGACCTATGTGTTCACTCGACTTATGAACAGAGGTCTGGGTAACATAGGTTTCCGAGACCTCACTACCCGAAAACCCAACAGTTTGAGGTCTTTTTCACCTTTTTCTAATCGGGCCTTTAATTCAGCCACAGCTTCTGTTCTCCTAATTCCATCTTCCAAAGGCCAGTCTGGCCTAATTAATTTATAAGAACACAACATCCTATAATTTAATAGACTAAAACTGAAACGTAAACTAACTTCGATCAGAATAAACTGATTTAAAGTTAATCTGTAGACTTTTAGAGCGTATAACACAACAAAAGGCAAAACTCAACAAGAGCATGTAAAATTCACTCCTTTTCAAAGTTCAGGGGTGGGTATGTATGCACAACAAAGTTTCAAAGAAATAAATTTGGTTTACATAAGCTTGTACAATAGGTATTGGACATCGGGCATTAAGTACATTTTTTGGAGGGAGTTTCGCATGGCTTTGACCTTGATCGCCAGTTATTCGAGATTTTGGTGTCGTTAGATATCTCCTGTCCTGTTTTTCATCCTTCAGTGTTTGGTTTTCGGCCCTGTTCAGAATATTTAGGTTGTGCTTCGACTAACTGAGATATCTAGATAGACATAATTCCTATTTAACTATCACTATGTGGATGTCACCAAGCGGTTTACGACTGATTTCGGCCTTAAAACTGGTGAGATAACTGTTTAATGTATATAGAAACAATTAAAATGACTATAATGTATTGTTCATTCTCACGCATATCTATTATAACTGCAAAAACACAGGGAAAGTTACGGATGCTAGGTTAATCTCGGCTCTGTTATTATCTCTTTTCTTTGACCATCGACACTGGAGGACTAACTGGTGAAAGGATCAACTCCATTCATAGTAGCATCACAGTCTTAACACATAGCATACTACAAACATCGTATTATTTATCCCAGGATCACTCCTAATAAAGTCAACCAAAGCTACGACAGTTGAGTGGCGGGACGAATTACGCAGAAGTTTAGCTAAGACCAGGAACCTTTACCTCATAATCAAGAAGCGAGCACAAAGGGATTAACTGTAAACTGGTTCACACTAGCTTGTACAAACGACATTGGATATTGGACTTAAAATTTGAGCAAATTTGGTGGATACGGAAAATTTTAATGAGGATATCAAACGCTGCACTTCCCACAACTAAACTTTTATTTCTGCCATTTGACCAATGGAATCCTAATCACAATGCGAATATCAGAGAAGTTACACAGCTTTCATGAAAAGAATATTTATGTCGCACATGACACTGCAATTTGCCATTAGATTTCGTCCCGTGTCTCAGATTCCACCATGACCTATCCCATTAGTTTGATTTTCGCCGATTTTGGAACTAAAATGTTCCTATATGGCGTTTTGGAAATATTTTATAGAATATTAGGGGAAATGTCCCCAGATATCCTCTCGAAGTCTCTTCCATAAGCATATTCCACTTCAGTTCCGTGCACACAAATTTGACATGTCTAATCTGTCGTCTCATCTTTCTTTCGGCTGACAGTGGTAAGTATCACAGTTGCAGCTTTGGGTATTCACGTAATTGAATAGCTCTAGGCTTCTTGTAGTAAGGCGAAGGTGGATGCTATCTGGGTGTTGAGCTTGTATTACTAGGCAATACTAATCAGGGAATGGAAATGGTGGAATACATAAATCAACTGTGAGGGAAGGCTTACTGGGGAGACCTATTATTTAGAAAAGGAACTAAATGTGTACTAATCTGACGATAAAATGGTTGTTGATATATGTATAAAACTTGGGCGCTGTGGTAGAGCATAACTCCATTATGGATAAGATTTTATTTTGATAAATCACAGTGTTGTAATATCATATCAACTTAATATGATTATGAGCAATAGTTTGTGCTGGAGACGTCATCAGTTAATATTACTGTACAACACTGTGTGATTTATCAAAGTAAAATCTTATCCAAAATGGAGATAAAATGGTTGGCCCTTCCACAGAAACAGGTTTGGAAAAATCAGGAGATGAAAGTATTTTTGTGCGTCTTTTGATATTCCTGTGTACTGAGATCTGTGGAGGGGTATGTATCTATACACAACCAAGTTTCGACACTTGTTTCCTTACGTATCATGTACTGTAGAATGAAAAATAACTATTGTTTAGGTCTAATATATGCTCATCATGGATTCCTACACGTTGAGGCTAAGGCACTTAGTCAGATAACTCATTAACGGACGTATAACCTCCACACTTCATAATTTCAATAAATTTAGGTAGAAGTTCAAGTAGATCACTCTTAAATGATACAACAGATTTTCCGTCTGCCTTCTCTGCTCTTCTGTGTTAAGGATCACTTACATATATTTCATATATGTGTAAAACTTGGGTTCTGTGGTAGTAAGTAATTCCATGTTAGTTTGTTTATTAGATACATCACACAGTGAAACAATATTATTTACTGGATGACATTTCGAACAAAATTTATTGTTCATAATCATATCAATTGTAGTCACAAGTTTCAAAGTCGTGTGATTACAATTGATGTGATTATGAACAATAAATTTTGTTCGAAACGTCATCCAGTAAATAATACTGTTTCACTGTGATATATCTAATAAACAAACCAATATGGAATTACAAATATTTCAATTCGCAAGTAGTGGAGGTTCTGTGCTAGCACTACTCGACGGTTGATCACGAATTCGTATCACGTTTAATTACCCGAAACATGAACAAACAAGCTGTGTCACAGTAGTTGTGGGTCACTGCAAAATGCACAAATCTGTACGAAATAGGTGGGGGCTGTTGGGATCTTCCTTCGTTATTATTCTTTGTTTTTCGGCCTATTGTTTGGTCCGTGTCTTTTCCTCTGTAAACTTAGAATTACCAGATTTGGGCAGGACTGTCGTGACGGCCTTATTCAAAATCTTCTTACTCGTCCTATGGATTCTGAGCGAAACTTCTGGCTTTAGCAGCACGTCTGCATTGTCCTCCGTCATTTGCAGTCTTATTTAGCTAATTCCACGATTGTTTATAAATCTTCATTTCATCTTTTCATGATCCGTGTTTCACCCTTGGGTGCGTAACTCTTTGGTCCCTGTTTCAGGTTTCCTGTAATATGACTAGTAATATGAGTTTTTCTAAAGCGCAATACCAGAAATCAGTAACTTTTTAGTGTCGTCTATACTTTGAGTACACTTAACTTTCTTATGGAACAGACCTCAGATCTACTAGGGTTTGAATATAGTTGCTGAAATCGGCTTAATGTAAATTCAATGAGAAGGTAAAAAGTGGATATTAAGGAGTATTATCACGAGTGTCATTGAGAAAAAGCAACAGCCATGACTAATCACCTAGCTGAAATACTTAAAATATCTATAAATCTTTGCAGTTATTCGGCCATTATATAGTAATAGCATCTAACAGGGATTAGCATGTATAGTGCACTCACTTAGATACTTTATTTCAGACCATGTTTATACGTAGGTATCTGACAGACTGGTTTCTATATAGGGATTTTCACAAAACTGCATCAGTTCGAGTTGCCACTCTCCCTCCACATACCACACCAAGCGGGAGATAGTAAAAACAGATTGATTAAAAGACATAATAAACAAGTGCGAGTAAGGGGAAAAGAATGGTAGTAATACGGAAGAGCAATAGACTTCCATTGGATATGAAAAATCATCACAAAGAGTTAATGCATCTGCACCATCACCAAGAACGATGAGCTTCAGCCATATCACCGATTATCCCCAGCCTTCATTGGTTCTTACCACCATTCCGAGTACTTTTTTTACTTTACTTTACTTCGGCTATCTCCTACGGGAGGATGAGCCGGCTTCATGAATATCTCGAATTGTAAGAGAGTTCATGAAGTTTCATGGGAATTTGGTACGAGTGATGTCCCCAGAATCGCTCGGCCTTTTGTTTGAGAGTGCAGCTCTAGCCTTTACACAACCAAGTGTGACCTACAAGGCAGTATGAGTGGAGTAGGGAGTCCACTATCCATCGGTAGCCGGTGACCGGAGTTCGGTTCATACGCCTTTTTGAATGGGCCAGACATCCAGGACATCCAACAAGCCCTTTGTCCATACGTCCGCCGGTGAGCTCCAGTGAGCTTCATACGCCAGTCGTTGGAGGTTTGGAATCAGGGTTTAGCCATCTCCCCTAGACCGTCATCCAATAGACAGTCAACCCGGTGAAGAGCGCCGGGCATCCGCTTTCGCCCTCTCACTTTGGTGAAAACACTTCCGCCACGTGAAGGCAGTGAGTAGGACTTCCTCAGGAGAGGCTATGTAAGACGCCCGGTCATATGGGAGCATTTCAAGAGGTGTTCGGAGAGGTGGCCAACCCGCAGCGCAAGGCACCCACCCCCGACCGTCCTGAGGCTTTGGAGGCCAAGATAATGAAGCTGGGTGATGGTAGGAAGACCTTCGTGTGCTTTCCGAAGTGTGTGGACGATTGTTACTTCCCTGCTACCCACACTAGAACTAGATTTTTTCCTGAGGTACCTGAAACAGAAAGAGAATTAGTTTTGCGTGACCACAAAATCCAGGGGACAACTTCTTGAGGCCGGTGGCACAATCTATTTGAACTGATTTTTATAGTTGTCCCCATATTAGTAATTTAGCGCCAGCTACGGACCACCGTAGGGTAAGCTGGGATGTGCAGTTTTTGCGGTCGACCTTTTCTGACTCCTTCTATCCAGAGTGAGGAAACAACATAAGTGGAATTTTGATCACCTGAGAAAACAGCTTACTGCTGTTATATCCCTATTCTCCAGCAGTACGACTTTGTCCACAGGCCTCCAGCATAGTGTAAAAAAAAGTCTTACACTATGCGGGCAACTGCTTTCCATCTAATCTCTATCACTGCGATATGGAAGCCCGACTACTACTTCAAGATAGCAGCTATCGGTCGGGTAGTGGGTATCAGTTTTAAAAGTCTCCGTGTTGTGTAGTTTGTTGTGTATGACTATCTAAAATCTAGGGCATGACTTCTACTTAAGCTTTCAGCTTTCCTCAATTGGTCCAAAGACTAAACTTCACTCCGAATAATTAGATGTAGACAGTTAAGTAGAATAATGTACTGATGTTTGTCATATTTGAATTAGTATGTAAACTAAGTCTCAATCAGTATCCTTGAGTCTTAATCTCCCGTAGCAGTCCATTAATTGATACAGATATTATGAAGTTATAGGGTTTCTGGTTATTTGATTATGTTCAAGGTAGATTTTCCGCAAGTCGTTAGAAGCTAAGGATCACCAGATAGCTGATATAATTCTGCTTCGAGATACTTACGTGGTGTGCACCTTTGATACTGTGCCAGATCAAGCTGAAGACCGTCATTGTAGGGCGAATATTGTGGCATTTATCCACTGAATAAGTTAACAACCTATGCATTTTAACTTTCATATATGTGCGTTACAGCAAAAGGACAGCTGATCCAGGAATAGCTACCCATACCTTAATGGTTTTACTGCGATGTACAGGACGAATAATTGTTTTACATTTATCAAAGGATATTTGTTTACTGTTCTTCTCAGATAAGTTATAAATTAGTGTATGCTTGCTTTTTAAATTTCAGATTCGTTGTGCCTCAACTGCTGCGGAGTCAGCTCCACGGTTAAAGACGTTCTCTATTTACAGATGGGTAAGTATTCTTTATATGTCGGGTTGTTTTTGTATGTGTAAAATATGGACACTGTATTAATTTGACGTATAACCTGAATGTCTGATTAAGCTGCTTAGCCATGTATAGTAGTGGTGCAGTGAAAAGCGTTGAAGGTTAAACAGATATAATCCAGTGACTTAGCTTTTTAACTCGCAACCCTCACTCATGCGTAGAAAATACCCACTTATTTGTATTTTGACTTCGAAACAGTATTTTTTGTTGTAGCTTTATTGCGATGATTTATATAAACATTGATTCATTTAGTAGACTGATTATTAGTCTAGACTCTACTTTAGCTATTTTAATTTACACATTTCTTGTACAAAAATATGTAGGCTGCAATGACGTTTAGTTTAGTGTGTTGCATGTTTTTTGGGTAATATTTTCATTTATTTACTGTGTGACATAAATTATACTTGATTTTCTCTTTAGTGGTTAGAAGTGACTGACGTAAAAAGTTCAAACTGTATAAATATGATATCATCAGGTTAACGAAGTGGTAGTGTGGATAAGGACATCAAAGTTAGGATTGAAGAAAAGAACAACAAGACAGATCTGCATTCCTCTGAAATTAGTTTGGTTATCTACCGTACTCAGTATAAGGAAATAAGATCCAGATTTTCAACACTAATGCAATGTCAGTAGTTGTATGTGGATTAGAGACTTAACTCACCAACTAAAAAAACAACACTTCCAACAGACTTCAGACTTCCACCTGCGTTCGCTTGATACTGTAGGTCAGATGACTGGTCAGAGAGGATAGGGAACAAGAAACGCTGGCAGGTAGCAAATTAGCCAAGAGCTTATCGCCCAATAAATATGTAAAAGGAAAAATAGATGGATTGGGCATATTTTGAGAGGACTGTCGAGTGACATTACTCAACAGGTTCCTTAGCAGAAACCCAAGATGTGTAAATTACTACAGCTAGGGTTTTTGCGGTGGTTGGTTTCATTCATGTCGAAATCTATGGACAGTATTGCATATACTGAGGAATAGTGAAGTACATTTTTATATAGTGATTTGACAGAAATTAGGATTTGTGAGCTGTTAGTTGCCGTCCCAGTAAATAAATAGTCATCGAGTTCGCCTTGTAATCTGAACATCTTGGGTTCGATCCATGATCATGGGTGTGTACTGTGAAGAGTCCGGAACTAGGGCGAAGCAACTGTCCAGTACTCTCTGGTTTTCAATACTTCTTTAACTGATGTTATATGCTGAACTAATTTGAAACCGTTTTAATTTATATTGGTTTTATTATGCATTTTTTTGTTTATCGAAATAGAATCCAGATAAACCTGGTGAAAAGCCAACTATGCAAAATTATCAAGTTGATCTTAATGATTGTGGCCCTATGGTCTTAGATGCCTTAATCAAGATAAAAAATGAACAGGATCCAACGTTAACATTTCGACGTTCTTGTCGTGAAGGTATATGCGGTTCATGTGCAATGAATATTGGTGGTCGTAATCATCTCGCTTGTATCTGGTAAATGTATAGCCTAGTCGTTGCTTTTATTATTGTTAGTTTTTTATTTTTTATTTCTTCACGTTTCCAGTGGCTTGGATTTTCTGTAGCAGTGTTTATCTTTACAGGATGGGGTTACTAGCCTCATGCCCAACCTTCCCTTTTTGCCAGTTCTATTACTGGCTTAGCGGGGTAAAGGAGTGCATCGGTCGGGGATCGAACCCCAGCGTCTTTACCGCTGTGCCACCAATGCACATTATTGTTGGTTCTTTTCTTTTCTTTTACGTTCCAAGTAGAACATAATAGGGCTTCAAGCTAGAGCTATGCAGTTTCAGTAGCAGTGGTGTTTATTTTCACGGCGTGTGGGGGTTGCTAGCCAAACTCACACCCAATCTTCCGCCTTTATCGACCTTACTACCGACTTTCCGAAGTTTAGAGGAATCCGCGTCGGTCGGGGTCGAACCTTGAGCCACATGAGGCGTAGTTGGCCAACGTTCTACCGCTGAACCATCGACGCACTGTTGTTGGTTATTGTTTTCACTCTCACTTAATAATCATATATTTATACATGTTGTAACTTATTTTTGATGGCATAACTGTTACATTTATTTGTCAGGTGTTTGTTTTCTGTGCTCTAGTTGATTTCATGATTGATGACGAAGTGACTTCAGTCAAAGAGAAACCACTGAAAACCACGGAGTACTAGATAGCTGTTCCACTCATTGGATTTTGTCCCAGTGGCTTGTGATTGTTCTACGAGCTCACCTCGTAGCCTAAGGTCATGGGTTCAATCATTGCACTAGAGTCATGGGCGCATACTATTGAAGAGCTCTAAACAAGTACGAAACAACCGTCTAATACTCCTTGGTGGTTTTCAACAGTGATTCTCTAATCGAAGTCAGTTTGTGATCAGTTCTGACATTTATTTGTTTCTCCCTTTTTTTCTCTCTCTATTGCTTCCTTTTCCTTTTTGTGTTTTATTCACTTACAGGGAAATTGATACAGATGTTAGTAAAACAACTAAAATATATCCATTGCCTCATATGTATGTTATTAAAGATTTAATACCAGATATGAATAATTTCTATGCTCAATATCGTTTTATTGAACCATATTTAAAGAAGAAAAATGTTACTGAAGCAGATATTGGCAAGAAAACGTATTATCAGTCAGTTGAAGATAGAGCTAAATTGGATGGATTATATGAATGTATCCTGTGTGCATGTTGTTCAACATCTTGTCCATCTTATTGGTGGAATGGTGATAAGTATTTAGGTCCTGCTGTCCTACTTCAAGCATATAGGTAAGTATTAAGTGGATGAGAGACTGCAGTGCGGGGTGGGTAGGTGGGTAGTCACTGATTTTTGTTTTGATCCTTTGCATATTTCCACAAGACTGACAGTATCATTTCCCATCATTCCTTAAGCTTTTATTTGATAAGTGGTAAAAAGATTCGGTAAAGTGGGTGGGTAGATTGTGGGATATCAAGAACTACCAGTCAACAACATGAGTCAGTAGCAGCTCACTACCTTCACGATTTTCTCCCACTCTCTAAATTTGTTTGCTTTTGCAATAGGTGGTTTGGGTTCATGAAGTAATGTCCTCATAAAGTAGACTCTAAGCTTAATACGGGTACACTTTAGTTTCATCTAAGACTAAAGTTAAATATTAGAAAGTTGTGCTGAAGACTAGCTCTTGATTATTTTTTTAGATTAGATTAGAATTCAACATAGAACTTGGCACCGAAGTGCAGCAGTTCGAGTTGCCACGTTCCAAATACCACACAAAGGTAGATAGGAAAATGAGAGAAGAGAATCAATAGAATTTAGATACGTATAAGAGTGAAACAGAATGAGTAATGGTAGAGAGGAATATGAAGGTTAAAGAGACTGAATACATCTGCACCATTGACAACGATTTTGAGCCATGTCACCTATTGTCTGTCTCCAGCCATTGATTCTTAGAGTCCCGAGGGCGGGCCCCAACCCGGAAGTCTGCATCTCCCTGCCTGACTCAGTTTAACTGTCAAGGATTTCATGGATTGATGCCATGTTTTTGTTTGGCCACCACTTACTATTTTCCAACCTGCACTTATATCAGCTAGTAATGCCCGTCGGGGGGGGGGGGGACGATGGTTAGGCATGCGCACCATGTGACCTAACCATCTCAATCTATGTAACTTCATAGCCTCTTCGATTGATTTTCTCTGTTTGCCCAACACTACGCCTAACGTCAACATTACTTACCTTATTATACCACCTAACGCGAGAAAGAGATCGTAAGCATCTGTGGTCAAAGACAGACAATCTCTTCATGTCTTCCGCTCTCAATGGCCACGTCTCACCGCCATAGAGAAGGACGGAGCGAACTGATGAGCAATATACACGTCCCTTGGTTGACAGCCGGATGTCACGCCTACGCCAGAGACGGTGTAAGTTAGCGAAAGCAGCTCGAGCTTTCTGGATCCGTGCTGTGATTTCGTCACTAATCAATCCGTTGATGCTGATACAACTTCCCAAATAGGTGAAGTGGTCAACATGTTCTATCACTTCACTCCCTATCACTAAGCTAGGAGTTGACGTAGTCCAGTCCTGTAGCAGCATCTTGCATTTCACAGGGGCGAATCGCATGCCAAACATACGAAGATTGCTGCTCAAGGTGTTCAGAAGACTCTGCATTTTGTCAGCGTCCTCTCCTAACAGGACTATGTCGTCTGCGTATTCTAAGTCTATAAGACTATTCCCTGGTAGCAAGTCGATTCCTAAGTCGTTAGGTTCAGTTAAGGATACTTCCATTAGCATATCTATGATGAAGTTAAACAGAAAAGGGGAAAGTGGACATCCTTGACGGACTTGATTATTTACTGCACTTACACAATGCAATGAAGTGATGTATAGTACTGCTTTTATCGAACATATTCTCTCTCACAAACCCTGTTTATTTGGTTCAGTTTGGACTTTTCCTTTGGTTGATTAGACTAAAGTGTTCTGCCTCTGTTGACTTGTCAACTCCTTGTATGGATGCTTTAACTATATCTGATGATTTAAACTAAAGTGATCTAGTGGGTGGTGACTGGCAGTGGAATCCGGGACGGGCGTCTCGTCCTATTTGGGATTCGTCAACTGGATGTACTTGCATTCCACATTGATGAGTGATGGTGTTCCAAGTGAGGCTTGAAACCAGTAGTGACAGTATGTCGATTTGTATTATTTATTCTCAGGTGTTGGTATGCAGGGATTTGATTGGTTACATTATTTCATCATTAGCTGACATCGATTAGAGAATCATTGGAAAACATGGGGATTCTAGTAGCTATCTATTTCGTCCTAGTTTGGGACTCTTCACCCCAGTACACACCCACCGGCCTTCGAACTCGGGACCTTCCGGTTATGCAAGGCGATCTTGTAGGCCATTAAGCCACCAGGACCCCGGATCCAGTGGACCAGTGTCATCGGAGAGTATTTGTCCTCACACCCAACCTGCTGTACCTCACTGGTTACGACTTAATTTATTTGTTTTATTCCTTTGAGTACCCAGTGTGGAGCATAAGGCTTCCAGCTTCAGTTTTGAAGTTTCAGTAACAGTAGTAGTTATTATTTTTTTACAGGTTGGGGTTGCCAACTTCACACCCAACATTTCCGCTTTACCCGGTCTTTCTACCTGTTAAGTGAGGGTTAGGTGTGTGTATCGGTCAGCTCGAAGGTGTGTTGGTGTGAACACAAACCTCAGACCACGTGAGGCATGGTTAATGAACTACCACCAATGCACTGTTCTAGGCTTAAATACTTAATTTCTATTTCTGAGACGAAAAATAACATGCTCACTGTGTCCTGTTGAAATGTAAATATAGCGTACTGAGTTTGGCATACACATATTTCGCTACATGGTGTTCATACTTTGATGGGACACTAATTAACGGGTGCCATATTTCCAGTCCTTAGTGTTGGTGCAGACTGAATTTTATCATCAGTCAAGTTTACAATATGGCCACCATGCTAGGTAGCTCTCCATCAAGGTGCGCTATGAATTTTTGATATTAAGGGATTAGAGTCAATTGGTAGGAAGTCTTGTGTTTACCTAGGTTTCGTACTTGTTGACACTCATCAGTCGGCAAGGCGTATATGCAATGTTGAAAGATCTCATGCCTCTCCTTCTGAGATTCGAAACCGCGTCACCCAGTTAGTGCTGCAGTTAGAAGAGACGTTACTACCGTGTTAGCTATTTAGGTTCGCGACTGACCTTCTGTAGGACTGTAGTAGATACTTTGATTGGACACTAATTAACTGGTGGCAGGTGTTTATTCTTGGCTGATAGAATTCAGTCTGCACCAAAGAAAGAACTTGACACATTACCCTTATAACTAACTAGTGTCAAACCAAAGTATCCAATATAGTCCTACAGGAGGTCAATTGTGAGCCAGAATAGCTAACTCAATGGTAACATCTCTTCTGACGCAGGTTTGAATCTCAGAAGGGATGGGGATATGACATGTTCCTTCAAGGTGATTGCAGATACTCCTTCCCTGCTGACTGACTGACTCATGAGTGTCAACAAGCACAAAACCCCTAGGTTAGATAGGACTTTCTGAGGCATCGTATTGCCTTCAAACATTCTAACATGGTGTTCATTTTAATGATTTTTTTTACACCATATAAAACCATTATTGATTGTAAATTTCACTGCATTTGTTTTGTTTCAAAAAACATTTACGTTTTCTTTATTTTTACACAGATGGTTGATTGATTCACGTGACGATTACACGTATGAACGTTTAGCAGAATTTCAGAATAAATGGTCACTATATCGTTGTCATACTATAATGAATTGTACGGAAACTTGCCCAAAAGTAAGTAGTAAACCATTTTATGTAGTAAAAATGCAAGGATTTACCATATTAGATAAGTTTATTTTAAATATACCACACACACACACACACACACACACACACACACACACAGTGATGATGCAGTATCAATAATAAGTGAATGAAAAGGTTTTGAGCACAAATTATTCCTGCTCATAATCCTATCGATTTATTCATACGGCTTCACAATTTGGCTTATATATCTATGTTTTTTCTCTTTCTTTTTCTCTCTCCATCTTCCCCTTGTTGTTTGTTGCTACTTTCCATGTCTCCGGTATTGGCTTTGCGTCATTCCGATTGCACGTGTGCGGTGTTGAATCGATAAACAAAGCTTTAGTGATTAACGTCTCTTTCTCCACTAAACCATATTACTTTTTAATACTCTCATCCTATTCCACTCTACATAAAAGTGAATGCAATGCAATGGCCAAGCTTTTTTCTAGGTTATTTAACTTATCAGGGTTAATTATTCTAAGTCCAGCTAAATTTGTATGTTCTAATAATCTACTTGGCCCCGATCTACTGGTTTGACTGACCTATGTAATTGACCTCACTAACAGTCAGCATTACATGGTATTCAGTAAATTATATTATTTTTCTTAATTTGATCTGTTGGATCCTTGAGTGAACAAAGTTTATCACTTCGAGGGTAGGTTGGTTGGCTTACATGCCACTCTAATTCCAGCCTCATTAAGAATCCCACGTAGGGCTACTGGCATTGCTTCTTTAAACGGTAGTTCTACAGAGACTTTGAATTCCGTATCACTTATGTTATTTGCATCATTTTTATTAATAATCTTATTTTCCTTATGGGTCTTTATGCATACTTGAATAAATACTGGTGGGTAGTTATTCACTGGTAATAAATCCTTTATTTGTTTGATTTAATTACTTAAGTCTTCCGGCTTACTAGATAGGCTCTTAACTTGATTATATGTAGATTATATAGGCATTTAATTAAACCTATATTTACCGATCCTGGATGGGATGAATTAAAGTCTAAGTATTTAGTGGAGTGTGTATATTGGTTTCCTATAAGTGCTAGTATCTAACCCACATTGACTTTTACCAGGGGATAATTTCGTTGAATTAGAATATGCGGATGACATTGTGCTCTGGTTGAAGACGCTGACAAAATAGAGCAGAGTCTTGTAAAGGCCTTAAGCGACAATTTTCGAATATTTGGCATGTGATTTGCTCATGTCAAATGTACGATGATGAGGCTACAGGACTGGGCTATGTCGACTCCTGAGTTAAAGATAGGCAGGAGTGAAGTGGTACAGTGTGTTGATCACTTCACTTATTTGGAAAGGTGCATCAGCCAGCCCCAGTGGGTTGATCGCTGACGAAACCTCAGCATGGATACAGAACGCTCGTTTGGAACTTGCCAACTTACGCCATCTCTGGCTTAGTAGAGGTGATATCAGGCTGGCTGTCGACCGAAGGGCGTGTGTACTGCACATCAGCAGTTCGCTCTGTCCTACTTTTTGGCTAGTTGTGAGCGATACATGGCCATTGAGAGTGGAAGATATAAAAAGCCTGTCTGGCTAGCTGTCTTTGATCATACCCGACTGCGTCTGTCTGTCTGTCTCCCATGCTAGATGGTAGGTGCAATAATAGGGTGAGTGATATTGACGTTAAGCTTCGGCTGAGTGCTAGGTAAGGAGGTAAAATCAGTTGACGTGTTTGTGGAGTTACATCGATTGAGACGGTTAGGACATGTATTACGCATGTCTAGCCATTGATATCCTCCCTCGATGGACAATTTCAGCTGACAGGATAGATGAGGTTTTAAAATGAGCTAGTGGTGGTCAAGCCAAAACCAACTTGGCTTCATCAATTAATGAAGTCCATAACAGTTAGTTTAAGCCAGTCAGCCAACCAGCCACTTAGGGAAGTGTAGACTTCTTGGTGGCTGGTTGGGTTCCTCAGGATTGTAAGAACCATTGAATATTGGAGACAATTGGTGATATGGCTAGTTCATAATCATCGTTGTCAATGACTGGAGTAGATGCATTCACTCTTTGTGATGATTTGTGATATCCAATAAAACTCTATTGTTCTTACAATTTTTTTATTCCTTTGCTTTCTGAGTAGAACTTAGGGCTTCAGGCTTGAGCTTTAAAGTTTCAGTAGCAGTGGTGTTTTATACGGGTTTTGGGTTGCTGTCCTCACGCCCAAGCTCCCCTATCTTTGTCGGGCTTACAACCGGCTAGGGGAGGTAAATATGTTCGCCAGCCGCAAATCGAATCCCGGACCACATGCATTGTCGGCGGGCATCTTACCGCTGAGCCACCGACACACGTTCTACCATATTACTATTCTTTTTCCTTCACATTTCCGTTTATTATCTCTCTTTTGATGAATCTCTCTTTACTCTCTTCCTTCTTCTTGTTTGTTACATGGAGGGAGAGTGGCAACCCGAACGGGCACACATCTGTGCAATGTAGTTCTATTTTGAAACCAGTCAGTCGTCCCCAGGGGTTTATAAATTTAAATAATCTTCTAGATGATGACACTATCTAGAAAGATCAAAGTTCCTTCCACTGGACGGTTTCGATTTTTGAAGAATACGTGTGATATTTAGCATGGCTTTACAGTGTTTTCGACCTACTGGTGATGAACAATGCTATCAAAATATCTCAATTGCTTTTGTTTCAATAATCTTCCAGTAATCTTTCGTCAATAGTAGTAGATAAATTAAAGAAAAATTCATTTCAAACATCCTTTTTTTCAAATGACCATTGTATTTCTTTATAAGTGTTCTGTAATTTAAAACATTTAGTCTTTTTTTCTATAAATTTGGATAGTGTTACCTTAGAAGACATAGATAGTATGAAAACGTGATGTGATGTATTTGCGCCACATATACATTTCGAACAACAATCTGACCCCTCACATACTTACTTGTCAAATCAACTTATATGAAAAATAGTAAAGGCCAATTAAAGTACACAATGTGACGAAAACGATTTAAGAATAATTAGCACAACATTTGGTTATCCAATCAGATAATCAGAATTACCAAGATAGTAGGTTAAGAGTAATGACGAATTTTTTATGTACACACAGGCAGGGAGGGCTTACGTTTACGAATAGCTATCACCTCAGCGTATTTCAGTAAGGCACCGTCAACGGTGCATTAAATAGAATTATATCATCCATTTGTTTTTTATAAAGTGCCCGGTTTGTTTGTGTTATACTGCGTTATTTTTCACCAAACTGAATATGGCAATTGATTTCATCCATGAGTTTCAGTATATCTCCAGAAGCGTTCATAGCAATATACTCTGTCGGAAGAATCTATGGGCACCTAAGTTGTGTACCATGTGTTTCGGGAAATTATGGCGGTATCTGAGGCCGTATGCAACTGAAGACGAATAGGTTTGCTGTTAATAGATCGACTTTTGGCGTTGCGAAAGTGGTCTGTACCCGAAGGGTTTTTTCGGATTGAAGGAACTACGTTTTATCCTCACCGAAGAGTTTTCCTGTGATGGACAGTAACCCTCTTTATCCCCTAAACGGTATTTAAGTTTCTTGAATGAACAAAATTTGACAAAATGCCAGGAACCACAGCATCAGCACACTGCCGGAGGTTTAGCTGAATTTTGGGACTGACATACTATGTGCCTAACGGTGGTCGGGGGGAGTTTTCACTGCGTTATTTAAGCTAAATTCAGACGGCTGTCATTTGCACTCCACCATAGCGGTGTCATGTATCAAGTTGATTAAACATTGGCATTTTGCTGTCATCATTCGTAAAGTCATTTTCGGGTTTTGTTCCGCAAGTGACAGAAGTCGAGTTCGAATGTCAGCATCTTCTGGGCTCTTTAAATCACAAATAAGAATCAAATACTTGAACTGATCTGATGTCATCTCGTGTGGTTTAAACCTTTCACGTTCCTTGTTCACTTTACCAGCATAGGTGACATAATCATTGGAGGACATTTTTGTTAACTGAAAACACTGATACTGAATATTAAACATGGATGACTTTTCACCAAAATTGGGAGCAAAACACTGACTGTCTCATCGCATTGATCATAGATGTCTACGATCTCTTTCTCACGTTAAGTGGTATAATAAGGTAATTAATGTTGACGTTAGGCGTAGAGTGTTGGGCAAAGAGGGAAAATCAATTGACGAGGCTATAAAGTTACATAGATTGAGATGGCTAGGTGACGTGCTGCGCATACCTAACCATCGCCTCCCCCGACGGGCATTGCAGGTTGGAAAAGAGTAAGTGGTGGCCAAACAAAAACATGGCCTCATCAATCCATAAAATCCCTGATAGTTAAACTGAGTCAGGTAGGGAGATGCAGACTTCCGGGTTGGGGCCCTCGGGACTCTAAGAATCATTGGCTGGAGACAATAGGTGACATGGCTCAAAATCGTTGTCAATGGCTTACGCAGATGTATTCAGTCTCTTTAACCTTCATATTCCTTTCTACCATTACTCATTGTGTTTCACTCTTATACTTGTCAAAACTCTATTGATTCTCTTCACTCATTTTCTTGTCTACGTTTGTGTGCTATTTGGAACGTGGCAACTCGAACTGCTGCACATCGGTGCCAAGTTCTATGTTGAATTCAGACAGACAGACAGTCTCATCGAAAGATAATTCACCTGGATACTTTGACAGAATGAAATTAGCATATTTGTTGTGCTCAACAGTACCAAGTTTTCTCAATAACAAACGGATTTTGGCAGCATCATCAAAACATGACACATTCAATACGAAAAACGTCTTCATCACGATTAAAACATGCATCAAATACGAGACCAGATATTGGATCGTAGTTGAAATCACTGATAGAATTTGAAATGCTTTCTTATTTATCTTAATGAGATGTTGGAGGAACTTGATTGAACAGCTTTTGAGTGAGAAATTCGATCAATTTCAACTGAGCTGCTTCATGCTGAATTTGCTGCTGCGGTGTTGTGGCCTAAATCTATCCGTCTATAGTAGTTGTTGAATTCACAAAACTTCTATACGCTCCGTTCTACTCTTCACATTGTGAAACTGGACATCATCGAATTAAGCATATTCGAGGTTTTATAGCCTTATATGTCTGTCTAACCTTCTCACCATATTTCATGCTTACAACTGACTAGGCGAAGTTTAGAATTGATTACGTTGAGCGAGAAACGAATCTGGATCTCCTGCATGGCTTTCAGCGAACATTCTACCATTGTACCATCAATATATCTGAATTGGAGTTCAGTAGTACGTTAGTACGTCTCTGACTTCCACACTGAGAGTGGGGTGGCTTGGAATCTCACTGGGGACAATGACATTTGTATTTTCTTTATCTTTTTTTCTTGTTGTTGTTGTTGTAGGGATTAAATCCTGGTTTGGCTATTGCAGAAATCAAGAAAATGCTAATCTATTTCAATCAATACAAGGATAAGAAACCGGAGACAAGAACTGTGTAAAAGAAAACAAAAACAAATTAGCAAAATGGATTATTTAGTGTTCATCAGTTAACTTTTGTGCTTGTTTTAATTTACTAATTTAAACGTAACACACACACAATTTAAAATGATTCATTTTTTTAACCTATAAATTATTTAACATACAAAAAATGTACTGTGGCATATATTTTCTAGTTGTTTAAACTGCTTTATGTTTTTCAAACACATCAGCTTAACTGACATCGAAGAAAATTCCTCATTCCCCCAGACCACTTCATTTATAAAGTCGAGTTTTGTATGTTCATCTATGAGTAACAGATTTTTGCTTGGAGTGTAAAGATATTTATAACTAACTTGGCGGTAATTTATTTATTGGTTGGTCAGTCAGTCCTGAGGCCGGAAAGCTCACTATTGTTATCTTTGACGTCAAGATTGGGTGAGATGGGTCTGCATCTCAGAGGCGACATCAGTTCTTTCAAAATTGCAGGTGTTTGTTGCTGACGACTTCCAAAAGGCACGAAATTTAGGTTCAGCGGCTCCCCGCTGTCTACCTCTAACTGTCTAACATCAAAGAAAACAATTAGGAGAGTATGTTGAATACATGTCAATCGGAGATGACTGAAATAGTGAGTAAAATCTCAAGAATAGCCTTTTACAATTAGTTTGAGATGTTTATGGAGTAAGTAGATATTCCTTGTCGCTTGTACAAACTAAAGCTGATATTTTATTGGGATTTTTCATACAGTTTTTCCTTCTTATGATTTTGAATGAAGGAAGAACAACAGTGATTTGTGCAGAATAAAATGGTATCATCACTGTTTATTTCGTTGGCTTCGCATCAGCTACTTCCTATAATCATACAGAGTGGAATTTTCAGCGTTACGTAATCGAATAAACAAGAGGATGGAAGCAACCAGTTACCAGGGTAACGGATGACTGATAACCGCTTCTTTCTGAACCCATAAATCAGGTTTCAGACGCTAGATGGTGATTGCTTTGGCAAAAACATGAGGATAATTGACCTTTTTTGCCTACTGATAATTTTGAATGATTTTGCGACGTCTACGTCATGACCCGTATCAAAGAGATGTCTGACAATGGCTCTGTTGAAAGCGTTTGTTCCCTTGAGACGTTTGTTTTTCGCTATATTTTCAGAAAATCGGAGGTGTTCCCCTCTTTCTGTTCTTCCAGTGTAACTTCTCCTGCAGATAGATTTTAATTGTATACACAGTTGGACTTAACATGAGAAGGGTATCTGTCGACTTTTGATTGCACCAAACAGCATGTTCAATAAACGGGAATTTGTCATTTTCACTAACATGCTATTACTGTATTCATTAATGGGTGAGATTAGTATTGAAGTGGTCCTGATGTTTATTTCTCTGAATGTTCCAATTTTAGTCACCTGTTCAAATTTCCTTCATCTCTCGATGTGTTGTGACAGTCATGTAGTGTCATTAACACGTGAATGCTGTAAGAGTAGCTGACAGAATTCATCGAAATTCCTCTGTAATTCGGAAATTAGTCAGTTGCGTTGGTATCCTCTGTGCTGTGTGAAATAGTAGATTGATAGCTCACAGATTTCCTTCCCGTTAGTAGTATTCGTATACGATTTTTGTTGTTGTTGGTGGTGTAAATGTGTCACACTTATTTATTAGTCTTCTCCGAGGTTCGAAATTTAATTGTCAATTTTGTATTACCAGGCTTTGATGACAACAGAGGTGTTGTCAGTAAGTGTCAATTGGTGTTAATGACATCAATGTTTAACTAACATCGGATCAATAGTAATAATATCGATGGAATACAGTTCAATAGCACCATAGAAATTAGGAAAGATAATAATACAAATTCATGAATTTATAGTCTCTACTGAAGGTTAGGGTAATAGTAGTGGCTGAACTTGTTTCTTTTGCACACAGAGCACTGGTTGTTTTACGCGAATCGCGATAGCCTCTACTGTTAGGGTTATGCGTTTTTAGCGATTTATTTGGTACCCGGTAGATGATAGGGAAGGATTCTTCAATACTGGCTTTGTCGCCGGTTTTGACCAGGTGGTGTATTTTACTACACCTTCACTTAACTATAACTGGTAGATGTTCCCGATCACTGAAAATCAAGTTCCCAGAGCAACAGCCAGTATAAATCGCTCTACAAGCGCAGTTGAACTAATAGATACAATTAGAAGTGGCTAGTCTAGGTACTTCATCTTTCAATCAAGGAATCACCATCGGTCGTGTAGAGAATAAGACATGTAGTTCGCCAGCATTAAAAGTTCTTTGAACTCATTTTCTTAATTTCTTCGTAATTATTTCGCTTGATATATCACTCTTGAATTTCAGTCGTATGTATAAAGGCTTCTTGTTTACGGATAGTGAGTAGTTCTTCTCTTTTTTTGTCATGTATTTCTCGATAAATCCGAATTTTGTTCTTTGTGCCAAGTTCAAAAGATTTCCAAATTGGCTTTAGGCATTTGAAGCTCCACCTTGCCTTTCAGATTCTGGTTTTGATATCGTCGTCCGTTAGGTATATAACTGCGACTGTACAAATAAATGAATGAATTCGTCGACGAAAAGTGACTCTTCGCTGAATTACGTATTTTCTTTCCACTGATGTCTGGGAATGAGGGATTATTCATGAAATTTAGCATGATAGTCATCTGTTGTTTGTTCATAGAATGCACGAACCTAAATTCAAGATCTATAGTTTCCAGTACCTTATTGAATTGACTTACGTTTAACTGACATAAATGCTAAAATGGTTTATTTTCTCTGGTTCTATTTAATTCTTGTTAATAAGACAATCTGCTTTTCAGTCTACCTTTTGACCTATTTAACTGTTATTGGTTGTCGGGTTACAAGTATTATGATGAAACGTCTATAACAGTATGAATTGATCATCATTTAGTTTACGAATCAACTATTCGATAATCAATCGATATGCTGACTTTTCTTTTAATACTTGTTCACTGAAAGTTTCAACTAATCACTGAACTGGCACAATTGCCGTTCGATCTTCACTATGGAACCAGTGAAGGCATCTGTTGATAAAAGCCTGCAGTAGCCTGTTGGAAATACTTCTGTCGACGTGACAAGTCTCTAAACCGTATGTATAGAAGAACTGACTGACTTAACATTGGCTTTAAAAATGCGAATTGTGTTCTTCATACTGTCTGCAGAAGATTTCCAAACCTATTTCTTATTGGTGAAGGTGTATCCTGCCATTCCGATTTTGGCTTTGATATCTTCATCCGGTTTGCTTGTTGTTGAAATGATGCTCACTAGATAAGTGAGGGAAGTTACTTCAGTCAAATCTCTCCCGTTGATGGTGAATGGTGCTGTTTGTTGTTGCTGTAGGTCGGTTATCTTCATCACCTCCGTCTTCTCTATGTTCACCTGAAGTGTTGTCATCTCTGGTGGGTTCATCCATTTGTTTGGTTTTCGCCTCTACGTCTTCGATTTTGTGTGACGTCAGACATGTATCATCTGCGAAATCCATATCTTCTAGAGTCTTCTTATCGGTCAGTGCAGCGTATTCCTGTCTTCTTGCTCTCAACGTGGAGCCTGACGCATAATCCAGTCTACCACAATCAAGAATGTCATCTGTCATTATGGGTAAAATTTATTTTGATAAAGTCTCACAGTGTTATACAGTAATATTTACTGATGACGTTACGAGCACAATTTATTGCTCATAATCTTATATCAATCATCGGTGATAGTAAGAGTCAACCTTGTCTTACTCCGGAGATCAGGGTGACTCCAATTTGGCTAGCAAGTCTTTACCGGTTGATGTGAGTGGTCCGAACTACTCATATCGGTCAGTAGTATATGACGTCGGGAATATCTAAAACATCTGTTTAAAATATTCTTAATGTTTGAGGCACTATATTCCATTCAACATAAATTAAATGAATAAACAGACAAATTGTTGCAAACTAAACCGACATGAATGTGAATATGATAGCCTTCATTTTCAATAACCTAGAACGCTATTCTTTGAAAAAAAAATCTCATCATTTTGAAGTGAGAAACTTCGCCAATGTATACATAGTACATAAATCACATACAAATGACGTAACTCAGGTGTAATTTGTTTTCAAGTGTTGGATCTGTGCAGACATAATTGATTTCGTTGTGAACCGGTATCACTGCTAAAGAACCATTGAATGTCGGGAAGCCCGGCAGACTTGCTTCGTGCTAGATTGAGACTCAATGAGAATTATTCCACTATTCATCGGCAACAGAATTGACTTCTTGAAGTTTTTTACGAAAAGTTGTGAACGTTAGGATGTATCAAGTTCCATACGCGGGGACGAGTATAATCTGATGACAGTGAAATGTGATGGGATTATGTCGCTAATTGGCAGAAGTTAGAAATCCATGGACTGTTGGATTCAGAAACAGTTAAGTAAACGACCACATGCCAGCCTCTTAACCTAATAGTCCTGAATTCTGTCATCGATGTGTACTCCTGAGTAGTTTCAATCTAGGACTAAACGGCTATCCAATGCTTCCTGGTTCTCAATAGTTCTCTAATTGATGTCGGCTTCGTGACAGAATCCACTGTAGTTTTGTTCACGAGTTGACACTAATCGGAGAACCACTGAAAACTACTGGACAACTGTTTCGTCCTAGTGCTTGGGACCCATCGGCAGTACACACCCACCGACCAGGGTTCGACCCCAAGACTTGTGATTACAAGGCATACTGGTTCGTAGACCTATGTACCTACTGGGACACGATTCAATGGCCAACCAATGAATTCTAACTTCTGCCAATTCAATGACTAGTTGAAACTTTCAATGAACAAGTATTAAAAAAAAGGTCAGCATATCGATTGATTATCAAATAGTTGATTCGTAAACTAAATGATGATCAATTCATACTATTACAGACGTTTCAATAATACTTGTAACCTGACAACCAATAACAGTTAAATAGGTCAAAAGGTAGACTGAAAAACAGATTGTCTTATTGACAAGAATGTAATAGAACCAGAGAAAATAAACCATTTTAGCATTTATGTCAGTTAAACGTAAGTCAATTCAATAAGGTATTGGAAACTGTAGATCTTGAATTTGGGTTCGTGCATTCTATGAACAAACAACAGATGAGTATCATGCTAAATGTTATGAATATTCCCCATCCCCAGATATCAGTGGAAAGAAAATACGTAATTCAGTGAAGAGTCTGTTTTCGTCGACGAATTCACTCATTTATCTGTACAGTCGAAATTATATATATCATTATTGTTTCGTATGTGTGTGAGTGTTTACATTAGGTGTCAGAGAAGAATAAAAATAAGTTTGGGTTATTGTTAACGTTATCAAAATATTTCAAAAATATGACGAATAGTCCAATTGTAACTAGAATGATGAAGGTTATTAAAAGGGTAGTGGTGATGATTTGTCAAAAAAAACATGGTTGTTGTGTGGTGAGAGCTGTCTGCTAGCCAAATTGGTAGACAGCAATTTACGTCAATGTTTACGTCCGAAATCTTGGTCATGAGAATAAAACAAGAACTAAGACTAACGCAACAACCAATCACAGCAGACTTAGCGTGGGCGGATGCGGTTAGCAGATATCTCAACGGACTGTCTAAGAAACGGCAACAAATAGATGACAGAATAACCTTCGTCAGGAAAACAACCAATCAGAAGACGCTACCTCTCTGCTAACAATAACGAATAATAATGTACATAAAAATCTATAAATATCGCTTGATTTTCTCAATAAACGATCTGTTGCTCGACCCTTGTCTTCTCTCGTTACAGTTGATATTAACTAATGCACAAAAGAAGTTGAATTATTATTATCATTATTATTACACTTGCGTAATAAGATGAATGATTTAATCAGTGGGCTTTAATCAGGATGCGCATCGAGAGGAAGTACGTAAGAGTCCTAAAGAAATACAAGAGTTATAAGGAGTTAGAAAACCAAACAAACAAAAATCAGTTTAGTAGAAATCAACACGATGGTTGAATGATGTTCATTCGTACGCATAGTTCCGCTTTTTATAACTGTATGCCTAAGGCTTCAATAATGCGAAGACGAGATGATAGCGTACTGTCTGTCTTTTGCAGGTTATTCCTTACTTTGTAGATTACTTTGAAAGAGAAGGCGTTTGTTGCCATAGTGTTCGATTATCGCGCTCCCTACAGAGTCACTAATACCTTTCTGTAACCATGCGGGATAGTGTTGTTGACCCGTTTTAGGCAGGATCCGCGTCAAGCTACCAATGTAACTGGATGTACGGGGTCAGGTGAACTGATATATTCACATCACACGGAAGTGTGCAGATGCGAAATCTTTTCCTGTAGGCTTCTGAAGTCCAACGGACTCCTTGAGAACACTACTCTTAACGTCGGTGAGAAGAATGTTCTTCTCAGAGATATTGAAATCCTGTTAAGCATATAACGGGTAAAGTCTCTCCAGAAATCAAAGTTCATGTCAAGTCTCGTTTTGGGAACAAAAGGACTTTAAACTTCGGGTTGATTAACAGTTATCTCGTGTAAAATATTCCCATAATTTTAAGGAACAGTCACGAGTTTAGAAGATTGGTTACTTGGAACGTTTTTTATGAGTGAACGGAAGTCGTGGATTTTCCGTGCTAGCTTGTTTGTTATGTAACAACAGAAGGCAAGAGTCAGGCAACAGATCATTTATTAAGGAAATCAACGCATATTTATATATTTTCATGTACATTACTATGGATATTTAAGCAAACAAACACAGTCTTCCAATTGGTTGTTTCTCACGTAAAGTTAATCTTTCATCTCTTTGTGACTGTTTCTTGAATGTCAAATCCTCTATATGTTAACTGCATCCGCCTACTCAAAGTCAATCTTTGTTCACATTTTCTCACGACAAATCTTGGGAACGTAAATATTGACGTAAATTACTGTCTACCAATTTGGTTAGTAGACAGCTCTCACCACACTCGTGCCCCCGTCAAATAGCTTCGCGTGGAGGCGTTCCGACCTTCTGGGTGATGCGTTCTCTCGTTGTTGATTGTTACAGACCGGCTTGTCCCAATGCACCTATCGTTGGATCTGACTGGCGTTAACTCGTTTTTGCTTGTCACCTCTTCTGATGGTATATACTTGACCTCGTCTTTTTGTGACTGTGTATGGTCCTTCCCACTTTGGAAGGAGTTTGCGTGAACCTGGCCCGCATCCGACAGCATATCTTCTGTCTCTACACTTCACTTGGTCCCCAACTGAGAAGGTAATGCACTGAGTCTTTTCTCTCAGCTGAGACTTCGCGACATCCATCCGCTGCTTCTGCATTACATTCTTGACGGCTTCTTTCCGTTCTGCTTTTAATTTCGTCGTACTCCACTTTTGGTGAAGGGGCCAGGTTTCGTTGTGTATCGGTAATCGTGGTTTTCTACCATACATCAGTTGAAAGGGTGACTTTTTCGTTGTTTCCTGGGTGGTGGCACGATGTGTTAGTAGAATCAGTGGCAGCTCCGTATCCCAGTTACTGCCCTTCGAGGCCAGCCACTCCTTCAGCGTACGGTTGTTTCTCTCTGTCAGGCCATTCGTTTGTGGATGGTATGGGGTCGTTCGGATCCTCTTGATGCCAAGCTGTTGCAAACGGGAAGTAAATTCTTCACTTTCGAAACACGGACCTTGGTCTGTCAGTATTGTCTTTGGTACGCCATGGTCTGCAACGATGTGTCTAACTACTGCATCTGTCACGGTCCTTGCGCGTTGGTCTGGGATTGCTACGGCGTTTACCCATCGTGTCGCGTGTTCCGTCATCACCAAGAGGTACTGATTACCATTGGATGTCTGAGGAAATGGACCCATAACATCTACGGACCACAAGTCACCTATCGCCGTAACTGGAATCGACTGAAGTGGTGGTCGTATGCACCGGTCGCCTTTCATTAGCTGGCACCGTGGACATCCAAGTACATATCTTGCTACGTCTTCTCTCATACCTGGCCAGTACATACTTTGTCTCAAGAGGTCGGTTGTTCTGGCCACTCCGGTATGTGCTTGCTGGTGGCATTCTATCATGTCGTGGCGCGACGATTGAGGTATGACAGCTAGCCAGCTTCCGTCGTCCTCTCGCCAGGTCAGAGTCCCGTAGACATTCACTCTTAGTCGATCTCTCTGTCTGAGTAGTGCGGTTAGCTCCTTACTCGCTGTAGCTGGATCCACTTCTATTCCGTTAGTGATCACCTGTATTACTGTATTCAGCGTATCGTCCAACCTTTGTCTGCATGCCAGTCTTAGTGGGTCTTGTTCTACTGCATGCACTCCGTAAGCGACCTCGGGCAACTCAGACTCGTCTTCTGGTCTCGATAACAAATCTGCCAAGACATTTTCATTTCCAGGAACGTGTGAGATGGTAAAATCGTACTCCTGAAGACGCAACATCCACCGTGACAATTTCCCTCGTGGGTCTCTCGCTGTCTTCAGAAACTGTAGCGGCTTATGATCCGTTTCGATGTGGAACCGCCGGCCGAGTAAATAAGGTCTCCATTTGTCGATTGCCCATACCATCGCTAAACATTCTTTCTCTATCGTTGAATACTTTCGCTCTGTGTGTGTCAAAACCCGACTGGCATACTCAACGATTCCCTCACCCTGTCTTAGGACCGCACCTATGGCGTAGTCACTGGCATCTGTGCACACTGTGAACTGTCTTCCAGGTACAGGTAGCTTTAGTGTCATTTGTTGGTGGTCGAGCAGCTGTTTAATCCTGTTGAATGTCTTCTGCGATTCCTCCGACCAAACAAACTTCGGTTCACCTAGTAGCCTGTACAGAGGGGCTGCTATCTCATTGAAGTTCTTCACGAAGCGACTATAAAACGCTGCTCTACCTAAGAATTGTCTCAATTTTCTCTTTGAATTCGGGGCCGGGATCGTCTTTATCGTCAAGATTTTCTCCGGTAGTGGTTTAATCTCACCATTTCCCACTTTATGTCCCAAAAGAGTTACGTTCTTTTTGGCTATCTGAGATTTGGTTTTGTTGACGCGCAGTCCAAACTCTTCGATGCGTCGCAGCACGGCTTCCACATGGTTTACATGATCGTTTTCGTTTTGACTATATATGACGAGATCATCACCGTACACCTCAACGTTTTTCAAGTTCTTAAGTAATAGCGTCATCAGTCGTCTGAACGTGAACGGTGCACCTGCTAGTCCAAACGGCATGCGTTTAAATCGATATTGTGTCTGACCCACGATGAATGCCGTCTTATCTCTATCACCTGGCTTTATCGGCATCTGCCAGTATCCTGTGCGAAGATAGAGAACTGAAAACAAATTTGCGCCTTGTAGGCGATCTAAAGTTTCTACTACTGTTGGCATGGCACACGGTCTCAACTCTGTCATACTGTTTAACTGTCGAAAATCGACGCAGAATCTATACTTCCCATTCGCCTTTTTTACTAACAGCACTGGAGAGTTGTACGGGCTATCAGCTTCTTCAATAATATCATCTTTTAACATCTCTCGCACCTGTCGCTCAACTTCGCCTTCTAAATGACATGGAACTCTTCGCGTGGTAAATGACGTTACTTTTGGGCCACTTAACGGAATTTCATGATTCACCTTATCGCAATAACCGTATGGGTCCCCATCTCCAGTAAACAGATGATCGTATTTGCTGAGTAACTTTGCTATACTTCGGACTTCCGATGCCGCAATCCCTGCTACCTCACTATTCTCGTGCATGCTAAATCACCCGTACTTCGTAACGACAACCCTTTTCTTCATGTTAATGACTGCATCCACTTCTCTCAAAAAGTCGGCCCCAAGGATTGTTCGGCGCAATTCAGGTACAACCAGGAAAGGGAACGTCACGCAATCCTCTCCAATTCTAACCCTGCAGTCTGAAACTCCAGCGATTCTTAACACGTGACCGCCTACTGTCTGCACTGTCAACGCACACGGTCTTATACTCTCACATAGACTCCTATCTACGAGTGAGACTGCAGCCCCTGTGTCGATTAAACACACCAACTTTGAATATATTGCCCCCTTCTCCATCGCCCCTACTACCTCAAGTCTCGGAACACAGGAAGAAGACACAGTATATCTTTTAAAAATTCTTCTTTGTCGTCTTTCCGGGCAGCGGTCTCTCCAGTGCCCCAGTTTGCCACATTCGAAACACCGGTCTCTCCGCACGCTCAGTCTCAGCGCGGCCACTTCACGTTGCAACTCTTCGATTTGTTTCTCACACTGCTCGGATTTTGGTGGCTCTACCGCTGCAACCGTCTTAATCAACAGTTGTCTGGTCACCTTCGCAAGCTCTCCGATGTCCAGTGGCTGTACGGCGTTAACCAGATGTAGCTGTTGGGATATATGTTCTGGGACACTCTCCATAAACTGGGATGCCAACATTTGTGCCTCAGAATCTTCGTTCAGTGTTGGTAGAGCGCGACGAAGTAGGCTTGTCAAGGTCAGCGCCAATACGAGAGGGTCACCGTCAACTCCCAGCTTCATGGTGCGAAACTGCTGCATTGCCCGCTCTCTGTCCATCGGGCTGTCAAACTCCTGCTTCAAGCGTTCCACCACTGACTTCCAAGTTGGTTGCCCCTCTGTTTGCCTCACACTATCATATGCTGCCTTCGCCCGGCCTCTCAGTAGCGTTCAAAGAACAACCGTCTTCTCTGATGGCTCTTGCACACCATTCAACTCTGCAATAGCTTCGAAGTCCCTTAAGAAGATCCATATGTCTCCTTCTTCAAAAGCTGCAGGCCATGGGACTTTCATTTCGCGACAAGCAGCGACACCAAATGTAACAACAAAAGGCAAGAGTCAGGCAACAGATCATTTATTAAGGAAATCAACGCATATTTATATATTTTCATGTACATTACTATGGATATTTAAGCAAACAAACACAGTCTTCCAATTGGTTGTTTCTCACGTAAAGTTAATCTTTCATCTCTTTGTGACTGTTTCTTGAATGTCAAATCCTCTATATGTTAACTGCATCCGCCTACTCAAAGTCAATCTTTGTTCACATTTTCTCACGACAAATCTTGGGAACGTAAATATTGACGTAAATTACTGTCTACCAATTTGGCTAGTAGACAGCTCTCACCACAGTTATGTGGATAGCGCAACGAAACAGTATTCTATGGCTGAATGTTGTGCCGAGTACAATTCACTCTTCATAATTGTTACTGTACAGTGTTATAATGGAGAGTTACTAATCTCCTAGGTGTCTTATAGCTTGACTAGAATGTGTGTCCAGACACGACATTTTAACTAACTAATCACTTGGATACATCCCCCGCACCAAAATGGACATAAAAGTCAGATTCAACCGCGACAACATTTATTATAAAAGATATATGGTGCATCATATTTACAAAACCTCAGAAATTTAAGCCACAAATAAACGAATCAGTAACTGTCCGATCAGGTGATCATGTCAGTGTTTGATCGAAGAAATTCCTCCACTCAATTGGTTGAGGAAATATCAGTATTGATTATGTAGTTTTTCAAATTTAATTAGTTACATGTCCATTAAGTATAAAAGGAATGCTGTTATGTGCCTTACCAGCAGAGCAAGAAAGATACGTATGGATGATCATTCACAATAGGAATTTGAATATATTCATGATTCCTTGACGGAGATGGGATATCCGATTTGTTTCATATAGAAACATGTGAAAACTCTGGAGAGAAAAACTGAGACCATAACAACACGGAAAAAAAAACTTCTATTTATTAAGTTACAATTTAATGGTGACTTGTCAAATGAGATTTTATTCCAGACTTTCCAGGAGTATACGGAGAACGTTTTACGAAGCAAACCTTTGTTTGTCGTTATCTAATCGATGAATGGTTGACACGCAAACGAAGGATAAGCCAGATAGCTTTTAAAACATCTACGTGCTTTTATCGATTCGATTGCACTTGCGGTGATAGTTATGTTGGGCGTACTACTAGATAGCTTAGCCAACATGTCAATACTGAACATCTCCCATCGTGGTTCGACAAAGAACAGACAAAAACAATCAGTAGCTCCGTTTTGTCACACCTAGTTAGTTGAGAGTGGTAGTGTAGTGGAGAAAATGAAAGTACTTAAAGTGGTTCATTGCATTCGTATTCGTCTACTGCACACATAGCTGAAGCAATATGCATGCGAACTATTGAGCCCTTAAACTATGCATTCAAAAGAAGTTCGTACACAGCCATTATCCCTTACTCATTGGCCTATTAAGACTTAACCAACTGATGACCCTTACTTATATTTTCAACCCACTCTCTTATTATCCCTTAATCTTATTACATTTTCATTAAAACACAGTTTATTTAATTCCCTTACAATCAATCTAGCATTACTTAATCGGCCCATTTGTTTTTCTCAGCCTTTATCGACTACTACGTCTACCCGAATATTTGTTCGTTTAATCATGCTGTTCTTCATCATTCTTATTATCACAGATGGCTCCATTTTTTCATCTTGGTTTGTTGATAGAACAATTATTACTATTATTATGACTATATGCACAATCTTACCATCCCTATTGGCAAAACACTGTAATTGGTTTATATATCTTAAAATTTACTTGTAAAGTTATGTAGGCATATTAGAATTAAACCTGATGAGATGTAATTGAAACCACAATATCACTGTTCGCTTAAATGCGTGTCGTTCTGAATTTTAGTATAAGCATATTTAATATTGTAACATGGAAACACCTACAACCCGAGTTTCCAAGGTTAATATACATAATTGAAATGGTTGGTTATTGAATAGATAATATTCACTTGCTTATTTGGTAGACAGGTCCTTTTCTAAGGCTGGGGTGGTAAAAAGCGACCGAAACCAGAAAAAATTGTTATATCTGCCCTGGAGTGAATAAAACTCCTTTGCCACTCTGTTATGTCTTCACCTGTTAATTACGATAACGATAATGAACTCAACTGATACACTAATATACCTATTTTTCCGCTGTACCTTGCGATTGGCTGAACCACGCAAATACCAAAAGACAAATGCTGGCCTGTGACTATGAGATAATGTATTATTTTATTGTACTTCTATTAGGAAACTAAACATATTTATGTATTTATTCCCCTTGATGAATTTAAATAAAGCAAGAACAACAGTGGCGGTTTATGCAGAATAATATGGTACCATCATTTATTTCGTCGGCTTCTCATCAGCTGCTTGCAGCCTAAATAAATTGTGAGGTTAAGGTACAGAAAAGTTTTAACATACTTGCAAATTTTTACATGTCAGTTGACAGAAAGTTCCACAATCAGTGAAAAGTGCTCAGAAAATTGTGCTTTATTTAATTTATCACAATACAGTTAGTTCATAGCCGCGAGAATGGACTGTTCTTATTGGTTGGAAATATCTCTCCTGATAGGTTGGTGATCAGACAAAGAACAGGGTGACACAAAAGAAAATGAATTGGTTACACACTAAATCACATCATGGGTGAGAAATGATACATTCACATGGTAACTCCATCACATGATAATCACACGCTTCGTGAGAAAGGACTGTATACTGTTTTATTCTGGTTCCTATCATAAACAGGCTCAGATAAGCTTAAACAGGACATATCAACCCAATGGGTTTGAGGAGGAATATTTATTACAATGAAATTTGACTAACTCGAGACCCAAAATTATTCAACCAATAAACTATTTGTTGGCTTAATTTTCCGAGATTGATAATATTTGTATGTAGTGTACTTATGTGTAATAACGATCGATTTCTCCCACCTGTTCGGACCAGTCTATCGTTTGTCTTTAATAGCGTGATCTCTCTGAGGAGGCGGGGTTAATGAGAAGTGATTGGGAATAGGTGTTCACATTTGGTCTTTAGTCGAGTTACTTGTCGCGTTGTTATATCGAAGTCTGGTCGTCGCACTAATGATAATGCCAGTTATATCAAAATTTGGCAACGTTATGCAATGTGAACAAGAGTACTCTTCTTTAATACAACAATTTTAGCTATGGAGACAGGATATCTTGGTGACTAATGCTCTAGTTGTTCACATCACTAGACGAAGCATAATTGAAGGAAATAATCATTTCCAGTTTTCACGATATATAGAACTTGAGGAAAAATTAAATGTGCCAATGTCAAATCTGTAACGGATAAATTGATTCGGTTAGGGTCTGAATACGAGAAACCAATCTCTCTGTTATACTGTATAGCCGACAAAACTTCGTTGAGAGACGCACTATCACGAAACGTCCCAAAAGCAGGGAAAACATGATTATCCTTCAATATTTTATCGGTTCTATTAAACAACAACAATAATAACAACATCAAAACTCAAATTTACCTCAACAATAACATGAGGCAGCTAGGGCTATACAGGCAATGTAGGTTTCTAAATATAAAACGAGTTCTGTAAGACAAAATTAGTTAACCAAAGTTTAACTGTAAAGTGTATCTAAGAATCGAGGCGAATATTCGCGAGAAGGTGGGATTAAAAGGTCTGTCCATTAGAATCACACACCAACGCTTCCTACAGACAGCCTCGGGTCAGAGTGACCTTCATTCACCCAAACAAACTCATATCGTTAAACAACAAACATTGTTTAATTGAATTTTAGATTTTCCCCTCGATTGACTGGACCGAAGTGCTCGGTCTCACTTTGACATGTCGGCTTCTTGTGCAGATGCTTCGACGACGTCTGGGCATGTAATCAGAATTTAATTGGTGGGCGGGAACATCATCACTCACTGAGGAATGCAGGTACATCCACGTGACGAGTCCCGAATAGGACGAAATGCGCATCCTGGATTGCACTGCTAGTCACCAGCGACCAATTAAACAAAACATTGTCACTGTACACAAAATCACAAAGTGAAGTATTACAATTACAGATTAAACAAGGACAAAGGTAAATAATCAAGGTCAAAATCAGCATTTGATATGTAAATGTTAAATTAGTGATACACAGTCAGTATAGGAGAAAAACGTACGATAATTAAGAAGTTAGTTAAAACATCTAAATAAGCATGAATATTGTAAATAGATCACCCAGGGGAAATTTTCTAAAACATTTTTCCATTATAACATCTATGAATAAGTGAAATGACAACGTAGATTTATTCACAAAATATGAATTATTTGAATTTATTATACACACTTTAGGTAGGCATACATGAAAATAGAAATGTGGTCAAGGGATAAAGAAGAGACAGATTGTTTAGATGAATATTCATAGAATCTAAATTTTAATAAGAAGTGAGTATATCTCCACAAGAAACTCTTGGAATGAACTAATCAACAACCTGTTGCTCAACATATATGCCAAAGAAAATGAGGATGGATCAGACGTACGCTAGGAGACTGTCAGCTTACATCGCGCACCAGGCCGTAGAATGGGATCTGTCTACGGAACGACGAGTTGGACGAACGAGAGTGACATGGAGGAGAAGAAAGCCTATGGGCAATCATGGGGTCAGTTAAAGTGGACTGCACAATACAGGCCAAAATAGAGGTGTGCTGTTGACGCCATACGTCCCACTTGGAAACTAACGGAATAATAATATTTAGGCAAAACCATTTTCAGACACACTAAGAAGTTGGAGGATTTCATCATGAGCTGACATCAGTTAGAGAACCATTGAAAAACCTGAAGGGAGTACTGGATAGCTCTTTCCGTTGTCCTAGTTTGGGACTCTTCATCAGTACGCACCCACCGAGGTTCGAACCCAGGGCCTTCTGGTTACAAGCCACTGGGACCCTATCCAATGGCCCACGAATTCTAACTTCCACCAATTCATGACATAGAGCGATCACTTCACAATGTCTTCTTCGACAAGTTACGGCCTCACATTGCGAAGTGGTCGTGCTATGTCATGAATTGGCAGAAGTTAGAAATCATGCACCGGCCATTGGACCGGGTCCCAGTGGCTTGTAACCAGAAGGTCCTGGGTTCGAACTTCGGTGTGTGCGTACTGATGAAGACAACGAACACAGCTGTCCAGTACTCCCTGAAGGTTTTCCAATGGTTCTCTAACTGATGTCAGCTTATGATGATATCCTCCAACCAATCAAACAAAATTCTCCTCAAAAATAATACTTGAATATTTAGAAGTATTGGTTCTCTACATACAACCTCAATAAAACTCAGTATTCAGCTGCATTTAATGTAACCAGCTAGACTAAGATACCTCTGATCAAAAAACCCTAGTCATTTAATATTTTCTGTATTCTGAAGTTAGTTCTAAAAACAGTTACGTAGGAGAGAGATAACCGGTGCACAGTGCCTAAACAATATGACGAATGGCTTACAATTAGTAATCTTAGACAGGTGGTGACTGATTGACTGGTTTTAACACAAAACTTCGCACAATAGTGGAGCAGTTCAAGTAAATATGTCTATGTTCCAGAATCTGTCGGAGGGTGGAGATATGATGAATACACTCTCTTCCTAGTCTAAAGACTGCCTAGTTTTCTCGTGTTTGTTTGTCCAGAGCACCACTTATTATACACATGATTATTAAACCTAGAACTTTAGATACCATATTAGTTAAGCTAATCCCCCTGTGATTATCACAAGAAGACTTGTCTCCATTCTTGTATATCGGGATAATCGATGACTTACATCAGCCTAACAAGACTATCTCTGATTCCCAGACGTTTTCTAATACCTTAGTTAGCCCAGATAACAACTTGTCACCACCGTCCTTAAACACCTCTGGAGTGATTGCACAAGGTCCCACCGCCTTTTTTCGTTACAAATTAGAGGCAGCCTATTTAACTTCACTTACAGATGCAGCACCAATGTCTACATCTCATTCAGGTGGGTGTCGAATGCTGGGTAAGTTGGACGTCGCTGTAGGCTAGTTATATTGTTCCTTAAAATGTTCCTTCCAACATTCCAGTCGTTTATCCTCAGAGCTAATTAGTTGACCAAATACCCAAGAAAAACTGTGCTAGAATACCATCTACTGGACGTTCTGTATTCATCTTGAGATTTTGTTATCCATCACAAAGTGTAACATACCATAAGTGAAAACAGATTTCATCTCGTACTTCTACTTTATACGAAACTTTGACTGACTGAATGACTGGTTTCGACATAGAAATTTGCACCGATGTGCAGCAGTTCGAGTCGCTACACTCCATGTAACACGTAAAAAAAGAGAAGAAAGTAGAAAGAAATATAAAACAGAGACAGCAAACAGAGATTTAAGGCAAAAAGAATAGCAATGTTGAAGAACCATGTAGTTTTATTGGATATTATTACTCCTAAGGAGTGGATGCATCTGCACCGTCATTGAGAACAATTTTGAGCCAGATCACCAGTTGTCTCTGGCCGCCATTGGTTTTTACCGTCTCGAGGACTCCAACCAGGATGTCTACACCTTCCTACGTGGCTGCTTTAAAGTAGCTGCTGTGGATTTCATTGACTGATGAAGCCATACTCTGGTTTGACCATCCACGCTAACTCTTTCCCAACTTCATTGATCCTATGTCAGCTGACATTATGTGTCGAGGAAGGCTATGGATGGCTAAACATGCGTAATACATGTCCTAGCCATCTCAATCGATGTAACTTCATAGCCTCGTCTATTGATTTCCCCTCTTTACTTAGCACCCGACTAAAGCCTAACCTCAATATTGCTAACCCTATTATATCATTTCACACGGGAGATAGAACGCAGGCACCTGTGATCAAAGACAACCAGACAGGCTTTTCATGTCTTCCACTTTCAATGGCCAGGTTTCACAGCCATAAAGGAGGACGGGGTGAAGTGCTGCTGTGCAGTGCACATGTTCTTCGGTTGACAGCCAGTCTGATATCATGTCTACGCCAGAGATGGCATAAACTGGCATATGTGAAACGAGTTTTCTGTATCCGTGCTGAGATTTCGTCAGCGATCAACCCTCTGGGACTGGCTGATGCAACTTTTCAAATAGGAAAAATTAATAAAACATCTTCAGAAAATAAAAATGGCAATGAATATCCCTTTTTCAATTTAGTTATTAAGACATTTTCGTCTTAGCCGTCTGAATTCATTAAACAATTATTATGGATATTGGTAATAGAAATATTGATTGTCTATAAACTAGTCTTCATGTTTTTGTTATTATTGACCGAGGTTTGTCTCATAAAACTGACAAAAACCAGTGGTTGGATATATATTCATGTCCGCCTAGTTGAAAATAATTCAATGCTTTAATCAGAAGTATCATAAGAACGAGGTGCACTAATTATGAAAGATTCGGTGAAATTTATTTATGTCGGAGATTTGACACACTGGCTTATGCGCTCTACCTTTGATCAATAGGTCCTGGATTCGAGTTCTACCCAAACTACTTTAAGCTGGATAGTAGTACGATCCCATAGACAATGTGTAGTTCATAGCGTGGGACATGAAAAATTTGTTTAGGAAGTACCAGACGGTTGTTTCGTCCTTGTTAGGAGCTCTTCACAGTACGCAACCATTGCTCCACACAAGACCGAACCTAAGGCCTTCAGCCTGCGAGACAAGCCTCTGAACTATTCAATTGCTGGAACAGAATCCAGTGGTCTATGAATTCTAACTTTTGCCAATTTGTGGCATACACCGCAACCACCAGCCAATAACATTGGCGAGTACTTGTTCTCACGCCCAACCACTTGGCGGATCCGGTTGGTCACTACGTCCCACTGAGAACTTCAGGCAACTTTATTCTGTAGTCAGTTACCAATGAGCATTAGAATTATTTTCAACTGTTAGTTTGCAGGGATTTGACTAACACTCATGGAAGCGTATCTAAAAGACCAGTGACCATTCGTTTCTTTAGGCAGTTGTAAAGAAAGTTTTTAAAATCAATGACTACTTCAACTGCTGGCTATTCAATTAGTTCACAAAATTTTATCTTTGCAAATAAATCAATAAAGCAGTTGACAAACACGCCTTAATCTGTAGCATGTTCAGTCATTACGTCAATGCGGCTGTTTGGTTTTTAGATAACTGGCCACGGATTCGAAAAGCACTTCACATACTGGTAACTTTAAAGAATAGATACTTCACAGTCAAATGACCTTGAACCAACCGATCAATTACTCCTAGGTAGAAAGTGGCATTTGTAGTTTACAAATTATGTTTACTGAATATATATGAACTATGTAGGGTATATGTCTTGGGTTTTCCATAAAAATGTGGCGATAGTAAACAGACCACGATATGTAGGGGTAGCAGTTATGGGATCCACTAATTCTGATGAATATCAGCGTTTCATCGTTGCAAGTTTCACTGTAACCCTGTCGGGTTAAGCTTGCAATGCTGAGTGATGTGATTCGTTGGTTCAAGGTCATTTTAATTGTGGTATCTATTCTTTACTCTAGTCTAATTACTTTATCAAAGACAATTAGATACTATTAGACCACCTGCAACAGAAAAGACATGACTCATAGCCTGAGAGGATATGAGAAATCTAATCCTGGTAACTGGATTCTAACTTTAAAACGATTATGGATTAAGAAAGATGTAAACACTCTTTATTTTTTTATTCCTTTACGTTCTCAGTGGAATATAGGGCTTCAAGTTTCAGTAGCAGCGGTGTTTATTTTTACGGGATGGGGTTGCCAGCCTAATGCACAACCTTCCCTCTTTATCAGTTTTATTACTGGCTTAGCGAGGTAAGGGAGCGCGTCGAACCCCGGACCACATGCGTGGTCGGCGAGCATTATATTTCTGTTCTACCGACGCATACAGTCTTTATTATTTGACTATATCCACTAAACTGTCATGATTTCCCACTGCCTCCCCTCACATTTCTGCTTATTATTACAGTTCTTTCAAATCTCTATTTCTTTCTACCTTTGTACGCTATATGGAGTGTGGCAACTTGAACTAATGAACTTCTCTACATTGACTATCAGTCATAAATAAAGAAGAATAACGGATAGACGACAGGTTCATGCGTTTTAATTCAATTCACACGATCAGTTACAACACAATGTATCAAAAATTCATTGTCCATATGTATTTCTCTGCATATCATTACAGAGCTACTCTCAGTAACATCTATGATTTTGAGTTACACATCCCGAGATGAAAGTAGTTAGAGAAGCGATGAAAAACAAGGAGTGCATTGCACGTACAAATTTATCTAATGTGCACTAGTGACGAACTAGAGTGTTAGTGAGATGCTGTGATCAGTGGGATTTATCAAGTAGGATCTGAGATAAAGTACTTAGCGTCGATGACATTATCTGACAGAAATTAGAATTCAAGTGTTGTTTTGAAGAGATTTGACTTGATTGATTACAGGACTTCACATTATGAGCTGACATCGGTTAGAGAAAGATTGGAAAACCTGGGAGTGCTGCATAGTTGTTTCATCCTAGATTGGGACTATTATCAATGTGCACCCACTACCAGCGTTCGAAACTAGGGCCTTCCGGGAACAAGGCGAGTACAACAGTTTGGCTGTGAAGACAAATACTCACCGCCTATGACATTGGCTAGTGCCAGTTGGAACTCATCAACCATAGGGTGGGGTCGCAGTGGCTGAATGGTCTACGATGTCACTTCCTAACCGGAAGGTTCTGGGTCCAAACACCGGTGGTGTGTACGCACTATTGAAGAGTCCCAAATCAGGCTGACGAAACAGCTGTCCAGTACTCACTGCAGCTTTACAAACGGTTCTCCAACTGAAGTCAGCTCATGACGAAATTAGAATCCATGGGCCACTGGTTTCTATCTCATTGGTTAAATGGCTTGTCTCATAACTTGAAGATCGCGGTTGTGCACAGAGGAGGATCCTCAAATCTGAACGAGGCGACTCCCTAGTACTACCTGGTCTTCACTAGTTCTTTAATTGATGTCATCTTAGGATCTGACTTACAAATCGACCAGGTCCCTACTTACAAACTATAAGTCTTGGAAATAGATCCATAACTGTTGCGTTGAGACTTTGTAGGGAGTGCGATAATTGAACACTATGTCAACAAACGCCTTCTCTTTCAAAGTAATCTACAAAGTGAAGGATGACCCACCAAATACTAGCAATACGCTTTTGTCTCGTCTGCGCATTTCTGTAGCCTTACGCATACAGTTATAAAGAGCGGAGGTTCGCATACGAAAGAACATCATTCAACCACTTCTAATACCATGGTAACGACCGTGTTGACTTCGGATGACTTGATTTTTGTTTGCTGGGTTGTCTGACTCCTTATAACTCTTCTATTGGTTTAGGACGCTTACTTACTTCCACATTTTCCTTCCTCTCTATGCACATCCTGATTAAAAATCATTCCTTAAATTACTCATTTTATTACTTACCTCGAATACACTTATTCAATTCCTCTTGTGCACTGACTAATATCTACAATTATGATTGTGACAAATTGTCACTTTTATTACTACCCTCATTGATGAAAGAGATTCTGCACAAATGATGGTGAAACACATCTCATTGTAGAGGCTGACGTGTTCTTTCGAAGTCCATTCGTCATGCAGCCAAGTATCCGCATTCGTACTCTTATTATAATATCGATCGATGCCAAAGAAATAAAATACTGTCGTCAATCCTGAAGTTTTAACAAGAATATAGGGAATACGATAGTGTACCTCGTCGGGAGGCATGAGTGGCGATCGTAGCCAGTGGAAGTAGGCAATTGTTGTACACTATGCGTGTAGTCAATGGAACGTGCTGCCTTACTTACACTAGTGGGGAAGTTGGCGTCTTTCTCGCCACATGGAAGATTGTTGGAATAAACCTATTTGTAATTTGCAGGCTTCAAAATGCAAAAATCACTGCAACCCTCGGCAGAAGATATGTTTAACTGAACGCAGGTTTACACAAACCTATTCATTCAGTGGATTCTACCTCTTGCTGACGTCAAGATACCTATCATGACCTACTTCTTAGATGTACGCCATTGTTAGTGACTGACTGACGGCACCACAAACTGTCGATGAAGGCGATCGCCTACCTAAGTCACTGGTTAAGAAGGAAACAATAAGTGATCCGACAAGACTTCTCGGTTAATTAAGTGTTTTGTTCACATTGGGCATTAATAACTGCAAAAATTACAAACTTTAAGTACACGAGAAGTGTATGAGATTGAAATCACCAGACTCCAAGTAATTACACTTTATTCATCCAAATATCAAATATTACAATAAATGCATTACAAAGTATCTTCCCAGTAATTTACAAAGCAGTCGACAAGTAGAAAAAAAAGATATTACAGATACAAAGTAGAAGAAACGGTGAGTAGGAAAGACAAACTAAAGAATAGATCAATTAATGAATCAATCCTTCTTTGCATTCGCTTTTTCATTTCTAATAGTCGACTTACAATTCTTTCCTGCAGTTTTCCACGATTTGTTTCCACTTTTCATACTACTGATTCGATTAATAGTAGTCAAATGTTTAATAACAAAAATACCTAGTAAGACAGTGACATTCTCTAACAGGACACGTATTTCTAACCAAAATTCACAACCTTTAACGCGCCAATAACTGAAATTACAATCACGAAGTAATGAAAGTATTACAAAACAAAAGACAACTAGATAATCAGCCAGACGAAATAAAAAACTGTCATATGAAAAGGTTTTATGATTAGGATTATTACTATTATTGATGATGACGAGTTGATCATGTATAATCACAGGAATAGAATATATGAAACCAGCCGTTAACATACATAAACCAAGAACAAGACTAAACACCTTCAGACAACCATAACTGTCTGCTAATAATGGCCATAGGGAATTAATTTCTGTCAATTGGATATCTTCATCCAACTGGAACAATTCTACAGGGATACAAAAGATACCCAGTATACTAATTGACACAGACATAATGCCTAAACCAAAAGCATACACATTACTATACGGTTTAGATAGTTGAGAAGTCAACGAACTACTAGAATGATTGTTAGTATTATTATTATGATCAGTAGTCGTATTAATAGTAGTACTATTGACATTTTCATACATATTTACGCCTAATAAACGAAAATAAATCCCAATAGTAGCAAGACATCTTAAGCCAACACGAGCACGTAAACACCTTGAGTAGCCTAGACGCTTTTCTACACCAAATATATAGGCTATGTAGATTTGACTCAGAAGGATACTAGCCAATGATAAACGCGTTAAAAAACGACTTGTAATCCCCGTTGATGCTACGAGACCTATGCCAATCTAAGACGAAATGAACAAAAAAGAAAGAAGTACAAGAAAAAGGGAGAGCAACACAACAAATGTGATGAGGTGAGTGTGAATAAACAATTTTATTTCATTAAAAAATGTATAATTATATAAGTTAGCGTATAGATGTGGATTGATAGGAAGCGGTTAAAAATTAAAATAAACATTTAAAGTCAACGGCTGGCTGCAGTTAACAACGCTATATGGATATGAAATAACCTCGTTGGAGAACTTTTCGTCTCATTGTTTAACTATTGAGCCACCAATCACCAACCAACCAACCCACCAATCAGAGCAATTTATTGTCCTCTGATGTAGCCGACTTTTAGTGTGGTTAAAAATCTCTTAATGTAATATAATACAAAGTCATCTATAAAGTCAAAAGAAGCCTTCCAAAATCAACAAGCTTCCGTATACTTTGTATTGCCGAGGCCTTAGCGATTTGGATAGAAAAGCCTGATTTATGCACATAGAAGAAACTTCTCCACCCCCTCCTACTACCGTGGGTTTAATATCAAGTTTATCTGTCATCAACATTTTGTTATCAAATTTTTTTTTGCAATTTTCGTGTAATAATTTTTAGTAACTAACCCATTCAATCTTTTCGCCTATTATGTAGTTTATTTTCATAATTGTCTCCATACTCCTTCACTAACATCTAATCTTTCTAAACATGTCTATATTACGTAACCCTACTCACATCTTACCAATCTTCACCCCACTTAGTTACAACTTTGATTATTAATCACACAACTTAATTTCTTTATTATTTTGATGATGTAACCCTACTCACACCTCACCAATCTTCACCCTACTTAGTTACAACTTTGATTATTAATCACACAACTTAATTTCTTTATTATTTTGATGGTGTAACCCTACTCACACCTTACCAATCTTCACCCTACTTAGTTACAACTTTGATTATTAATCACACATTTTAATTTCTTAATTATTTTGATGATGTAATCAACAACCTACACTAACTGTTATTTCGATTTTGACAAACCTAATGTACACTCACACACACACACAAAATTAATTGTATATAATTGCGACTGTACAGCTAAGTGAATGAATTCGCCGAAAAGAGACTCTTCGCTGAACTAATTTGTTCTTATTTCAATGTCTTAACGGGTATATTTCGCGAATTAAAAATAAAAATTAATAAAGACCCATTAAAGGTTTCGAGTGAGTTTTCACCCTAATTCAGTTTAAGAAACTGGGTAGTATCATCAGCTCTCAACGAATAAATATCACTAATACTCTGATTTGGTGAAAATATTCATTCAGATATTCAAGTGTTCGCGTTTCCATGGTTTTGCTTTGATTGGTTACCGGATTTCGAACATAAGCTGAAATCGGTTAACAAACCATTGTATAAAGCTGGGAGTACTGAGTAGCTGTTCCGAGACTTTTTAGCAGTACACGAGCTCGCCTCTGTCTGTCTGTCTGGATTCAACATAGAACTTGGCACCGAAGTGCAGCAGTTCGAGTTGCCACGTTCCAAATAGCACACAAGGAAGACAAGAAGATGAGTGCAGGGAATCAATAGAGTTTTGACAAGTATAAGAGTGAAACAGAATGAGTAATGATAGAAAGGAATATGAAAGATTACAGAGACTGAATACATCTGCGTAAGCCATTGACAACGATTTTGAGCCATGTCACCTATTGTCTCCAGCCATTGATTCTTAGAGTCCCGAGGGCCCCAACCCGGAAGTCTGCATCTCCCTACCTGACTCAGTTTAACTGTCAGGGATTTCATGGATTGACTGGTGCCATGTTTTTGTTTGGCCACCACTTACTCTTTTCCAACCTGCACCTATATCAGCTAGTAATGCCCATCGGGGGAGACGATGGCTAGGCATGCGCAGCACGTGGCCTAACCATCTCAATCTATGTAACTTCATAGCCTCTTCGGGTGATTTTCCCTCTTTGCCCAACACTCTACGCCTAACGTCAACATTACTTACCTTATTATACCACCTAACGCGAGAAAGAGATCGTAAACATCTGTGGTCAAAAACAGACATTCTCTTCATGTCTTCCTCTCTCAATGGCCACGTCTCACCGCCATAGAGAAGGACGGAGCGAACTGATGAGCAGTATACACGTCCCTTGGTTGACAGTCGGATGTCACGCCTACGCCAAAGACGGTGTAAGTTAGCGAAAGCAGCCCTAGCTTTCTGGATCCGTGCTGTGATTTCGTCACCAATCAATCCGTTGGTGCTGATACAACTTCCTAAATAGGTGAAGTGGTCAACATGTTCTATCACTTCACTCCCTATCACTAAGCTTGGAGTTGACGTAGTCCAGTCCTGTAGCAGCATCTTACATTTCACAGGGGCGAATCGCATGCCAAACATACGAAGATTGCTGCTCAAGGTGTTCAGAAGACTCTGCATTTTGTCAGCGCCCTCCCCTAACAGGACTATGTCGTCTGCGTATTCTAAGTCTATAAGACTATTCCCTGGTAACAAGTCGATTCCTAAGTCGTTACGTTCGGTTAAGGATACTTCCATTAGCATATCTATGATGAAGTTAAACAGAAAAGGGGAAAGTGGACATCCTTGACGGACACCACTGGTTGTTATCAATTCAGATGACAATTCCCCATAAGCCCTTACACAGCTACGTGAGTTTGAGTAGAGTGCCTTGATTAGTGCAATGTACTTTCTTGGCACTCCCTTCATAGTCAAACATTGCCATAGAACCTCTCGATCCACGGAGTCGAAGGCCGCCTTCAAGTCAAGAAATATGGCAATTGTTGAACGCCTAAAAGTGTGCCTATGTTCTAGGATCTGTCGGAGAGTGAAGATATGATCTATGCACCCTCTACCTGGCCTAAAGCCCGCTTGATTTTCCCTCGTTTGTTCCTCTCGTGTTCGGCTTAGTCTGTTCATGATTACTGAGCCTAGGATTTTAGAGACTATGTTCGTTAGGCTGATTCCTCTATGATTATCACATGAGGACTTGTCTCCCTTCTTGAATACTGGTATAATAAGTGACTTACCCCAGTCTGATGGAACCGTCTCTGATTCCCAGACGTTACCTAGTACCTTAGTTAAACTATATACTAGCATGTCACCCCCATATTTAAACACCTCCGGAATAATTCCGTCGGGTCCTGCCGCTTTGCCTCGTTTCAAATTACAGATAGCTTTGGTGACCTCACTTACAGACGGTGGGCCAGTGTCTATGTCCCATTCGGGTGTTTGCTGGATGGCGGGGACGCTCAGTGTGGCTGTAGGCAAGTTAAACTGTTCCTCGAAGTGTTCTTTCCAGCGTTTGAGGCGTCTATCCTGAGAGCTAATTAAGGAGCCATTTTTCTCACAAATAGTCTCACTTATGATTTGCTTTCTCCCACCCGTTTCCCTGATGAGTCTAAAGAGTTGCCTATCGCCGATGCTTTTTCCATCTCTTTCGCCTTTGTCAACCACCACTGTTCACGGTCCTTGCGGAGACTTTTCGTAAGTTTTCTTTTGTGCAGCTTCCGCTCCTCATTGAATTCGGAGCTCGCCGGAATAAGTCTTCTAGCATCTATCAGTTCGGATGAGGCAGTCGAAATCCAATGGTTTTTACTCACCTTTGGATTTACCTTATTCACAGCTTTTACAGCTGTATCTATGGCTGACTTAATATTTTTCCAGGCTTCTTCAGGATGAGCGCAGCTGTCAAACTCAGATATGTGTTTAGCTAGTTCTTCCTACACGAGCTCGCCTCGTAACCGGAAGGTACTAGCTTCGAATCCTGGAGGCGGGTCCTTACTGATGATGTCAGTTCATGATGAAATCCTGTAACTAATTACTCTGATACATGAAATATCTGTGGCAAACTGACTTCAAAGGCAAACAACAATCTGAAATGAAAATATTGACAAACGTATTTATTGTCAATTTGTTCAAGATATACATACAGGCACCCAAATTCGTTAATGTAAGCGCAACCTCTCTCTGACAGTTTTCCAAGGAAACTATGATGGAATTTCACCTCCTCGAACTGTGTAAATTCCAAAGTGTGATTTCGATTTAAACATGCAAACCAGTTCGCCCAAGTATAGTTAGCAAGAATAACGGCGTGATTTGAACTGATTTGATTCTCTGGGCCAATTTAGAACCAGTGTACCGCCGACAAGTTCGAGACTGAATGCGTGAAACGCGACTTTGGTGTTTAAATCTCTTCGATAATCTGGTTGGCTAGCAAGCAAGTACTACTGGTTTATGTGAGTGGTACACAACTACTACTACTACTACTACTCATCTCAATCAATCGGTGGTAGTAGGCAATTTTATGCATGCTTTCCTCATGATAACAACATTTTGATATCAAGAAGATTCCATAATGTGACCTGAATAAATTTCGTCCCTTATAAGTAACTGTGTAAAATTGCTAATTGCCAATTTGACTGACAGTCGACATGATTATAACAAAATTGACTTGCATCAGGAATATCTAATGACGACCATACAAAATGTGGAAGATATGAAAACTTTGCCTATCTTTGATTATAGGAGTTTGCATTTCATCACCTCTGTTAACTGGTATAATGTGGTGAGTAATATTGACGTTAGTCACCGAGTGTTACGTAAGGAGGGAAATTCAATCGATAAGGTTGTGAAGATAGATCGATCTAGATGGCTAGGGCACGTGTCGCGCAGGCCAAGTCATTGCCTTCCTCGATGAGGAGTGTTAGCCGACATGGGATCACGTTGGAAAAGAGTTAAAGGTAGTAATCAAATCAAAAGCTGGCAAACCGTGGTCTGCAACAATATGTAGAATCACTCCTTCTGTCACTGTATTCGCTCGTCGATCCGGGATCGCGACGGCGTCTAGCCATAGGGTAGCATATTCTGTTATTACCAGAAGGTACTGGTTGCCACTGGACGTCTGTGGAAAAGGTCCCATTACATCTATAGACCACAGGTCACCAACTGCTTTCACTGGAATCGACTGCGGAGACGGTCGTATGTGCTGATCACCTTTCATCAGTTGGCATTGCGTACACTCCATTACGTACTTCCCGACATCTTACATCATATCTGGCCTTTGTCACAGGAGATCGTTCGTTCTGGCACCGCCTGTGTGTGCTAGTTGGCGACATTCTTGTATCATCTCGGCGTGGGCATTCGCGTATTACCGCCAATTAGCTTTCGTCATCCTCCCACCACGTCAACATTCCGTAGGCGTTCAAACTTAGCCGGTCTTTCTGTTTGAGTGGGATATTTAACTCACGATTCACTGTGGGGCGATTCACCTTTATTGCGTTAGTTAGTTAGTTATCACTTGTATGACAGTTTGCAGAGTGGAGTCCGAGCTTTGACTCCGGGCAAGTCTTTCTGGGTCTTGCTGTCGGGCATTTACACTATATGCTATTTCAGGTGATTCTACCTCATCTTCTCTTCTGGATAAAATGTCTGGCAACACGTTCTCTTCCCCTGGAACATGAGACACCGTACTCCTACAGGTGCAGCATCCACTGTGACAACTTCCCACGTTGGTCTCTGGCGGTTCCCAGACCCTGCAACGGCGTATCATCAGTCTCTACGTGGAGGCGTTGACCAAGTAAATAGGGTCTCCAATTGTCTAACGCCCACACAATCGCCAAACATTCCTTCTCTGTTATTGAATACTTCTGTTCAGTGTGCGTTAAAACACGGCTGGCGTATTCTACAACCCCGTTACCCTGTCACAGTACTGCGCTTATTCCTTAGTTGCTCGAATTCAAAGACACTGTGAACAGTTTTTTCCGCACAAGTAATTGTAACGTCATTCTCTGATGATCCATCGGTTGTTTAATGCGGTCGAATACCTTCTGCGAGTCTTATAACCAGATAAACTTTGATTCGCCTAATAGCTGATAAAGTGTAGCCGCTATCTTGTTGAAGTCCTTCACAAACCGACTATAGGACGCCGCTATCCACCAAAAACTGTCTCAATTTCCTCTTCGAATTCGGCTACTCAATGGACTTGATTGTTAAAAATTCTTCGGGCAGTAGTGTCATCTCGCTGCTTCCCACATTATGTCCTAAAAGCGTAACTTTCTTCCTAGCAATCTGAGATTTTGCCTTATTGATGTGTGGACTGAATTCTTAAATCCGTCTTAGATCTGCCTCTATATACTCAACGTGATCACTCTCGCGCGTACTGTATGTCAATAGGTCATCGCCATAAACTTCGACGTTCCTCAAATTCTTAAGCAGCAATGTCATTAATTCTCTAAATGTGAATCGGTAACCTGCCAATATAAAGGGAATGCATTTAAACCGATATTGTTTCTATCCCCCTTGTTTTATCAGCAGTTGTCAGCAGCCTGATCGCAGATCTAAGAATGTAAGCAGCTTCAAGCTTTGACAGCGATCTAAAGATTCTGCTACGGTTGATGTCGCACACAGTATCCGCTGTTATGCTGTTCACCTGTCAGAAATCAACACAATATCAGTATTTCCCGATGGCTTTCTTCGCAAATACCAATGCAGAACTATATGGGCTATCGAATTCTTCAATAATGTCATCCTTCAAAATCACTATAATCTGCCTCACAACTTCACTTTCCAAATGGCACGGAACTCCTCGAGTCGTGAACACAACCACTAATAACAATAACAGCTTTATTCCAAACAGTATTTGTGGTACAGGTATGGGATTTTCAGCGTGCATTACAATATTGCATCATAAATTTTATGAGATTTTAAAGTCAAAAAGCAACAACCAAAAAATAAAAAAGAACAGCGTTGCGTTTACATTTTTTAACAATGCACCACACCATATGAAATATAAAATTAGTGTGTAAGAGAAGATGTGAACAACAATATAATAGTAACGAAGAGAGGAAAACAAAAGCCAATGGGAAATATTTGTTTGTTAGAGTGCCGCAGTAAGTTGGTCGTGTCATACCTAACGGATTTCTCATCACATAACAGCTGTGCCAGATAAGGTATTGTGGAGTTTTTGTACTTGGTAGTCCTAGCATATAGCCTCCTATAGCTGCTTCTAGTTCTACCAGATGAAATGCAAGGAGAGAGCTGCGTATAGAGAGGGTCTGACAATGATATTAGGTGGTTGGAGGCAATCGGCAGGAAGCCTTGGACCTAGGTTTCGTGCTAGTTGGCACTCGTCAGCAAGGCGTATCTGCAACCTTGAAGGAACTCATGTCCCTTCTGAGATTCGAACCCGCGTCACCCAGTGCTGCAGTCAGAGACGTTACCACTGAGCTATTCGGGCTCGCGATTGACCTCCTGTAGGACTGTAGTAGATATTTTGATTTGACACTATGAACTAGTGTTATGCGTCTAGTCCTCTCTTTGGTGAAGACTGAATTCTATCAGTCAGGTTGTAATGTGGCCACCATTCTAGGTAGCTCGCCATCACGGTGTACATAGTTTGTGATGATATTAGGTGGTTGGAGGCAATCGGCAGGAAGCCTTGGACCTAGGTTTCGTGCTAGTTGGCACTCGTCAGCAAGGCGTATCTGCAACCTTGAAGGAACTCATGTCCCTTCTGAGATTCGAACCCGCGTCACCCAGTGCTGCAGTCAGAGACGTTACCACTGAGCTATTCGGGCTCGCGATTGACCTCCTGTAGGACTGTAGTAGATATTTTGATTTGACACTATGAACTAGTGTTATGCGTCTAGTCCTCTCTTTGGTGAAGACTGAATTCTATCAGTCAGGTTGTAATGTGGCCACCATTCTAGGTAGCTCGCCATCACGGTGTACATAGTTTGTGATGATATTAGGTGGTTGGAGGCAATCGGCAGGAAGCCTTGGACCTAGGTTTCGTGCTAGTTGGCACTCGTCAGCAAGGCGTATCTGCAACCTTGAAGGAACTCATGTCCCTTCTGAGATTCGAACCCGCGTCACCCAGTGCTGCAGTCAGAGACGTTACCACTGAGCTATTCGGGCTCGCGATTGACCTCCTGTAGGACTGTAGTAGATATAGATAGAATTCAGTCTTCACCAAAGAGAGGACTAGACGCATAACACTAGTTCATAGTGTCAAATCAAAATATCTACTACAGTCCTACAGGAGGTCAATCGCGAGCCCGAATAGCTCAGTGGTAACGTCTCTGACTGCAGCACTGGGTGACGCGGGTTCGAATCTCAGAAGGGACATGAGTTCCTTCAAGGTTGCAGATACGCCTTGCTGACGAGTGCCAACTAGCACGAAACCTAGGTCCAAGGCTTCCTGCCGATTGCCTCCAACCACCTAATATCATCACAAACTATGTACACCGTGATGGCGAGCTACCTAGAATGGTGGCCACATTACAACCTGACTGATAGAATTCAGTCTTCACCAAAGAGAGGACTAGACGCATAACACTAGTTCATAGTGTCAAATCAAAATATCTACTACAGTCCTACAGGAGGTCAATCGCGAGCCCGAATAGCTCAGTGGTAACGTCTCTGACTGCAGCACTGGGTGACGCGGGTTCGAATCTCAGAAGGGACATGAGTTCCTTCAAGGTTGCAGATACGCCTTGCTGACGAGTGCCAACTAGCACGAAACCTAGGTCCAAGGCTTCCTGCCGATTGCCTCCAACCACCTAATATCATCACAAACTATGTACACCGTGATGGCGAGCTACCTAGAATGGTGGCCACATTACAACCTGACTGATAGAATTCAGTCTTCACCAAAGAGAGGACTAGACGCATAACACTAGTTCATAGTGTCAAATCAAAATATCTACTACAGTCCTACAGGAGGTCAATCGCGAGCCCGAATAGCTCAGTGGTAACGTCTCTGACTGCAGCACTGGGTGACGCGGGTTCGAATCTCAGAAGGGACATGAGTTCCTTCAAGGTTGCAGATACGCCTTGCTGACGAGTGCCAACTAGCACGAAACCTAGGTCCAAGGCTTCCTGCCGATTGCCTCCAACCACCTAATATCATCACAAACTATGTACACCGTGATGGCGAGCTACCTAGAATGGTGGCCACATTACAACCTGACTGATAGAATTCAGTCTTCACCAAAGAGAGGACTAGACGCATAACACTAGTTCATAGGGTCTGACAATATAGTATTCGCTAGTTTCTTACATGACATTATATGTCTATCCACAATAGTATTAACCAGTTGGTTTAACGATATCCCACTTGCCCTAGTAACGGCTTTCAGTGCCCTTCTCAGCAAAGCAAAGTCTTTCTTAAGTAGTCCAGGAAAGATTAATGGGGAGCAGTAAAGAGGGTCTGTCTCTGTTTGGATTCAACATAAAGAGGGATGGGTAGAATACAAGAATTGACAAACTGAGAAAGCAAAGACTGCTTTATACCAGACTGTCTTAACCTCCTAACGTAGAACGTTAAGCGAAACATCTTTCTAGTAACTAGCAAGATGTGAGAGGACCAGGAAAGATCGGAGGAAATACTCAGCCCAAGGTACTTGATATTAGATGTAATTCAACCTCTATGCCGTCAATGATAGTGGGGCCATGTGAGCTAGCTAGTTGTTGTAGGTCACGTTTTCGTCTGAAAGTGAAATTGACTACCTGACATTTAGACGGATTTAGCTTAAGACCGTTTGAAGAGGACCACTGACTAATTTCCGACAGAAAGTTATTTAATTTGGAACAATCCGACTGAGAGTTGACAGGCATGGGAACAGAGAGGTCATCAGCATACTTAACAAAAGTGGCTACATCAGAACGGGGCAAGTCATGTAAGAAAAAAGAAAAGGAGAAAGAACAGCACCTTGAGGAACACCAGCTAAAGTAAGTGAGGTAGTGGAGGACTTCCCATTGTAGACGGTGTACTGCTTCCTATCGGAAAAATAGGAATGCAACCACTTATTTGTCCAGCTCTCAGCCTGTCTGGCAGCAAGCTTACTTAGCAAGAGAGACCTAGGTACAGAGTCAAATGCAGATGTGTAATCAAGGAAGGCACACCGAACGTAATTAGCTCCTCTATCTAAACTAGGGACTATGTTATGATGTAAGACAATAGCGGCATCTAAGGTACACCTACTATGTTTATAAGCAAACTGGTTGGGTTCATTGAAAGGCTCTAAAGAGGGTTCAAGATTAAGTAAAATAAGTCTTTCCATAACTTTCAAAAAAGGTGAGGTAATAGCGATAGGTCTAAACTTAACAGTAGGTCCACTTATTGATTTAGGCACTGGAACAATCTTGATATTTTTTTATGAGTCAGGTATAATACTTTTGGAAAAAGATTCGTTGAAAATGTCGGTTAATGGGGAACATAAGATGTCAGCACACACACACACACACACAGTAGGAACTCCATCAGGACCAAGGGACTGAGTAGGTTTGAGAGATTGAAGACACTTAAGGACATCATTCGTATTAAAGCATGAGAAACAGTCATTATTTACACTATTAGAGTTAGGAATCATAACATCTGCAGGGATACATATGAAGGATTTATTAAGCATATCAACATCGACAGAAGTATCATTCATTATTTGCTTACCACATGTGATTCCCTTTAATAACTTCCACATATTGGATGAGGATTTAAATGAAAGAAACTTCTGGTTATAGAGAGCATTTAATCTTTGTAATTCAGCTTTAATCAAAGTGTTCGTTCTCTTAACACCAGGTTTATTTTTCATTTTGTACAACCTCGCTTTTTCACGGCGAGGCTTTTTGAGTTGAGAAGAGGAGAAGCGGTCGAATTTTAAGAAGATTGTCTCTTTTGGACAACAAACATCAAGACAGAAATTAAGATGTGTGTTATGTTAGTAATTGTGTTATCAAGAGCTTGTTTAGTAAACAAGTCCCTGTTTGTGTCTTTTAACATGGTCCTAGATTCTGTATGCTGTCATGAGAATAACATCTATGTTGTGTTTTCTTTCCAAGGTATGAGAAGACCCTTTTGTGCTGCTTTCCATATACTTTGGGCAATATTCTTATGATACAGTGATCAGAATTTAGTAGTAGGGCTCTTTTTCGAGCTCCAAATATTCCTGTGTCGTTTGTAAACACGAGATCATGAAAAATCTGCGCTTGACCTAGGCGGCCTGTTCGAATTTTTGGGCCAGCTATTATAATATCTACATATTGCGTCCAATTTTCCGTTAACTCATATTTATTTATCACCTAAATATGAATTCTAACAGGATCATTTACTCTCGTAACTTTATTAATCATTTACGACCTAATGACTTTCATATTCCCAAGAAATCAAGGAAGAAGCATCGTAGTGGTTGGCAGAGAGCTCTCAAACGTACACCAATACACCTAACTACGGTCCTTGTCATAATGAACACAAACTGCCACTCTCTGCCTAACAAGATTATGTACCTACAATCTCTGATGTCCACTGACACTTATCATAATACTGCCATAATCACATTATAAGAAACGTGGTTACATGAACTGTATGATGACAACCTCATCTCACTAAAGGACTTCATCCTATTTAGACAAGACCGTAAATGTTGTAATAAGAAAAATGGTGGCGGCGTTGCAACTTTTATTCACTCCAAATGGTCTATTTCAAATAATGTTTGCTTCTCATTCTCAAATGACTTCATAGACTGTATTACTGTCAAATGTCGTCCCAAACATCTCCCCAAATATAAACATATCTTTGTTACAAACATGTACATTTCTTCCAGTTGCTCACTATCTGGTCTTTCAAATTTTGCTGACGAATTCACCATGTTTGCCGCTGCCAACTTCGACAACTCTCTATCTGTTATCACTGGTGATTTCAACTCCTCAGATTGCTCAATTGTGACTGACACGGTTGATTCATCAGTTGTCTGCTGCACCAGGTTTATCCGCACAGCTACTGCTAGTACAACGGTTTCTAGTGTTGGTTCCATGGATGCTACTACACTAAACACCGTTAGTGGTACTGTCACCTGCTTCCATCAACTACAACGGTTCCTTCTGCTGTGACTACTGCTGCACCTAGTGTTGACATTTGTGGAACGTCTGTTTCAAGTGGAGTCACAAGTGCTTCTGTGAGTGGGTCAGGAGCACCTGTATCTTCGTCATCTATGTTTTATGCATAAAACTGTTACAGAGGGTCTCTTTCTCTAACATTTGAGAGAAACATCTCCCAGTTAAGCATAGGACTGTCAATAGAAAAGTTACATCACATTCTGTACATATATTCATCCAAATGACTATAAACGAGATCCATTTTTTTCCAACTAAATCGAGTGTTTTGTCAAGTCGAGTGGGAAATTTGACTATGTTTGTATGACCAAGTGCTTCAAGGAAGGAGCAATCTGAGGAGTTGAAATCACCAGTGATAACAGATAGAGAGTTGTCGAAGTTGGCAGCGGCAAACATGGTGAATTCGTCAGCAAAATTTGAAAGACCAGATAGTGAGCAACTGGAAGAAATGTACATGTTTGTAACAAAGATATGTTTATATTTGGGGAGATGTTTGGGACGACATTTGACAGTAATACAGTCTATGAAGTCATTTGAGAATGAGAAGCAAACATTATTTGAAATAGACCATTTGGAGTGAATAAAAGTTGCAACGCCGCCACCATTTTTCTTATTATAACATTTACGGTCTTGTCTAAATAGGATGAAGTCCTTTAGTGAGATGAGGTTGTCATCATACAGTTCATGTAACCACGTTTCTTATAATGTGATTATGGCAGTATTATGATAAGTGTCAGTGGACATCAGAGATTGTAGGTACATAATCTTGTTAGGCAGAGAGTGGCAGTTTGTGTTCATTATGACAAGGACCGTAGTTAGGTGTATTGGTGTACGTTTGAGAGCTCTCTGCCAACCACTACGATGCTTCTTCCTTGATTTCTTGGGAATATGAAAGTCATTAGGTCGTAAATGATTAATAAAGTTACGAGAGTAAATGATCCTGTTAGAATTCATATTTAGGTGATAAATAAATATGAGTAAACGGAAAATTGGACGCAATATGTAGATATTATAATAGCTGGCCCAAAAATTCGAACAGGCCGCCTAGGTCAAGCGCAGATTTTTCATGATCTCGTGTTTACAAACGACACAGGAATATTTGGAGCTCGAAAAAGAGCCCTACTACTAAATTCTGATCACTGTATCATAAGAATATTGCCCAAAGTATATGGAAAGCAGCACAAAAGGGTCTTCTCATACCTTGGAAAGAAAACACAACATAGATGTTATTCTCATGACAGCATACAGAATCTAGGACCATGTTAAAAGACACAAACAGGGACTTGTTTACTAAACAAGCTCTTGATAACACAATTACTAACATAACACACATCTTAATTTCTGTCTTGATGTTTGTTGTCCAAAAGAGACAATCTTCTTAAAATTCGACCGCTTCTCCTCTTCTCAACTCAAAAAGCCTCGCCGTGAAAAAGCGAGGTTGTACAAAATGAAAAATAAACCTGGTGTTAAGAGAACGAACACTTTGATTAAAGCTGAATTACAAAGATTAAATGCTCTCTATAACCAGAAGTTTCTTTCATTTAAATCCTCATCCAATATGTGGAAGTTATTAAAGGGAATCACATGTGGTAAGCAAATAATGAATGATACTTCTGTCGATGTTGATATGCTTAATAAATCCTTCATATGTATCCCTGCAGATGTTATGATTCCTAACTCTAATAGTGTAAATAATGACTGTTTCTCATGCTTTAATACGAATGATGTCCTTAAGTGTCTTCAATCTCTCAAACCTACTCAGTCCCTTGGTCCTGATGGAGTTCCTACTGTGTGTGTGTGTGTGTGTGCTGACATCTTATGTTCCCCATTAACCGACATTTTCAACGAATCTTTTTCCAAAAGTATTATACCTGACTCATAAAAAAATATCAAGATTGTTCCAGTGCCTAAATCAATAAGTGGACCTACTGTTAAGTTTAGACCTATCGCTATTACCTCACCTTTTTTGAAAGTTATGGAAAGACTTATTTTACTTAATCTTGAACCCTCTTTAGAGCCTTTCAATGAACCCAACCAGTTTGCTTATAAACATAGTAGGTGTACCTTAGATGCCGCTATTGTCTTACATCATAACATAGTCCCTAGTTTAGATAGAGGAGCTAATTACGTTCGGTGTGCCTTCCTTGATTACACATCTGCATTTGACTCTGTACCTAGGTCTCTCTTGCTAAGTAAGCTTGCTGCCAGACAGGCTGAGAGCTGGACAAATAAGTGGTTGCATTCCTATTTTTCCGATAGGAAGCAGTACACCGTCTACAATGGGAAGTCCTCCACTACCTCACTTACTTTAGCTGGTGTTCCTCAAGGTGCTGTTCTTTCTCCTTTTCTTTTTTCTTACATGACTTGCCCCGTTCTGATGTAGCCACTTTTGTTAAGTATGCTGATGACCTCTCTGTTCCCATGCCTGTCAACTCTCAGTCGGATTGTTCCAAATTAAATAACTTTCTGTCGGAAATTAGTCAGTGGTCCTCTTCAAACGGTCTTAAGCTAAATCCGTCTAAATGTCAGGTAGTCAATTTCACTTTCAGACGAAAACGTGACCTACAACAACTAGCTAGCTCACATGGCCCCACTATCATTGACGGCATAGAGGTTGAATTACATCTAATATCAAGTACCTTGGGCTGAGTATTTCCTCCGATCTTTCCTGGTCCTCTCACATCTTGCTAGTTACTAGAAAGATGTTTCGCTTAACGTTCTACGTTAGGAGGTTAAGACAGTCTGGTATAAAGCAGTCTTTGCTTTCTCAGTTTGTCAATTCTTGTATTCTACCCATCCCTCTTTATGTTGAATCCAAACAGAGACAGACCCTCTTTACTGCTCCCCATTAATCTTTCCTGGACTACTTAAGAAAGACTTTGCTTTGCTGAGAAGGGCACTGAAAGCCGTTACTAGGGCAAGTGGGATATCGTTAAACCAACTGGTTAATACTATTGTGGATAGACATATAATGTCATGTAAGAAACTAGCGAATACTATATTGTCAGACCCTCTCTATACGCAGCTCTCTCCTTGCATTTCATCTGGTAGAACTAGAAGCAGCTATAGGAGGCTATATGCTAGGACTACCAAGTACAAAAACTCCACAATACCTTATCTGGCACAGCTGTTATGTGATGAGAAATCCGTTAGGTATGACACGACCAACTTACTGCGGCACTCTAACAAACAAATATTTCCCATTGGCTTTTGTTTTCCTCTCTTCGTTACTATTATATTGTTGTTCACATCTTCTCTTACACACTAATTTTATATTTCATATGGTGTGGTGCATTGTTAAAAAATGTAAACGCAACGCCGTTCTTTTTTATTTTTTGGTTGTTGCTTTTTGATTTTGAAATCTTATAAAATTTATGGGGTAATTAGATGCAATATTGTAATGCACGCCGAAAATCTCATACCTGTACCACAAATGCTGTTTGGAATAAAGCTATTATTCTTATTACTATTCCTATTATTATTATTATTATGATTACTTTCTAAGCAATGTGTTTAGAAAACTGCCCTATTTTGGCAGCATTTTCTGTTAGGAGGACTATATATCATCGGCATATTTTAAGATTATTTCCTGGAAACCCAGATAGAAATAAGAACTGCCTCTCTAAACCTAAATATTAAATTAGTCGTTGGATGTAGGTTTTGTTCAAAAGGATGCGGTGACACAATCCTTGTTGATTACAAAGAGGTAGAAGTGTAGCTAGAAGAAGAAAATAAAAAACAAATTCGGCGAAGGAAATTTTCGTCGATAAAGAAAATTTTTTTCGCTGAATATGTCTTATATTTTCTTCATGACTCAATAGGTATTTTCGGTGATTTGAATTGAACATGGATTATACAACTCATAGCATGGTACAAGAACAGGCTGGTTGAGGCAACTGAGTCCAACAACCACATGATCGGCAATAACTTCGATTCTATATCATATTGAATAACATCTTGAATTTTATGAGTAGCTTGGTCTTTTGGATCCTCTCCCCCACGCAAAGTCACTCAAGAACCAACAATACAGCTACTAACCCAACAAGATTATCTTTTATCTTACAAAAGTGCATCACAGTCTGATCAATTCTGAGTTGCTTTTTTTCAAATAAACCTCAACGATAACAAACAGTGAACTGTCGCGAGAAGCCTTTGGAAAGTGGTCTTCTATAACACATCGTAACACAAATAAGGTTTAGTATGAATTTGTAACGTTATCATCTTACCAGTCAGAATGATGATGGAGCTTACGATCAAAATAACTTCACCCAATTTACACGCCTGAAAGTGCATATTCGTACCCGTTAGATGGACTGAAATGACTGGGAAATGTTACGCATGCCTGGGTATCGCCTTCCTCGACGAGAAATGTTAGCTAACATAGAAACACTTTGAAAAACAGCTAGTGGTGCTAGATGACACGTTCGTTATAATCACAAAAGAAACGAGTTGGATAAAACTCACACCTTAATCAATAGTGTTTTTAACGACACCAAATTCAAAAGAGAAGAGAAATCTGAGAACAAAATACCATTTTTAGACGTCTGAGTCAAGGGAACAAACACAGAAAAGTTATAAAATCAACTCACACTGATAAAATATTCAACTACAACAGCAACAATCCAATAACACACAACAGGAAGTTGTATACAAACACTATTCATCAAGAGGTCCAGGACTCATCACAGCACTCGTACCTTAAGGAAAATTGAGGAAAGATATCTCATCATGAACGTCTTCCAAAAGAATGGATATTCACGGAACTTCATCAAAAGCCATCTACACCAAAACCAGCCTACCAAACCAAAGGCCCCCAAGGAAAACACAAAGAAAATCGCCCTATCGTATATAAAAAACACCTCAGAAATCACTTCAAGACTCTTAAAACTTTAATGAATTGATGTCGCACACAAAATCACCCTGCTGGCTATAAGTCAACCAAAAGACTCAACAGCGAAAGAAGATAAAACCAACATCATTTACAAAATAAATTGCAACGACTGAGAAAAATACTACATTTCCCAAAGTGGACGTCCTCTTTGTCTTCGTATCCATGAACGTAAACTAGCCGTCAAAAGGCATGACATCCACTCCCTCGCTCATATCACTGGATACAGACAACCACGGACATCAATTCAACCGCGACAACGTTCAAATATTACTCAGCGGAAACACTAGAGGATTTTTAGAAGTCTGGTATTCTAGTGAATCGTCAATCAATAGAAACATCGACACAGGGAAAAATTTACCAATCGATAAGAAGGAAATGGCGCACACAAAGGGTCAAACTTCACGTCAAGGAAACAATCAGTATCAATACAAGTAGCCCAGAGGGTGTGAAAACACACAAAGACAATCACTAGGAGAGATGATTAATACACTCGTGGAAAAATCTAAAAGCTCACTTCGAATTGAAGTATGCGCTGAAGATGTTGCTTAGTAGGAGGGGCAATGAAAGCTTCGCAAATAAACCATCCAGCTCAGAGTACATAACCACATCAAAATCATCCACCTGAGACACAAATCTTCGACATCATATCTAGATCTGCATTTCTCATTACTTAACACTATATTCTCTCTACCCATGACGTGTTGAAAATAAACTCAATGTGTTTATTGATAATTATCCCTTCAGTTCTAATTTTATAACATTTAGTGATTTCTTTTGCCTAAATCAGTGAATCGGTAATACAGCAGTAGAATGCTCGCCAATCACAAACGTGGTTCGGGATTCGATCACCGGCCGGCGCACTCCCTTACCTCACTAAGCCGCCGGTAAACAGGGAAGGTTGGGCATGAGACTAGCAACCCCACCCCGTAAAACTAAGCACCACTGCTATCGAATCGTCAAAGCTTTGGCTTGAAGTCTTATGGTTTCACTAGGAACTTAAAGGAATAAAATACATAATGATAAAATATATACTTTAAATGAAAAGAAAACACAACTTACCTTATTCCATTAGAAAAATATTCAATTAAAAAACTTACATATGTATATACTGCCCATGGGTGTATAGGTGGTTCTATTTCATGGTAAGCACGTTCGCCTAACCATAACAATAAGCATATTGATTGGAACAAACTGATTCGAGCTAATAACCAATGTGCGCAACGAATTTTAAAGGAATGTCGACAGTTCATCATTTCACGAATACCAACATTCAAATCAAGTGAAATTTACTGTTATAAAAAAATGAGAAGAAAAAAAATGCAACAATATATACTTAACAGTGGTAGGTAATATATCGATTTGCTTAATGTTCTATTAAAGTGGTTAGAAATCAGTTGCTTGGAATCGAATTCTTTTATATGAGAGGAGATATGAGCCACCAGACTCATTGTGTTTAAGGCTAACCAAACTAAAGTTGGTAAAGATGGAATCGAGTTCGCAGTAACTGTTCACTGTTAAGTTGTTAAGTGCTCATGAAAATGAGGCATATTTCCACTTACTATCAATAATATGCTGCGTAACACAAATTTTCGCTTTTTTTCCATTCAAATAAAACCTTAAACCTCGATGTCCAATAGAAAACACAACAAAAACTTTTACACAGGTTTCAGGAAATAACGCTTTGGCATTCGAGGTGACAGATGGTCAAAACCACTCTCTCCCCTCGTCCCCAGTCGACTTCCAGTAGGAACACGAAACATCACACACACACGGCGAAGGTACAACCAATGTTAGAGTTCAAAATAGCGAGCCACACCAAATCTTGAACTCCAGTTTTAAGTATTACTTATTTCGCATAACAAGAAATATTCATCCGTACCATTAAAAGGCATTAAAAAACGCATAGGTTAGAATTAGTTTAGAAATCTATCCTAGGATCCTCATCGTGAACAGATAAGACCTATGCTGATGATGCCTATATGTGAAGTCTTACGGAAATAAGTGTATTAGAAAAGGGACTAAATTGCAATGTAGCCGTAGACAAGCTAAAACCTGGGAATGGCATCCCTAAAATAGAAATAGCACTAGGTGGGATAGACAAAACAGCAGCTGATGAAGTACGGGCACAATGTGCACTAACATTAAAACGAGGAAAGCCTAACCTGACAAAAACAGAGATGGAAACCATAAAACACCTTAAGGATAACAAGGACATAGTAATCACTAAGTCAGACAAAGGAAATGCAACAGTAATATTAGACATGTCAAACTATTTGGAGAAAGTGAATACTCATATACAAACCTGACCATATGAGCAAATTAAGAAATCAATATACATCGTTGTGAATAAGGTTAAGAAATCCACAGCGGACCTTATGCGCCGAATGGAGCCGTTTCTAGGTGAGTCTAAATGGTTTAATTTAATGTCCAAAACTAATAACTCCAGTAGGATGTATGGTGTTATCAAAGTACATAAGTCAGGATACCATATTAGACCTATACATGATTTTAGAAATTCACCTACTTATGAATTATCTAAATATTTAGCTATGGTATTAAATACTCTTCGAAGCCATTCAAAATCTAGACTAACAAATTCTTACGAACTAAAACATAGATTACATAATTTAAAATTCTGTAGTGAGGAAAACATGGTATGTTTCGACATTATCAGTTTATATACACGTATACCGATAAATATGCCTCTAGAGGCAATCAGAAACGAACTCATTTCTGAACGAGAACTTGGACTTAGAACGAAAGTGACACTAGAGGACATAATGCTAGGAGTGCAGCTATGCCTGACTTCCACAGTATTTAAATTCCAAGGGGAAATATACAAACAAACTGAGAGAGTTGCCATGGGATTACCAATATCCCTAGTGGTATCAGATATATTCATGGATAAGTAGGAAAGCATAGCGATTGCAACTTTCACCCCCACCCTAAAAGTATGGTGTAGGTATGTAGATGACACATTCACTGTACTTAGAACACAAAATATAGATAGGTTTTTCGAACAAATCAACTCGAAGGATGAAGCAATTCCATTCACTTATGAATTGGAAAGTCAGGAAGGGGAGCTTCCAATGTAAGATTGCAACGTAAAAAGGAAAGAAGATGCGAAGTTTAACACTAGTGTTTACAGGAAACCTACACATTCAAACAGATATTTGGACTTCCGATCATCCCATCCTATGTCAGTAAAAATAGGGTCGGTGAAATGTTTAAGTGACAGAGCACGAAAACTGGTTGGTACCAAATAAAATCTAAAACAAGAACTGATACATATAAAAGAAGCCTTGAAACTTAATAATTACCCTGATAAATTAATCAGAAAGTATGTAAGAAAATGTAAAAGTAAAATTAATAATAATAGTATTAGTGATAATAATAATAATAATAACATTAATGACAACATGCATGCCAAAAATGCACAAGATAATGACAACACCAGCAAAAGGGAATATAAATCATCACTAGTGCTTCCATACACAGTAGGAACCTTACGGAGAATTCTTAACAATGCAGGAATAAAAGTGGCATTCAAACACACAAACTTAATTAGAAACAAGCCTTTTCGGTTAGAGGATCGTCCTGTGTAGTCAATTAAACAAAACAATTCAGTTTAACTAATAGTCTGTTGCAATGTTTGCCAGGTAAAATACATAGGTTAAAGTAGTACAGGCGGTCGGTCAGTCAAACTAGCGAAGCATGAAAACTTCAAAAATCTGAATTAACTGACACTAATAAGTTAAAAAATCTGGGGAATAGTTCAGCTATAGCAATTCACCACAAGCAATTACACACAACCATACAATACGATAGGAGGGATAAGATGACAGTTTTAAAATCTTATGTATCAGGATGGAGGAAGAGATTGATAACGAAAGCTTCATTTATCAAATCAACTACAAACATGTGTGATAGGAACGATTCAACACCTGTCTCAGATATCTGGAAAATTCTACTACCCCTAAGACGATGAATAGGAAAGAATAAAGTCTGTCTGTCTGTCTGGATTCAACATAGAACTTGGCACCGAAGTGCAGCAGTTCGAGTTGCCACGTTCCAAATAGCACACAAACGTAGACAAGAAAATGAGTGAAGAGAATCAATAGAGTTTTGACAAGTATAAGAGTGAAAGAGAATGAGTAATGGTAGAAAGGAATATGAAAGATTACAGAGACTGAATACATCTGCGTAAGCCATTGACAACGATTTTGAGCCATGTCGCCTATTGTCTCCAGCCATTGATTCTTAGAGTCCCGAGGGCGGGCCCCAACCCGGAAGTCTGCATCTCCCTACCTGACTCACTTTAACTGTCAGGGATTTCATGGATTGATGCCATGTTTTTGTTTGGCCACCGCTTACTCTTTCCCAACCAACTTGCACCTATATCAGCTAGTAATGCCCGTCGGGGGAGACGATGGTTAGGCATGCGCAGCACGTGGCCTAACCATCTCAATCTATGTAACTTCATAGCCTCTTCGGGTGATTTTCCCTCTTTGCCCAACACTCTACGCCTAACGTCAACATTACTTACCTTATTATACCACCTAACGCGAGAAAGAGATCGTAAACATCAGTGGTCAAAAACACACAATCTCTTCATGTCTTCCGCTCTCAATGGCCAAGTCTCACCGCCATAGAGGACGGAGCGAACTGATGAGCAGTATACACGTCCCTTGGTTGACAGCCGGAAAGAATAAAGCAAACTATAAGACTCAATTTTCGAAGTAGTGTGATTATAATTGATATGATTATGAACAATAAATTGTGTTCGAAAGGTCATCCAGTAAATAATACTGCTTGACTGTGTTGTAATATATCTAATGAACAAATTAATATGGAAGCGATATCTTCAGAGGATCTGCAGTCAATCATGTTTACATCAACAACACGAATAAATCAAGTAGTATGCAAGCACTTAACCTTCCTAAAAGCTACAGGCGGGTTTTCATTTTCCTTTTGTTAAACAGCAGATAATTTTAAAGCCATGGAGAACACAAACACGGTGAAGTAGAGACAAAACACGTTAAGTATCTGCACATCTCATTTACACAGACCTTAATGACAACCAATGGAGGATTTAAGCCAGTACAAAGTAAGAACCATTTAAAAAGCGATTTAAATTGTTTACAGTAACTCCCCGTTTTCAACAAAAACTGTTTCACAAGCCCCAGCAATGAGTACTCTCCTCTAGTGTAAGTGTACGAAGTCCTATTCGGCAGCCACTCATTACAATGAGAAACCTAGTTATTGCACTTACTTTGAAAAAACAATAATGAGTTTTGATCTGTTATTCATAACTCTGTAATACAGAGGTGCCTTATGTCCTTTCAGGTGTAGAATGATATCAACCATTCCACTTCATTCACTTATCTAGGGAGGAATGGACGAGGATGTCAAATCGAGAATCGGGAAGGCGAGAAACACATTCGTCAACCTGAAACCAATCTGGAAATCTTCGTCACTCACCATCAACAACAAAATTCGGATTTTCAATACAAACGTCAAGTCAGTTCTTCTATACGGATCAGAAACTTGGCGGGTCACAAAGAATATTTCCAACAGCCTGTTGCAGACCTTTATCAACAACTGCCTTCGCTGGCTCTATACTGAAGATCAGATGGCCGGAAAGAATCACCAACAAGAAACTATGGGAACAAACAAAGCAAGGACCAATCGTCCAACAAATATGCAGGAGAAAGTGGAGATGCATTAGACACTCGCTGAGGAGGCCGCTGGGTGACATCAAGCGTCAGGCCATAGCTCGACTGGAACCCGAAAGGGAAGCGGCAAGTGGGACGTCCAAGGGTGACATGGAAGAGATCGTGTGAAGAGGAGTTGAAACAGTATGGACTAACATGGATGCGGGTGAAAAGTACAGCAGAAGACAGAAGCGAGTGGAGACGTGCAGTTAAAGCCCTATGTTCCACTAGGAACCCAAGGGAACAATAATATAATAATTCCACTTGTGGACCGATAGGCTAGGGCTCATAAACACAACTATTGTAGGCCTACTATCGTACAACAAAATTTGAAAACAAAACAGGTGTACAAGATTACACCTACAGTTTAAGAGTTGGCACTTTCTAAGAAAACAGGCGTGAACAGTAAATCATGATGCAGCAATCCCATGTAACAGACCACTTAAACCAACTGAAAAAAAACGCAATCGGCATCAGTTTCAGACAACTTCTGCTACTTCCGGATAAAATAAACATTTTCAACTAGCCTAATATTTTTATACTGACGAAATTCAGCATCACTCTCCGTTTGACTAACATAGGGCGTGTAGAAGTTACTTGCAGATTGCAAAACGTAGTATGTTGTAGTGAATTACTGCGCCTACAGGACAGTACGATGGGGCACAAAAAACCAAATATTTCAGTGTGAGATGAGAGTGAAAATGAAGAGACACGGTGCGAATAAGCGAAAACAAGAGAAATTCTATTGAAACCATTGGGTAGATGGAATAAGTAGGGAAAAGTAGCCAACATGGGATTCAGTGTATTTTCTCATCATTTCTATTATATTTCACTCTTCTAAAATTTCCCATACATATCATACGCGCACTTCCTAACTAGGAAAGTACTCACAATAAACTCCCAGTAAAACATCAACCACAATACTGATCAATTAAAAATAACTACAGAAATTAAATTAAAATTGACGTAATTTATAACAGTATGTTAAAATAGTGCATATTTTATAAACACAAACAAGTGTAACGCTTTTGAAACCAAAACATACACAATAACTGCTAACTAGTTACATTTCCGCTATAGTCATACCATTCACTATAACCAATCTTGTCTTCTGAAATGGAGCTGGAGATGCAGTTAATTCCACGGTAAACGTTTTAGGCAGGTGTCGCCCCAATGTGCAGCAACAAAATTTCATGCAAACCACTCACAAATCTTTCAGTCATGAATGCGAAATGAGCTATCGGTAAAGAAGGAGATATCAGGAACATGTACACACCTAGAAATCATTTCTTATAACCACAATAAAGCGCTTCAGTATAACAAGAAAAAAAAAAGCCCTATTACATGTAGGGACCCACGCACATGGTCGACCGGAAGCGGCGTCAATAGTTCATGGAGGAAATGAACAACACGGGTAGGTAGATGTGAATCCATAAAACAGGATTGTTCCTTCCAGGTCAGATAACTTATTGGAAAGGTAGTCGAAGTTGTTTACATTGATCGTTGGGGCTAAGCTAACCGTAAAACGAGCTCAAAGCAACTCTTCTCTAGATGTTAGGTCATTGAATTAAACAGCTCACACTCCATAGAGCTCTCACCTGGCATCTACCCATACCATTTTATCGACACACTTCTCTGAGTTCCGAGTGGAACACAGGGCTTTCAGCTATAAAGTTGCAGTAACAGTGGTATAACATTCTGAGAATTGAGGTTGCTGGACTCACACCCAAACCCCCACTCCCTTACCGAGCTTACTACCGGTTATGCGAGAAGTGTGTTGGCCAGCACTTGAACCCCGGATCACATGTGTCGTTGACGAGCATCCGACTGCTCAACCACCAACGCCATTTACCTATAATTTCAATCATTTCGTGCTGTAGTCACAGTTTCAGGTCGAAACACTTCAGTTGTTTACTGGAGTGACACTGGGAGATTACACATTTGCTCCTACAGACAGAAGACACCAAAAGTGGCGAGGAATCTGTTGAAACCTGGTTGATAAAAACATCTAAAATCAACACACATTCGCACAGAACAAGTTACGCAAATGAAAAAATTTTATACTGAAAAGAGTCTGATTCCAAGTCAATAAATACAAATTCACAACCAACCACAACAAGGACCGTTAACAGAGGCAATCTCATTAATTATAGGGAATTCGAATGACTTCACTTCGTGTCAAAGCATATTCTGAAGATGTCGCAAATCACCCATACAGCGTAGACAACACAACTATATAAATACTTCCGTCCTTAAGCAGATGGTCCCCTCTTTTTATAGATACCAATCTATCAACCCTCGTCTTTCCAAGTAGTTTCATCCACGCAATCTCCATTGGAAACCATAGGTGTCGGTATAAGTGTGCACGTCCCACGTGGAAAAGTATGAGGGTAATTTAGTGGCAAAGTGATGCAAAATTTCGGAGGAAATCCATCAAATCCCCGATAAGCGCAACTTTACAGAGTTCTACATGAAGCTGCTAGTCTAGCCAGTGCTAGCTAGCAATACGTTTTCGCTCACTGAAGTGATCATAACGAAAGGAGATTCCTCTGTGTGTCTGCTTCTTCTACCAACGCTAAGCCACAGCAGGTACTCCAGTACATGATCTTCAACAGCAAGTCAGAGCGAGGAAATTGAGTAGGGCCTGGAAAACATTCGGAAGGTGAGAATAACTACACAAAACACGTGTGTTGTACAACACCTAATAATAGTCAATGGTGATACTAAAAGCAAAATGCTGTACGTTAACATGCTGAAAGTTAAAACTTGTAATAACGACGTTATTGCCTTCACAGTAAACACTTGGAATACTAACCTTGTTATAATATATATCTTTATTAACAGACAGCAGAGACAATGATATATCAAGTACTCCGGGACAAAATATGAGTGAAAAGCAGAACGCAGATGTCGTTGGAACACTTTATGAATAACAATGGTCTCAATAGAAGAAGGACACAAGGGCAAGGATACCACTGTCCAGAGGCCACCGGCTTTTGGATTAGCGCCTCTTTTCAAGATTCAAACCATCACACTTATGCTCCAGGGCGTCCATGTTGATTAGATCGCTCAAACAAAACGCGTCGATATCCACAAGAAAGACTGTTCGTCTTTGTTTTGCTCAAATCGCTCGATAACGACATCAGAATATAATTCGTCGGCAGCCTGCATGCGGCCGTAGATCATTTGATCGGCTAGTGCCTACATACTACACTTATTGAAGAGACCTCAATTTTTGGTAAGTATTCGTTGTGTTACACACTTTTATGCTTGTATCCCTGCTAAAAGTCGATGGAATGAAACAAAAGATGGTGTCCTTAGCAGGCTGTAATTTACGGCCAGTTCACAAATAGTTGAAATACCTACTGTTTAGTTAAGAAAATGCCAAGTTACTTAGGGACACATTTAGACGTCGATCTGATGAGGTAGGCTGGCTTGTTTTGTTGATTATTTCCATTTACTTTGTTGTGTGCATTTCGTGATGGTCTCAAGGCTCCTCTACATGCATCTCTTTAAGGGAAATCTACAGAAATACTCAGGAATTATTCACATATATTATTAACTTCTCTTACTGCATGGGCTTGATGTTTACTGGAAGATGCAATGTCCATTATGTCTGCTTGAAAAATATTGACTGACATAAGTATGCACAACTTAACTCACCATTTCGTGTTTTCTAGCACTTAAATTTTGTATTTATAGTGGTAACCATGTCTACACCTTTAGAATTCTTATGTTCTTTTTCAGGTAATAGCTAATTTTGGGGATTTCATGGAGTTTGGTGCTAAAGAAGAAGATTTCCAGTGTCACTGATTTTGTATTACATGTTAATTCATGGATAAATGTATTCCCCGTTACTCGTTTGTATACTCTACTTGATTAGACTGAATATTAGCCTTCGCGTAAGTTGTGAGGTGCAGAGTATATGAGGCTATCTTTGAAACACTAAGTAGAAGTAGATATTCAGAGAAGCTCATTGATAAAAACACCATTTTGTAGTCAAATAAAATATGTCCACACCTCAAAGATAGTGTTGACTGATAACCATTTACAAGTAGTCACTTCACAAACAATATATAGAAGTAGCTAAATAGTTTTCACTTAGCTTAAAGGACTTAGCCGTGTTTCGTTGGTCGATATTTAGTAGGTCCGATGAAGCATCATGAAATTTATTTATTTTTCCTCTCTAACCGGAAAATACCTATTTTGTGAATTATCCGCTTGGGAAACCTGATCTTTCTAGACGGTGAATTAAATTCAACCATTACTTACATATTGAATCTCTGTGTAGTAAGTTCAGCTGTCTCGAACTACTGCCAAAGCTTCAGGTGCTATTTTTGTAGCAGCATCTTCCCTACTCTTTCAGGTAAACAAGACTTGTTGGTCTACCACGTGATTGCTGTGAACTATCACAAATTTTCGTCTCATGATATTACATATATATATGCAGAACATGGAGAAGTGCGCTTCTTTTCTCAAGTATGATGCACTTGACGAATCGGGCAGCCTGTCGACGACCGTAATTTTGTGTGCGCACGAGTGAGATAAACAAGCGATATAGTGGCTGACCTTAAATATCACGCTCTAGAACAGCTGTTAAAATTTCACTTGAAAATATTTTTCGTCAATAATTTTTGATAAAATTGTGTTATATGTTATCTGGATTGATGGGAATTCCCATTTTCTGGCCAGTTATTTTGGCGTACGCGTCATGTAATCCGACTGCGACACCCCCTAGCACATTGGTTGCAACGATCAGTGTTTCAGGCGAACTGTAGCAAAATATCGCTATAGTGAGAAAGATAGGATAGTTGAAGGGTAATGTCATCTACACAAATAGTCTACTTTATTTGGATGCTGCACCCTTCGGCATGGTATCATTCAATGGAGACTTCACGTCTCAGGATATTAATTCAGCCTATTTTCGTGTGAAGAACAGTCCTTTTTGACAAAAGAATTCTATCAGTACTTGGAAATCACCTGTATATGCCAACAGAACCTTCTGTGGGAATAGAAGTAATCATGTAGATGTGTCTCACCGTATGTGTGTTTGGACAGGAATTGTCGTAAGTTGAGGGGTTATTTCTAAGTGTATTTCATGTATATTTGCACTGTTTGGTGTAGCGTTATGTGGACTCAATGTATAAAAAATATCTCAACTTTATTAATATTGTGCCATTGTCTGCTTAGCTGACTGCTTGGCTATCAAACGTAGGTGTTTGTCATGATTATTGCAAGTACAGTGCCGTGGAGAAGGCAATCACTCGTTTAAATTTCCTTACTGTGTCAATTAGTGCATTAATTCAGTGTATAGTATTATTATACAAATGGATTGTGTCGATAATGAGAACTGAATCTAGTTAGCTCTATTACTATCAATCGAGTGTCTGTTATGCCATTCTCACTGGCACTGTAGACTTTTTTAAGTAGTTAAAATGTTCTGGTATAACCCAACCCTTGCTCCTACAATTCGTTAATTCTCGCATTCTGCCTATTATTCTCTATTGTTCCTCCTTGGTTTTTCCCGGGCTACTGAAGAAAGACTATAACATATTACGCAGGGTGTTAAAGGTTGTCAGCAGGGTAAGCAACGTTGCACTTAGCCAGCTTGTTAATATTCTGGTCGACAGGCACATGGACTCATGTGAAAAATGGGCCAAGTTCATTTTATCTAACTCACACCACCGTCTTCACTCACAACTTTTCCCTTGAATCTCATCTGGCGAAACCAGAAGCCTATATAGAAAACTATATGCTCGCACTAGCAAGTACAAAAACTCAACCATACCCTACTTAGCCCGTGTTCTATGTGATAGAGAAAGCATTAGGCGTGACACCTATAATTCATTAAATAGTCAGTAGTACAACTGGTTCTCGTCTTTCCAACTCATAACATTTATAGGTACAACATTTTCTTTCTTTCTTTTCCTTTTCTCTCTCTATTTCCGTTATATGCTGCTTTGTTTCTTTCTCTCGCTTACGCCAGTAAATATGATAGCACCTACATTTCTAACACCTTCGAACACTGTTCAGCTTTACCTTTGCTACCGACATCCCAATATGTTGTTGTCATAATGAACTGAGATTTCCTTAATCTATGTAGAATTGTATTTATTGATAATGTACTAATTGGATGCAATACTGTAGTAAAAATGCTGAGAATTCCATTCTGTATCACATGTACTGTTTTGGAATAAAGCAAATTATTATTAATGCTGCAATGTTTTTGATCACCAATAGTGGTGATGAATTTTCCATTAACATGAAGCAGTACAGATGCAGCGTCACGACCGAATGTCTAGGTTGCATTATATGTCATTGTTATCCTCATCAACACAACAGGTCTGCGTATCTTACATCATCTTAGGTGTTGCTCTATGCTGCTAACACTGTGCATAGCTGTTTAGAGTTGAAGCATGTTCATCTTATATTTGATGGCTACAGATTCCTTAATGTGAGAATGTAATTTCTGTAGGATTCATTAGACATTACTGAGATTATGGATCAATTTCTAAGTTACACATTTGCAATGCTTCATTTAATGTAAACGTATTTAGTGTGAAGTTGATCTGCAAGTAAGGCTGATGAGAGTATGGCGCCTCAACAGTATGGATGTTTCAAAGATTGTCTTGATATTTTTAATCCTTTAATACTGGTAAACATATGAAGTCTATTGATGCTTGTGGTGTCAATATAAAAACCAGCTCTAAACTACAAATACATTTATTTGCATGAGATATTACTTAGTATTAACAGAATCAGTGTATTCATTGTGTGTGCTAATATGTAGAATTATCTTTCAGAACTTCATGTTGTGCTTACATGTGCTTCATTTTTTTCAGGTATAAGGAGGTTATCGAATATGAAATAAGCGGAAATATCATTCGGTCAAACGAACGTTAATACTCTTCATCGGGATTTTCTTTTGTAAATTAATGAAATGTTTAATATACTCTTCAATTCTACTTCCTCTGGACTTTTTCAGTGCGTCGCTATACTATGTGCTTTTGTAATAAGTGAATTCGGATCAGTGCATGTTAAGCTTAGTTAGTGGGATGGAGATTTACTACAGTATTATGAGACTGTCACTTTAGCCCTTCGTAAGATTTCGTGTCTGTTTCTTTACAGTAGCACATTGTAAAAACTAAGTAGGATTTAGGAAGGTTAATAATAATTCTGTACTGTTCGATACGCTAAAAACTTGTCAACATCAACCCTGATCGTGCTCTCTTGACCAGATTCACTCATAAATTTTTGCATTCTGTAAACATGAACATGAAAGACATTTTTTCCAGATTTCTACATGTTAAGTAAGCAACTAAACCAGCAACGATAACCGCAACAAACGAGTGAACTGGAAACGACAGCTTAAGCTGTTGTTTCTGCCTCCCAAACATGTTCACGTGCATAATCTCCAAAATTTCTGCACAGTACTAATTCATTAATAGCTGAAAAACAACTAAAACACTGAAACCATGTGTGAATGCAACGTATGAAAGAACAACAATGAAATGAATGCACTGACCTGGTGGTAAAAATTTTCGAAACAAAGGAAATAACTAATTTCAACAGAAACGGAAACAATAATGCAGTGAAAAGCAACATTTGTGAACAATGTGCATCAAGATAAGTTGTGAATGACTGCTGGATAAACGGAAAAACCAATGTGTAAACGAACAGCTACGGAACTGCAATCCAACATGGCCGACTAACATGGACGAAAATGACCTTTGAGCGTCTCACTCCACCAATGACCTTGTACGTGATGTTTAACTTCTATCGATATAGTCGCTTGTGATTGGTTAGCCTGTCAGTTGAGTTGCGGTAATTTGAAATGTCATTTAGCAGCCTGGCGAAGTCCGCAGTTCTTATTAGCGTTTTATCCGTCGGTTGCGTAACTGATGACACATACTGTTACAGCGCAAGAGAGAAATGATATTCCTGTGGATTTATTTGCCGAATTCAATGAATGCACCCCATGCCAAGATCTACGGGCTTGTCAGGAGTGTCATGGGCAACTCTAAACAATAGGAACCCAAAACGAAACGACCTATGAACGCACAAATGACCTCGTCAAGGACCAATCAGAAGGCTCAAAAGGCGACGATAGTCATCCCAGGCAGCACTAAACTCTAGATAATAGGCAATAATACACATGCCCTGCGCTTAGGGGTCGCCTCAGTATGTCTTTATGTAGGCTGGTGTCATATATCCCCGAAACCTATTGCTGGAAAAAACAGTCACCTGATCGGTTGCTCAAGGTCATTTGTGCGTTCGTAGGTCGTTTCGTTTTGGGTTCCTATTGTTTGGAGTTGCCAGTTGGTATGAAGTACATATCAGTCTAGCTAATTACGATGAAAACGGCATGGTTGATGCAGCATATAAGTATGTATAGTCTATTCCTGTCACGGAGATCGGAAAGCAGACATGAAAGAAATCACAGTAAGCAGTGTAATACATGTAGGCTTCATGTTTTTAGTTGAAACGCACTAGTTCTCTATTCACTTTCAGAGTTGATCTTGGATTTAGCTGGAATAAACTAGTTGACCCCATCAGTATTGCGAGATTACATCAGTGAAAGTAAATACCTCCTTCATAAGATAAAGTGATATATTTATTTAAATAAATAAATAAATAAATTTATTCTCATAGTACAGTACATGAGGGACGCCAGTTTACAAGCATCATCAAATTGTTACAGAAATAGAACCATATAATTCAATCACAATTTACAGGCAGTAGCAAGATATGCTTTACATGTTCGCTGGAGATTATACATACACTTGATAAATGTTAATCCCAGTAGTATAAAACAGCCTTTTCACTTATATACAATCATTTCTGTGCAAAGTTGGAAAAAACTGCTAGATTGTCAGTGAGTGCAACACAACAGGAAATACAGGAGTATTGTCTTCGCATTAACAAAAAAACAGGTCTTTGGTGGATGGATTATAAGTGCCTGGGAAAAAAATAAAGCTTGAAGTAAATATTCATACATAACTTTGTTGTGTGCAGAGTCCTCGAATTATAGTTCATTGATGTGTTATTTTGAGATCAGTGATGTGTTTATCTCATTTGATCTTCAATGTCATTGTTGGGAGTAAGTACATAAGCTTCGGACGCATTAATTAATGGATTTCTACTGCTTGTGGGTATTTTCTTAGCGTGAGGAAGGTTTATGAAATTCAGCTGTTCCGACAGGAGTTGAGAATATTAACTGCTCAGCAACATTATGGATATAAGTTCATCACATTATCTAAGGAAAGGTGGATTGCAGTTGGTGAGGGATATATGGTGCCCAACGAGCGTTCATCTGTCCTTGTGATGTTGTGGTGAGTTATACCTTTTTCATGTTGTCGGTTTATGTCCATTTTATTCCACTTATTGTGTTGGGTAGTAGTTTTACAAACGAGATTTCTTGTCTGTTTGAGGATACGTATGTTGACCGTTAATGTTTTATCTAGAATTTTAAATATAGGCAAAAAACAACAGGTGTAGTATTTAAGCTTATACATTAAATGGACCTATAATTTCGGAGGCTCTCAGATAGGAACTAGAACTACTATCGTTTGCAAACTCTTGTAGTTTGTCATTAAGCACCTTTTTGAAGGAGGCCAATGTACTTGCTTGACGCATTTCCATTGGCAGTTTATTCCATATCTGTGCATACCTAATCAAGTAAAACTTTTGCCTGGTGGCTGTTTTACATTGTTCGATAGCTACTGTACCCTTAGTGTGTCTTAGTTTGTAGCCATTGTCATCTGAAAGTCGAGTGCCATTAGTAGAGGTAAAAACTAAGTGGTTTAGAAGCTTATAGTAAAGTGTCAAGTTTAGTCTCAGGCGTCTTAGCCATAGTGTTTCTAGTCCTAGGGTATCACATCTAGTGGAGTAGTTCGTACCATTTTCATTTCCGAGTAATTTTAACGTGAAGTACCTCTGCACTCCCTCGACTTTCAATTTGTCCTCTATGCGTATGCCACTATACATGAATGAACAGTAATCAAATAAAGGACGCACACAAACCTTGCACAACAGAATTCTAAACTCATTTCTGTAGAAGTTCCTGAGTAGAAAGCCGATAAGTCTGCGTGACTTTGACACTTGTTTGGAGATATGTTCAGAAAATGATGTTATGTGAATATTTCAGCCCTAGGTCCAGTACAGATTCCAGTCGTTGAAGTGCATGGCCTTGAATTGTCAGGTCAAGTTCTAAATTGTTGCAACCTATGCAGAGCCAGCCACATTTTTCGACATTAAATTGGAGTTGCCAGGTGGCACACCATCTATCCATTTTTTCTAATTCTTGCTGTATGGCGTTTACTGTTATTCCAAGATCTGTGTTCTTGCATTTATACGTCACTTTTAGGTCATCTGCATATAGTATTGGTTTACCTACACTAAAGCATTCACAGATTATTATTATTTCCTTCAGTTCCCAGAGGAACATAGGGCTTCAGCCATGCGTCTCCATTGCGTTCGGTTCTCTGCTAGAGTCTTCACCTGGCTCCAAGTCTGCCCACACGTTTTCATCTCCTCCTCACATGATCTCCTCCAGGTCACCCTTGGACAACCAACTGGTCGCTTCCCTTTCGGGTTCCACTCGAGCAATGGCTTGTCTAGTGATGTCACTTGCTGGTTTCCTCAGAGTATGGCCAATCCATCTCCATTTCTTCCTGCCTATTTGTTTCACAATTGGTTCCTGGTTGGTTCGCTCCCAGAGATCCCTCCCGGTTGCTGATGCGTTCCGGCCATCTGATCTTGAGTAGTATTGAGCGAAGACATCTGTTAGTGAAGGTCTGTAGCTTGTTTGAGGTGCTCTTTGTGACACGCCAAGTCTCTGATCCGTATAGTAGTAGTGACTTCACATTGGAGTTGAAAATCCCGATTTTATTTTTGACGCTGAATGATGTTGACCTCCACACAGACTTGAGAGTAATGAAAGCTTGCCTTGCTTTCCCGATCCTTGCTTTGATATCCTCGTCAGTTCCGCCTGTAGTTGAAACAATGCTTCCCAAGTAGGTGAAGGAGGTAGTTTCTTTCAGGTTCCTTCCATTTATGCTGATTGCTGTCTGTTGTTGTTGCTGTGGCTGTTGGTGTTGGCCAGGAATCTTCATCACCTCCGTTTTCTCTATGTTCACCTGGAGTCCTTTCTTTGATGTTTCTTCTGCCAACTTGTTACTTTTCACTTGCATATCTTCCAGTTTGTGGGAAATCAGACATATCAGACAAGCATTCACAGATACTGTTCACATATATTATGAATAAGAGTGGGCCTAATACACTTCCCTGAATTACACCACTACTTACTGGTTTAGGCCTTGAGATTATCGAGCCAACTTTCGTTGTCTGACTTCGGCCACAGAGAAATGATTTTATCCAGCTCAGGAGAGGATCACATATCCCTAGTGAGCATAACCTGCTGACTAGCAGATTATGGGAACTCTGTCGAAGGCTTTTGTTATATCGAAATATAGTACAATTACTAGTTCTCTGTTGTCCCTACTTCGTGTAACTTCATTGAAAAAGTCTATGTGACAGGTCACACATGATCTCTTTTTGAGAAATCCGTGTTGTGATGGATTGATAAGTTCATGTTCTAGTAAGTTGTCTGACGCTTGGTCTTTAACCACTTTCTCCATTATTCGGGATATTACCGGTGTTATATTGATAGGTCTATAGTTGCATACACTGGTTTTGGCCCCTGCTTTTTGCTTAGGTTATATGTATGTGGTTTTCCACACTTCAGGATAAGTTCCAGTTTCCAACGAGAGAGTAAATATTCTAAGTAACAAGACTACCATTTCCGTGCTACCATTTTTGTATATGACAGATGGTATGTCGTCTGTTCCAGTACTACCATTAGACTTCAAAGTCTTAATCGCTGAGTCTATATTTTGTATATTAAAGTCTATTCCGCCTAATTTGTGGTTGCTTTTGCAGGTCATTCGGGTGCACTCTGGCGTCATTGCAAAACCACTCATCGAGGTGTTCACTTATAACCTGGGGATCATTGTATATTATACCCTTATGTTCCAAGCTGCTTACAGTATTGTCTTTACTGCGTTATAGGCGTTTCTGCAATATCCTACAAAGTTCCTGAGTTTTGGAGTTACCCACAAGCGCTTTATTTTCTTCAAGCTTTGACATCATTTTTGTGTTTATCTTCAAGCCGTTTAAGAGTTTCGTGTATTTGGTTTAACGCATTAAATTCCTTAAATACATGGTATTTCCTTTTCAATTTCTTTAGTTTTAGTCGCGTTTTGCGGTCTATAAATGGAGTTGGTGTCTTTAGAGCAGATTTTAGGGGCGCGATTGTGTCTCTTGCTGAGCCAATTATTTTGTAGAAAATATCAAGTGATACTTCTAAGTTATTGTTGATGAAGTATTCTTCCCAGTCAGAACTTCTCAGCAGATCTGATAGGAATTCCCAATCGGCATTCTTATAGTCCCTATATTGATAGTGCACCGGGGAATTTTTAGGTGTGTGTTTAGTTGTTAGTTGGAATGGTAGCGTGCAGTACAATATGTTGTGATCACTGTTATCAAGTTTATTTCCTACCTCTATCGAGATGGGCTCAATTTCATGACAAAGGATTAAGTCAAGAGTGTTTTCATTTCTCGTAGGGAGGCGTACGCACTGCTTCAATCCGCCTACGTCTATAGCTTGTAGTAGCTCGTCATGGATTCTAGGTCCTGTACAGGTATCCCAGTTTAATCCAGGTAAGTTGAAATCGCCACAGACTACTTTGTAGTCAAAGTCCAGCGCAGCTGCATGCTCTAGTATTTCTCCAATAGCTATATAAGTCATTTCAGGGCTATTAGGGGGTCTGTATATACATCCCACGAGAATTTTATTTTCGTTTGTGTGGATGCTTATCCACTTAGATTCAGGGAGTTTGTCAGTAGTTGGGTTATTGAAAGTATTGGAGTTAGTGGATTTAGAGGCATATATTAAGCAGCCGCCTGCTCTTTTGTCAACTCTATCGTTCCTATAGATGTCGTAGTTGTCTATTACTAGCTTTGAGTCAGGTATATCAGTAGTAAGCCAGGTTTCAGTCACCATTATTAGTGTTGGCCGTTCTATGTGTGCCAGGCAGCGAAGCGATGTTATTTTGTTATTTTGATATAATTGTATTATTAGAAGCCGTCTATCTAAGTTGGCGGTGAATTCGTTGTGATATTAATACCTATTATTGTTTTTATAGTCACTTTGCAGTCCCTTTTGATGAACGAAATCATCTACTGGCTAATGTACACAACCTTGCCAAGTCAGGAACTTCAGTCAGACCTGATTTATCTCTTGAAGACAGACTTAAACGAAAAGAAGTTTTGTCCCAGCTAGAAACAAGACGTAAAAATAGTGAGACCAACCTTAATCTGGTGGGTTTTTCAAATAGTCAGGTTTTGGAAACGTATGCTTCCAAGACCTGTGTGGATAAGCCAGACCGCATAGGAAGCCTGAAGGTAGTGTACACTAATATACGTAGTATCGGGAACAAATTTCACTAGCTAGGTGTATTAGTGGAAGACCTTAGCACAGGTATTGTAGCCATTACTGAAACATGGCTGGTTTCTGGATTAGATGACACACCTGAGCTACGCGGATTTAGTTGCTTGCGCAACGACAGGGTTAAGGGTTGTAGAGGTGGCGGGGTTGCTATGTACATCAAAAACTCCCTACATGTTCGTTCCGTGAAATCTGAAGCGCATGACAGTGGGACAAGCGAGATAATCACCTGTGAAGTAAGCTTTGCAACTGGCACTCTACTTATCGGAGTTCTGTATAGAAGTCCCTTTTGTCAGTGTGATGACTCTATCTTAGATCACCTCAAACAATGGAGTAAACACAGTAGCTGTCTTATTCTGAGTGATTTCAATGCACCTCATATAGACTGGGTAGCTGCCACATCTCCAGGATCCGCCAATAAGTTTGACAGCCGCTTACTCTTGACTACCATGGAAAATGCCCTGACACAACATGTCTTAGGTAGTACAAGATTCGGTTCTACCCAAGGATCTTCCTTGCTGGACTTAGTGCTTACTCATGACAACGACGACGTGGATGGTCTAGTTATTCATCCACCTCTAGCAAACAGTGATCATGGGGTGTTCGATTTTAACTTAAGGGTTGGCAATTTAGTCAGTTTTCAACCCAAATCCCGACCTAGTGTTTGGCATGCTGACATAGTCGCTACAAAGGAGCTTGCTTCAACTGCCGACTGGTCAGTCAATATGGTCTCATCCATTGAAGATGAATGGGATATATTTAAGAATACACTTGGGAGGGTTACCACTGAATTCATTCCCTGTAGGGTTCGTAAATGACCAACAAATCGGCCACCATGGATAAATAGACAAGCTATAACACTCCTAAGACGGAGAAAAAGGTTCTGGAATCTCTTCGTTTCTACTGGGCTACAGCAGCTCCGGCTGAAATACTGTGGAACCAGAAACCAGTGTAAAACTTTGATTCACCAGTCAAGGATAGCTTACGAAAGCCAGTTAGTTAAAAGTTCACCAGGCTGCCCAAAAAGACTCTTCTCATATATCAAGAGAAGAACACGTAAGAGTGATGCTATCCCACCTCCCATGAAAAGTGTTGTCCCATTCGTTTTCAGTTCGAAACACCGGCAGAGGCCAGAAAATTCATCCACTCCCAACACACCCTATCGCAAGCCAGAAATTACAAACTAGTAAAGGTTGCAGTGGACAAGACAGTCATAGAAAGGCGCGTATATAATCATCTCACTGAGTCTAATTGTGGAATAAACAATAGGACATTGCAAGCAGCAATTATACCCAACCCTATGAGAGATACCGTTTAATCCACCTCACCACCCCTCTCAAACCACACAGAATTATCCTCCCAGAGAGAGACACCAACCGAAAGGCTACTAAATTGTAATCAAATAGCCAGTAAAACTCTACCGCCTATCACCGTAGATATAGACATGTCACCAAATAATCCCGGAAAAAAAGTCAAAATCCCCCAAAAGTTGACCCTGTCCCCTCCTAGCCATAAGTCCATCGGTAAAAAAAGGAGAATATGACCCCAAATCATGCCAACAACAAAAATGGCAGTATAAATAAGCCCACATCTCCCACGGTCAATAGTATTGGCACCCACAACGTGCGAAATAGCACCATGGCCCACACTGATAACCAACGCCACAACAATGCCTCCCTCAATAGTACAAGTGGCAATAGTCAGAACTCGACCACCAACAACTCAGGGTATGGCACACAAATAAATTTTGATCGGATATATGGTACAAGTCTGCTGGGAACTAACCCACAAAGCAGTACACACGCAACCCATACAAGGACATAACTAGTACCTAACAATAGGTCGAATAATAAACCATGGTCTCCACGAGGTCCTAATCATTTTCATCCCCTGCGTCCCTGTCAGCGTTGAAAAAACAGCTGGTAGGGATGTTAACACTCCTAAACCGTTAATGCTGGCTCCTCCTTTGCATGAATATAGGAACAGTCTAGTTCACCCGCATCCATTAAGCACACTTGATACATGCACAAGTTTAGGTCAAATAAAGATCCCTACCCATGTTTCTGGTCTAACTAAAAATAAATATGCCTTAGCCTATAGCACATCCAGTACTCCAACGCTTAATTCTTCACCGAAAACAGCACACACCAACCCGATAGACATAGGTGAACATGATGCTGAAACTCCTCTTAACATAGGGTCGTCATGTCAAACAGTACTACTGGGTGCAGAACCACATTCGGGGCTGATTAACGAACTTAAATACTTCAAATGCTACTTCAAATCTTATCTTTACCTAATCCTCATAAATGCTAGATCTGTTCTAAACAAACTGCCAATGCTCAGAGCACTCACAGTAATATACAAACCCCCTATAATTGTCATCACTGAATCCTGGTGTAATTCCAACATACTGGATGAAGAGATAAGCTTAGATAACTATACACACTTTCGGTGTGACAGGGAAGGTGGTAAGGGAAGGGGTTGCCTCATGTACATTTTGAATGCACTTACTGTGTCACGGCTATGAAGTAGTACACTTAACATGCCTGAGACTCTATGGGTCAACTTACACTTAAATAACGCAATGGTATTAATTGGATGCACCTACAGAGCACCTGGTACCTTTAGTAATTACGAGACCCAACTTATTAATACTCTGGAACAATTATCCACCCTACACTACGATCATAAGATCCTATGTGGAGACTTTAACTTACCAGAAATCAACTGGGATATACCCACAGGCCCAGCTAAATTTGATAAGTTCTTAGGCACACTGGCTATATACTTGGCTGGAAACAGACTGTCACAACCCCAACAAGAGGTAATAACGTACTAGACTTAATCTTCTGCCACAATATAAGTCTCCTTTCTACCCTAATAGGTTCTGAGTTTCCAGGGTGTGACCACAAAACAGTGCTGTGTGCACTGCCACTTCCGTCAAGTAGCAATGCAGCCCATAACCTCACTTCACAAGAAATAACTTACAGGAACTACAGTAAGGCAGACTGGACTCTAGTGAAATCAATGTTAAGATCCTCAGAATGGAGAGAGTACTTCTATACTGATAGCCTCTCGAAAGCTCTAGACATCTTTTACCATAACTCCAACACATGCTTAGATGCTGTCATCCCACTTCAAACACTAAAGTTTTCCCCACATAGAAAGTCATTCATAAAGCCAAAGGATCGTAGGAAACTGAAAAGACTGTCAACAAGTTACTTCAGACGACACGACTTTAGTACACTAGGGTCAATACTTAGTACTCTTAGCTCCATCTCGCAAGCTCATAACTTGCGTATGAGAAATGAAGAATGCACCGCACTAGCCAGCACCACCAGAGTAGGTGCTCTCACAGAAATCCTAAAGAAACGAATGAATCGCCAAAGCCATAAAATTTCTCTCCTTATAAACAAGGGCAAACTATACAGCAACCATGCAGACATGTGTGAACTGTTTAATGAGACGTTTGCAGCTAACTACCTTAAGCCTACAAGTCCACTTCTCGGTTTACAATCTACAATAGAACTCCCTTCATCTTCAACGCTGAAACAAATCACTACAGTTCATTTCACATACTCTAATATTAACCAAGCCGTCAATACTCTTAAAAGCTCCAGTAGTGCTGGTTTTGACGGTATACCATCGTATCTTTATAAACACGGTGGTTCTGACATTTCCGTTTTATTACTTAAGATTTTTACAATGTCCCTTGAAAGCCAAACCTATCCAGATAAATGGAAAACCACATTTATAGTACCCAAACACAAATCCGGATCAAAAACTGAAGTCAACAACTATAGGCCAATCAATATTACACCCATAGTATCTAGAATCATTGAAAGAATAGTCAAAGATGATATCCTCAAACATATGCTCAGATGCAATATTGTATGTCCCAACCAACATGGATTCCTAAAATCCAGATGATGCATGACATGTCACCTTGACTTCTTTAACTATATAACTAGCAGCCGAGACAAACAACAACTAGTACTAGTCATCTACTTTGACATCTCCAAAGCCTTTGACCGCGTTGACCGTTTGCTTCTAATAAATAAGCTGAACTCCTTGGGAATACGCAACCCATTATTAGGATGGATTGAATCATTCCTTAACAATAGGTTCCAAGTAGTTAGACTGGGGTCTGTAAACTCTAAACCTAGTCCAGTCACTTCTGGAGTAGTTCAAGGTAGCGTCTTAGGCCCCCTCCTATTCACTCTATATGTCAACGACATATGCAGCTGTTTGTCACTTGGCAAACCATTCATCTTTGCAGATGATCTTAAAGTAGCTTACACATTCCACTGTGATGACTTAGGGTACTTTCAGAAAGCTGTTCAGGAAGAACTAGATGGAGTAACTGCATGGTCCTCCACATGGAACCTAAAATTCAACCTTAAAAAATGTGGTTGGATCTGTTTCGCTGCACCCTCAATAAATATTAAACTGGTACTTGAATCTCTTGACTTGCCTAAACTCCAAAGTGTTGTTGACCTAGGACTCAGGTACTCTAGTGACTTGACATTTTCTGAGCAAGTGGCGACACAGACGCGTAAATCGAGGATGCTCTTAGGATGCATACTCAGTAATTTCCACAACTACGAAGCGAAAATTATATTATATACCACTTGTGTCAGACCACTACTTGAATATTGTCCATTTATTCTCAGTAGTACTCGCGTAAGTGACAAACTTA